>RCIC01000021.1:570000-1770000 GCA_018883505.1 Ceratosolen fusciceps | reverse complement strand
AAATTTTAAAAATAATTAAAATACATTTTTTATTTTTTTTTTTTACAAATATTTATGTATTTAATAAATAAAATAATATGAATGCATTGAAAATATGTATATGTTCACATACACATGTAATCATTTTACTTACTTAAATTTACAAAATGCTTGTATTAAAAAATATAAATCAACTAAATATCCATAAACTGTAAAATTAAGTAATAATTTAGCTTTTTTAGTTTTGATTGATTTCGTATGAATACCAATACTAGAAACATCGTTAACGGCATTAAAATACATTGATATCACTCTAAAAGTTTTAATTAATGGAAAGTAAACGTTTATTAGACACATGTGACCAGGATGCGATTATACAGATATACTAATTGGCGCTAAATTAGAAAGACAAATTCTTAGTTTATCAACGTTATACTGTTTTTGTTTTGATTAAGAGTATTTGAAGTATTGGTAACGAAAACTTACACTTCATTTATAATATAGGATCGTTTGTTTGTTTACAAACTTAGATATTTCCAAATTTATTTCAATTTCAATGACAGAACTTTCCGGGATTTACAGTATATCAATACAAAAAATGTTAACGACCTAAAAAACTATCTTTAAGTACAGAATAAAATAAGCTTCGGTTATCAAGAATGGTAAGGTATGACCTGCCAAACTGGTGTGATATTACATCGAGATAAAGAAACCAGTATCTGCAACATAATACTTATTTATTATACTAACTGATATTATATATTCATATCGACAAAACGCTATAAATATAAATGAAAAAATTCCTGCTATACTTGACAGGTACATTCATACATACGGTAAAAATGTTTATATTAGTTCTTTTAAGAAACAAAACCATTTTTAATTTAGTAGAATTTATTTTTATTTTATTTTCATGGTAATATACATATTCAATATTCATAGTAAGTCGAATTTAATTTATTAAATTAATAACAATACAATTTTGTTACATTACAATATGCAAAACATTTGATAATATATATTATAAATGAAATATTACAGAATACTTTAAATATATACATTGCTAGTTGCTACATTGCTTCTTTGAAATATTTTTTTCTCTTTAAATTTAGAACAAATATTTGTTATTTAGAATTTTTTATTCAATATGAAATGTTGAATTATATGAAAATTGTTGTAAAACTGTATGTAAAAGTAAAATTGTAATATTAAATTCAATTTATATAATATATTGTAATTCCAAGTGCTATATCATATAGAACAACTATATGATAAGGCTAAGTAGTATCCATAGCTATTTAATCGACACGATTTAAGTGGTAACAGAGAAGTAACCTGTTTCAGTAATTTATATTTGAATTATAGGCAGTAAAATTTAACAATGAAATTTTAAACCAGTACACTTGTATCCCAAGTATATGTATTATTTCTTTACATTTTTTATGGAATCATGAATGACGATTCATCAATTAAAAAAATATGTCGTCGGACTGTAAAATGAATATAAATCTTTTTATTATTAAAATTGATTATATCCACGAAATTTAATAGCAATATAAAATTTAATATTATTAAGTTGAATAATAAAAATAGAATTGTGGTGGACGTCTACGGGAAAGCCCAATTTCCCCGATAGACCCACACAGCATGCGTCTGTCACCGGAGAACAAAAACTTAATGACATGCGTGCATACAGCTGCGCCGCGCATAAGTAGCATAATTGCACCTCAATACTATAAATTCCGTGACATATAAACGTTAGGGGATCGACTGACCCAAGAGCCTCGCCCCCACCTCGGGCCACTGCGTCGGGGGCAATGATCGCCTCTGAGGTAATGAGCCGACGGATCGGGGTCAGTCAGCGATCTACCCTCAAATTCACGTGAGAGTACAAATAAACGATTAACGCAATCGCAAAGTGTGGTGTTGTCATTTACAAACCTAACCTAACCTCTCCTGCTTCACCACAGCATTATTTAAAATATTATGTTGATATAAATAACGAGAGAAAAATTAATTAATGAAGAATAACAGATTTGATTTATTTAAGATAAATAAATTATGAAAATTTTTCACAAGCAATATGAATAATTGTTTTTGTTTACAAACATTGCTATGATTTCAATTACAATTGATCCTACTGTAACAAAGTTTATATTAATATAATTCTTTATGTTCTTATATTTCAATAAAAATTAAAAATTAAACCCACGGTTTCGAAATAATAAATTAAAATATATTATATAAACTATAAATAAAAAATAATTATTGAATGGTATTTTTAAAAGTAGTTAATAAAATTAGCAGAAGAATATTAAATTATTTAATGTGTTGAAAACGAGTTAGACATGCTGCTATTAAATATTGTAGATTTTACACAATTATATGTATAAATATATATTTTAATTTTCGACGTATTTTATTAAAAACACTTAATTTTCTACGATCGACGTTAAAATCCTGGGGGGAAGGTCGTACATCCTTTAATGATACAATTGTCTCTTGAGCCACATACTCGCTCATCAATTACCATTTGCGGTTTTAGCAAAAGTCAATCTTCTTGCTCCTTCTCCATATTTCGTATTCTTTTGCTTATTGGAGCATTAAACATAGCAACGGGTGATGCTAATTTAAACTCATGGTGCACCCGCAAATTTTGTACTATGCACTTTGGTTCTCATTTAATAAAATAAGAAAATTAGTAATTAAGTGCTTATGAAGTAGTACATGAAATAAATAAAGTAGTTTATAGTATTATTTTTAAAATTCATGATTTTAGTCTTTCAATGTTACGGAATGAAAATAATATATGCACTTTAAAAAATATTACAAAAAATCGCAATAAATTAATAAAATATTAAATGTTTATAATTTCTCAGTAGTTAAAAAGATCAAGTATTTAATGCTTATTACGTTTTCTTAATTTTTTCATTTTCTCATTTCCTTTTTTTACTTCAATTATTTGTCCCCACCCTTTCATCGTTTAGGTATTGTTCTTCCTTTAGTACATGTACATTTAGTACATGGAATATTCATTAAAATACGTAGATAAATTGAAAATATAATGCACATAAATTGTGAGGACGTTTGGTTAATATAATATTAAATATTATATCATAAGTATATTATTAGCAGCATTAATGTCGGGCATTATTTATTATTCTGTCCAGAAGATCGCTGTTCCAGATACGAAACGGATTGCAATGGATTGAAGATAATCTAAATACCTGATTAAAGGTTTCAGAAACATTTGAAAAGATTTGCTTTCATTTAAAAAAATTGTTTTGAGCTTTTTTGATATAGTATCTAAATTATACTATTAATTTATTGAAAACTACCTTTAATTAGTTAAGCAAAGTTTTTATCACGATCACGTTGACGTATGCATTTCATAAGGTATGATAAGGTAAAACTCAGTAATAATGAAATCAAATCTTTGATAAATACATGAAATAAAAAGATAAGAGATAAAGTATATTTGAATTGGATGCCTTTGAGAGTATTGACACTCAAAGTCGATCAATCATTTACAAGTTTAAAAGGTGCACTCCTAAGAATCTGAATTATGTTAAGGAATAATGAAAGCAGAAAATAGAATAAATTTCCTTACGTATAGAAGAACGTAATTTAAAAAAATTAAATTAATTCCAAACAGATACAGCTAAAATGAAGGGATAACATTAAATAAGTGTAGGGAAAAAACCTTGTATAAAGTATTGATTTTTCTTTTATGTACAAAAATAGTATATGATTCATGTATCTAATTTGGCAAAAACATTTTTTTTATATATCATATAAATGCTATCATATAAATAATGATATAATATTTTTTAAAAAAATAAGAGCTATATTGGTCAATTTAAATTTAAATTTAATATTGTTGATAATAGATTATTTTAACGAGAGGTTTAGGCAATGAAACTTATGTTACTACAATAACGGAAAAGCATAACACCAGATCGAGAATGTGGGAATAAGTTAAAAAAGTCGCTCCGAAATTAAGTAAAACCTCCAAAAAGAACATTATAACTGCCTTTGTTATTTTTTAATATTAGATTTTTCTGACATCGCTGTTGTTAATATTTCATTAATTTCTGAAGTTAATATTTAATATCTTTCTAATTCTACAGATTCTATATTTCAATTTCACTTTGACTAATTTACCAGTATAGTTTTATGCAAATTATATAGCCACAGAAATTTATTTTCAATTTGGTGAAAAAGTTCTTTTTACGATTTTTAAATAAAAGTATATATTTAATAGTATAAGATTAATTCTCGAGAAACAATCATCACAGCGGCCATCGAAGTTCTCTGTGATCTTCGACCCCGAGTCGACAAATATGTTGGTTACCGTTACCTTCGGTAACCGCGAATGGTCGGTTCTCATCGATTTCGAAGACGGCGATCCAGTTACAGATGAAAAACATGCTCGCAACCATATCATAAAAGTTTCGTCTTCATAATACTTATCGCCTATCATTATGTTGAGAAAAAACGACGGCTCATTACTTTTTCGTGTAGACTTCCGACGCCTCAATGAGATCACTATCAACTCGACACAACCTTTGCCGGCCATTCATGAGGCTTTAAAAGTCCTCGGAGAGGACGTAATCTTCAGGACAAGGTTCATGGTCATCTCGAACGCCGAGTCGTTACATCAGCGAATAATAGAATTCCATGAGGATCGCGATGGCTCTACCGTAGAGTCACCAATCTCAAACCCGATGAAAAGCGATTGTCTTAAACTCGATGAATTAAATTAAATTTTATAATAATTAAATTCTATCCTAGAACTGGACAAATACGCCAAGATCCCGTAGAGGCAATGGTAGAATGACACTGATCGAGAACAGATTGCGTAGGGAAAAAACTGACAGAACACAGCATCTACATCGCTGCTTCCACTCTGCGATTCACAACTCACTTCTATAATACATCTACCCTGACTGTGGTTCACGCATTATTACTTCCACGTTACTGCTCTATAATCACTATTAAAATTATTAATTTATGTATTATTAATTAAAATTACACTTGAAAACAAGAAAATATTCAATTATAATTTCTTTCGTTTTAAATTTTAAAGTTAAGATATTATATTAAACGGTCAGTAATTAATTAAAAAAATTAATAATAAAAAGAATTGTATTTATTTATATCCTCTAACGCGTTTCTTTTTCTTCAGATATAAACAATTGGGGGAAATGAAGATTTTTAAATAAATTGAAAATAATTCTGATGAATTACTATAGTGTTGATGTAATACCGGATCGAATATATTGAATGGCGAAATCGTCACGGCATATTGTTTCTTTCTTTGAATGACGATAAAGCTTGAATTAGTTACGGCCGTTTAGGAGAATACATGAATTTTTACTCATTCAATGACTTAGTCCAGTTCTGAATAGCCTTGTAATCATTCTGATGATTTTAAGACGTTTGCGACAACTATGAAATCCGATATTTATATCCGGGAGAAAGTAGCGTTGCTGCTGCACCGATGAAAGTCTTATGAAATTATCCAAATATGCCATGAATTAATTACTTCGGTAACGATGTCGATTAGCGTTTGGGAACTTTGAAAGAGGTAGAATATTGAATCTAGAACAGGAAATATCTGGAACAAAAGAAAATAAACGGATTTGAAATAAATTATTATTGATATTGCAGGGGTTGAGAGAGACTTCATATAGTTTTCAATATTTTACAGATCGTGCACATTAACGTTAAAACGAACTTCTTAGCTATTTTTATCGTGCTACATCAACTTGTTACCTACATGTGAAATTATTCCAAGGCTCCAAACATATTAAATTCGAGTTTTCTCAGTGCCATTTTTATTATCAATAATACAATATGCTTTCGGTTTTATGGAATTTTCAATTTTCTATTTTTTTTATGATTGCTACGGATAAAATCTGAGCTAGTAAATTTATATTTTAAAAAAGAACCTTCGGAATATCCGGCAGTACGATATCTATCCTAAAGTATGGGTATATTTAATTAAAAAATAGAAACTTATGATTTTTAAAAATTATTTGGCCTCATACCTTTGTATTTTTACAATTATATGATTTAATTCCCTTTGATACTTTTTCTTCCCAGCTTTACAGAGCATTTAATTTTTATTTTAAATTATACATCTGCTTCATTATTTAAAATATTATCAGTCTATTAATAAATTTTTCTTAAAAATTCATATATTTTTTAAACTTTTCGTTTTTTTCTATTAGTTTTTTGTTCATTGATTTAGAAAACAAGCTATTAAACGTTATTCATGATTTTGAATATCATCGTGTATTCACTTTTAAGTCAATCAATGAAAGGTTTGATATCTTTTCTGCTGACCTTGATAATATAATTCCTGTATCTTCAATCAACGTTTAAATTGTTGCAAAATGAATGGATAAATCCTTCGATATATTGTATCTAAAATACACGTATATTTAAAACTTCATAGATCATATTTTTTTCAAACAAATTTTTGCAGCATTTCAATCATTTTCTTTCACTATATTAATTAATTTCAACGAAAAAATCAATAAAAAATCCGAATGCTTCAACAGAAATCGTACTATATATCAATAATATTTTATATTACCTATCGTTTCTAAATTAAATTTTTCCTCTATTTATTTATTTATAAAATGTAGTTGATATGATCATTATAAAATAATATAGTTATTTAATATAATAACAAATTCATACAAGTACTTATTCATGGAATATATTCATAAGACCTAAATTTAATGAAATGTAAGCGAATGTATAACCTAATGAAAGGTAATTTTTTTTTGTTTCTTATACTTTCGTTGATTTACTCATGCAAAAGAAACGATTTATATGCTCTAATAGCTTGATTTCAAAATCATTATATAAATAATAGTATGTACATGTATTTACACATAATACAAAAAGACACCAGAGTTATGAGATACCGACGCACATATCTTCATTTTGTTCTTGTATCTCACATTACTTTGTAAAAATAAATATAAAGAAAACAGGGAATGAGTAAAAGTTAGTTGAAAAGTACTATGAAGAAATAAAAAGAAGCGAGTAAATAGGATTTGATTCAGGCTTCCAAATACAAAAATAATATCAGCTCTATAGAAATAGTTTTATTTAAATACTTTCAATTTAATTTATGTGTTTATGCATTTTTATTATTGTATTAATATTGTTAACTTCTGTACAAAAACAATATTTTATTGCATTATTTCAATATAATTTAAATGTTTATAATTAACACTCCAGATTATATTTTCAAAATGAATTTACTATAATTTATATACAATTTATAAAATTTAAATGAATTTTTATAATAAATTATGATTTGTCGGTAAACAATAGCCCTTCCTTGTTATAAATATATTTGTTATAAATAATAAAAAATTATAGAATTATTTTTTTTTACTCAAATAATCATTGAATAATATTATTTGGATTTTCATCGTGAGCCAGATCTGACATACTGTTGATTTTCATTTCATGTTCAATTAATGTTGCTCGATTTATTAGAGAATTTATAAGAAATAATATTTTATTTTACTCAATTTTTTTAGATTAATGATAAATGATCGTTTAAATAAGTTTCTGAGTAATATGTTCAGTGACTTGATGATATAATTAAGATGAAAATACAACTATATTTTATAAATTCTTAATAAATAGCATTAAAATTCAAAATTTATTTATTAAAATATTTTGTATATAATTTAATAACATGTAAATTACGATTATATACATCTTAGTTAATATTAAATAAATTAAATGAATATATACTAAATATATATGAATGATCTAATACAGTAAATAATAATTTTACTTTAAAATCTCAGTGCATATGGTTTATTATTATTATTTTATATATTATTATTTATATGAAAATTATTCTAGATATTTTTTTTGAAAATATGGAAGATTTTTAACGATAAGAAATTTAACTTCTTTTTCTTTTTTTTGATAATGACAGAATAAAAGTATTGATTAAAAAACTAATAAAAAAGTTCATTTAAAATACAGCTTTATTATTTTTAATAATATTATTGTTTTTAATATTTTCCTTAATTTTATTGGAATTTTAATTAAATAAATTCAATTAAATACGATAATCTTGTAATTTTCTTCGTTGCAAGAAAAAAATTCTTATATAATATTAAAATTAATAACAATCCATTTTGTTTTAATAAATCATGAATTTGATAGATTATAAAATATTTTATAAACATACATCATTATGAATAACCTTAATGAATTTCTATTGCTTATTTTAGTTTTTTGCAGTTATTTTTTTGCATTACTTTTGGAATAAATATATGACATGAAAATGAAAATTATTATTGTTTATTACGCATAATTCAATATGTAAATACCGTCACTATTATATAATATAGACACGATATAAGTATTTAATGTAAAAGAAATGATTATCAATTTAATTGAAGTTATTATAAGTAATGGTATTAGAAGAGTACTAATATATTTTTAATAATTGCATGAAATTCTGACGCAGTATTTCCTATTTGTAATTGAATAGTTTATTCAAATCATTTAATATAATTTGATTATTATGAAGAAAAAATAGTTTTTATATTAATTATTCACTAATTATTATAATTTCAATAAATAAAATATATAAGTATATAAAAAATTATAAAATTATAAAAAATCATGAATATAATATTAAGTACTAATTTATTAGTCTACATATTTTTAATTTATGAAAAAAATTATTATTTATTTATTTTGTAAACCCCATTCTTTTTAAAACAATTATTATTTAATCTGTTAATAATAGAAAATTTAAAAACTTATCTCATTTAAAACTATAATGGTGGAAAGATATTAAATATTAAAATAAAAGAGTATTGTATTTTAGATAATTGTTAAATTGACCAAACTCAGAAAATATCATGATAATTATTATATACCTAGTTATCATAATTTACTTTAACATGTTTAAATATTTAATATATCACTAAAATATTTATCTTTAATTACAGTAACCTGCACTAATTATTATTCTTAAGCATGATATTATTCTAGATTATTTTGTTTATAAAACTATATAATATATACTTATTTTTTGTATAGATCGTAATTTTAAAAGTAACAATTTAAATGATTGAAATTGTTAATTTTTAGCCTAGTATTGTAAACTGAAAATGACTTGTTAGATTTAGTGTATCGTGAGTCATAACCATGAATCATTAATATTTAAAATTTGAAATACCTTTTTTTAAATGTTCCATTATTTACGTACTTATATTTATTCAAATAATATATATTTTGTTTTCATTTGTATAAATAATAATTTGTAATTATTAATTGTATTTAATTAATAATTGTATGAATAATAATTTTTCTCTCTATATATGAAAATTATTGAAAGAATTTTGATAATGTATAATTTAAAATTGAAAATACATTAGAATAATTCGTTTAGAGCAAAATAGATTCTATCAAAAAGTTATTTTTAAAATTGCAGTTTTATTAAATCTAAAATTTTATCCTCTTTGATTTAATCCCCCTTCCCAAATCAATTTAATTCTATTAAATAATTGCATTATAATTATAAATCGTATATAAATCCATATAAATGTATGTAAATGTGCACGCACACACACATTAGCGCGCGCATGTATTCACGATATTCATTGGCCTTATAATAAAAATTTATGATAAAAGTATGGTAAAAAACCTTACGATAAAAGTAAGATAAAAACTACTTATGGTAAGAAAATATGAGAAAGTATTATTAATCTGTAAGCAATAAAGAAACGCAAATAACTGTGAACCATGCGTAAAAAGAAAGAAAATAGAGTTTTAGCATGTACGCATAGGTAGGTATACAATCATAAAATTTTAATAAAGAGTTTCATTATTATTTTGTAATATTAAAAACATTATGATGAAATCGAATTGTCCATAAAAAGAATAGACATAATACTTTTAATTCACATAGCATCCAATTTCTTACAAAATATAACCATATTATCGCTAATATTAAATATTGATTATATATATTAAAAATAAGATTGAAGCTAAGAATTACAAAAAATATTTAGATGAATTGTTTACAAGTATGATTATTTTGAGAATCGATAATAAATAGTCCAAAATTTTAAGCTAATTGCATTTTTATGTCTTAGAAATTTTCTATTATATGTGCACTTGTAATAAAATAGTACAACAGTATAATACATAATAAGTATATTATAGTAAAGTTAAACGAAATTAAACGTAATATCATTTTTAATAATATTAATTGTTCGTTTTATTTGATTATTATTATTTTATTGTTCCATAGTTAAGATTAATTTTTAATTAAATAGATGAAATGTTTAATAGTTTGAAAACATAATCAATGTGCGTATTAGATGATTCATAAAAATTCTATGATAATGAACGCTTCGAATTTTTTTCATAATGTAGATATTCAGTAGAAGATTATTAATGTAGACCTATTCGCGGAAGGTTGGGGAAAGAAACATAGGAATAAAAAGATTGTTCGTGCCTACGATTGTATACGTATTGGTCGGGTTATGCGAAGTGGAAGCAGTATAGCGAAAAAAGAGGAAGTAAAGAGACGGCCAACAAACCACTCACGTACTTGAATGAACATTCGAAAGCAGAAATTCGTTTGTCCTTCAATCGTGACGCTACCTCTCTGTCTGCTTTTATCTATATATACGAGTAATAAGAGCCTCAATGTGTACGTGAAAGCATGCGAGGGTATGCGTGACAATAAGACTGATGCTTAGCTACTGCTTTGATATTTTATTAGTGTAGCTCGTTCTTTATTAAGTACTCGTTCATGTCTATGTTAATAAATGCATACATCTATGTATTCACAAAAACAAAAATTGAAAATGGTTTCACCGGCAACTGATATTCTGTTTATAATTTTTCCAATATCAATATCTAGTTTACTTATAATACGTTAAGAAAATTACAATATGATACATCACCCTTTACAGTAATGAATTTTAATATTTAATTATCATTTTAATTGGATATTCATCGGGTTAATTGAGCTGAATTAGAAAATATAACTGTACAAACACACACACACACACATATATATATATATATATATATATATATATATATATAAATACATATATAAATGCTTAAGTATATTCACTGCTTCATATTATTTAAGATTTTTTATTTTTTTAAACAAATTAATTTTGTTATATTTATATTACCTGAGTTCTATATTATTATTACTTAATATTTCCCCGTTATACTATTAAAAATACAATGTAATAATTTTATAAAAATTGAATATTACTCTTATGTTCTTCTTTTTGATTTTAAATTACTATTTATTTTTTTAGTTTAATTGTATATAATCATTAGTATTTAATCAAATATTTTGTTTGAGGGAAAAATATGTATAAATATGTTTATAATAAATTGTCCTATTATTTTTTAATCTATTTGAAATAATTTAAAATTTATATTAACGTACTTGTAATAAAATTTAATAAAAAATATTCGAAATTTACAACTTCAATTACGTTAAATTTTTTGAAAACTCATTTTTTATTAGTTTAATGAAAGCTTCATACATAGTAGGTGACTTCACACATAAAGTCAATAACTTAATTATTAAAATATATACTTATTTTTTAATTTGATATCGTTTAAAACAGCATGCAATAAAGAGGAAAGGTAATTCCATATCATATAAGATTATTTTGTGAGTAAACAATTAACATTCTTCCATTCCATCTAAAAATAATTATGTTGCACAATATTACAGTTTACAAAATAAAAACGTTGACAAAGGTTATAAAAATTTCAGTTTTATATGAATTTTGTATTTTGCTTCTAAGTGTGCTCTAATAATTCATCTTATTATTACAAGTATTTATTACAATTATTTTTAATAAATTCATGCAAGCTCTATTCTGCTGAATTTTTATAAACTGGACTTTATAAAAGCTTAGATTGTACATTATGTGATTTGTTAGCTTACTATATAATTGAATTAAATGAATAATAATTTTTAATTTTATAACATCAGGTTCAAGGACTTTTTATAGAATCCGATTCGGATATATTTTTGAAATCACTTAATAGGTATGGGTACAAATTATATAAAATACATAAATTATTATCAATGAATTGAATTTTCTTTTTTTTCGTAAATAAGAATGTTTTTCCGGTTATTATTAAGTAAGTTTTTAAGACATCGGGAGAAACAGTAAGTCGCGATAACTACGCTCAGTACGAATTTAATTCATCTACTGTGAACGCAAATGCCATCTTTCTCTGAGCATTTTCACACAAATATTTGGTGCTTGTTCGCGCATGCGTTTGTGCATTCAACCCGCTCACGTAGGCATGTACGGCAAATGTGTTTTTCTATACGTCAGACTATACGTATACATATAACAGGTCAGTCAGAGATTCATGCTGTATTTAAAAACATTCTTAGTAATTGCACATTTACCGTTTACGCAATTATTTACTCGACTTATTCAATATGCTAAATTCTAAATGCTTTTCATTGCTTTTTATAATGCGCGGATACCTAAGCCGCAAGTTTACACTTAAATATAATAGTTAAATAGTTAAATATATTTTAGAAGTTCTTTATGTATCGGGATTCTTATATCCATAGTTTCAATGTATTGGAATTATATGGAAAAGATTTTAAATACATTCAAAAGAAGAAAGGATTAAGATTTTCTATAAATGAATGTATGCGTTATCTATACCTGTTGATCATCAATTGAAATATTTTTATTTATAGTCAATCGTGGATCAATTTCGGAATCGAGTGACATTAAAATGAAATTAAAAAAATTTAGAAAAGATATTTTTTAAAGAATTCTATACAATCTCCGTCAACCATAATGTAGAATTTTTCTTTTTCATTTTTGTTTTAAGTATTATTTTATAAAATTTATTATAAGATGACGATTTGTTCAATTCTAAAATTGGTAGAAAAGTTGATAAAAATGGATAAAAAAGGACAGTGAAATGCGATAGCTTAGATTTTTCGCTTTCTTTTGAATTAAGGAGGAAGTTTCAAATTAGAGTTAAATATTTAAAAAATCAGACAATAAGTAAGCAAAGATGGTTTTTATTGGAGGATATAAGGGCCCGCAAGTTATGAGACTACTAAGAAATTGGGGATCGAGGACAAATTGATCATTAGTGATCTCGAGTACTTGAGAATAAAAAAAATGGAGCATATGAAATGGAAGGTGCAAGATCTGACGGTCAAAAATTGCGACAAGTAGTTTAGGAGAAGTAGTTGCATTGGAGAGTGTTGCATACGCAGTTCAAATGTCACACTGACACAAGTGGACTCGAGTACTCGCGATTCAGTGGTCTAGAGCGAGTTGTAGATTGTGCCGGGCAGAGATAAAGCGAGAGGGAGGATAACGGCGAAGCTCGCTTTCGTGGCCGCGAGAAGAGACTCAATCATCGGTGAGGCTTCCAGGCGCGCGCGTGTTGGTGTTGCTGTCCCTGCCACCGCTGGTTGCTGCTTCCATTGCGGCCGTCGCCGCCACTGCCGCTTCGGCCGTTACATTGGAAGATATGGAAGGGGTATGCGGACGAGGCGGGGCGCGAAGAGCGTACTCCTCGAGAGGAGGGAGGGAAAGTGTGCGCGTGTGGTACTGCTGGTGGTGGTGGTCTTCGTGGCGGTGGCGGTGGCGGTGGCGGTGGCGGTGACGGTGGCGGTGACGGTGGCGGCGGCGGCGGCGGCGGCGGCGGCGGCTCTCTGCGACTCGCCTTTCCTCGCGTTGCTCTATTCATCCATCCGGTGGCCGCGAGTGTCTCTAAGGACGGGACGGCAGCAGCTCGGCGCACCGAATCTGCGCGCAATGCTCCTCGTGTCCAGGACGTTCTGATTGACGTGCGACGTCGAGTAGTGGAGGCAGTTCCAGAGCCGGTGCGGTCGTCTAACATCAGAGAAAACAGTTGCCGCTAAACTGACGGCCCTCTTCTGGTTATCTACGTTTCTCCCTCCCTCCCTTGTACACTCACTCGCTCACTTGTTCCTTTCCTCCCTCCTGCCCTATCGTCCTCCATCCATCCCTCTTTCTCGCCTATTTTATCTTTCTCTTTATCTCTATTCCCATCTTTCTTTAACTCACTTCTTCTCTACCTCCTCCCTCGCGACGCTTCTCGCTCACTCGCTCTTCTTTACCTCCCTTTCTCTCCACTTTTTTCGCTCACTCGCTGGTTTGTCTTCTCGGTGCCCCTGATTCTATCTCCGTCTCGCTTCAGCGCACGCAAACACGCGCGCGCGTGTCACCACGAAAACGTGAAGACGCAACATACACCCTTGCCGACACTTTGTACGCGGGTGCACGTAGCTATCTATACTGTCTCCGTGCCATGGTGTATTCCATCTGATATTTAAACCAAACACTGCATCTATAATATACGTCGAAGAAAACAGCAAGATGTTCTTACGTTAATTCGGAACTAGATCAAATAAGGAAAAAACCGAATATTTATATACCTTTATATATATATATATATATATATATATATATATATATATATATACCTTTATATATATATATATACATATACATATACATATACATATACATATACATATATTACTTATACCCACTTATCTACATATAAACAGGCACCTATACGCTCTCATACTTGCATGTATATTCACATTTATATCTAATTCTATGTGTATTATATATTTATACGTACATACATAAATAAATATATATACACATATATGTAAATATTCATATGTATGTGTATAGATAAGGATACATAAGTTAGGAATTTTCGGTAGACTGTGAAAAAGGCTGAGAAAATATACCATATCGGTAGTACAAGGCAAAAGAGGAGATAGAGCCTTTCCTTTTTTTATTCCTTTTTCTCCTTTACCTCTTTCTCTTCTTTTGCTGCGTGTTCTCTTTCTTTCTTCGGTTCGGCTCCCATTATTCTATCTCTGTCTTGCTCGTTCGCCGATCGCTCGACTTTAAAATCTCATTTTTCCTTCTGCTTCTTACCTGAAATCTATATGTTATATACACAAATTAACTGGATACAATCACCTTTTCCCTTCACTGTCTTTTTCACTTACTCTCACTCTATACATTTTCTCTTTTACTCTCTCTCTCTCTCTCTCTCTATCTCTCTCTATTTTTCATTCTATCCTGGTCCTTGGTACCCCTGACCTTGTGTGCAGCACTTGGAGTCTGTACATTGTATCAGTTTCACCATAATCAGTGTATTACTGAGAAGGCTCATAATATCTTCTCTTACCCTATGTCAGTCCCTTGGAATATTATACAATAAGAAGTTTTTATTTTGTGAAGTTTATTTATTAATACCCTCAAGGCTCAGTGAACTTTCCATTGCATTGTATAGAAGTTAAGGATTAACCGTATGTGTCATCAGTGTCAATATCATTGGTTGCTGTGCTCAGTGTGTGCAGCAGTACTTCATGTACCTGGCCACGCTGTTATCTACTACCAATCAATAATAACAATTCTCGTAGACTAAGAGTAAAGTGTGTGATGCCCGGGAGTCGCGCCAGCACGGATCCCGAGCACAAATCCCCTAGGGAAAGTGGTGAGGATTCCGAGGATGAGAGCGAAATACTTGAAGAAAGCCCTTGTGGGCGATGGCTCAAACGTAGGGAAGAGGTACATATATTATTTTGTTGTTAGGTACATAGTTAACAATAAGTAATGTAAATCATTTAAAATCTCTACTTAAAACTTAAAAGATTATTTAAATAAATAAAATGTATATTTAAAAATATTTCATTTCTTAATAATTGTTAAATCATTTATTGATGATAAATAATATATCATTAAACTAAAGAAATTGCATTCATAGCTTTTAAATATTTTTTAAATGTTTGATAATTAGCTTATAATTTAATATTAATAATTTTAGATAAATAATATAAAATAAAATGTTATGGTATACATGAACAAAAAATGAAAGTCTCAAAAGAACTTAATGGATTTGCTTCTCCTTATTCAGATTTACTACATGACAGAATCCCAACCTCACTTTTATAAAAATTATAAGATTATTTGAAAGCTATATAAATTTTGTATAAATAATATAATTTTTACACATATAATTAAATGTATCTATTAAATTAATTATACAAGTAGAATGATATATTTATAAATTTAATGTTAATTATTTTTTTGCAAATTAACATAAGAATGTTTATTTCATTTTTAAAATTCTTTTAAATTGAATAATTATTAATTTTTATTAAAAACTTTCATTTAAAAATGTTAATAAAATAAAATAAGTTTTTAATTGATATTAAGACTGTTATAAAATATTTCTTTTATTAATTATTTTTTATTTTTTAATATCTGACGTTGTATGTACATGAATGAAAATATTAATATCTTTATTAATCTTTAAAACACATATGTGAAATATCATTGATGTGTTAAAGTTTTTACACACAAATGAATCGTAATGAATCACAAGGAATTAAAGATACTCAGTAAAATATTTATACTAACTGTAAATAAAATATTCAAATTATTGATATATACGCTATACTCTAACAGTGTTAAATAGAAAATCATTTCACTATAATTATATTAAAAGTATTTATAATATTGTAAATATTTTAACCCTGGTATAGGATCAAATAGATAAACATTAATGGGAAAAACAGCTGGTATAAATGATTATTGTGGTATTAAAGTTTTAAAATATTTTCAATGCGTCATAGCTTTGTATTAATCTTGATATGAAACATTTCAATTGTTTTTGATTTTTAATGTTAAAAATGCATTATTTCATTAAACTGTTGATTGATTATCCATTAAAAAACTATGAGTATTCTTAAATTAACAAACATTAAATTTCTAGAAAATTAATTACAAGATAATCAATAAAATAGAAATATAAAAATTTAATATGAAGATTTAGTATTCAATATAAAAGTTAATTTAAAAATGATTTATGTTTTATGAATCTATAGTTTAATATTTTCTATTATTTTCCACAGGTTTATGTAGGTTCCAAATCAACATTAACTGATGGCACAAACTTTAATACATCGAGGGCCTGTGACAATGAATTAGCAGACTCTGAGGTATGTTCACGTTTTATTTATTTTTTTAAATATAATTTCAGTTTATAATAATAAATTTAACTAATTTTCATAATAATACAAACAAAATTCGGAAAATGTTTACTCTAGAAGATAATAATTAATTATGTTAGGATTAATTCGAATTAACTTAAATAATTTTTAATATTTTTATATAATATATTTATGAAATTTTGATTTAAGAGTTTATTGTGAATTATTTTGTGCCGCGCGCGCGCGCGCGCGTGTGTGTGTCACGTGTGCATGTGTGTTTACGCGTGCGTAAACAAGTGCATATGACAAGTACAAAAGGTTGTATGTATATGTTTGATAATAAATAATTTTAAAGGTAATTTTGTACCCTGGTTGAAGAGTCGAAGCTTTTTTTGAAAAACTGGTAAACCTGGTATCAGATACTCTAGTCACAAATGTTAATACACGAGAATGAAAGATATAATAATTGCCGAAATGCTATCAAAGCTTATCTAAAAGTTTGTGTGCGTGTGATTGCATGTAGATGCACAGATCTGCATAAATCGGGGCACATCCAACTCGAGCTCCTTCCTTAAAGTCACTGTTCAGTTGCGCTGGCCATCATAGGTATCGCTCACGCAGTAACCCTCGATCATTAACTGCTTAAAGTAAAATTTCATCTTATCTTGAATATATAAAAGTTAATCTCTTCAATTTCTATGGTTTTATATTTCTAATTTTACTTTACGCTTATGAATGTTATTTGAAAAATTATTTTAATTCTATTATCTAATAACTGAAATGCTATAATATATATTACATAATTATTTACCTATTCATTGCTAATTAGCATTTTAATTAGAAGTTTTAAAAGATCAGGAAATTAAAACTTATACGTCTGTCTTCATTCAATATTTATTATTAACTTTTTTTTTATTTACTCCAGGTTAGTTTAGATATGTTTTATTTGAGGCACTACCATCACTATTTATTATTTATTTTATTGTTTATTCCTGAATTTTTAATTTCTTAGTTGTCTTAATACTATAAATATTTTTCTAAAGGAAATTCTCCGTTATTTACTCAATTTTTTATTTTTTCTAATGTATGGATAACTGAATTATATATTAGATTTTTGGTTTTCGGATTTTGAAATGTTTTAATATATATTGAATACTTATTCTCTGAATATCTTAAAAATATTATCTAAAAAATACCAACATTATTCCTCTAGTCTATGAGGACTTTTCCCGCTAAGGTAGTAGTAAGCATGAAATCGATCACTAATAGTGCCAAATGATCTACTCTGTTATTAGAAAAATCAATAAGAGTATATTTTGAATAGTTTATTGATTGGTAAAGAATTTCGCAGTTGGTTGTGTAAGCGAAACTAAGTGAATAACCTACCGAATATTCATCGTGTAGGTTCATCAACTACATCATTTGATTATGAATAAAGTTAATGAAACTATATTCTGAAAATTTTTAGATTTATTTTGCAATAAATATCTTTTGGTATTTATATTTTTTAGTAATATTAGGTATACAGATAGAACCTTCTAAAATACAGCGTTTATGTACATCTGAAGATATGTTAAAACAGATATTCTTAAGGATGCAATGGAGGAATATTGTAAAAAATTATAAGATTCTAGTTTCAAGTTCCCTCTACAAGAATCTACATTCACATAAATTTATTAACTTTTTAAAAATTTACAAGGTTGAAATATAGTATCTGAAAACATAATTTTCATATTATGGAATTAATTAATATTAATGCATGATAAAAAGTTGGAGAATGAACGTGCTCGAGCGACAAGTCCCTGAAAGGTAGATAAATGAAATATGAGCAATTTCATGAAGACAAAACTCGTGGATTAACGTGATGAAGTTGACCTAACTTCACCTGATCAGCCATTATTGGATCACTGTGTCGAATCGTCATCGATGAACTCGTGACAGTCCAAGTGGCGCCTCATCATTCTTTATTAAGAAAATGCTTGTCTCTTTACTTTTAATACTCATAAAAAACCCGAATTTATACATGAGATCGTAAAAGACCAATGAGATTAATGCTTCCATTCAAATAAAATTTCTTATTATTTTATATCTACTTTTCATTAGGCGTGCAGCAGTCTCCCACATTCTGACCGGATTGACTGTAACAAATCATAGTTTATTGATTTTATACCTATTAATTTTTATTGTAATATCAAATTTCTTTAATTTCTTTAATATCTATATAAATTTTAAAAAACTACTGTTAATTAAGATCGGATTTGATGAATAATTATTCTGTAATTACTTTCACGAAGATAAATAAATGTAATTATATACAAAAGATTCAATTTTATAAAAATGGAATTAACAAAATTCGATTTATATTTACTTGTTATTTAATTTAAAGAAATTTTTTATAAACTAAACTAAATTAATACAATATAAATTAAACTGAAAGCATAATACTTATTTTTCAATTACATATGTAATGTAATTAGTAAGATATGCAAGTATTAATATGTGTATAATATATAACATCAATGATCTACAGATGTATGTAGATCTTTTTTTCTATAGTCATTAAAAATATTTCTCATTTTTAAGTTCTTGCCAATATATATACATGTATATTAAAGCAAATAAGCAAATTATAAAAAAAAAAAAAAATATGTACTGACGATATTTTTATGAATATATAGTAAATTTAAAGTGCTGCATATTTTTCTTCTCTAATATTGATATACAAATTTTCGGCAAGTGGTATTGTTTGTTTTTTTATAACGCAAAATTGTCACAATGAAAAAAAGAAATAAAGTTAATATTAAGTATTAATATAAAATTAGTATTAAATATTATTATAAAGTTAGTATTTTCTAAAGAGGGTAATGAAAAAAGGACAAAGAAAAAGTTGTATTAAATATGTGAATAATATTGCTTGTTTTTAGACTATAGTTTTGATTATTTTCTATTCCGCTTTGTATCATATTACTTGTCGGCGGCGCTAAAATACTTGACAAGGTCACATCCATGTAATAACAAACGAGCATGAAAATGTTTCAATTGTGTTCTTTTTTTATGCGTGGCTCAGTACATATTAAGAGAATTTCTGATAAAGAACAGCGAGAGAGAGAGAGAGAGAGAGAGAGAGAATTGGTGTTTACCTCATCTTCAAATAATAAATATATTATTACAATATCTGCAGGATATACTATATTTATGCTCATAAATTATTAGTGATTTATCAAAATATTATTTACTGCTACAATTCAATTATTAATCGCCCAAAAAATGTTAAAGACTAGTTTCAATAAATAGATTCAATAATACATTTGTCTTGATATAAATTAATTAAGGTTTTAATTTAACTTTACGTTTTTAAACATTTAAATTAATTATTACCTAAAAAGAATTATAATAAATACTTCATATGATTGCTTTATATTAATATATTATTATATGGTGAATATATAATATTCGTTTATATTTTATTGTAATACTTCTCATCATGGAAAAACATTATACATAGTGTTATCGATAAGTCTCACTATTTAACAAATTATATTATTTTAACGTTATAAACAATCTAATTTTTCGCTCAAAAATTAGATTCAAATAAAAAATAAAAAGTGAATAATTTAAAATTTCCGATTAATTGATTTCATATTGCACTGAAAAATTTATTAACTATTTTATTTATGGTAAAAATAAGAACAATTTTTAAGATAAATTTTTCTTAACTATTCTATTATTTTATTATGATAAATTTAAAATGAATTTAAAAATACTATAAAGCTATATACGATAAAATTCAATTACTGAATAATTTCTATTATTAAATTTAAGTAATGAAATGATTTAGAATTTTTTTATAAATTTATATTAATAATATTTTTATTTTTTACATAAAAAATAAAAATATATTGATTTTAAATTATAAACATTCACTTGATTTTATTAAAAAAAATTTAAATACTATTTTTATGCCTAAGACAATTTATTCAATTTTATATACAGATTTAATTCAGTTTTTATTTTTTAAATTTTATATGTAGAAATTATTTATTTCAAATAATGGAGTCGCTTGAATCTCAACATCGTTTCAGTATTAAGTGCTATCAAGCCTAACTTGTCTATTATCTCTTGTACATATTTTCTTAAGTTTGGTTGTGGTTGACCCACTTTAGTATTTTGTATTTAAACAACTGTAATCGAAATGTTCCCTTCTTCTCTTAAATGATGTCTTCCGCTATTGTGTCACTATCCAATTTTTTTTATTAAAAATCATGTCTCCTTCTATTTTCAATAACAATAAATGATGTTTATAATACTTGCTTTTATAAAACATTGATATTAACTTATGTTTGAATTATGTATGGATTTGTAACTAAATTAAAATTATAATTTAATATATAAAAACTGTGATTTTTCTTTCCGTAAGCTTGAACAATTCTAAACTATTATTATAATATAAAACGTACGTATATAGCGATATTCTGCTTGAACGTTCTTTCATTCAGGATTTTTATTATTTATTTATTAATAATTAAAGATATTTACAAAATAATCGTATGTTTTATTAAGAAACTCAGAAGAAACTAATTTTATTTATATTCCATAAGTTTAGTTTGTAGTATCAACTTAAAATGATTCAAGGAGCAAAAAACAGGTAGTAGTATACTAACCAATATAACGTAACTTATCTGAAATTATTTTTCCTTATCGAGTTTTTTTAATTGGTTAAGTGAATTTCTACTTCTTTTATAAATTTATTTATTACTTTATTATTGTATGATAAGTGATCCTTTAATTGAATCAACGCTGTTTTCAGTTTCATTTCTACAAAAATATTTTTTCACTTTTTAAAAATGCGAATATCATAATTTCATTTATAAAAACATAATAAGCCTTTAAATTGAACTTGATACTCGTATACAAATTGATTATATTTCATTGAAAGAAGTTCTAAGAGTGAAAAGTGTTCATGCGCAAATACAATAACACTTGCAAAATAAGCTACCTTTATCCTATGTATACTTTTCCAACGTATGTCATTTAAATTTATCAAAAGATTAAACAATTTAGAAAACAAAAGCTTATAACTAGTAAACGTTTATAATTAGTATAATTTCAGTCTTAAGAATAATTCTCTTTTGATTATGTTTCTTTTTTGTGGATAGTAAATAAATAAATAAGTAAATTTATATATATATATATATTTATATAAAAAAAACGAGAATATAAATATTATAAATTTTTTTTTAAATTAGTAAAAATATTTTTTGGTTAAAATTAATATCATCTCGAAATATAATTATTTACCTGCAATGAAAATATATCTTAATTCTTAATTTTAATAATAATATTATAATTATATTAGTTACAAACTTATAATTTCATTTTCTGTAACAAGGTGGAACAACAAGACTTGCCAGGAATAGATTGTGCTTATTTAGCAATGGACACAGAGGAGGGCGTGGAAGTCGTATGGAACGAAGTGCAGTTTTCCGAGCGTAAAAATTTCAAAGCACAAGAAGAAAAGATTCAGTTGGTATTTGAAAACCTTACACAACTTGAACATCCAAATATTGTTAAGTTTCATAGGTATTGGACAGATACACATAATGACAAACCTCGAGTAAGTTTTTTATTGCAATAATTAAGATTATTTATAGAAACAGAGTATTTACTCCTTGTATGTTACTCTACTACGTTTCATTCCGTAAATTTTATCTATTATTGATAAAAACAAAATGTAAAAATAAGATTTTATGAATTTCTCTTTTTATATTTACGTAAATGAAGGAGCTTGCAAAATATTATTTCTGTAAATATATAAAAAAATCGTCAGGTTCTTAAATATTTGTTGTAGGTATGAACATATATGTATAGTATATTAATATTTTTCATATTGATATTTTTATTTTACTTTAAATCATACGATGATTTATAGTGATGAAGAATAAGCTTACTAAGTCGAAGCTCAAAATTACAATAATATTTTTAAGTGTGTTACGAAATCCCAAAAAGTTGTAAATCCTTATCACTGAAGATATACTTATTATATGGATGTATTAAATCGATTATAGTAGTGAACTCAAAGGTTGTGCCGGGTTCCCTCGCTATTAATAAAACTTTATCTGCAAACCTGTATTATATATTATTTTCAATTTGTCTCAGACTTTTAAAAACTTAATATCGACTTTTTTTAAATGCCTGCTTCAAGAAAAATCATATGCATTGCTAATAGCTTATTTAAAATTATATTAACACACTTCTTGTGGTACATTTGTGTATAACGAATTGTAGTTAATATGACAGAATCATTTAATTAATTTGAATAATATTTATTTATTATCGACTCATTATCATAGATATTATTTTCGAAGAATTAGGCGCTTAAATTAAATTAAAATTTTTTTTTAATTTTCACTAAAATTTATATTAAATTTAATTAAAAATATTTTGTTTAATTGTAATTTTATGCTACATTACTATTTGAAATGTTTAATGAATCAAATTTTTATCATATTATTAAGCAAATGATTTAGTTCTACCATGTATTATTATTGTTATTTAAATATTATAATTATTCGTTTAATTTTAAATATGGATTAGATATTACTAATCCACATAAAGATAAAATATATACAATGATATTTGGTCGATTTATATAAATAACACGGTGTAAACGATATTTTTATTCTTGTAGGTTATTTTTATAACGGAGTACATGTCGTCTGGATCCTTAAAACAGTTCCTAAAGCGAACAAAACGTAACGTCAAAAAACTACCATTACAAGCGTGGAAACGCTGGTGTACACAAATTCTTTCTGCACTCAGGTAACTATAAATGCATATGAAATTGAACTTTAATTTTTAATTAGCAAATCTTTACTATAAGGCTAAAAATTCTTGTATATGAATTGAACCAGCGATTGTGCAAATTAAATTGTTACAATCAGTAATATAAAGTAGATACATATATTTGAACTTTTACATTATTTTAAATTATTTTTAAATCTACTGATGATAATCATGAGCAATCATTAATGACATACTATATGCTTTCTAAATAATTCTATAATATTTTCCGTACTTTGAACAAGCATTTAATAAATTAATTAATTATTTGTTATTTTTCCAAAATTTAATATATATAAGTATAATTTTTGAAAGCATTATACCCTTTAAAATAGATATAATAAATAATTATTAAAAACATAACAGTAAATTGATAAAGGAGGTTGTTCCTAATTTTTCACTTTTGAGATACGTTATTAAATGTGATTACTTTAACGATTTATTTAATAAATAAAATAAAACTATAAATTATAAGATTATAAAATATTAAATTTAAGTATTTGACGTTGTAATAAAATTAGTAATATTATTTTTTTATATTTATTAAAGCTTAAAAATAAATGATTACCAATTATTTTAATGTAGTGAATTATTTTGTTATTTAAGAATTTTTTAATAACAATTTTATATAGTGTTAATTGTTCGAAATTTTTAGTTATTTGCATTCCTGTTCACCACCTATTATTCATGGAAATTTGACTTGTGATACAATATTTATTCAACACAATGGTCTAGTTAAGATCGGTTCTGGTAAGTTGTTACTCCAATTGAAATTTTTCTATGGTCTAGTAAATGCGACAAGCATCTATTGAGACAATATAATAGGTGTCTACATTTATAAATAAAGCTTATTTTAAATTATTAATAAACGTAATATTTTAAAGTATTTTTGGATTGCTAACACCTAATTTCTTCTCATCTTTTATCAGTTTATCGTTGAAGAATTATTCAATATGTGTAAACATTATGAACATTTAAAGGTTGACTGTCTTGAGATCCTATTTGCATCATAATATATATTCTAATTAAAATGGTTGCTTGGGAGTTTAAAAATGTTAAGGTATACAATAGACTGCAAATTTTTTTTGAATTATTTCTTTATTTAAGACCAGCATTTAAGGTTTTAATTATTCATTAGATAAATCTAGGGGTGCTGAAATGATAAATTTTACATTTTTAATTTTTTGTTTTAATTATTTTATATTTAATACTTTTATTTTTATTTTCATTTTTAGTGGCACCTGATGCAATACATCATCATATAAAAACTCATAGAGAAAATATGAAGAATATGCATTTTGTTGCTCCCGAATATGGAAGTTAGTATTTTTTTAAAGTAATTATTTCATTGAATTTTGTAAATAAAATATTAACTGAAATTGATAATAATTTTAATATTAATAATATTACATTCATTGTATTTTTTAAATATACGTTTTTATAGTATTATTGCTTTTTTATCATTGCATTTCAATTATTTTTAAAATTTTAGATTCTGCAACACCCGCAATTGATATATATTCATTTGGCATGTGCGCATTGGAGATGGCTGCATTAGAAATTCAAGGTAATGGAGATAATGGTACTATTGTTACCGATGAAAATATCAAGAAGACGATAGAATCTTTGGATGATACACAGCAAAAAGATTTTATTCGAAAGTGTCTGCAAACCGATCCCTTAAGTAGGCCAACTGCTAGAGAACTTCTTTTTCATCCGGTTCTATTTGAAGTTCATTCCTTGAAGTTACTTGCAGCACATGCATTAGTGAATTCTGCCAGTAAGTTGAAATTTTCTTTTACTTAAATGTCAGGATAATTTAAAGAAATGTTATAAAATTCAATTTTTTGCAGCAAACATTTCTGAAACTATCACAGATGAAGTATTGCAAAGGCTTTATGGTCCAGACACTGTTGTTGCAGAAATTAAGTATCAAAATAGGCCCTCACATCAAATTCGTTTTAGTGATATTCCTGTAGCTGAGAAGTTAGAAAAGTTTGTTGAAGATGTAAAGTTAGTATTATTGTTTATAAATTAAAATAGTATAATGATTTATTTTTGCACATTGCTATGTGTCATGTAATCTGATTTATTTATCAACGTTCGTTCAATCACCAAATTTAAAATAAATTTAGCTTTCAGATGTCTTTATTACAAAACTATGGAATAGTTTAAAATAAATGTGTTAATTATAAATTTAAAAAATACGATTTCTATACTTTGAATAATTTAATCGTGAGAAATAATAAAATTAATAAATAAAATTGTATAAAATAATTTTAGGTATGGAATTTATCCATTAACCGCATTTATGGCGAAACTTCCACCACCCGTTCGCCCACGAGCGATATCTCCAGAGATTACGGAATCTGTGAAGTCTGTGACTCCAGAACCCGTTGATGTAGAGTCTCGAAGAGTAGTTAATATGATGTGTAATGTCAAACCTCGAGAGGAGAGCTGTGAATTGCTTGTAACTTTTCAATAATTTGTTACGAATAATTTTATTAATTATCTCGTTTTATATAATTTTTTACGATTTTCGTAGATGACAATATTATTAAGAATGGATGATAAGATGAATCGACAGTTAACTTGTCCAGTGACACAAGCCGATACATCAATGTTACTCGCACAGGAACTTGTACATTTTGGTTTTATCAATGAAGTAAGATTTTACATTATATTCTTAGTGTATTTAAAATTTAAAGATTTTAACATTGATAAGTACATGTTTCTTTTCTTCAAAATATTTTATTTACAGTAAAGTTAATTAGTAAAAATAAAGTAAATAAAGATAAATATAGATTAAGCTTTTAACAATTTATTTTTATATATTTAATATTATTTTTAATTTCTATGTGATTACTTTTAAAAAATTTTTATCTTTTTACAATATTTATTACTTTAATTAAATTGATAAAGTTAATATTATTTTTTAGTTCTTATAAATTTATTTATTACGAAAATACTTTATTTTTAATTTGTTTTCGCGAAATAGTATATTTTAAAATATTTGTTTTCAAAGAATATTTATTCCACGTTACGTAACTAATATAAAAATGTATAATTTTTTGCAAGATTTTTCTATTTGGAAATAGGACATATATGTGGAAGTCATCAAAGCATGTTTAAATAATGAATTAAAAATTAATATGTTGAACTTTTACAATATTTTAAACGTTTCTCTTTTTGCAAAACGCGTGGTTCGTATGAATCTTTGTATATTTTGTTATTATTTATTATAGGATGATCGTGACAAAATAGCAAATTTGATTGAAGAAGCACTGCGTAGTTGTTTTAGTAAACAACAGATGTTAAGTCCTGGTCTTGTTTCGCTGACGAATTTGCCTAGTCAGACAACGTTGTTGCTGCCTGGGCCTGAATTTCCACGTCTTCAATCTCTTAAAAGCGTGGACCCTGTTACGAGGCAACAGCAGCAACCACGGCACTTCGATTCGGAAATGGAGTCTCAGGTTATTACAAATGAAGTTGGCAGTTAACCATTGGTTGCTCATTTTTCCAAATCTATCGATTCTGTTGTTATACTACTTTCCAAGCTCTTTATATAGACTGGCTATGTATTTTTGTATTTTAAGTAAGATAATGGCGACAGAAGAGCAAACGAGAAAAGGAAAACGAAAAACAAAGCATTAATGCAGAATAGGGCAACATGCAAAATTTTTATTTTCATTCCAATCGATAGAAATTATATAAGCGAAATATACAAAATAATTGCACTTGAAAGTAGTAAGTGAATGATTGAGTACTGAGTAATAATTATCTAATATTATCAGTAATATGTCAGTAAATATACAGTAAAATTCTTATTAAATTATACTATATTGAGTATATAAAATTTATAAATTTATGCTAATTAATATTAAAGTAAGCAATATATTTTGATGCAGGTATATCAAAATTCACGTTGTTCAGTTGTCTTATATTATATTTTACTGTATAGTTACAAAAACATGATTTTAAATCTACTATTTAATATTTTACTATTATTAAATCCAATTTTTAGTAGATATTATTTATTAACAAATATCTATCGATTATCACTTAAAGTGTTGGAGTTAAAAATATATGCGAGTTTCCTATTGTAAAAATAATGTATTAGTTGCGAAAAGGAAGAGGGAGAAGGCAATGAAGGACCCCGTGGCTTACTTCGATTTTTATATTAAGATTTTTATTACTTCAAATCGTATGTTTTGTAACATGTTTTTTTTGTTCTTTTGCTAAAAGAATAGTATCAATGAGTCACCGCTCGGTTACCATGACGATTCGAACGTTCCAGGGCTTTATTTACTTGTTTTATAGATTTTCAGCAAAAATTAGATTTATCGTACTTCAGGTAAATACGAGAAATCTCTAACTTATTTATGCTATAAGCAATTTTTATATCTTACACTTGTTCTTTTTATATATTATTTATTTATTTGCAGGATTTTATTATAATCACCTTTATTTATAAAATGAAGTAGTTATATATTGTTATTTAATTTCTTTTTTTTTTTAAATTTCAATTTCACAAGACACTTATTTTAATATTTATATTTATTTAATCATTATTTTTGTATAATTTTAGTAAACTATGATACTTTTTAATAATGCTTTTAAAATATATTATATTGGTATTACTAATTTAAAATTAAAAATTTAAGTAATTATTAAATATTTTATTAATTAAATTATAAACCAAGTTAAGCGTTAATCAGTTTTAAAAAATATTTGATTAATAATATATTTAATTTTTTAAATTACTTAATAAAATAATTAAATAAATATAATATATACATGTACGTATACCCGTATACATTATATTTATGTATTATCTTTTTGTGATATTAGTTTATATTTTAATATACAAACAAGTTAAGTTGTCAAACGTTCGAATCGACACGCAGTTCTCAACCAAATTAACAATAGGAACGGACTGAAAATATCTTGATACACTTCTAACAATCGATATTGGTCATATTTGATTATTTACTTATATAAAAACGACTCAGTTGTTACAATAATTAATTAATTATCGAATATTTATTGCATAAATATTTAAATAATCAAAAAAATTATGTATTTAAAAAATATGTTAAATATACGATATCAAATATTTTTTGTAGCTTTTATAATAATCTAAATAATTTTTATTAGATGAATTAATAATAATTAAATTAAGATGTTCGCATTGTTCCGTTCCAATACATTTTATGTAAATCTTGGCGCTTTGTGCCGTTCTCATTTTTTAAATAGAAAGTTAATAATCTCACTAACACAATAAGAAGAAAGAAAGAAGTATCGCACAAAGTAAATAGAAAAAAAACCCTTTTTGGCCATCCATGCGTATTGTCTGAATTTGAACTAATTCTAAGAAACGATAGATTTAATGTAAATGTAAAACTGTGTAATGTGAGTCTCCCAAAAAATAATTTTTACGGCAGTAAATATTGTTAAAGAAAATAGCCACGGGAGGAGCGCAAACTTGGGTATTATTGATGTAATGTAACCAAGGTCATTACAAAAATGACTTTTGTCTCTTCCTCTTTTTTCTCGGCTCAATGTTCTTCAAAGAAGAGAAAGTAGATGCATTATTATTTTGTTGAATAATTCAATTAAACCTTGTGATACAGATACATATTACTTTATCTGAAAAACATCATACGTGATATTTGAAATGTATCAAGGAATAATTAACTGACCGACTATAATAAGTATAAGTGGAAATGTGAATTCCTTGCCTTACTTTGAGATTAACACTATTTACTCATTTGTTATATTTCCTTGGAATCGCTTATTTAAATGAAAATTTTTTTGTTAAAAGCATTTATTTATAAAATTAACAAAACCGTCTATTATATATAAATTTATTTGATTCTACACAAGTAAATAATTTTAATAACGTTAATTATAATATATTCATTCTACAAATTATTTTTCGATTACATAAACAAATGTATGAATCAGAGTAATAAAAATGGGTATTAAGCAAATTATATAAAAGCAACAACATTTAGTGTTAAATTGATGTTTGAATTCAAGTGGAGGGTTTGTTTTCAATTGATAAGGAAGAGACAACTGAGAAAAAAGATCCTTGTAAATAATTATATTTTTAAGAGAATCTGTCAATACAGAAAACTAGTCATATAGCTATATTCGAGTGCTAAACGAGCTATCACACCTATTTCATTATGTCTCTGACATTTAAAATGACATGCGCTTGGCCAAGACGGGAGAATTTGTGAAAATGTAAACAGTGGAATATGAAATACAGGTGACGATTGAAAACGGATAAGTAACAAAAAGTAGTTTGAAAGTACATATATGTGAACGCGAGTGTATGCGAGACAGAGAGGGGGGGGGAGAGGATGAGAAAAATAGAGATACGATTAATCATTTGTATATCTCAACGAAAAATGAAAATTATGGGCTTTTTATAATATGTGTACACACATAGATGAATATTTATGTATGTATGTTTGGATGTATGCAAGTATGAGTAGAGTACTAAATGAGTAACAAATCTTTGGTGATGTAACGTAAAACAGGATTGCAAATCTGCTTGATGATCTTTAATACGAAGCTTGTCTGGTGCAAGAATAAAACAGTTTTCGATGTATAGCATTGTAATAAATGATAAATCGTTATAAAAGAACAATCTTATAAGAGCGAGTGAAGAATATCTGGATAAATAAATTATCTTTTTTTATTCAAATTGCTTTAAGTGCAAAAGATTCATAAGGAAGTATGAGGAATAGCAAAAGCAAGAACAGTGATAACATAAATAATATAACCTGTGCCAATGGCGCGTTTTTTTTCAATATGAAGTTTATATTTTCACTTTTTATTTATATACAAGAACATATTACAAAATTTATATAAAATTTTATTCTTTTTTACATATAAAGAATAACTTTGCTCTAACAGTCGAACAATGAAACAATTTTTTAAGATTACTGAAGTCGATGTTGAATGTTTTTTCTTTATTACACTTTTAAACAATTATATTTTATTAATCGATTACAATATATTTTTATATAGTTATTATATTTTTAATCAAATATTGTTTAAACTATAATATTCTAAGACATCTGTTATATGAACAAAAATTTTATACATATTCATGAAATAAAAGGTTGTAAAAGGTATGCAGATTAAAGCGTTGCTTTAGTCTCTTTAATATGTCAGTTTTGCACATTTTTAAGTTGAATTACATTAATAATTTATATGCATTCGTTTCTATTTTCACACTGATTTCAATAATTTTGTTAGAAATATTATTTTAAATTTACATCACTTAAATGTTTAAAGCGATGTATGTAACAAAAATAAAAATTTAATTATAATTTGAAATACACAAAAGGAAATTACATTACTAATAGAGATTGGAGAATAATTCATACAGAAAATCAATGTTGTACTATTTTTATTTATAAAATTATACCTATCGGGCGTACTAAGTTTCTCCTTCCATAGCTCAAATGCCAATATAAGCTCCAGTGGAATTTTTTGTAAATTAAGTTAATATATTAAATTTTACTGAATTATTCAAGTGTCAATTATAACAGGAAAATATGGCTCCTTATAAATTAATAAATTTAAATAATTTAATACACAGATAATATTTTATCGTATTTTAGAATAATCGGTCTATAAATTTAAAAGGCATTAAAAAAAATTTATCAATCGAGTTTTATTTTATTATTTTTATTTCAATCAAAGATTCTTAAGGAACATTCGTTAATGATCTTACGTAACACAATATTGTAAAGTACTGACAATTAGAAAAAATTATTTTTTTTCATTGTCTATAAAATAATAGGTTTCTTAATATTACTATTTTAAAATATTTTAGTATTTTTATTATCATAATTTTTAAGCATTTGATAAAATTTGTTTATCAAAAAAAAAACAATCACCATTTCTAATAAAAGAATATAAATATTGTGAAATTTATGTAACTTTTACATAAAGTTCAAATATATTGAGCTCATTGGTCTAAACAATATTTTATGTATTCAGAAGACCATTGGTTATTTAATATTTTCATATATTTAAAAAATTAAAATTAAATTAATATTTATTTTTTTAATGATAAAAGTTTGTCAGTAATTTTTAAATGTCCAAATCATTTTTTTATCATTGTCTTATCTGTTTTACATACTTATACTAAAAAATATTTTTTCGTGTTTCGGTATTTGTTATAGTGGTATATTTCGGCCCATAAAAGTAATTTTAATGAATTTCAATAAGATTAAAAAAGTTTCATTTTACTACCTATTTCATTACATCACCTTTTTATTTAATAATATATTTAACATACCATTACTATTACCATTAGTGGTATTTTTTCTAAAAAAATCTTTATAATCTCTGAATAAAATTAATATTAATGGATTTTTTTAAATCAATTTTATGTTATATCATTTATTTTATTTATTTCTAAATTTGTTTCAGTACAAATTTAGAGATTTATAAATTCTGAATTTTTATAAACTGTTAAACCATGTAGATATAAAAAATAATCCGGTTTAGAATAAATGAAAATAATTTTATATATTATTACATGAGTATTATTCTTACTATTTAATTCTAAGGCTTGAGATGTTGTCCTTCCTTTCTGTCTCTTCTTTGTTTTCTTCTCTGGTTGCTCCCTTCTTCGTCTCCACCACTTGCTTTCTTCTCCCCCTCCTCTCAAATAATAAGTTTCATCCCTTCCGCCCATGCCCTTTTTTTTATTATTTTACAATAAATAAGTTTTTTTACATATATCTGCAAATTGTGACATTCATTCATCATATTTAAGATTATTTAATTATATTTTTTTGAGAAGAAATAAATTATTTAATTAATTACTTACGCATGGTCAATTTTTTCGATTTTCGGCTTTTGAATGAAATTGATTTAAAATTTGAAACGTCAAATTTTATTCTTTATGTAAACTATTTTGCATAATGTTATCGGTATTAAATATATTTCATTATACAAAAGTTAAAACTTCTATTTCAGGTAGTTATTATCAATATTTTAATATTTACAGTTTCATAAATGAAATTATTTTTTTTGTTTCAATAATATATACTTAAGAACAGAATTTTAAATGAAATTTGCAGTTCCATGTAAAACATAATATTTTATTTCTAATTGATTTCATTTGCATTGAATATTTAATTTGAAGATCACCAAAAAAATTAATTAGTTTAATATGTATATTTGATATAATGAAATATTCTCTTTATGAAATGAATAAGTCTAAAAACGAAATACCAAGTGTTTGAATATTTATTTTTGATAGAAACCGAACTATGATATAATATATATTAAACTATATTGTTTATTTACATTAGAACTACATATTTAAAAAAATGTATGTATAATGGAATTAAGATTTTGAAAAATTAATTAACTACTAATAGTTTTTAATATGCTAAAAGTTCTATTAACAACAGTTACAAAAGTAATATAATAAATATAAATACATTCTTAGAGAATTTAACCAAAATAAATAATTTTTATGAAATTGATATCTATAGTTATTGAAGCAAATTTCAGTATAAATTATAGAAATTATATGAGTTAGTTTTTGAACATTCAGATTAGAATTTTATAAAAAAAATTATATAATAGTTCTACCTCAGTCCAATTAATTGAAAAAATTTCTTAACTATTTTATTATTATTATCATTATAAAAGTAAAATCAACTTATATTCTTTTGAATTAATTGTTAAAATATAACTTTTATATTTTTTTTTAAAAAGACTTTTTTATTTTAAGTAAGTTAATATTAAAAAGAACAAAAAAAATAGAAATGTTTATAAATTAAAAATTATTTAGTAAAAAATAAAATGAAAATCCAGTAACTGTTAATATTTTTGTAGATTGCTATTTTTCATGTAATGATTAGTTCAATAATGAATTTAGGTCTTTTTTTTTATCAAAGATTGTTTGTGTAGCAATATTTTGTTATAAAGTTCCGTTAAACTTATATGATTTTGATAAACAATGCCGACGGATTATCAGTTTATCCCTTTAGCATTAATTCGAAGATGAATTTAATAGACCGAATTACATTATTGTCGTATGTAAAATGAAAAATTAATTTTAAATAAGAATTTCATGTCATTATTCTATGGGTTTTTATTTAAAATTATTTTTATTCTTTAAAACTCAAGAAAATAACTTAAAATAAAATGCTTTTGACGTCTATTTGGGTAAAAGAAGTGCGAGATTAATTATAAAAAAACATTGTATCTTTAATAATTTTTTTTTAGTTTCCGTTAATTCTAAATTTCAACCGATGTTATAAAAATAATCTTTAAATGAGCATATCGCTCGTATAAATATACGATTAGAAGTGCCAGTTTCTAATTAGAAGCTTATTATAATTACATATTCATATAAATAAATCAGGCGATGAATTTCGAAATAGTATTTTTAAATAATTTAAAATTTACAATTTTATATTATTTAACAGGTATTCAGACCTTTCGAAAAGACAAAGAGCTATCTTTCATTCTATAAGACGTTTAGTTTTAATACGGAGTCTACTTTATTCAAAAACTTATGTTTCTGGAAAAAGTAATTTGTGCTCAGTTCCACCGAAAAGCTTTGATTCATCTTTCGTTCGATTAAGTAAGTAATCAAGATCGTGGGATATCCTATCGAGCATCCCATTGCTAGTGAGGCTTCGGTCGTTTTTATTATTCATTACCTCCCGCTGATTATTGAATGTCTTGAGCATTACATCTTCGCCGTCAGACTGCTTTCGCTCTATTTTGTTTGTAATGTCAGGCATAGTCAGAGCCATCGACGTCGTCATCGTCGTGCTGGATATCATCGCCGTGGTCGATGCAACCATTGGGAACGAGAATACTGCGAGTTCCATAGATTCTTTGCCATTGTTCTGTTTGTGGGTCAAGTTCTGCTCCATTGAACCGGATAGTCCTGGCTTGTCCACCTCGTCACTTATCGCTAGGGTAACGTCTGGCATAGTTGAAGTTCTCCCATCCATAAGACATGTCTCTACCTGAGTACTGCATAATATCTTTGTAGTGAAGTCCGAGTGGCGTTGCCGATGTTGGTGTTGTTGTAACTCCGCTGCCATAGTTGTCATTGTCGTCGGAGTCGTTATTGACGACATACGTATTCCTGAGAAGCTTACCATTTTATTATGTGGTTGCTGAATAAAATAAAAAAACATCAACATCAATTACTTGTTCCGTTCAATATAAAAAGCTTTATTTGAAACATTTTTAAATTACATCTGCTAAAATAGTTAATTCATTAGATTCGCATAAATAGATAATAATTACTAAACGAATGCTTCACAACATTTAAAATATATCTATAATTTATAAAATAGTACATTTCAATTTAGTTTTATATTTTATTTAATAATTAATATTTCTCTCTTTCTCAATAATTAATTAATAAATCTATAAAACTTTTTTATAAATTTTATTGTAAATGCCTATTTTCTTACAGGTTAAAATTGATTTGTCAACTATTAAACTTATTTTTTATTTCTTATGAGATTGTAAGATATTGTCTGGAGTAAAATTTCGGTTAATATTACAGTTTGATTGTAATGACGTAGATTTCAAACACTAACTTTTATGGGATTTCTTTCAGAATATGGAATGTCTGGATCTTTAATAATAAGTAAGAACTTCCAACATGATATATTTTTAGTTATTTTGATATTGAAATTATTTGTCGAAAGTCGCTAAGTTTTTTATATTATGAATAAAAATCGTCCATTTATATTACTTATTCATTCATGATATAAATTTTATTCATTACCTACTTAAAGATTTACTTTAATAGTATCTACGTGACAGAGTAAAAGTATGGCACGTTAAATTTTTCGAATACTGAGTGAAACATTTTTGTTTTTTATTTTTTCATATCTTTACATCAAGCATTGCACGAATATTCTAAGATTTTTTATTGATTATAGATGAGAATTTTTTCCCCACTACAAAAATTTATACCGACAATTTAATTGTTCTTTGAATTTTCGAAAACATATTGGTATCATATTCAGAAATATATAACGATTTAACGCATATTATAAGTTACCAAAGTGACCATTTTTTTATTTTGATTTGTATTTGATTATTATTATTTTAGAATCAATATCTGCGGTTACCACATTTAAGAGGTTATTACAAAAGCTGGTTGAAAGATAAGAAGCTATAAACTAATAAATATTAATAATTTAAATAGTTAAAATTAATGTGCATATCTTTGGCAAGGATATTATAAGTACAGTAACTTTTATACTATTATAAGAAAAAACGGAATGATTACAGGTTTATCATTGATTTCTACCATAAATATTTTATAAAATGGTTTTTAAATATGATTATTAGTTTTTTTTAAGAATTAAGAATATTATGAAAAAAGGAATAAATTTAAAATGTACAAGGAAATATGTCTCGGGGAAAAATGGCTGATCAAATATTTTCATAATAAGTAGCAAAGTTCTTCATTTTGGAATAAGAGGTCAATTGAAATAAATATTACATGTTTGAAAGTTTGTCAGTTTTTGTAATAGATAAATGCTAAATAATGTGAGTTTAGTCATAATAGCTAAGCGGGGATGTAAAAGAGTTAAAGTTAAAAAGATAAAATCGCTTTGTATTTCATAATTAAAAAATCTAGTTTCAAATAATGTACGAACGGAATTTTTATTTACAACTGATTATTTTTTCCTGGACATAAAAGGTTAGCTTTTTTCATTCATATATTGCCTCACCAAGACATTAGCTTTTTTTAGCTAATGCAGGGTGCGTTTAGAAAATTACAGCACGAACTTTTTTCGCTTTTTCGGGGATCAGTCTATTAAAATAACTAAATAAGTTATTTTTAATAAGAAATCAAGTACAATATAATGGTAGGATTTTTAATCGTAGGAGAAATTGTATTGTCTATCAATTAAGTATTAAAATAGTTTTAACAACTACTTTTTATTAATTTAATATAATACCACTAATAATATAGTTCAATAACTATTTAATAACGTAAATCCTAATTACAACATTTAATTGCTTACAGCATTCAAAATGATTCGTAATTAAAATCAAGTTACAAGAATTCAATTTACTTTGCTGGCAAATGATAATACAAGATTGACGAATTTTTATAAAGAAAAATTTTTATAAAGAAATTTTTATAAAGAAAAATTGATATTGTTAAATAAATAAGAGGTGCAGGGGACACCTTGAAGTTGTGTAAGCTATTACCTAATCTTTTCCCCGCATTCGTATCTAATAAACTGAACGATAAAATAAAATTATCAGAAATACAAGGTGAGTTCGGATCTCAGCAAGTTGAATATTTTTAGTTATCGGGACGATATTCCTATAGCACCGGCGGTTATATATTTTTCTTACCGTGTGCTCCATCGTCGTATAGGCTTCGAAAGGGGCAAGGTTGACTCCTGGCTTGCACCTCCGTTGCTGCTGATAGCCACGTTCGCAATCATCGAGAATGAGGTCCTCCACATGGTGAACCTGGATTTCCGGGGTCGGGAGTACGTACTCGGCCGTGACGTAGGTATCGGTCTCCGCCTTGGTCAAATATTCCCATTGATGGAGGCTAAGGGATACGCCGCGCTCTTCTCGGTAAGCGGTCGCGGACTCAGCTTCGAAGAGCAGTGTGGCTGGTAGCGTCGTCGTAACTCCCGAGGATGAGGACTCCCTTTCCAGCTGACAATCTTTTGAGCGCACTGTAATTGATCCGATCGATGCTTCGTTACATTAGGAGCTTGACAAAATAGGTAAAGGATAAGGATTCGTAGGATTCCGTAATTGTTAAACTGACTAAGTAAAATCTCCATTAGAAAAATCCGCAAAATTCAATATATTTCAATAGATACTTTCTTTCTTTTTTCTTTATTTTTTTAATATAATCAATGTTTTTCTACGGGTAAACGTAAAATAGTAAAAGATTTGTGTGAAGTTTTGGTTTAGGTGAATGGCTTGATTAATTTAGACCTATACATCGTACCGTTATTTTCATACCAAAGTTCAAAATTTAAATTTATAACTTTTTCCTCGCTTCATTATAATATGCGAGATGAAGCACTTTATATTATTTAAAAATTAAAAAACTAGAAGACAAGCTTGATATATAATTTTCACTTTCATATTTTAAATGATAGAAACAGTTTTACATTATTTATAAAAAAAAATTTTTAAAATGAAAGTAACTATTATACAAATATTTACTTAATTACAAATATAAGTATAGTTTTGAGCACCAAAATATTATAATTGTTATGACAAAACTGTTTTATTATGAAAAATATAAAATAAAGGTCTGAATTAATTTTTAATATCAGCTAAATATTTCATTTCGTGACAAACGCTACTGAAAGCTCATATAGACTAATTCATAGATTTGTTAAAAGAATGTAAATATACAAAATTAATTAACTACTACACACAAGAAACTATTTTATAAAAATTGTAAATATGCCATAAAAAATATCTACCTTTGGACGATTCAGGGGCATTCTCGTCGTCAGATTCTGTTTGACGTCTTAATTTATGAAGAACTGGAGCAACAACCAACACTTCACCACTCATGACATACATGGATAGAATTATAAACCCCTGAAAAGAATGTTCAATTCATGGTATTTAATGTAGAAAAATATAAACAATTTTGTACGTAAGTTCTGGATTTATGAAAAACGATTTCAATTTATAATTATAAAGTATTACTCGGATTTTTATTTCTACAGATTCATATCGGGTTTAGCTGCTTCAGATTTCTTAATACAAAGTGCAAGATTAAGGAAAATTAATTTAATTTTTAAATAACAAATATATAAAAAAATAAATGCGTTTAATGAATCTAATACTTTTGTCTCTTATATATTTTTGTTCGCAAAAAGTTGTTTAAATTTTTGCTGTTATAGTTTATAATGAATTATATCGTTTAAATATAGTTCATATTTATATAATTATAAATATAATTACTGATGATAAAGTATATTACGGTTATTCAAAATATAATAAAAGTTATATTTATAATACTATCTAAATAATTTGATTTAACATTTTATAACAATTTATAATATTATCTTTATCATTTTTTTTAACAAATAAAATTTGTTTTCTATTTAAGATATTCCATTCATTTTAATATTAAATATCTATTAAATATCTATTAAATATCTTTTTTTAATATATGATTAGAATTTATTAAATTAATATCTGCTAAATAAAAATAATAAAAAATGATTAGATTATAAAAATATTTTTTTTAAATTATTCTGTTAATGATAACAACATTATACATAATTATATTAATAACAATATTTAAAAAGCTATATAATAATAATTCTAATAAATTTAACAAGTACAATGTAAATTGATAATTACAAAATTTTATATTATACAAGACCTAATTCTATGATAACTATGTTATACAATATGAATGAGTAGTTTAATTATTTAGAAATTTTAAATATCTAAATATTATACAAGCTCTATGCTTCATAAGCATGTTATTAATTAAATATTATTAATTAAAAAAATTATTACTTTATGACATTAGATTTAGCCAGACTACTAACAGATAATTTATGCAACTGAATAAAGATCCATAATAAATACACAAAATAAATAATAAATACAAAAAAGTTAAAAGATCTAGAAATTAAATTTTTTTGTCTAATTAAATCTTTTCTTTTAATAATATTGTATATAAAATAATGCTTTTATATTATTTAATTTTAATTTTTAATTTTTTTACTCTAGCCATTCCAGAATAAAATGAGAGATAAATAAAAATATTGTTATATATAAATAAAAAATATACAAGTATTTTGTATATACATAATAGTTTTTGTTCATGATAAATTTCTATGAACATTTTTTTTAGGTAAGTAATTTTAAATACAACAATAATAGTACATGTCATAAAAAATTGTATTATATTAAAGAATAAGTAAAGGTTTTAAAACATTGAAATAAAAATTTATATTAGCAAAAATTATAAATAAATCGTTCATAATGAATATAAAATTCCTCCAATTTCATACATATTGATTTTTATTCAAGTTAAATATATTTTTTATTTTAATCTCTGAAGTTTTATAACAAATAAACATTTATAAAATATATATATGTATAATTCTTATATATATATATTATTAGATTTATTTCATTTAAAATGATAAATTTTAGAATTTTACAATATATGTAAAATTTTTAATTCTAAGCTTTAAGAAAATACATTAGTCTAAAAAATAATTAAAAAAAAATGAATAAATTTCCTTGTATTTATATTTACTTAAATTTTAATTATTTTTTAATACAGAATGTATCATATTTTTTTCATTTACCTTGTAGCTTGTAATAATTAAGTTTTTTTTTAAAACAATAATATTGTTATTATCTACTGATAATAACTGATACTGATAATCGTTTATTATATAATGTAATATAATACGTTTCTCCAAATACTTCATCTATTGTGTTGATGTTCTAACTTAATTATTTGAATATTAAATTCATATATAGTTTTATATTTTATATAAGTTTATGTACTTTATTCCACTGGTTTCAAAGTCATGCATTCATTTGAAGGAGCTACTTTTCCTTTGATAAAATTACAGATCACTTAATTTTATTTCTAGGTATTTTTTAATACAAAAACTATTATGTTTCTGATTGAATTAATGAATAATATTAATTTAAAAATAAACTTCAGAATATATAGAAACTTAATTATATATATAAAATGTTAATTAAGATACGTAGTTTAACAAAAAAACTTTAATTTAATCAATATTTTTAAATATATTTATAATAACGATTTTATAATTATATTGTAAGAATAATTTTTTTTATTTATTTATTTAGTTTTAATTATTTTGACAAAAATTACAATTAAAATATATAGATTCTACTTATAACCCTAATTTTGAATTTTTCTAAATTAATATAAGAAATACGTCTTAAAATGATCTGTTATGAGCAGAGTGTATTAATTTTAATATATGATAAGATTATATTATGGAAAGATGGTCTCCATATATTTCATTAATACACTATTGATTCCGTAGTTCCCATATGCCTAGCGCACGTTTTTAATTAAACATTATAAGGTCTTGGAATATTTTGAACCTATTAAGCAAAGATATTTTCTTATTTACAATATAAAGAATTTACAAGTTAAATAAATTATTTATGTTATATTCAATTCATATGCATATATATTTAAAAAATTTCTTAAGAATTGAAAAATGTCAACATTTTAATAAGTAATCGATAATTAATTCTAAAATTGAATTACTTTTCGAAGTATTTATATGGCAATAAAATTGATTACTTTTTCATTAAAGTAAAAACTGATTAATTTTAATAATGCAAGTATAGCTTAAGTTGATCAAAATATTTTCTTACTAAAAGCGCTGACTGGAAGGCAAATATGTAGTGATAGATTATCGAGGGGGAGTTGACATAGAATACTGAGGATATCTCCATTGCCACGATACCGCAAATAACGATCGCCGAATGATGTAACATTCTTATTCTACAAACAATGAATGAATTAATAATAATATTTCAGATTTTTCAATGATATATGAAATTTTACTTAATATACTTTACTTAATATATTTTACTTTAATGCACTACAATTATTAATTATCAATACTTCTAAAACGAATGTACGACTTGATTATCAGAAGCTAAAAATAAGAAATTATAAAATTAATTCAACGCGTTATAACAATACGTAATATACATGTTTATCTAAATAGTTTATCTTTCGTTTTAGATAATTGTTATAATTAAATATTATTTATTTTATTAATGTAATTTTTATCAATTTATCAGTTTTATCTATATTCATTATATTTATATATAACGTTTATTTTACTTATTCAAATACTATTTACCTTAACTTGATAATACCCTTTTTTGGAAACTTGTATAGTAAGGGCTTGGTTTTATAAATTATACTTATATATAATAGTAAAAATGTAAGTAACAATGTTATCGAACATATAATGAATATATTGTAGATTCCAGTATTAAAAATTATCCACCAGGACTCATGGTTCCATCCAATAGTCTTTCGTGTCAATTCTGTCGTAATTATAGCTAAAATTGGAACACCTAGAACATTTATGCGATAACATTTTAGAATATTTGTTAAAACAATTCTATAAAAAATTCTTAATAAAATATTAATAAATTTGTTTTCTTAGTTACATATAATTTATTCTACAGAATACTTTAAATAATTAATTAAAAATATACACCTAAATACAAATTCACAGACATACATATATATTGATATCAATTTAGTTTTTAACTAATAAAAAAAAGAGGTCTGTTAAAAAAATATTTTCATAATAAATTATTAAGTAAATAAGAACCTTCTTATGTATTCTATCTATGATATATGAACACAATATATCCAATTCATGCTTATATGCAATTGAAAATTTACATAATCTATTTATCTAACAGAAATATTTCGATTATTATTTTAATATAATAATAAGTATTATTAAAAATTAAATATGGTATAGAGTATTAATTATGTTTAATTAATATATTACTGTATATTAAAAAGTAACAAAAATTTCTAGTTACAATTAATTTAAGCATTTATAAAATATTTATATTATTTGAAATGAAAATATTCTTTTCTATAAAATGTTATAAGTATAATTCGCAATTGAATTGATACAAGATAAACTATTATCGGAGATGCCAAATAATTTTCTATTTAAAATCGATATTTTCTCGGCGGTAGAAAGTTTTCGATATTCAAGTATGTATACCAGTGATAACGGATACAACTGTCGGTTGAAGCTGTTGACTTGAATGGATATTTGATAGCTCGGCGTAAATAATTAGTGCTTGTGAAATTGGCGAAGATGTACCAATTAGAAGGAAAGCTTCGAGGCACATTGTAACGATCGAGAAAGTATCCTGAAATATTTATTTTATTTCTATAAATTTTATTCTAAAAATGATTATAGTACATTGAAGTTATGTAATACATCAATTTATTTATTTAATTAATAGCTATTTTTTGTTTTGTTTTGTATATTGTATTATACGTATTTATTTTATTTATTTCATAATGGAATAAAATCATTACAAAATAAAAGTTATAAATCTATTTTATTTGTTGTTTTGTATTATCATATTTATATGAAGTATAAATAGACTTATTGCAAACATCATTTTCAAATAAATACAATATGTTGAATATTATAAGAAATATTAATTTCATTTTTTCTATACTTATAAATCATAATTATAAATATCATAATATTTATATGCGCTATAAGTAAGAGTAAATGAAAGCAAATAAAATCAGTTTAAACATATTTGAATTAATATGTTGTAATTGACAGTTTACACATGCAGCAGCTTCATTAGTTTTAAAATAATATTTAAGTAGAAAATTATCCATTTAATACCTCAGATACGTTGGTATGCACAGCATAAATAAATGTTGTCATGGTAGCTATGATAGCGGCGCAACATTGTATCTTTAAAAAATTGAGCCACGTTCGATTTCTCCACCAAAATGCAGTTAGTATTAATATGGAAACTAAACACTGTAAAAGGCAACTGCTACATCCCAATATCACGACGAAATTAGTTTGATTATTTTTCGCTAAAATCACCTACAAATAAAAAAACCCTCTTCAGCTTGTTCATGAGCTTATCGAATGTATATGTTTTAATAAATTTTTGGTATTTTTTATAAATAGAATATAATATTGCGATGATGATTCAACTTATTTGTTTTAAACATCCTAATAATATTTACTAATATGCCAAAGCTTTGAATAAAGAACAATAAGCGAATAATTGTGTTCATTTATTATTAATTACGTATATATTAATATATTAATATATTAATGTAGATTACAGATAATCACGTTACATTGTGTTTAATTAGAAATTCAATACCTCTATTCATAATATTTTAGCTTCATTCGTTAACGTCATAAATAAGAGACAGTTACTTTAGAATTTTTTACTATTATACATAAATAATGTTATTTTAAAATTGCTATTTAAATATTTCACTTTATTTTTGAAATATTTTTTAACGTTAATATTCTGTCAAAGAAGATTGTTTTTTAAAGAATGATTAAATAAAAATATTTTTTAAATTATATTTTACATATGCGTTTTAATGATTACATAAATAGTTTGAAATACACGATTTGCAATAAAAGTAACGTTTTTTCTTTCAAATTTAACATACACGTTACTTTGCAATTAATTTAAAAATATATACATTATATTTACGTTTTTCCAACACTTCTTCAATATCTATAATTTTTATAATTAAATAAGTAAAATAAAAGAAGAAAGCGATTGGGAAACATTAATACAGTAATAATTTAAACAGTATTTTGCTATTCAAATTACAATTAATTAATCTTTAACTGTGTTAGTCTTTGCAACTACTTAAACATTATTTTTAGAAATATATATATATTTTATTTATATATGCATAAAGTTTACTTTTATGAATTTTTGATTATAAAATGGCTTTTTTCCTCAAAAAGTATATGCTCGTTTTCATACAAAAATGGCTATTAAAAAAAATATAATTAATAATTTTTAATTATAAGTAATAAAGTGTCTTCTATAAATTATTGACTAAAATTATATGTTTAAATAACTTATAAATGACTGTGAAATAGAGAAGTAATTGAAAACTAGGGGATTTAAAAATATTGTAATAATACGAAATTTAGCGGGTCATTGGTGATGAGGAGAGCAAGTAAAATGGGCTCGAAAGTAAAAAAAAATTTTTAAGCGATTGATGAAAAGGAATTTAAATGTATGCTTGGATAAATTGTTTCCCTATTTGTACGTATAATTTTTCAAACCCATACAACAATTTCTATAAAAATTCTATTACTGAAATGCTATTGTAAGTATGCAATTAAATAACTGAGTTAATCTGAAAGAAAATTATTCCTTTTCATTTTAATTTTTTAAATGAATAATATCTAAATATGCGGTGCAAAAAATTGATTCAACAGTTACTCTTCGTATGTAGTTGATCAGAATCGTCTTGGAAATACTCCACATTTCCTTATGATTAGTCATTGTAATCCATAAAATCAGCAATTTTCTTAGGGGCTTAATTTGATTATACGATTCGTGATGTGTCAACATCAGGGAACGTATTCACTCAGCTTCTCTATTCCGAAACTGATAATTTGTTTTTGAATCCAAATTGATAGGAAATAAAAAAAAGAGTGAAAAGTGTCATCGGGTCACTCACCTTTTCGACGTGAGTCGTGATGAAAGCTGCGAAGGTTCCAGGGCTCGTGCAGAGGCAATTAAGGTCATGGTCTATGAAGAGGCTCGTAGCGAGAGTGCACCCTTGGAGGTTCCAGTCGCCGCTGGTCCCAAGGACCCCGCAAGAGACGTTCCAAGCATTGGAATGATTGCGCGCCCCGGCGAACTCGAGCTCAATGGAAAAATGCTGATCACGTTCGACATCCCCGTAGGATGTTGTCACACTTATTACCCGTGAGTTTATACGGTACTCCATGTCGCTCCCGTCACTGCAATTTCCATCCAAAATCGTTAAACTTTACAAAACCTCGTTTGCGACCATACACCTCTCCCGTCCCTTGTCACCGCCCCGCCAAATTTATACCACAAGTTGCGTCGTTTGATTTTAAACTGAACTTATTGCATTATAATCAACATTCACTAGTGCAATACTTTGTAGAACGATATCGTGTGCTTCATATCATTTTATAGTTTACTTAAAAAATTTTATGTTTTTACATCATTTTATTTATGTAATATGAATTAATTTTATTTTTACATAATTTTCATTTACATAAATTTTATTTATATAATAAAATACGTGATTTAACATTTTTTACAGTGACCTATAGTGAATAAAATATTATGCATCAATAATTTGTTAATTATGTATTACGTGTAAAGAATTTAAGTCAATCGTAAATTAAATTACAAAAAATGAATAATTCACAGTAATCGAGAGACGCATTCTGTCTGAAAATTTATTTAATTAATTATCGACTAAACGTTTGCTGAAGTGGTACTTATAGCAGCATATTTTATTCTAATTACTTACACATTCACTTACACATATACTTTGAGTTTATTGGGATATGAAATAAATTCTGTTATATTATTGTAAGCATTAAATTGAAAGATAAGTTTTATCTTAATAAACAATAACAATTATTTATTAGAACTCTAAAATAAATTTTTATGAATAAGACAATTATTATAATTTATTATTGAATACATAAGAACATAACCGTAATTATTATTTATTTAGTATATACTTAGCTAATATACTTAGCTTATATTTAAATATGTAATAATTTATGGATTTTATATTTTGGAAAAATTATAATTTATATAATTTTAGAAAAAATATTGATTTATGAAAAATTTAATGTTAGGCCAATTAAATATATATATTTAAAAAACCGATGAATAAAAATTCAATGTTTTATTTTGTAAATTAATAGTACCTTTCTATTAAAAACAAATTAGTTATTTATATATTTATATGTATTGTTCTCTATAGTTTGGCAAATACTTATCATTTAATTCTTAATGTTTTCATATAAAATTTAAGAATTAAAATTAATACAATAAGTAATAGTTAGAAATAAATTTAAATAACAGATCAAATAAGTAAACAACAGATTTTAAAAAGTTTTAAAACTTAAATTTTAAAAAGCGTATAAAGCCTTAATACGAAAAGGTAAGCTTCTCAGTAAACATGGTTGGTAATAAAAAGTTGTTTTAAAATTTCAAGATTGCTAAATATGTAATAAAGAATTTGAATTCATAAATGACTTGAAATCCAAACAATTGTATACCTCATATTTAAAAGATTTGAACCTAATGTTATAACATTCTATTATTCCATTAATTTTTACTCTTATTTCTACTACTTTCTGAATTATAATACTTACTCCATCTCAGTAATATAAGTGTCTGGAAAAAATTGTGCTAAAGTTCGATATACGACGACAATCGCCGAAACGGATTTATTGAAATTCTGTTGTTTATTATGATGTAATCTGATAGTCACTCGTTGGTTGTACCAACCAGGATATTTGCTTAAAAATAAATTAATAATATTCTGTATTAAAATATTTGATTAATTAAGTACAATGAATTTTTCGGATTTTAATTGTTGATTAATTTTTTAACTAAGCTTACTACTCCTTAATTATTTTAATTATAGCCAAAAATAAATTATAATTAAAAGTTACTTTTGATTGTCTGGAGGGATATTCAAACTGTATACAATAGATGAACTAGAATAAACATTTATTGGAAGAATATCAACGAGTATTTTGGAGAGTGATAAATGTTTTTGATTTCCAACGTTATTCTGGCTCCAATGACGAAGATAGTGTGCGATCAGTTGAATTAGCCACGCTAGCTTCTAAAAAAATTTTAAAAAAATATTTATAAATATAAAAGGATTATAACAACAGCGGCAAATGTTTACCTTTATAATTTTTAAATAATGACTTATAATCTTTAATAATAAATTTATTCTATACTAATTTTAGAGAATGTAGTAGTATGGATGCTTATAAATATTTTTTAATTCTGATTTTAATCAATTTTATATTCAGTTAATGATTTATTACAGTCGTTATTATTTAAAATAAAATTCTAAACAATTATGCTTGAAATATTACAAGTATTTGAAGTACATGTATTTATTTCTGTTATAGATATATCATTAATTTTGTTTTTCTTCAAATATACAGATGAATAATATCAAACAATACATCTGTAGAGAATTTCTAGATAATCTTTCTAATTAAAGAAATTAAATTAATTTACATAACTTCTCCGCTAATTATACATTTCATTTATAAATTTTCCAATATTATTATCATTTTTTTTAAATAATCATATTTTGTAGTACATAAAAATTCTATCTTCGGTATCTAATGTATTTCTAGAGAATATATAATTTTCTTATATGATAACATTTATGGAAAATCTTATACAGCTCAATTCTCACATTTCTACGCTCAATTTTATAACTATATATTTCTAACACATGTATATTTTTATTAGGAAAATTTAATATATTTTTTAGAATATATTTGAATATGTTTTTTATAGTAGTAATATATATGTATTAAATAAAAAGTTAATACAGAATAGAATTCGTTAAATAAAAATATACTCTTACATAAAATAATAAAAACTATTTTTTAAAATTTATAAATTTATAAAAAAATTTATAAAAAAATATTATTTATAAAAAAAAGTTTTATAAATTTATGAGATTGTCCTTCAAAATAACTAATTTTATTTGAAATAATTTTACGATCTATAAAGTAATTAAAGGATATATTCTGTAGCTATGTTTTTTCTACAAAATTGATTTTACAAAAAAGAATATTAAAAATTGTAATTTATAAATTATTTCTATATATAAATATACTTTTTTCTTTCGTATACTATATGAATATGTCAAAAATATTTGATAATCTTAGAAGAATATTTTTAGAATCTCAAAAATATATAATTATTAAAGAAATTATTCTTCATACAAATATCGGAATATGTTAAATATATTTAAATAAGCTCACATTTTTTGGTCCTATAATAGTCATTATAATTTGCAATACACGTATATCTTACATGAAATACCATGAGTTTAAGTAAAATATGTATACGAATACGTCTAATATAGATAAATTTATACTCTAAATACATTTTGAACCTTATCATGTAATAATTCCCAGTAGCAAAGGTACGAAATATTTCTTGACTCACATTAATAATATATGTTTTATATATCAGATTAATAATGTAATTAATTTCATATTTTGCCGTTCAACGAATCGTCATTATTATATTTATTTAATTTTATTTTGTTTGTAGAAAAATGAACCTTCTCCTTTTCATTATAGAGTTATGAAAGTAAACAACAGCAAATAATTAAAATATATAATTTTCTTAGTTCTATAGTTTATGGACTATTTGAATTGTTATCATATAAAGAATCATTTAAATCATTAATAATACAAAAATAAATAAAAAGCGTAGTACTAGTTACGTAATATTCTTTTTCTTAAAATCTTTATATATATAATATGTTTTTGACATTGTTTTATTGACGAATGTTTTTAACTTTGACGTTATTTTAATATAGGAAATATAAAATTGAAAGTCACCACAAGTCTTTTTATTTTAATAATAGAAGGTGCATATTTTAAATATTTTTATATTTCGAATCTTTTCGTCTTTATTGAACATTAAAAATCTTTTTACAATTAAGAAGAAACGAAGACATTATTCGATATGAATATAAAAATGAATTCTGATTAAATTTTTCACTGTGATTCTTTAAAACCCTAACCGCGTTTTTCTTTCACCGTTTCGTTACTAATATTTTATAAATTTCTAGACAAAAAGATATAAAGCTTTGTAGGTCGAGTTATGTATGGTTGACGTGTATTTACATTTACCGCGACTGGATGTAAGTTGACGGATTATCTTCCAATCGACGGAGCCGTCACCTCCGGGGCGAACATCACCTCCCATGCAGTGTCCTGAGGTGGGAGATGAGACCACTCAGCCCGTCAATACCTAACAGTAATTAATCGTGATCGGAAGGGGGGGGTGATATAATTTATAGAACGTGTAATTTAGGTTTAGTTTAGTGTAATTTAGTTGGCTGCGGTGAATGTAAACGTGTGTTATTAAACGTTGTCTTCTTTTATTGCGGTGCGGCTCTAGCGGGAAAATATTATTTCCCGAAGACATCCGGTACAAAGCTAACTTTTGTCGGTGTATGAAAAATTTGTTACAAACATCAGATTTATTATCTATATGAAACAATATATAAGTTTTTATGTATATTTGAAAATAATATTATAACAAAATTAAAAACATTTTTTTTATTAATAACGTGTAAAATCAATTTTTGAAAATCCTGTAGCTAGATGATATGGCAAATCTATAAATAGTGAAAAAGAAATAGGATGTATTACGTTTAATTACCTGTTGACTAAGGATAGAGTGGTCGTCGCTTAAAATTTTATTACTGAGTTTTATGAAGGTATCGACTGATATCAACATCATGTCTTCGGGCTCATCAATGTTGTACTGATAATCCTCAATTTCCTGCAGTAAACCAATTACTCGATCACCCTCACCGGGATAAAATGGGGACATGCGATATTGCAAGATATCCCAAAAGGCCTGAATTGTCGAAGAACAGTTCGTACTTTCGTATCCAAGGGTTAGGCTTCGGAACTATAATTTTTTTTATAAATAATAAATACTTCATCTAATATAACTGTAATTCATTGTTATTTTAAATTCTTCCAACGATTGCTTCAACATGAGAAATATCAAATATCAATATTTACAAACGTTATAATACAGATTTGCAATTATTTTAATATGATTTTTAGAACTTATTTAGTATTTCACTATTTCAGATCGGTATTAGAATATACATAAAAAAATTAAGTTGGTAGGTGCAGTCAATGAATGTCAAGACCCTGTAGTCACATCAGAAGTTATTAACTCTTGTAGATATTACAGTCATTTTTTACTTTTTTGATTATAGAATTTTACGATTGCGAATCTCCGTAGTTTTATGATTATAAATATAATAAAACTTTTTAGCTATTACATGTAATACATAAAAAATTTAAATATTGTTTTAAAATATTAAAAATAAGTAAAAGATTAAATTTTCATTTAAGCAAGTGTTACATAGTAATACATATATTTAGAATAAATGAAAGGGAATAAGAATAATATAATTATATTTTCCACAATTCCAATTTAAATTTAAATTTTATTATTGTGCATTATATTTCACAAAAATTATATAAATAATAAGAATAGGTTAAATAGGAAGAATTTTATTAAATTTTTTTATCTTTGCTTTTCTTATTAAGGAAGCTATGGAATTTCACAAGTATTTTCATAAATCAATAATAAGTAACAGTTGTACGAATAATAATAAGTAATATATTTAATTTTCAATGCATTCATTTTAAAAATACCTTACTATAATTAGAGAGTCGTAAAATTCGAATAGTCAGATAACATTTACATTGTTTTTATGAATTTTTGAACTTTTTTTATACGAGAACTTTAAATAACGAGAGACGTCAAACATAATGAGTAATGACAAATATTTTTATATTGATAAAAAAAGTATATATTTTTTTTTACCGACTTATATAAAGCTGGTTTGGCTTATTTTAATGAGTTTAATATAAAAAGTAATTTCATACAGGTCCTATATAATACTTAAAAATGAATCAACGCATTTGTACTTTTATCAGGCATAGGTATCTTTTATAAATGTGTAAACTTTTAAGACGCATAAAATATAAATTAATCTTAATTACGAGTTACCGAGTAACAAAATATTTATTTTACGTCTTCTTGTTCTACTCTATGTTCTTCAAGTGGACAGTCGTAGGTACTTTAAGAGAAGTTACCTTAAATAACTATAGGAATATAATCTGGTAATGCATTATTGGTAAAGAACGAGGACAATATTTATGCTACTGAAAACGAAGGATAAAGTGTCGGTGGGATAAGGGATCCTTAGACACCAGGTGTAAATACGTTATTCTTCTAAATGTAAATTCCGAAATTTTTGCATGGACTAGTACAGTAACTGATTTGGGAGTACGATTACATCTTTTATTTATATTATCTAACGTTTATACGAATGTTATTCTCATAATCATTTACTCCTCTGTTGAGAGATTAATATTATATATTGAATATTATTATATCGATCTTCATCTGCGAATTACTCAAGATGTTAATATACATTTTAAATATATCGTTTACTCATACTCATGTGAAAGCTAACATAAGCTACTAGTATTAAATTATTGGATACATCTGATAATAAAAGAAAATAATATCCTGGAAATACTCACATTTTTATAGGGACGAAGAAGCGGTTCATAGAGACATTTAGAAAAATCCGGGATTTCCCATTCGGAGTTGGCTGCATCTTTCATGGTGCAGTGTCTGGTGGCAAAGCTGCCGATAAACCCGTCGGGACACTGTTGAATTGATTTTGAACCTGGGGCGGTGATCCGCCAGAGTAGACCCCAATTGGTTTCATCCGGACAGACGGGAATGAGGGTGCGATTTACAACTTCAACGCGAACAGAAGTCGAGTGGTGAGCAACGTTGCACGTGTATATTGCAGATTTTAGTGCTTGAATTATAGTGAGGACAGTACCGGTAGGATATAAGTCCTCCCACACTTCTTGACCGGGTTCCAGTTTAAAAAGTGCGCGATTCTTTGTCCAACCGAAACCAATTCCAACATCATGCATATTTGGCGCTGTGCATACCAACCTTATCGTCGTACCCTGAAACTCGAGAAACGGCCTTTATAAAATCTTTTTTCGTTTGAGTGTTTCTCCTAAATTTTTAAGAATGATTTTTATGACTGAGAAATGAAAATGAAATACATAAACGAGTTAGAAGTTTCAAAGGTATTTCCAGCAACGGATAAATAACATTATATTTTCATTTATGTCATCCAAAAAAATATACCTTTTAATAACAAGGAAGTTTATTATTTTGAATTGCATTCGATATTCCATTCAAATAAAAATACTCTTCAATACAGTAATTTTATAATTAAATAATTAAGCTTTATTTTGTTATATAATTTTACAATATTTTAAAACAAACTTTTAAAACTAGCTATTTATATATCATGATATATAATATATAATGTTAAATAAATGAGAGAATATAAGGTTAAAGAATTTAGTAAATAAGATTTTTAATATTCAAAATTTCTTAAATACAGATTTTAATAAGTCAAAATACATTGTTGTATTTCTATTTCCTTAAAAATCTATAGTGTAATGATGAATGCTTTATAAATGATTAATTATTTGAAATATAGTAAGAAATAAACTTCAGCTACGTAAGGAATATTAAAAGTACTCTCATCCTATTTATTTATTAGTAATCATTAAGAATTGATTTTTAGTATAGATATTTGTTTTGAATTGATAAATAATGTATAAATTATAGTATATAAGTATATGTATGTACGTCTAAGCTATTATAAAATTGCAACCCATCTGATTGACCAATTGTATTGATTTTAAATGATATCTATTAAAAGGAAAGTATTCTTTGAAGGATTATATGTAAAAGTCAGTAGAATTTTTATTTACTTAATATGGAAATAATTAAAGAATATTAAAGAAATTAGTTGGTTTTATTAATATTATCTATTGGTTTTTTTTATTTATTAAAGTTATAAAAAATTTTTAAGTCGTATAATTATTGCGGATAAAATAGATATAACTTAATGAATATAAATGAAGAAATTCTTAGTTTCAGAAAAAATTTATCTCTAGCTGGTAATTAATCATTGACATCAAAATGTCATATCTATGGTCAAGAAAATAAGTGTATATCTTATAGTATTTTTCAAGGACATTGATCTATGATCTTTTGAAATCCTAGAAAATTAATACATCTAAATTTTAGTCGAATTAAGCGAAAATTTTCAAATAATAATTAATGTAAGACAAGTTTGTCAGTTGTAATATTATAATTGTTTTACGTTTTTCTCATTTGCATTCTCTTTATGATTTACGTAAAGAGTATACGATTTACATTCTCCATTTATTTCCAATGTCTTCTCAAATCCCGTTCTTATTTAGCTAGTGCTACTGCTTTCATGGATATTGTTTCTAGTAGTCTACTACAGCAGAGCACCTCATATTTTACAATGAAAAAAGCTCTATAACTTACGTTATATCCTGAACATTATACATACTTTGGTAATTTGTAATTTAATTATTAAAAAGGTCAAATATTTTATTTTTGTAAATATTTTAAAGCTTGTAATTCTGGCTTTAATTCATAATATATTTTAATTATTTTTTACTTAAAATATAATTGTTTTATTAAAAATTAATTGCTTAAAAATTTTAATTAATTAATGACAAATATTTACGACAATGAACTTTCCTAAAGTTTAATTACAAGAATAAATAAAATTATCAAATATAATAATCGAATTAAATGTAAATTTTATAATAAAATAGAAATGTTTAATTTTTTCAAAATACTTCATCATTTATGCTATTTTGCTAGACAGTATTTTAAAAACATTGAAAATACTTATGTTATTATTTAATTCGCTACTTATTTTACATAATTTATAGATATTATGTTGCGTTTTCAATTTTACATGGAATAAGAAGTGTTATACGCATCTGTTTCATATTACACTCTGATATAAAACTAAAATATATTAACATTTTTTAACTTGAAATTAAACATAATGTTTGGATGTTAAAGTAGTATAGAACAGATATTGTAGATAAAAGAATTTTATGTAAATGAAAAATTGTATGACTAATCTAAGAATTTTTATATATATTCACAGTTAATATGCACATGAAAACCTATAAAAAATTTCTCTTTTATGAAGTTATAAAATAGTTATATAACATTATAGATGCATTTCTTAAGTGTTTCGAAACGATGCAAAATTATTCAAAAAACTATAAAATATTTTATATCATAAGTAATTATAGGTATTATGATATGAAGTTTTAACATTAATACAGATTTTGTATATATTTTCGAATATTCGAAGGCAAAACTAGAATAATATATACTTTTTAAATAATCGTGTATCGATGTTACGAGTTTTAAAAGCTTTTACATCTTACAACATTCTTCTCTTTTATAGTTATTTTCAAATTACCTATTATTTTTAATACAAATTTATACGTAAAAACTAAATTTGTATTTATCGAAGTTTCATTTATTGTTATTACTATTATGAATAATAAAAGAAACCTAAGTTTACGTTTTATTTTTATCTTTATTAATTTTAGTTTTTAAAATAAAAATTAAATTTTATCTTTTTAAATTAATATTATTTTAATTTCGGGATTCGAACAAAAATCGTCACGACAGAACTTGAAATTCAATGTATGAGAATTTGACGTGCTCCGAGGGAATGCAGCTTCTGCATTCCCGTGCAGTACTTTTCTCATTGTCACTGCACGTATGCGATTTAGGGTCGGGCGGAAATTCATTACGCCACGCTAAAAAATCCGTTAGACTGCTGTAACTGTGGAAGTATGAGAGGGGGAGGGAGGATTCAAAATAAACTAACGCACGAACGAAGAAACAATTGAAGAAAAGGCGCCATTGCCTTCTTCGAGACGATTAGCGAGGTCGAGCACATCTTATTACGCTCACTCGCGTCTTTCCCTCGTTATCCTTGCGAATAGAGCACATCTGATTGAATTTTATTTCGAGCTTCTTTTTTTTTGCCTTTTACCTTATTGTCCCACCTGCCTAGCTAATGCGCGACTGGATATACAGGCAGCCTTATCAAGATCATATGCAAATCTGTGAGATCAGCAGAATAAAAATATCAAAGTAAATAATTATATTTTTAAACTATAAAACAAAACGATATTTTTAGAAAATTTTTAGAATAAAAAGGTCATTTTTGTTATATTATTATATGAAATGTAATAAACGGTGTTTTTACAAATATTGAATAAAATATTTCTATAGGCTACTATAAATCTAATACTATATGATTTACAATTAAAAGTAATTTTTAGAATAAAAGAATAAATTTTTGAATTCATTATACTGACCTTTTCGACGGTGATACTCATAGGCATGATCTTGACATTAGGATCATCCCGGATATCAATCTGAATGCTTTTGCATTGCTGTATATTCCAATCGACCACCTGACAGGTGTAAATACCCTCATCTAAAAGCGTAGTTTTATCCACTGTTAGTATTGATGTGTGATAGGCAGAGCCGTCGGTAGGCATACGTTGATACCATATTTTTCTATGCACAAATAGTTTTAAAAATTATTTACCAATTAACAGCTATTATTGTTTTTGAAGGGATATGAGGAATGATAACCTAAATAATTAACCTAAATAATTGTTTCTTATAAATTCTTATTTATTTATAATATTCTTAAGAGCTCTTTTATATATCTGCATATGTTGAATACAACGTAATATAAGTTTATTATGTAAATCATTCTTTAATAATAAATATTTAATATACTTGTTTATATACGTTTATATACGTTTTAACGAAGAAGAAATAATGTTTGCTGGACAAACAGATTAACGAGAATATTTGATAATTGTAAAAGATTTATGCTATAGAACATTATTGATCAGAAGTTACCTGATAGAGCGATTGAAAGAACGGAAAATTTATTTGAAATAATTTACTGAACTGTTTTGAACTTTATACAAAATATCCGTAAATATTGAATTAAAAGTATTGTATGTAAAAAATTACTTTTATTATATGCGGTTTTGTTCATTCCTTGATCGTTTAGTTAAATGCTGTATCGCAAATTATACATGAAATTAGTCATATTATATGAAACCGCAGGTGTTTAATCTATAGGCATGACTTCAAATATAATTATTTCATTTTTGAAAACTACCCCACTCCCAACTATTCACTAAACAAGCTTTTTTTACTTAGAAATTATATATTCATTTTTAAATATACCTTAAGAGAAAAGTAATGTCTTAATTTATTTCTTAATAGTCATATATTTATTCTTAATAGTTCTTAATCGTTCATATAATGTGACATTTATTTTCTATTGTTGTTTACGTTTTAGAAATGGTAAGAGAAGAGATGGAGAATTTTAGAAAACAAATTCTTATATTTTATTTTTTAAATTATCAGTTTAAAAAACGATAAAACATTTTTTTTATGTAGAAATAATATGTGCTTCTTTTTTATTGTGCGGCTCATTAAGCTTTAAGTGTTTTGCCTCCTCTATATTTACATTCTATTATTATAACAATTTCTTCACGATCGTGGCGATCTTTTAGTGTATATTTATTTTTTAAAAAATATTAACGCCACCAATTGTTTACAAAATGGATATTTCTCCACCCGTTATTAGTGACGCTCATTGGCATACACATATTTCTTTCTGTTGGACTTAATTATCATAATGACCATTGTTTAACACCTAAGAATTAGTGATTTTATGAGTTTTATAGTGTACTAATTATACATTTCGAAATAGATGATAAATCGTAAATACAGCGTCGAAAAAATTTTGGAATCGCTCATCTCTTAATATTATATTGCGTCACCCATACGGCTCGTGATAATCGAGTACCTGCACGAGGCGTAAACAAAACATCATATATATGAATTAATTTTTTTTGTCCCTCTTTTGCAATAAATCTAATTTTCAAAACAATTACTTTCCTCTTCATAATCAAAATATAAAAAATTCTTTCTTTAATAATTTAAATTTGAAACTTTTTGTTACGCACTGGCGTGGGAAGTGGGAATGAGTAGGATGAAGAAAAGGCAGTCTTTTGTTTGTCTAATTAATTATTTATTTATTTGAGTTCCCGAGTCGTCGTCATTTCCCCTAACTTTTAATATTCATGTGTGTCGTCACCAACTACAGTTCACTATTTAACGTTGAATTTCTCCTCGCCTCCGTTTGATTTTCTTCTATTCGGTGAGGTGTATTTGCTTGCGATAATTATGCTCACTGACCGTTCTTTATGAGGGTTCGAATGATACTGCCCCCCCCTCCTTTGCCATCGGTCTCCTACCTCCCCCTGATAGTGTCCTTCACTTATTTCTTTTCTTTCCTTCGATTGCCTCCCGCGGTTTTTTTCTTCCGACGTAAGTGACCCTCCCCTCTCGCAGTCCTAATTACTTCCTATCTCAGTCTTCTGTCCTCCCCCGGTGCCTGGCGCGTTTCCCTCTTGCATTCTCCCCGTATTTGTTCGGGAAGCGTCCAGACCACCCCGCGCCTCCCCTCCCCATCCTAGAGGGATCACCGGCGCGGATAGCAGCCCCAGCTTCCCTCCCCGCTGCTCCTTGGGTGGGGAAGCGTGCACACCGCCCCGCGCCGCCCCTCCCCTACCTGGAGAGACCGCGGGCCCAGGCACCCCCCTCCATGCTCCTCCTGTTCCGCCAATCACCCTCCAATTTGGCTGGCAACCAGCTCTTACGCCACCCGTTTTCACCGTTGGTAACACCCTCTTCCCGCGTTCGATAAAACTTTTGTTAATCGAATACATATATTCCTATAATCTTTATTTTTATATGTTCAAAGCGTGTATGTTTGCCTACAAAAGATAATAAAAAGGTAATCCGTAACATCTGAATTTTTTTATTTATGTTATTATTCCTATTTTTAAAAAAAAATTACAGACTAATTTTACGGAATAAGTAATAAGTAATAAATAATGATAATAATGTTAGAATTAATAATAATAATAATAAAATAATAATAATATTAATAATAATAAATAATAATAATGTATAAAATAATATTATATATATGAGTTTGCAAAGTTTATAATTGTAATTAATAATAGATGAAATTATATATATATATATATATATATGTATATATGATTGATATAAAGTTTAAAAGTAAAATTTGTTCTGAAAAATGATGAATGCGATTCTGGTATTTAGTCGCAAAATTTCGCGAAAGTTTGGAACGGGATGTGCGAATGAAAAAAAAAAAGATTATACATTCACTTTACGGGGAAGCTCACTTAGCAAAAGTTTATGAGGCTATACATTCAGATATAAATGAAATGGATTAATAAAGACATTGTATCCGGAAAACAAGGAAGATTGTTTATAATAAATTTATAATTAATAGCTTTGAAATTATAAAATGAAATATCTTTTCTTTTAAATTGTGTTATCAAGCAAAGACAAAAAAAAATAAAAAAATAAACAACATATTTTATGTGCGTAAACACAAATAAATACTTATGAAAAATACTTTAAGTGTATTGATGTAAGGCGTGCGAGCGAATGAATTTTCTTGAAAATAATTTTAAATATGAATAGGCCTAAAGAAATAATAGAAATTAAAGTCACATCTATAATATAAGAAATAAATGGTTGTGGGCAAATCCCCGAATATGATGAAAAAGGAGAGAGGGAACAAAATCCGCTCAGATTCTTTATTTTGGTATTCGAGGAAATATTGTTCGATTTCATTTATAAAATAATTTAAAAGTTTCAATAAAAACGCTAATATCTTACAAAAATTTATTGGATTAATACAAGAAGACTTATTGTCTACGTAGTTTATTAATTTAATTATATAAATTTATTAATATATTTTTAAAAAATTCATACTTTTTTCTCCTTCATCTGAGTATGTATTCCGGACGTATTTTATTCCTTATGAATATTCGTGTACATAAAATTTACATTTCTTTTTATTTTCATATTTCATACATATTCATATTGCCTTAGTTATGTAGATTATAATAATTTCATTTTTATTGTACCGTTTCTTTTTCTTTTCTTTTTTTACATAAATTTATAAAAGATTATTTATAAAAGATATTTATAAAAGATTATTTTTCTCACTATGTTTAAAAACTTTCTTTATAATAAAAATAAAGATGATATTTTTTTGTTTTAAATATTTTTTTATATTCTTTTTTAGTTCATTATATATTTAAATAATATTTATCCTTTACTTCATGTTTTAAATTTTATAAACATACTGTTTTATGAATGATTGACGGTTTGTCAGCTTCTTTAGTTCTCAAAAACTTTAAAAATTTCGATACACATTTATATTTTGAAACCTTTATTTCCGGTACAGTTTAATTCAATTTAAACATATCTTTGAAATTTACTCCTTTATATCATTTTTCATGATTTTTGCATTTCTTTGTTATTTATTTATTTTATTATCGTAATTATACGTAATAATATTTAGTACGTAATAATATTAGAACATTTATGTTGAAGTTTGCTTTAGGACGCGTTTATTAGTGGGGATTCGTTTTATTTGAAATAAAGGTATGCGTGTTTCCGTTTATTGTATAAAATTTGTTTAATATTTATTATGAATTGTTGATTTATTTACAAATATTTAATGAATTTCGTTGCAATATTGTTGTAGTTGGAGCAATTAAATTCTATTCGATTTAATGTTTGTATTGATTCTGATTTATTTTACAATATTTCCGTTATACTTATACCAATAAGAAATGCTGGACCGATTTTAACACGTACAATACGTGTTGAATCGCTTTGGTAAAACTGGAATGCATTGGAAGTCAAGCGATATAATTCGTTACGGATGCATGCATAAACGCCATTATACTATTCACGTGCGTATTCTTTAAAACAAACTTATTAATTTTTAAACCGAGGAAAAGACCAGCGAAAAATAAGACAAGTGAGTGGCAAGGTTAAGTCTGCGGGGTAGTGGCGATCACTCATTGGTCAACGCGGGAGGGCGCCGCGAGCGGAATGCTTTTTAAATATATTTTTTAAATCAATTTTATTTTTAAAAAAATCATAATTTAGTAAAGTCTTTACTTTTCAAAACTAAATTTATATATTTTGAAGAATTTTTCATATTTCACGCAAGTTTAATTTCAAGATTAATATTTATGTTGATATAAATAATTAAACGTATTACCTGGTTGTCTTACTTATGTTTATGAGCATATCATCCTTGTACCAAGAAAATTTTAGGTCAGAACTACCCACAGCCATGCAGGAAATAATAAGTTTCTCTCCAAGTCGTATCTGCCGTTCCTTTATAGAATTGAGAGTTACACTCTGTACAAACGTAATTCTAATTCAATCATTTTTAATACAACTTTATATTATCAAAATATATTAGAATATTTTATAAAATAAAATTTACAATTTACATTGTAAATGTAAATACTAACATCTACTGTCCGATAACTTTTAATAATGGATATGTAATACGAAATCATATTTGCAATTATTATACAAAAAATTTAAGTCAACTTAAATACTAATTTAGTCAAAGTTAAGTACTCAATTGTATCTTTTATAAATGGATAATATCTTAATAGTTATTCATATTAGAAAATTCATTATCAATAGTGTTACGGATGAAATAGCTTCATCACAATCGCATATGTATTTATTTACTATTAAGGGTATACCCTTATTTTCTGAACAGATGTATAACATTTACAAATCAGTACATTTGAAAAGAGAGAATCTTGATGTATAAAAATAATGGTGAAATAATTAATCATTTTATATATTTTGTCAAAGTCCTTTTGACTATATTTTCGGTGAGATAACATGGAAAATACGAGAAGTATTCGGTTTTGATAAATAATGACAAACTAACGACTATTTAATCAGCTAGTGATCTTTTTGAAACTAAAGGAGTCAGCAACTGAGGTTTCCAGCCAATTAATATTTCAAATTATACAATTTTGATTGACAAATTCACATAAGATATTTAAAATGTAAACTTTCCAGAAAACAAGGTTCAAATTTGAATAAAATTCAGAATTTGAAAACAAATTTTAGCTTAAGTACTTTATGATAGTTAGATTGATAAAAAAAAAGAAATTTCCAAACTCTTACGTATATTGGCAATATTTCACATAATAATGTTAAAGTATGGTTAAGTCGACGATTGTTGCATCATAATCGAAAATATCTTAGTTTCTTTAAATTAGAGCATCATGTTATAATATACTTTTAGTGATTACATTACTTTTATTATATACTAACTTTAAAGGATAATTTTTCATCGTATTTAAACTTTGCTACCGGCAAAGCATACTATTCATATGTTTCTATAATTCCGTATGAATTTGAAAAGTACTTTGTGTATAATCTTTCTACGACTTCGTAACAACCGTTGTCAGATGTAAGAAATTTTTATGATCAAGATTTAACTGAAAATGTGACATATTTTCAAAGTTGATGCAACGCTAATTATTAATGTGACCACAATAATAACTATATCATTAAACCTATGCAATTGCATATTTCAACATAATGCCGTTCTTTAAGACCATTATCATCGCCACAGAAGGTTTTTTTTCTGTAATACTTAAAGCTTAATCACTTCATGTGGACTTATGTGTCAATTATTCACTAGCAACCTCATCCTTTATCCATTCCCTAAAATGTAGTAATAATATTAATGCTATAACAGCCATTCATGTTCAAAATGAAATGGATTATATTCTAAATTTCAATGATTTTAATCATTTCATAGTAAATTCTAATACACCTTGAGAAATTGTACTTTCTGGAATTCTTATTACTATTCTATTAAGATACAGAAAAATTATCATGAACATTTAAAAAATGTATTATTAAGCTGTCGATTGCATATCTTGTTCAGAAAATAATTAAAAAATGAAGATTACGTAATGAAATTTAGCAAACGAATTTCTAATCTAAAGATTTAACATGCTGTTAATATATTTTTTTTGAAAACATACTGTTAAGTAAGATGAAAAGCATAAAAGATCTGGTTTTCTTAATTATTATTTTTATAAAACTAATATTATATAATACTATTATCACAAAATAATATTGGTAAAATGTTTATTGAAGTTAATAATTTATTAGTAATGTAATAAAGTAGTAATAATAACATTTGAGGAATAATTTCCTAAGTTGTGAATAATTTTTAGTATTTAATGGAAACCGATTTGAAATAATTTATACTCGACAAATCTTATTATATAATTGTCGACAGAAATATTATTATATTTTTATTTTAATATAATTTCATACAGACCAATTGTAATTTTGCAAAAAAAAAAAAAAAAAAAAAATTAATTGCCTCTGTCATAACTTGACGTCGGTATCCTTGTTGTAAGGGAGATAAGAAAAATGGGGGTAAAGGTGCACGACTTTGCTCACTCTTTCATCGAAGTTCGCTCATTTCATTTTAGTGATGGATATACTTAACTCCGTTAACGATGCCTCTGCAATTCACTATTCGAGTCAACCACGAATTATAATTATAATGTCGAGTTAAAATATTGTAGAAACGTACGTACGTATTAATTATGTACTGCTAGATACTTATTAAAACAATAAAATTGTATATTGAAAACAAAGATTTTTTTTCTAATTTTATACAGAAATGTTACGATATTAAAAAGAACCATATATTAAATTTATGGAATGATGATGTATAGATTAAAGTATTGGAAGAATAGGTGGGAGCACGAACAACTTATTAAGAGACGTATAAAAACGTTGAATGTATGTGCAGAGGATGAATGCGGTGTTCAATTTCCAGAAAATGTTTTTAAGTTAAATTCACCTGGACTCGAAGTGCCGGCTTCTGTTGAAAGGTGAAGTGCGAAGGCTCGAGAAAAAACTGGCCGAGACGACGGCGCTGCACCAATCTATTGAGACCGCTTTGGATTTTGTCCCTTTCGTGAGAGTTTCCAAAAAAATTGAAATTCACCTCGTTTGCCGGTCTGAAACAAAGGAATGCCAGATCTCAAGGGGCTCTTTTACAACTGATACATAACTGACATAATTTCTGGATTTATTAGAAGTGAAAGAAAAGTTACTTTGAATTACTCCTACCGAGAGAAGTACGTTTAATCACTTTGTTGTTCTTAATTATAGATTTTATCGTTTAAATAAAATCTTAAATAGTATCTAGCCAAACATTATTTCATTCAAATAACAATATATTCATCGGAATTTTAATTCGGTTATGGACATATTCAAATTAAGAGCTCGACTACTGTATTCGTACTAACAGCTACACACAACACTTCTTTACTTTAAAATTTTCATACAAAATTTATTCATACGATTTCTATTATGTTACTCTTGTTTAAACATTTTGTTGACAAAATTGAAATTATATAATATCATTTACTTTCTATATAAAAAGCTAGTTTATAAGTTTGGTCCAATGTATTAAACGGCATTTATTTATTTACCAAGGCTTCTTTAATAACTTTCCATAATTTATTAATTACTTTTTTATAAATTAACATTGTTCTTTTTTCCAGGTTTAAAATATTATTTTAAATAACTTTGTTCAAAAATAACATAAATCATCCAAAGTAAGGCGATAAGTAATTGTTTAAATTATATTTATATTATTAAATGAAAAGAAATAAAATTGAAGATTAAAAATAATTAAATTATTCAAATTTAATTTTAATTTCACCTGTAATTTTCATTGTCAAACTTTAATCGTTAAAATTTATTTTTATATATTTATATATAATTTATATATATTAATTTATATATATTTATATTTATTTAAATTTATTTTTAACATATAAAATATATTTTATTTTCCAGATTTAATGCTGTAATATGTATACAAAAATTGGAATGAAACTAATTTTCCTTAGATTCTTATTTTAATGCTTTAATTCTTTCAAATAATTCGTAAACAATTTTTATGATTTGTAGAAAATATAATGATCAAAATACATATGAGTAACTAAAAAGAGGATAATAAAGTAAATAAAAATACATAAAAACTATTGTTAAATTACTTTTATGATATTAATTTACAATAAATTTAAAATAATTAATAACCAATAAAAAGTATTAAACTATTACACGAATCAAATTTAAAAAAGAAGTATTTTTCTTGAATTAGATAATATAGTTTTAATTATTTTTTATTTTTATATCCATCAGAAATTTTACTTTTTTATGTAAATAAAATCTTTAGTTTAAAAATAAAAAATTTTTCCAATTAATTATACCTACTCACGTCACACTCAGGATTTTCAGGTTCTCCATAGACGAAACACTTGACTCCTTCATATATTTATCAAGCTGTTACAATAATATAATATGTAAGATCTTTTATATTAAAATATATTTATGAATATTCAATAATATTTGTGTTGTTCAAATTTTAATATAATTTTATGTAAAAAATTTATAATATTGATAAATATTGGAAATATTATAATTTAAAATAATTAATATATAGCATGTAACATTATTTAAGTTTGTGAAATAATTAAACTAATAATATTAAGCCATACTAAGTGTTACGCAACGTGAGGGTCGCGGGGATCGTGTAGGATTAGGAAGGAGTAATAATCTGGGATGATGTCCAATGAAAACTTTATTGATATGCTGTCCTTTAAGTTTTATTATTCGTCCGCCAATGACAAACAAGTCCTTTCACAATCACTCTTTAGTTTACATCGACGCGTAGTTTCACAATTTGTTCTTAAGCTAGTTCTTAACCTTACCTTAACCTATCTTAACCTGTCTAAGGTAACTACTTTAAAGCTTCAAAGCTCCGTTTGAATAATCAAGACCCAGTTTGCCGCGAAAGTCCAATTCGACGGGTGTTTATTTAGCCAAGCCAGTACGATTTAGCTGTCACTTCATAAAAATACAGGAAGGTCCTTATATTCCTCCAAGCGTTGTAAATAGGCGACCAATTTAACTAATAAGACGGCTTCACATAATTCTACATTTGGTATTGATACTATTTTAATAAGAGCTACCTTTGATTTTGCGGTTAATAACCGAACGCGAGCAGGCATTCCCGGTGCCGTTATTCTCGCGTAAACAGCAGCCGAATACTCTCGCGTAGAAGCATCGCAGAATGCATGTAGCTTCAGTACAGAGTTTTTAGAAATCCCTAACCACTTATCTATTTTAATGTTTGAGAGTGACTAGGGATTCGCAATATCCGATCCATTTCGGAGTCAACTTGGGAGAAAGGGGCATGTCCCAGTCGGTTTCGCTTATACACTCATCTTGCATGATAATTTTTGACACAAATGTGATAGGACATATCCATCGGAGAGAATCAAAGAGTTGAATAATATTACTTAAAACTGCTCTTTTCGTCCCTATCCCTTTTAGAATTTTAATCTCTTGGGTTCTGAAGCTGAAGACGTTATTTGAATTTTGATAGGATTTTCGGACTTTTGATTTATTCCTGTTTTCTGTGGCCTTAAGTATGCATCGTTGGCAGCTCATTTATCTAATTCTATGCTAGCGGTATGTAGCAGTGCATTGAGCTCATCTATTTTCCGTATTGCTACCGCTAGCTCTTCATCGCCTACAAAAAAACCGTCGACGTACGTATCCGAGGCGAGGCACGAGGTGGCAAGAGGATATTCTCTCATGTCATGCCGAGCTATTTGATTCAGGGTGTGAATCGCGAAACAAGGTAGATAATCATTTTCAAACGGTATTTCTCTGGTTAATGGTCGGCTGAAGGCGACCACACGATCCTTTATAGGTCGTGATCACACTCGGTGATCCGTATCTGCCGAAATATTTTTACTTTATCGGTCGTAGAGACGTACCGATGCTTTTTTGATTTGTCGAAAATGAGTGGAAGGTAGCCATTAATACACCGACCATCACGGGTCTTCCTTGAAGCGTCAAAAACGAGACGCATTTTAATCTTTCCTCCAGAATCTCTTCCTATCCTATCTCTTCTCTTCGTAAACGCGCTCCATGTGTCGCAGCTGCTTATACACCTCCATAAAGTGCAAATATTCCCTGTCCAAATTCGGATCCTTCCAAAATCGGCGGTGTGTGTCCGCCAAGGCTTCCAACGCCATGCGACGAGTAATAAGACTTGAGTAATATTTAAAAAAGAGTCTTTATTTCGTAATATTGAATTATTTTTAATTAAAAAGCATGGTCGATTGGTAGAGTATTTTAAATTCAAAACAAAGTTAAAATGATAGACAAAACTTATATAGGTGTAAAGGTTTAGAAAACTAAGTTTTGATTCCAAACAATTATAGGAGAGTTTTTACAGTTTCTGGCGGAATCTGCATGAATTTTTTTTAACTATTAAGTGCTAATGGATTTAATAATTAATTTTGAGAGGACAATTTTGAATTAAAAAGCAAAAAAAATATTTCGTTTTGCTTTCGAGGGACCTTCAGATAATACTCATTACTGAGTCAAAAGTGAAATAAGGAAGCATTGATTATTTTGATAGAAACTTCATATAGATCGTTACATATCGCTTTTAGAATGTACATTTTCATTTATTCACAAAGTTTGCTTCTATTTTTTTATTATAATAAATACTTTCTTTCGCTAAGAATATATTATTTATTTCGCTTTTATTTTATAAATCTTTATTAGTAATTAAACAATATATATAATGAAACTGCATAATATTAAATTATACATATTTATTTTTATGTTGTTTTATGCAATCCTTATATAAGTATTAATACGTTAAACCGATATATTGATTTTTATAGCGTTTTTATATCAATACAGAATATTGATATATTTGAGCTGGTCGTGGCGACGTTTTCGAGCAACTTCGCAGCCTGTCCAGTGAGGCAAGTTTTTAAGTATTGAAATTTTGTCACTCTGTAAAGAGTCCTCGGAAAATCTCCCATTTCTCGTACTCATCGGCGAATTCCTGTAAGTCGAGATCAGGGAGTTTTGAGATTGTCCCCTTTCTCGGCTGTTGAGCCAACACGCGAATTAAAGGAAGGAACAAGCATTAACTGTCCCTCTCTCTCATTCATCGTACTAACTATGGCATTACGTATTTCCGTATATTTCCTTCGGATACTTTCAAAGAACTCGTTAGAAATATATGGCTCGTTTTGAATCTGGTTTAGTCTCGCAACCTCGACGTTGTCCTCTCAGAATACCCTTCACATGTCATTGATAGAGTTGAGTGTGTTTGCGCATTAACTAACCGTATCAGAGCGGTCCTTCATTTTTCTTTGACTTATTTGAATCGAACCTACGCTAAAAGAAATGTAATCGAATATTTGCATTATAAGTCTGTTATAATCCCGCTACGCATAAATATACTACAAGTTAATATAAGAATGGGCACGCCTATACAATCGATCTGGATCGCAGCTGATTAGTTTACTATAAACCCAAAACCCAAAGAATGAAACAATAGGATGGATATGCGTACTACAATGACGTGTTTTCCAGTATACAGAAATTGGATACTACTATCAAATTTCTGGTAAGTGCAATTAGGTTAAGGAAGAAAGAAATACTGTCACACAAAGGATTATAATAATTATCCTTGACTCAAGCTCAGGTAATTACCGATTACTCATTCATGGGATTCGTGGGAGCCACTCATTGTCGCCCAGGGAAGCCCAATCTTTAAGTCACGGCGCTTTAACAAACTCGTGACTCTTTAAATAGTGGTTATTTAAACTTTAAATAGTCGTTTGAAGTGTATCGAGATAAAGCGTACTCTTGCTCGCTCTCTACAACGATGTCCTAATCGAACTCTGAACTCCTCGCTTCGAGCTTGACAAGGTGCATACTTTCGGTCTTCAATAATGAGACTGCCCCTTCGATTTTTCAGAGTTTCCTACGGAACCTCTCGTTGAGGCCCTCAATACCTATAGTTTTCGGGGGCCAGCTCTGCTGGGAGGCAGAGTTGTTCCATCGTTTATGTTCCTATTGTAACGCGCAGGGCTTAAACAGTAGATAATAAAAGCTAATTTGTAAATGTTATTTATTTAATCATTTATTTAAATATATTTATTTATACATAAATTTATGTAAACATTATTTATATTAAAATATGTATATAAATATTGTTAATAAAAATAATATTAGAATGAAAAATGAAATAATCTGAATAAAGATGTCATGCTAATAAAGAGATTTTAATTTAAAATTCTGTAATACATAAATGCATATTTATATAATAATTTGTTATGTTTTATAATGATATATAGAATTATTTTTAAATCTTTTAAGACTGGAATAAGTTATAATAAATGTGTTATGATGCCTGTATATCCAGTCGCGCATTAGCTAGGCAGGTGGGACAATAAGGTAAAAGGCAAAAAAAAGAAGCTCGAAATAAAATTCAATCAGATGTGCTCTATTCGCAAGGATAACGAGGGAAAGACGCGAGTGAGCGTAATAAGATGTGCTCGACCTCGCTAATCGTCTCGAAGAAGGCAATGGCGCCTTTTCTTCAATTGTTTCTTCGTTCGTGCGTTAGTTTATTTTGAATCCTCCCTCCCCCTCTCATACTTCCACAGTTACAGCAGTCTAACGGATTTTTTAGCGTGGCGTAATGAATTGCCGCCCGACCCTAAATCGCATACGTGCAGTGACAATGAGAAAAGTACTGCACGGGAATGCAGCTTCTGCATTCCCTCGGAGCACGTCACTTATTTATTTTGTGTTGAAGGTTTTTTTTGTTTTCATTACTTGGTACTAGATTATAAATCTTTTATAAGGATTTATAACTAAAATAATAGTTTTCATTATTTTTATTTACGTAAAAGGACATTCTAATTACGATAAACAAGTAACCGATAGTAATGATGATATAAAAAATGAAACTTTGAAAAAAACATAGATATGTACATGGGAAACCGTGAAATTTCACAATATGTGTCATTCGCTACAAGGTCTGCGTCTGGCGGGGACGGCCGTCTGACAAGAGCTGTATGAGCTAATAAAATGAATACCTATTCGATAAGGACTAAGGATAAGGAAGAGTTCGACCGCTCTGAGACCCTTGACCTTCCGGGAAACGGGTCGTTCGAAGAGCAAGTTTTCCGACGCGTTAAAAGGTAAGAATAGAACGTTGAACTGTAGACGTCTGCATCTAAGATATGTTATCATTTTCAAAAGGTAAATGAATGAGTAATCGATGATTTATAGAATTCACTGGCTAGAACATTGAAACAAAACCCTGTAAATATACAAAACAAGTAGAAGTTTTAAGTTATAGAAAAGAAGAATAGCAAACTATGTTAATATACAAACTAGATTAAATATAGTAGAACGTAATTTTCATTTCACGATAAATTCCAAATTATAAAATTGTATTTTAGAATATAATTTAAAAAGAAAAAATCATTGTTTGACTTTATGTTTTGACTGTAAAATAAGCGTTGCATTGTCGAATAATCGGCAATGGTTTCTTGACTTGTTGAATAATTATTTATATTTTCCCTAGAATCGACGTGCGTCCGTGATATGACCTGGATTCACATTCATTTGGGAAAGGTACCGGTTATGTTTACGATAGGTATGAAAGGTGATCCCTCCCCTTTCGATATTTCAACCAATAAAAATAAAATTTAACATAAAAGAAATGAATATAAAACAAATGGTAAAATTGTAAGGAAAGTATGAGAGAAGAAAACTGGAAGAAAGATGCGTCACTTCTTTTTTCGCTACCATGAAAGACACTTCGACTTATTTCAGGAACGTACATACCTAAAAGAGAATCAAAGCAATTTTAGTTTATTTACCTTGATATCCTGAAAAAATAGCTTGTCGTAATTACCAAATGAGTTAAAATAATTTTTTTACAGACCAATTTTATAGATCTGAACTCGAATTATGAAAAATTAGAAAGAAATTAGATCATTTTTTATTATATAACTGCAGAAAAGTTGGTAGATTTCAGAAAATTATAGATTAAATTAATTTATTTTTAAAATATAACAAACTATTTAAAATATGTATAATATTGGATATTTTAGATTCCAATTACTTATTGTATCAATTATATTACATTAAAATTTAAGTATATTATTATGATAATGAATAAACAATTACAAAAATTATATTTAATTATCTCTGCAATGATATTAAATGTTTTTATAAATATACCTAGTAAAACACTGGCTAACAATAATAATAATAAAAATAAATTGCACTTTAATTCGAATTGGGATTATTTATTAATCATGATATATTTATTAAGAAAATTTAAATCATTTAGATTAAGAAATTATTAAATTAAATAATATAATAAACCAAATTTATATCAATTTTTATTAAATTAAATTAATATTTTTATTGATTTATATTCATATTTATATTTGTGACGGATGACACTGGAAATCAAAAACTCCCCAACTGGTCTGTAAAAACGCATTAACGACCAATTATTCCGTTAATTCCCTACATCGTAGGGAAATAATATAGGGAAACGATCGGTAGACAATTCTTTATGAGACGGCCGAATTGGATGAATAATTAATACAAACAAAAGAAAAACTTCAGTCTGTATTTCTGTTACCTCTTTGATTCCCATTCCTTCTCCTCTCGCGGCTACTTCCAGTGAAAATGTAACGCGACTCCACCAAAAATTATTATTTTTATTTATTTTATTTATTAAAATTATCTTTTTTGTTTCGCTAAAATTTCACTTCGAAATTATTTCTAATGTAATTACTTCTAATATATTGTAAAATAGAAATAGCTGAATATTTCTATATAATGTCAGTATTTATGAAAGTTTACTTAATATTTTAGAATTATAAATTTGATGAATAAATAAAAATGTTTAACACTCTAAAATTTTCAACGAATATTTTGTGTTCACTATAAAAATATTAAACAAGTTTTAAAAAATTTGAAATACTTACCGTTTAAAATATTTTTAATTTAATTTAATAAAAATTATTCAATTATTGACAATTTCTTCATGTTCGAGACCATTCCTTCAAAAAAAAACGGTGAAGAAATAAACAAAAGATAAAAGGTTGTGGGTCTCCGAGTCCACATTGTCCAGGAAATAGAGGCCTAATTGTCCCTACAGACAAGACCCATGTGGAGAAAATGCAAGGAGACATTTGGGTTTAGAGTCAGTACTACTTTAAGCTGTTTAGAGAGAACAACGTAAGACTTCTCGTGGCAGTGTTACCCAAATCATATAATATCTGTTTCAGGTCGTGTAGCTGAATTGCCCTAAGAAGCAGAATGTGAATCTCAGGGCGAGTACACGTGTGTCGATTGCTTGCCCCTTAGTGGGCAGCCACACACATCACGTGTGTCAAATTGCAATTAAATTTGTATCCATTTTGCAAGATAAACTAGGTAACTTAAGGTAGCAATTGCTAATATATTTGTAATAATACGTGTGTAGAATAATATTGGCCAATATTAGTTATAAGAATTCGACCTTAAGTTGCGCAATATTTGTAGACGGCTTTTTCCTTCTTTCCGACGAAAGAAGGTTTTTTACGCCTAGGACGGCTTTTTCCTCCTTCCACACAGAAGGAGGTTTTTTATGCCTATAGGGAACCTTTATAATAAAGATCTCTTTTATTCTGCTTTATTTACCCGCCACCTCATCGATTCCTAAAATATTTATAATAGAAACAAACGCTGCAATACTTCATCTAGCGACACTTTAACGCTAGAATAACATTTGAACAGAATAACAAAAACAAAAGGAAAAAATTTTTTATAAAAAAAAGCTTGAATATTATTTAACGCTTTTTGTTTCAACATATTTTGTTTACTAATAAATAATAGTTATATTTTTATATTAATTGTTGTTGCTTTACGAAAAATGATAATACATTACAGCGATATTATTTATTTCAATATTTAAGAAAAAATATTTTGGTCCAATTGTCAGAATTATTGTTGAAGCAGCTTAATTTTTTAGACAAATTATTTTTAATATAAAATGCCATTAAAATATAATTTCAAATATTGAAAAAACTTTAATAATTTATTAAGTATAAATAAAATTAATTAAAATACTATATTATTGAAAGGATTGAAAAGAGAAGAAGAGGTATGAGCAAATTGAAAATAAATTGGAAAATCCGATAGAATAAAAAGTAAATTGAGAAAATCTCTCTACTTTGGTTAAAAGCTTAGAGGTTCATAATTTTCTGTCTATTTGTAGTATGAGAGACATCACTGCAATAATCGGGATGAGAATTTTCGTATATTTCTGTGTTCCATTATGATAATCGTCCATCAAGAAAAATTTCTTTAAAAGTAAATCTAACTTTTCCTTTTAAAGATCTTTTTTCTACCACGAGTTTCAATTAGTAAAGCGACGAAAACTTTTTTCTGCGTTCATATGATGCGTATTATGAGGTAAATTCGAAAGCAAAGTTCTCGGCACCCGTAAATTGTGTCGAGTCGCCCGCAAACTTCCCTTCTATCCCACATTCTTTATCGCCCTCTTTCATTTTTGATGACATTGATGCAAAGTTTCGGAGTCTCTCACTGAAAAATAATGAAATATATGGAATTTGACGCAGCTCGGGGCTCAAAATTAATACAACGTGTTCATTAGCTACCATCGAGTAAAATCGGTCATTAGCCGGAATTGGCCGTTTTTTGAGAATCTATGAAGAACATACCGTAGGGCCACTACAGGTACAAAGCTTTTTAAAGGTTCGATGCTTCACTATTTTAGTCTGGCGATGATGTCAATCACGTCACACCCGCTCTTATCGACTTGACTCCCACCCCACATTCGAGTCCGCATGTTAAGTCTCACTTCGCTTCTTCTTCGTGAACTTCTTCGCCCACCTTAATCGCACTCAACTGTTATTTTCGTTTTGCCTGTAACTTGCCAAGCTGTGTGACAGAAAAGATCTACTGCATTTTCCCTTACCACTGGAGACGCATTCGCTATATTAATTTGCATTTATAGTAGGTAGCTTTATTTATTTCTTTTATTCTTCTTATTTACTTGTTTTTATTTTTTTTTATTCCTTGCATTGCCTCCAGCCCTTTTAAGCTTTACTGTTAATTAACTCCGTAGACTAAAAATAATGATAAACATTGTTATCAAATCCATATTTTATGGACGATGTTACAAGTTTCGACGATAGAATTTGAAAATAATTTATAGGTTATGCTTTCCGTGAATAAGTCTAAATTAAAATCATTCTCACTGTCGTCGAGACAATACTTTTACTATAAATTTCAGTAAAATTATGTGGTTGTAAGTTCGAGTGCTAGAATGTAATCAATAACCTCTCATATTTACAAAGAATACACAATTTTCTAAAATCAATCTACATTTTGATTTTACGTGCAAGAGATGTTTTATTAATAAAGGAATTGAATTTAATGACGTAATGATACTATCGAACCGGAACATTCATTTTTGTATGTACGAATTTGATATGATAGATATATTAGTATAAGTTACATTTTTTAAATATTTAGTAAATATTTAATATAGAAGACACATTAAATCTTTTCTTCTATTTATTTTTCTATTTATTATTCGAACGAATTATATGTGCGAAATAGAATACTGTGTAATTGTCATTATTTTTTGTATGAAATTCAATTAATTTGTTTGTAAAAATTTTTGTGTTTTAATTATATTATTCTTTTTCTTTTCTTTTATCCTTTTTAAGACTGTGATTCAGCATAATTATTGCATTTTCTGGAAAGAATTTCTAACTTTTTAACAACAACGTGAAATTCACATATTAGAAGAATTTCTACTGTTTTCCTTTTTTCTGTTTTAATGCAAAGAACAAAATAGAGCACGAATTTTTAAAAATTTCTACTTTAAGTATTTAGCAATATATAAGTATGAATATATGTCTAGACTCATTGATATAAGTATAATGCAATTTATAATTTTTATATTTGTGAAATTGTAAATAATTTTTATTTCATAAGGCAGATAAAAGTTTTTATCAAAAGATTTATATATAATTAACTGATTTATGAAAAGAACTTCATTTATTAACTTTTATAATAAATGTGAAGAAAAATTTAAATTTATAATGTTTACATTCATTCGAATAGTAATCTTTTCTTATAAAAGAACGTATTTATATGACAAATATCTAATTTAATTTATTATTTTCAATTTATATTTAATACATAAACATATATCATTTACAAAAAAATACTTACAATATTGAAATTGTTTTTTATACGTAGTTATGACTTATTAAAAATGTTTATGAGAAAATATCTTATTTTATATTATTATGGCGATAAATAAATTAAATAAATAAAAAATTTATTACGAATAGCACATTCGCCGAAACTTGCTCAGTGTCAATTTACAAAATCTCGGTTATTCGATATCGAGCTATCGAACTGCTCATTTAGTTATTATTATTCTGGAATGTACTTCCGTTGTTATTATGTTTCTAAGCCTAAGTAAAATAAATAAAATATAATTGATACGATTCGTTTATACATGATATTAATGGATGATTTCGATCTTCGTTTAATTTTATTCTTGTTATTAAGTCAAATTGATTTAATATATATTATAAATGAAATATTTCAAATAATATTTAATAGTATTTAAAATCTAACCGACATTAATTCGAATTCAAATTTTATACAATCTAAGTTTTTAAAATAGATGATATGATTTGATAATAAATAGATTCATATTGTTACGTGCAATATAATAATTTTTTAATTTTGCTTATGTCTTACATAAAAAATAATTGAAATACATTGTTCTAGCTACAGACTTTAGAATTATAAAAAAAATTTCAAATTTCCGTCATTTAAATTTCAATTTATCAGAAAAATTTATTTAATTATGTGTTAATAAAAATGTTTTTCGATAAATAAATATTTTGGATGTTTTATCATTTATATATTTTTATATTTCAACAGATAAAAATAATTAAGTAATAGAATAAATAATATGCATTTGAAAAATTTATATTTTTTGTGTGGATTTTTCATAATTCATTAAATATAAACTTAATATTTACGAGTAAGCTTTTATTAACTATGATCATTATTTGAAATTTTTATACATATCAAAATCTACTAGTTTCAGAAATTAAAACAATATATGAATCATTTATTTAAATTTCATTAAAATATATAGAAATTTATTTATCTTCTGTAAGACATTCATTTTATCGTAAAATTATTCATTTTCAAATATAGTAGAATATTTCTTACAAATTTGTTCTGTATCAAATTCTAGTCGATAATATTTTATTTGATTGTAAATTAATATGAATTGAAAATATATTTTAATAAAGACCATTAAATATTTTTGAGTAGAAAATTTTTTTTAACTTATAAAATGAACGTTGAATTTTAATCATGATGAATTTTTAATTAAATTTTTTTAAACATTACATAATAAGATATTAAATAAATTTTGTTTTCATAATTTCAACGAACAATTTATAGAAAAAAAGTATAGAAACTTTTTATAGAAAAAAACAAGTATAGAAACTTTTTATAGAAAAAAAAAGTATAGAAACTTTTTATAGAAAAAACAAAGTATAGAAATTTTTTATAGAATACAAAGTCTCAGTTGTAACGTGTTTCTAATTATTTTAAGAGAAAATCCTTATTTTCAATATTTTACTAATATTTTAAAATATTTAAGTTTTACAATGAAATTCAATATGATGAAAAAATTAAAAAAATCATTGTATTCAATTACTCTAATATATTCAAGACATATTTTTTGATAAATTATAATAAATATTTAATGTTAAAATAAAGCTTTTAATAATTAAGCATTTTATGAGATAATTCATGATATGCTATCAAATATAATTTCAAGATATAGTATAAATAAAGTTAACTTTTTTTTTGTTTTGATTAAAAAATAGTATGGTTTTTACAAATAAACAATTGACTAAAATTGAAATTATAGTTGTTTAAGCAAATAACGTAACGATTAAGAATTATAAGAAATAGATTTATTGGTTAATAATAATTAAAATAATTATTAGGAGAAGAAATGTGAATAACTGATTTCAATTAATTTTAAAAGATCTATTTGAACTAAGTTACAACCATTAGAAGCTATACTGTTAATACATCCTCAATATTGGGAAAATGATTTTGAATATGCCCCTTCGTTAAAAACAATTATAATAGAGATAATTTTAAAATTCATTGTAAATTTATAATTAATAACCTATAAGAATTGTGACTTAATTTCCATTACAGCTTATTAATGTAAAATAAACAAACTAAATAATTCAATGTACATAAGTATCTATTTGTAATGAATAATCCAATATAATTAACCCGTGTTAAAAATAATCGAACCCGGAAGGAATCTATCGTAATGGTCAATATTTTAAGTTAATAAATCAATTAGTTGTAAAATTACATCAAGTTTTTTCTATTTTGACGGCTCGTCAAAACAGGGAGAACTTAGTGTCTCAGCGAGTGTTGACGTTAAACATTGACACTGTCTTAATTACTTACATTTTGATATTAAATGAATTGAAATGTATTAACCCTTAATGTATTAAACATTAAGGTTTGTTAATTAGTAATTTTGACTTAGTACCTCTGAACTATTAAATTATAAATATGAGCGTAATGAATTAAAAGAATTAAGAATTAATCCGTGAAAATAACCACTACATTTAAGTTTTGAAATCGATAATTTTGTAATTTCGTAAATACTCGTCTTCCCATCAAATTTCTCAAATTGCAGTTAAAATTATTTCGAAAACAACTTAATCAAACAAAACAAATTAATCACGCCCTAACAGGATGAAAAGCATTTTTGATCATGCACGAAAGTGTCTTTTTTTTTTAAATGGTGGGGTACATTACGAGATCATTGATTTATTCGCTCGAGACACCGTGTAAATATGTTGCAAAACTATGTGCATCACGGCTTTCTTTTTTATTTCGTTCATATTTAATTTTTCACTCTTAGGTCGTTTTTTTAATACTTCACTTAGGTTTTCTATAGCCTCGTCGCGCTCACGCCCTGCGCCTGTCAGTCTGAGGATTTCACTTGCAAGCCTTTGGTTCCTTACTTTGCCAACACCCACCCTTTTATAACCCGCCGCGCCTTCCGTATCAGGATCGCTGCAAAGGCGCTCAGCAGTTAGGGGGTGGGGGGGGGGGGGGGCGATCAACAGCGTTGAGAGGCAAGCAAGCCAACGGCACTGAGCATTGCTCCGCATGCTTTGCCTCGTGCCCACCCTCTTTTATTTTTCATTTACTTTCCACGTAACGTCGCCCTTTTTTTTTCTGTTATTTGACTCTTTTCCCTCGCCCGTTTTATCTTTCATCGTACTCCTTTCATCACGGCCCACACCTCATCCCCTTTGCCGCGCCTCACCCCTCGCCTCTATCTCCGTGCCTTCTTGCGCGCGATGTTCCCTACCCTCTTTTCTGCCCGAGCCGCCCCCGCCTCCCCCGCTTTCCACTTCCCGTCCAATCACGCCTCTCTTTCTGGTTACATCCCGTCTTACGGCCTGGCCGCGCGTCAGCTGCGCTCCCTCTCTATTATGCACCGTCGTCGCAGAAAGTTCTTTTCCCTTTCCGTGCCCCTCCCGCCCCCCGCCCTTTTTTTCCTCACCCCGTTGCCTGTCTTCCCTCCCTTTCTTTCTCCTTCGGCTTCTTCTTTCTTACTGACGTTGACCCTGCCTATTGCCTTTACCGTTTCATCTCTACTGTTGCCCCCTTCCGCCTGCCTCTCCGTCGCCCCCCTCCCCCTTTCCTTTATTCCGTTTTTCCGCCTTCCTCCCGTCCCATTTCTTCTCCCCCTATTCCCTTCCGTCTTTCGTCTTCCCTCACCTCCCTCCCGTTACCTCCTCTTTTTTTGTCTCTCTGTTCCCTTAAGTTTCCCCTTCCGCTTTTGAGACCTATTTCCTTTTCCTTCTTTCCCCTCTTGCCCCTCCCCTTCTGTTTTTCTCCCTCGGTCGCTTCCTGCTTTCCTTTCCCCGCAACTTCCCCCTTCTCTTTCCTCTGTCCCCCTCCTCCCTCCCTCCTCCCTCCTCCTTCCCTCATCCTTCCCCTCACCCGTTCTTCACCCCGCTCTTTCCCCCCGCCCTCTTCCGCGGCCTGTTATCCCTTCGAGTCCCCGCCGGCCGCCCTGCATAAGCATAACAATCATCTCCTCATGTTACTGGTAATGTTAAGCCATATCCACTTACCACTTCACTTCTCGCTAATGTATATGTCCATACACATATTGCAATATATATTATTACCTATTAATTCTGCATTACTTTATCCCGTCTCCCTTCTACAACCACGTAATCCACCCAATCGATAGCCTTCCGGTCCATACATCTCTGTATGGGCGTTCACAAGTAATACGAAGATGTCCTCGTGAATTTTTACGTTCATGCCATCACGATATCGTTCATACTCTACATCCCCTCCTGTATGTATCACCTCTTCGACCGTTTGCTTCATTTTTACGAACTTAATTCCCCTAGCAACTTCCGTTTCTTTCACTCTACATTTTTCCGTGTAACCTTTCCAATAACATATAATATATGTTGATTTCACCAATCGTTAAGAGTTATACGATAAACAATGTATACTTTATTTAAAAATAAATTTATTACATACAGATAGATATATCTTTATATTAGCTAAGAATGGTTTTTCCCTATTTGAAATTTTTTTTTTTAATCTTACTGAAATTGGGTATACTATTTGCCTAATACTAAAAATTATTTAGTGATTTTACAATAGATTATTTGTAAAAGTTACAAAATATATTGCGTTTGTAAAATGATATATTTGGAATTAGCATATACGTATACATGACTGATTACAGAGAATATTACGCATTCCAAATTCTCATTAAATTTAATATTATTAGACAAAGTTAAAAAATATTTGGGTTTATATTCTAATCATTAGTTTACGTAATATAAACTTATTAAGTGAATTTTGTTGATATATTACGAAAAAAATTGTTCGTCTGGAGATGCTAATTATTGAATTTTATGTGCTGATTGTATATTGAATACTCGAGAAAAACTAAAGAAGAGTGAGACAATACAAAGTATCATTCGTGTATCGTAAATTGCAATATTCTTGAAATTCTCAGTTAGTCACCCTCGCCGGCTTTCATTAGTGTGCTCCCCGGAAAGATATTTGTATTAGCAGAAAGAGCCAAAGGGATGTTAGTGAGTACCACGACTGGTTGTAAGACTCGGAAATGAGAGGCTACATACAAGTGAAATTCATTAATTTAAGTTCGTTAGGTATGATAAAATTAAGAAATAAATGTTGGAAATTGGTGTGCAGCGCATAACGACAAATGCGTAATGAAAGAAGGATGGTTCAAGAGTCGGAGAGAGAGAGAGAGAGAGAGAGAGAGAGAGAGAGAGAGCGTGGGGTTTAAAGAAAGGGGACCTAGATAAGATAAATCTATGTACATAATATATATATTCGATAAGAATAAGATACAAGTAGAAATAACAAAGTCAAGCTTTTATTAAATTCAGTCGTATATTTTAAGATTTATTAAATTTAACTGTATAAATGTTATTTAGAATATATATGCTAAAATTTTAGTCTAATTAATTAAATTACTTTATTGTTTAATTAAAGCTACAACGAAAAAATAGTACAATATTCTCTTTTTGGCAGTCGAATAAAGTCTGTCTCCTTTGTTTTTGTGCGAATTCAGTATTCTTTCTTTAATATTGGAAATTTACGAGAAAGGCAAGCTAGTATATATATATATATATATATATCCCTTTCACTGTGCACTTAGCAACTCATTATTTTTTCTTTCTAATTTTTCAATAATGAACGATGAGGAGAATGGTCTCGGACACAGCCCCCGCCTTTGGTACGAGACCATCCTCACTCTTATACGACCTAATGGCCATTTTATGAGAGGCACTGTATTATTGCGTAGAAGGATAATTGAACTTGTTTAAAGCTATACTTGCTCGCTCTTTATTTACTTCTCTCTTGGAGTTTCTGCAAATACTCTGCAACTATTTCTTCCAGAATTTGTAGCGGATTGTTTGCAATAATTGATAGGAGCCTCCCTCGGTTGAATGTCCGGAACAATGTTGATTACAGTTCCAACATAAAAATGAGCTGAAATAAGGGTGCTCAAATCATCGACATCAGCCTTCAAGGGGCATATGGCCAAGAGTTGAGGCACGCTTCAATTTCAATTAATGCAGGGTGTATAAATTAAATGCTATTTTCAGATAATGTTTTACGGACACTATTTCAGTTTTCTATAATTCACTATAGTGTGGAGTATTTTAGGGAATAAATCTCTAATTTGTACCAACGTCAGCTAAAACTAGTCCTGATTTCTTATAAAATTCAGATGCCGATTGAAACATATTTTGTAATTCACGATAAGTACCTTGAAAAGTCATTGCGTTGTCATTAAATAATTGATGATAAGGACCTTGTTACTTGGAATAGGAAGCGAGCAGGAATCGATCGGATTTCAGGGATGGAATTAATAATTCGAATTTTCACTCTTTTTAATCCTTTATTGAAAGGTTGTAACAGTCGTCGTCGTGTCGGACGTTTCAAGACAAAAGGGCCTCGTTGATCCTCTGCGCTGTCTTTTTAACGCCTCCAGGTCATCAGGTCGTCGAATCGACGACGGCCACGTACTGACCACCTTGCGCGGCTTCAGCCTGGATCCGAGCCTCCTTCGCTCGTTTTCCCAGGCTATAGCCCCTGGTGGCTTGGTCAGGCTATAGCCCCTGACGGCGGGCACAGGCTATAGTCCCTGGCGACTTGGTCGGGCTATAGCCCCCGATGGCTCGCACAGGCTATCGCCCCTGGCGGCTCGACTGGATCGTAGCCTGATTGTTATTCTTGTAGTCCCGCGCGGTCTTACATTACGCACGGCGATTTCTCGTAACCTATTCCGCGGTTAGAACAAGGGGACATTGTTCTATCAGTTCCCCACCCCCCGTGGTGGAATCATTTGTTTATAACTCTACTTATATTCCGTGGGCTATAACAGACCTCTTCGACTAACAAATCGTCTAAAGCCAGAAATGCATGCCTCGCTAGTTGAATCATTGACCAAGTCTAAATAGATAGCTCAGGTAACAAAGCACACAAAAATTGCTGTATATGCATTGTGCCCTCAGCATCGCGGATCCCTTGGCAGTTTTTACATTAAAAGGTCCTCCATAATCCACCCCATTATATAGCGATATTTGATCTTCTTCGATTAAATCCTCATCCGAGTTTTTTGTTGTCACATATGGGGGTACTCGCCTCGACCTTTTCATTTCCGTCACGGCCCCGTGCAATGAGCGACCCACCTGTAAGAGCGACGCCACCGACGGCCTATTTCGCGCCTCTTCAAATTATCACGCAATTATAACCTTCCAGTTGTTCTGTCCTATTAAGATTTTAGCTTTAGCATTGTAATAAGGAGTGAGTTTCGCGCATCCGCCGTCGAATTCTAGTTCGTGTATCAGGATATCGGGTAATATTTGGATCGGCAGCGTTAAATACATCAATAAACCAATAACTTCTGTTATTAGTTGTTCATTACCAGATGTGCCCAATATTTTAAACTCGACCCTGTACTATTGGCAAGTATTCTGTCGTCGCAAATACACTTCAACGACAGCCGTATGGGGATCCCATTCATACCTAGCTCGTGTGCTAAGCGTTGGTCTACTAGCGTGATTTTGACCCTTTGTCGAGTGAGCATTCTATTAGAGACTCCTGTTAGAGTTATATACTAAATAAATAATATAAATCATTTAATTTTCGATTTTTTTAATGCTTCTGTAAATATGATACTTGAAATATTCAATTGTAGGAAAAATGGATAATATGCATTAAATATATATACAAAAAAAATAGTACTGTAAATGCATTATTAATGATATTTTTTACTGGTTTTATATTTTAACGGTTATATTTTAATACTGGTGTACGAGCACGTGGCTTCTAACACGAGGTGCCTTGCACTCGTCGACTTATCGAGTTGTGCATTTATTTGCTTTTTATATATATCACATTATATTTATAAGATTTTAAGTATATGACACCACGCTAAAAGAAAATGAACTTCACACTTAGTTCTTTTTTAAATAAGTGACTTTATTTTTACAATAATTAAGTTATAATTATATGGAGTATGAGTGACGATTACCCAATTGTAAACTATGCAAGAGTAAGACTAGTAGTGTCTTCATCTCGCGAATTAGCTCTATTTATAAACGATTTTTGTCCCTGAGTAGGGATAGCTTTTTAATTTACGTTTCTATTGGCAGTGATATTGATATTTTTGGGAAAAGGAAATCACGTGCTCCCGTCCATCTTCGCTTTTCCTTCTAAAAGCCGTCGCTTACAAAAATTTCAAGAAATTTATAACATTGAACATCGATTGCTTTGTCGAAGTCAGCAAAATTCGCTCTAATGATCGTTGCGATAAATTTATAGTTAAATTATATTTTGTTGCTGCGTTGCAGTTAAGGCTAGGTATTAACAACTGGAAACAACAGGAAATGAAAAAAGGTCATAATGATTTTTTCTATCGTTGCATACTAAATTTATACGTGATTCATGACATGTTTCATGAAAATAAATTTTTATATATTTTATTATTAGTTCGTATCAAATATTTTTTCACATCTGTATTAATGATTTGAATAAAAATTTTATTCTTTAGTTTGTAAATATTATGACACTATTAGTATTTATATTAAATAAGAAAGAATAATGTATTATTTCGTTTAAGTATAAATATTAAAAAGTTGCAACTTCAATATAAACGGAATTATAAATTCCATATAAATTTATCAAATACATATAAATTATGTACGTTTTCAAGAATATATTTAAAATTTTAAATAAGCTGTAGAATACGACAGATTATTAAGAGTTTATAATTCTGGAATAAATAATAAAATAAAACTGTAACCATTTACTTTTAAAATATTTGTTGGAATGAATGATTATAACATTTGTATAAAAAATAAATATTTGTATTGAAATTAATTTAACTTTAATTATTATTTCTGAATAAACATACTTACATAAAATTTTATACTTTACATAATATTTTTTTTTATGATTTTTGGTAATTAATTTAAATTTGATTTTCATGAATTATTTAAAATTTTATATTTTAAAACTTTAATTTATATAATAATTAAAAAATATTAGTTAAATTTTTACTAAATTTTAGATAATACTTATTTCAGTTATGAGTTAATTAAATTTTTGCATTTCACAAGAAATGACAAAAACATTAAAAAACTAAGAATACAGTCAATATAAAAGATATTTTTATATGTAAGATAGTTTTACTATGCAAATAATTCGAACGTTAATATCTTTGAAATTAAACTTAATTTTTATGAAAAGGTTGTTTAATAAAATTTGATTTTTTGGTTAAAGTTTTCTTATTGAAAAATTATAATTTATGAAGAAAAAATGAAATTTTATTTTCTTATGAAAGACTACATATTTAATATGTATACATACTTTTTAAATATATTTAAATTTGAATATCTTATGACTTCCAAGTATAATTTTGGTAATCATGATGAATAAAAATCGTGTAAATTTGGAGAAAAAAATTGTATATTTCTTTTTATAAAAAAAGATGAAAGTAAAACGTAAAAAATTATTTAGAATAAATTTAAACAATATTTTTAAGACATTTTTTAAAACGCCTATTTTATTTCCTTATAAAATGTTATCAATTTCAATCGAACGTCTATTATTTAAATTCAATTATCTCAATACAAAATTCTTTAATGTTAATTATTTATAAAAATAATTATTTCTGTAAAGAATTTATATAAGTATTTATAAGTCAAGTTGATGTCAGTTTACTTAATTGCAAAGTAAGGTTTATCAGAAAATGCGATCCGCACGTGACTAAATGAAATAATATTATTTGCTTATGTTGACCGCTTAGAACCAGATGTCTTGAGAGTAGCTGCCGTATTAATAATCTCGTTAAAGACATAAAAATTAGTAAAAATAATTTATTTTTCAGAAGCGAAACGTTTTAAAAAATATCCGTTTAAAAACAAGTCATATATATTAAAAAAAAGGTAAAAAAAAAAAAAAAATATTCTCAAGAAAATATATTGAAATCAATTATTTTATTATTAAGTCTGTATATTTAAGAGTAAAATAATATTAAAAAAAAAGTTTTATTTTATTTTATTTTTTATTTTTTATTTTAATCATAACAAAAATACAATACTAATCTATATAATATACCTATAATAATATGATATGATAATAATTATATTTATAATAATAATATACTAAAATAAATAATGTTATAATTATTAACTAAAGATAGAAAATATTATCGATGTAAAGAAAGAAATATCTTTGATAAAGAAATAAGAAGAAATAAGAATAATAAAGAAATTGTTTCGAGCCTATTTAAAATCATTTTTAAATATATGACAATTACAAACCGCGAGTGAATTTATGTAAATTCTTTTCTTCTTACTTATCCATCAATCCCAAACTAATATTAAATTATCCCCGAATCTCGCAGCCAGAGCGAGAAGAAGGGGCGATAACGACTTTTATAATATCAATCTCAATTTGCTGTTTCATCGAAAGGTAAGAGCAAATTTAATAAAAAACTTATATGTGTGTATTTTATAAAACACCACTTCGTAATTAACGCATTTATGCTTATTTTAAATTATTGGGCTAAACTCTAGATTCGAAAGGAGACTGGAAAACTTATGGCTACGTAACAGTAGCCAGAAAATATCAGATATAAATTCAATGTGTAAGTGCCCAATATAAGTTTATTGAAATTTTTTATAATATTTTAATTTTTTTTTTATATTATAAGCGTTATAATATTTTATAAATTAACGTATTTTTCGTTCTCATTAATATTGATATTGCCGTTGATTTTATTGCATCACAGTCGTCCGAAATTTAGTTTAAAATAGAATACACTTTTCCATGCTACTTCAAATTAAAATTGTAGCAATACATATATAAATACGTTCCGTGTCGTTTATTCTGTAATTTTTATATTTACTAAAAATCTTCGTGTTTTATGCATTATATTTATTTCATTAGAAATAATATTATATCCAATGAATTATTATTAAATATATATTGCTGATATCTGCTATGTTCAATAATATTCAAAATTTCAGTAATTTTGTTGTGACAAAACAATTATGATGTTTTAGCCTTACCTTTTGAATATTATTATTAGAGAAATTTATGAAAGATTTATGAATATTATTAGATTCTAAATAAAATTAATATTTCTTATAGAAGTATTCGATCAAGTATATAGTAACAAAGTATCAAGTACAGAATTTGATAACATAAAACCATTTATATTAATACTCTCTTTAAAATTTGATCCATGAAGCATTTTACTTTATCAAAGGTATGTAAGCTAAATTGATTTTCGTTAAACTTATATATTTAAGTATAAATGAATATTTCATATATGATTTTCCAGTGTCTGCCTAAATGTATTTACGTTTTTTTTTTCTCACGAATATTGAAATATTAATGTTTATATTTCATTTAAAAAAATTCTTTTTATGCAAAATAAAATTTTATTCGAAAATATAAAATATTTATCCATTACTTATTTATATTTTGATTTAGTATAGTTGATTACGTAGAATTTTATAATTCACAATCCGTTATTAAATATTTTCGATTCCGAAAAAGTGATAATCTCATATGAGATATTGTGATTGCAGGTTATCGATAATCGATAATATTAAAATTAACGTTTTTTAGTAAAAGTATGACTTCAAATGAACGAACTTATTGCATTAATATATCCAGCATTAATTCTAAATTAATAATTTATATATATGCCGAAGAATTATTCAAAAGGAATTTCTTCATTCTAAATTATTGTACGGGTTATAAATATCTCCAAACTACAAATTTCATTGTAAAGGGTTCCATATTTTACAAGCCTTCAGTTCAAGTTATAAATTTAAATAATTTTAACATTGTAGATTTCCAGGAACGGGTTTTTTGTTCCCTTAAACAGCTTAAATATGTTTACATGATATTGCGTTCTGTCATGTATTAACGTATTTTTTTCTCAATATATTTATTTTTTCTTAAGAATTAAGCTTAAGAAATATTTTCTTAAACAAATCAATGTAGTTTATACGATAACATATGCTGACGCGCGCCGGGGACAATGTGCCCCCCGCTGCGCTCTACCTATGACACCGACCTTGCGCGTACCCTAAGGGATTAAGGAAAAACCGGGCAGCCCTCGCCACGATTAGGCACGAATCGGGGTTTCCCCGAGCTTGCTGCAGCAGGCTCTGAGCGAGACCCCGGAGGAAAATAAGGATATAAGTGCAGGTTGGCACCTCCACCGAGTATTCGGTCCGCGCGCGCCCTCCCTTCGTCAGTCCCCGTCTCAGGATACATCCCGAACAGCTTTTTTATTTATCATCCCCCCGCACACTTCATCCTTTCGGCAAGAGCCGTACTCTAGTCAATTGGCGCCCAAAGACGTGAGGCACACGCTTTTGTTGAAGCGTACAAATCCGCGACCCACAAAAAAAAAAGAAGAAAAAAAAGGTTATAATGCGCCCAACAACGCCAGCACGGACAACGAGAGCTCGCCGAGCGCAAGGTCGTACTTTCGGGAGTACATAAACACCCGGTGGCGCCCAACGAACCTCCACGGCGAAAACACCTGCGGCACCTGCAGCAAAGTCGTGACAGCGGGCGAGAATGACGGCACCACCACCCGCGGACGAGACACCTAGGACGAGCAGGACACCAGCGCCAACTCCGGCACCCATCGATTCAGCGGCCTTCCGCAACCTTATCGCCGCGTGGATGAAGCCACCACCGTCGCCGACCCCCTTCGCGGGCGAGAACTACGAGGACCCGCAAACATTTATTAATGAATGCGAAGAAATTCTTCCGCGAGTCGCGAGTGCCCGAAAGATAGCAGGCGTCGACCGCCGTTCATTACCTGGACGGAGGCGTTGCACGCTGGTAGTCCACGTACAGGTGCATGCCTGCCTGATGGACCGAATTCAAGGAGCTGCTAGAGGACAAATACGCCCACAGCACGGTGCTCTCGAGGCTGACCGCGAAACTACTGACCGTCAGACAGCGAGAGGACAAAAACCCGTCCTCTTCCTCGATCAACGATACCGCCTGGCGAAGAGGATATACCAGGAGAGTGGCGAAAACGACCTTGTAAGGTACATTATCAATACCTTTAAGCCGTCGTTGTCGCGATTGCTCCGGATGAAGAGCATCGCGAGCCTGCAAAAGTTATGGAGCTTGGTCACGGAACTCAAGGAGGACGATCGTCTGGAGCAGTAGCGCCGAAGAGAGACCCGCGACCTGCGAAACGCCCAGCGCGAGACGCAATGGACGAAGATCACCATCGAAAAAAAAGGGCGATGGAGTTACCGAAGTGCAACTATTGCCCCGATCGCCATTTCCATCGCGATTGCCCGGAACGCCCGAAGCACCAGGGAAACTGGCAACCTGGGAGGGACGCGGCGGCCCTACCCGTGACGAGCGCGCCGCGCAGGGCGTAATCGTCTTCGCGACGAGCCTCCCAGGAACCTCCACCACATCCTCACCGTCATGATAAACGGCCAGAAATTAAAGGCGCTGGTGGACTCCGGCGCGAGTCTTAATTTCCGGCACCCGTGAGTAGTGACTAAGGAAGTACGAGTCCAGACAGGCGCCACGAAGGTCCTCGCAGCCGTCGGTGGAATGCTGGTGCCACTCCGAGGTGCGTGCGTGATCAACGTCGCCGTCCAAGATCATGTAAGCAGAACCAGCTTTTTCGTGTATACGATACACGAATACCAGCAGAAATTCAGGACACTGTTGGGAAGACATCGGGAGATCTTCGGAATCGGGAAGGCGGTCAGCCAGACCAAATTTCTGACGCAGAACCTCAAGCTGACGGACGATCGGCCATTTATATTGGCTCCCTACCGCTACTCCGATGAAAAGAAATGGGCCATCCAGGAGATACCGGTTCTGCGTGGATTATCGGCGCCTCAGCATCACCGAGGACTCGGCACAACTGCTGCCGGTAATTCACGAGGTCGTGCAGGACTTCGGAAACGCGACCATTTTCTCCACCCTGGAACTCCGCAGCGGCTACTGGAAAATCCCGTTAACGGAGCGCGCGAAAAGGTATACGGCGTCCGTGACCTCGGACGGAGGACAATACGCCTTCCGCATGATGACCTCTTTCGACTTGAAAGGCGCCGGGTGAACCTGGACCCAGCTAATCGGCCAAGAGGTACTCGTGGGCTTCATGCGGGATTGCTGCCTCCACTATCTGGACGACCTGTGCGTCTACTCCCGCAGCTGGCCGAAACATTTGGTGCACCTCACCAAGGTCTTCGAGAGGCTCAGCGCCTACGGCCTGATGTGCGCCCTCGAGAAGTGCTCCTTCGGGATGAGACGACTGGAGTACCTCGGGCACATCATCGTCGAGGACCACAATGAGGCTAAGCCCGAACAAATTCGCGCGATCGTCAAGGCTCTAACGCCGCGCTCGAAGAAAGATCTGCGCGGTTTCTTCGGTGCCTGCGGATGGCTTCGAGAATATGTGCAGAATATCGCAGAAACCGCGTTGCCTCGGACGTCGTTGCTCACGAAAGGCCCATGGATGTGAACCAGGGAAACTGAGCGGGCCTTTAATGAAGTGAAGGCACTGTTCAAGGCGCAGCTCGTGCTCTATCGATCCGTCCCGGAACGCCCGAACTTCTTACAGACCGACGCTTGCAAGACCGGGATGGGCGCGGTGCTGTACCAGCTGTGACCAGACGGAGAGAAGAGGATCCTCTCCTACGGTTCCGCAAAGTTCTCTCCCACCGAGTAGCGATACCATAGTAACGAGCAGGAATCCCTCGCTGTGGTATGGGCCGTGAAAAAGTACTCGCTCCTCCTGAAGAACAAGCCCTTCACGCTACGGACGGACAACACGGCGCTGATCTGGATGGATCGCTTCAAGGACGAGAAAGGGAAGCTGGCGAGATGGGCGATGCTCCTGGGCGGCTTTCGCTTCACGGTGGAACATGTTCCTGGAAAGAAGAGCGAGCTGCCGGACGCCTTATCCCGCATGCCTAACCGCGAAGAATTTGAGTAGAAGGAAGGAGACCTCCAGCAATTTCTGCTCCCGTCCGGAGGAAATCACGGAGGGCCCGCGATCCTGGCCTACCTGACCGCTGACGTGCTGGAGCATCCAACTGTAGCCAGTGCGCGCGAGGGACCGCCTCGCGCCCGAGACACGGCTGGACCGTTGCGACGGATTGACGGCATCGACCAGCTTGAGGAGCGAGGAGGACAGCCCAGGATCTACTTTCCCAGCGCAGAACGCCCCCGGGTCCTGGGATTCTTTCACGACGACGATCTCGCAGAACATCCCGGGGCATAGGAGACGCTCTGGGCTGCGCAGCAGCGCTCTTACTGGCCAGGAATGCGGAGGTACGTCCGCCAACACATGAGAGCGTGTAACGCGTGTGGTCCCTAATTGGTCCCTACCCCCGGTCCTCGAGGGGCAAGCGATTCCTCCTTGTAGCGACAGACGCCTTCTCGAGGTGGGTGGAGGCCTTTCCGGTCCTGAACTCCACCTTGCGCAGCATCGCGCCCATCATCGAGAAGGAAATCTTCGCGCGGTGGGGATACCCTCGCGTCCTCCTGACCGACTACGGCTCACAATTTCGCGGAGCCCAATGGGCGCGACTGTGTGTCGCTTGGTGATGCAAAGCTTGGACCACCCCCGCTTACCACTCACAGGTCATCCCGACGGGCGGTGGTCCGCTTCAACGCCGGCCTCGCCCTCAGATGGAACGGCCTCTGCAAGGTCACAGCTGTCAACGTCACGGACGTATACACCGTCCAATGTCCCGGTACCCGCCGAGGCGCCGGATTTTCTATCAAGCAGTGTCGCCCCAGGATCGAGTCAAAACGTAATTGGGGAGTTACCAGGAAAGAGGATTTTCCTGATATCCTCGCAACCGTCCAGCTGGCTTTGCGTCTTCCTACCGTACTCATTATCTGTCCTTTTCCCGCGAGCAGTACGTCGTCCCTGCTCTCTTTCCGGTAGATCTTGATTTCGGTGTGGAATAGGCGTGGGTGAATAACATTTTCCGTGGCACCGGAGTCTACCAGTTTCATATCTATTAAATTGAAATCTGCTTTCAACACACCACACTTGTGAAGTATATTTCTCGTAATTTCGTGAAATGGCTTTTCAAAATTTATTTGTATTCGATTGCTTATAGTTCAGATATTTTATATACTAAACTATATAATAAATTTATACTAAATATGTTATTTTACGTAAATTTAATTATTACATATTGTTTTATAAATGTATGTAAAAAACTATGTTATAATCTTTTTTTTATTAAGAAAATTTTATTAGTAATAAATTAAATAAATTGAAATATTACGTGTAATTTATTATATTATATGTTAACATTAAGATTATATTTAAAATTTGTAATACTACATATATTGCTATATTTACTGTTACAGAGGGAGAGATTTAGATATTTGGAATTATTAATGACTATAATCATATTATACACGGCATTAATAAATGACTCATTACCATTATATAAATAGTGTTCGAGTCCTGCGCATTGCACTATGTTAAGACCTAGCCTTAACTGCAACGCAGCAACGAAATATAATTTAACTATAAATTTATCGCAACGATCATTAGAGCGAATTTTGCTGACTTCGACAAAGCGATCGATGTTCAATGTTATAAATTTCTTGAAATTTTTGTAAGCGACGGCTTTTAGAAGGAAAAGCGAAGATGGACGGGAGCACGTGATTTCCTTTTCCCAAAAATATCAATATCACTGCCAATAGAAACGTAAATTAAAAAGCTATCCCTACTCAGGGACAAAAATCGTTTATAAATAGAGCTAATTCGCGAGATGAAGACACTACTAGTCTTACTCTTGCATAGTTTACAATTGGGTAATCGTCACTCGTACTCCATATAATTATAACTTAATTATTGTAAAAATAAAGTCACTTATTTAAAAAAGAACTATGTGTGAAGTTCATTTTCTTTTAACGTGGTGTCATATCCTTAAAATCTTACATATATCCTGCCATATATGTAAAAGACAAATAAATGCACAACTCATTAAGTCGACGAGTGCAAGGCATCTGGTCGTGTTAGAAGCCATGTGCTCGTACACACTGCTTAAATAAGCAATGGGGCAATCCTGCCCCCCAGCAGGGCTGGCCCCATAAAACCTTGGGTAGGGGGACCTCAACGAGAGGTCCCATAGATATAAGGGAAAAATAGTTGAGAGAATTGAGTTGCTCTTTGAACAGGAAAAGGAAGACACCTTGATTAGACTTGAGCACGACGAGATCTGGTTTAGAGTAAGAATTCGTTGTGTCAAGTAGGTAAGTAGTGTGTACTTCTTCTTGTGTTGTATTAAAGTATCGATAGGTAAAGGGCCACGATTTAAAGGCCCTTGTAAGTCAACGGGCTCGTTATCAAGCCCAGGTGATAATACACGCATAGTGTAAGTGTTGGCCTACGAGAGGTGGTGCGTCGTGGCGTAGGAAGACTTTTGGATGAGTGCGAACGAGAGAGGGAGAGTGTCAAAACCCCAGGGGAAAGAATAGGAACTTCTCTGGGAGAGGTCTAGCATCTCCCGGTGATCGATCGAGGGGACGAGAGATAATGAAAGAGTGTAAGTGAAGTGTGAGTTCTCGCGGCCAAGTCTGGTTTCCAAGACGTTGGAGACAGCACGGTATTCGCACCCACACACAGGTCGATCACCCAGGTCGCCCGGACTGTGTGCAGTCCGCGACGCATCGGTGCCATGGCGAGGTGTAAATGTGTCCGGCTGGCAGTAAGTAAGATCAAAATTATCCGCGAGAGCTCTCCTGCGTGCGACTTGCGTATTTGTTGCAAATTTGCGTTATTGCTATTGCGTGCGAAATTGGCTTTTTTCCTCCTTCCCAGAGAAGGGAGGTTTTTTTTTACGCCTCGCGACGGTTAGGAGTTAATGAATAAATAGAAATATTTTTAAGTATGAACTAACGTCAACGGCTATTATTTTTCCTTCGCTCAATCCCATTTTCCTTAACGAATTCACACGTTTAGTCAGTAGCGTATAAAGTGCTACAAATAGAATAAATTATTAACAATATGTAAATTAATTTTTCAACCCAATAATATGTATTTGTATCAATGACATAATATTTCATTTAATTCATATTTTTGCTTATTTCTTTATTTCTTTATTTGAATGTAATAATATATAATTAACAAAATGTATTATTCTGATTTATAGTATATATTTAAAAAACATGTTTAGTTTATATACATATATAGGTTAAGCATATTTACTTTTGATTTATTACAATATTTTAGTGTAGTAAATTAGACAATATGTATGTAGACTATTCTTGCATACCACCTGTGTATAAACTATTCTCGTACACAACCTGCGTAGACGGTACCTACATCACCGGCAGGACGAAAAACTGACAGTGTAAAAAGCTTTAGTTATATTAATAAGTATTTAGTAGTTAAGATAAATAATAGTGTAATAAGTGGTTAGATTAAAATAATTGTGATAGTACCTATAGTAAATAAGTATATTATATAATAAAATAGGGTAAAAATAATGTAAAAATCATGTACAATAATAGAATTAATAGAAAATAAACCACAACCGGTGACTAAAAGAAAATTATTTCTTCAAATATTACATCCCACCCACTTCTTACGACCCTACGTACAAGAGTATGATCTGTTACGATATACGTACTGAGTGAAAACAGTGAGCTTAAAGGAATGTATACTATTTATTTATCATTATTATTTTTTATTCATAATTTTTTAATAATCATTTTTTATTTCTCTTTCATTTTTAAACAATCCAACTTGTGCATCAAGAAAATAAAATTGTTGCAAAAAATCGTCCAGAAGTGTGTATAATTAAATAATTTCATTTTTTTAGAAGTTTACGAATAAAAAGAGTGTTGCGGACGCAACAACATGAAAGGGGACGACGACAGACGAGAGCGCAAATCGAGACTACGAAGGCGTCGATTCTTCGGGGCTAACCACTGATTTCGCCTCGAGGCATGAACCGACTACCCTCACGGGTCTCCCGCGAGCAGCCCGCAGGCGTTGGCGGACGATGACGTCCTGTGCTACGAGCGAAAGGTTAGAGCCTCGTAGATGTGGACACCTATTCCACCGCGCGACCGTGGGGAGACGACGGGAAGGACGAAGAACTCGTAGATGGAAGGTCAGGTGAGCGGAGAGGGAAAGGAAATTGGTACGCCCGGTTTGAAATATCCCGCCAACGTGAGAGACGAGGGGACTAGGTGGAGGGTAGGAGGAAAAGAGGAAACCCGGAACAACGAAGTAGAGAGGGAAAGAGAAAGTTTCCCAGGGGTTGGTGAGAGGACCCGGAAGGACAATATCCTTCCAAAACACAACCGCTGCTGACCGGATCACCGCATTCGCCAACCTGGAAAGATGACAACCGGGACCCCAAACGAAGGAGAGCTACGTCGAGCCTTCGCCCATAGACGGGGGAGCAAAGGCACGAAGCCGACGAAATGCGATCGCCGACACAGAGAGAGCTAGGGCGACGTCCCTCAGCCGGAGTGCTACGCCCCGTTCCCCACCGCCACCAAACTCACTACCGAGTGCTACGCGGGAGCGAGCACAATAACGAGACTACGTTGATTTGAGAGGGAGAGAGAGAGAGAGAGAACGAACGGACTACCGATCCCCTCCCAAAGGCCTGGCGAAATCACCCACACCACCATGAGACGAACTCAGTGACTGCGGGCGCTAAGAGAGCCGCAGTTACCCCCACCCTCACGACCACCGCCGCCCGCACCCCACCACCGCCAACGCCACCACCGATGATTGCACACCAACGAGTGAACCACGCAGCATCGACGACGCAAGCAACAGGCCCAACACCCCCCCCCTCCTCTCGCCTGCCTACTGACGTCATCGCTATCACACCACGCCGCCGGCCGTGACTGCATGCGAACGACATCTCCACAGCTGACCGACTACCCCTCCCGCCCGAGAATACCGACAACACCGGCGTCTACTGAGCGCCGTGACCGCACGTGCGACGTCACAGGATAGCAGAAGAGACAACGTGCAAAACTGTAATTCGAATAGAGCAATAAACAGAATTACGGAAACACAAACCTTGCATTCGATTACCCTTCCCACTCATCCCACACGTCGATAGTCCCGCCCGACCCGGTCGATTACAAAGAGTAAATATATTTTTTTTAATATTGAGTATAATAATAAATGTAGAAAGTAAACGGTATGATGAATAATTTTAGATTACTCAACACTTGTTTCATCGGGGAAGAGGAAATGTGGTCAAGGTATCGGATAATCCAGAGGAGGATTGGAAGATATTTTAACTGCAACTCACACATCGAGGATGAAATTGAACGTCAGACAAAGATCAGTCGAAGGCATCTAACTCCTGAGCTCCGATTACGTCTACTTACACCCGACTGTCCTCTCTACACAGCCAATACAACAGATATTCCACAAAGTTTGACGGAACCATTCTGGTCAATTTACTGGCCAGGCGGACAAGCACTTGCTCGTTACCTTCTTGATGAGGGTCCGCGATTTCTTCAAGGTCTTTCAGCAGCAAAGGTCCTTGACCTTGGGACCGGCTGTGGGGCTGCAGCTATCGCTGCCAAAATTATTGGTGCATATGACGTATTGGCTAATGATATCGACGAAGGTGAGATAGTTGAACTAATCAGAATTTCAAGACAATCAAAATCTCGATAAAAAAACTTATATTTCAATATCCGATTGAATTGAAATATCTGCTTTTCTCATTTTCTATTTTTTAAACTAGATTGTAGCATTAACAATGTGAAATGATTCGTAATTACTATTCATGCTTGCGGATTATATTATATATTTATATAAATCCAGTTATTATATTCCCATGTTATTTTAGAATTACAATTTAAATCATTGAAATTTTCTCTTTTGGTATTAACATATTGTAGCAATTTATACGCTACTTACCATATGTGAGTTCTGAAATAAGTATAGGATAGGAAGAGGGAAAATAAAAGTCATTAATTGTGTTTCTCCTGAAAATATTTCGATTTATTTAAGAATCCCTAACCGCCACGAGCTGTAAAAAAACTTTCGCAGGGAAGGAGGAAAAAAGCTGGTTGCACAAGCACGCAAATTTACAGCGGATTAATAGATTAATATATTATTCGGTTTAGCGATGCGCGCATAGAAGAGCTCTCGCAAATACTTTTAATTTTACCTCACAGCCAACTGAACTTCGGGACCCACGCCGTAGCATCAGTGCGTCTCGAACTCTACACAATCCGAACGTCCTGGGTAACCGATCCGTGTGTGGGTGTAGACACCCGGTTCTTTCCAACGTCTTGGAGACTACCTGGTCGAAGAGGAACTTATTTCCTCCCTCTCTCTCTCTCTCTGTCTCTCTGTCCTATGGATCGGCCACCAACAGTTGCTGACCCTCTTCTAGGGAAGCTCCAATTCTTCCCATTGTGGTTGATTTGAGAACTCTTTGTCTCCGAATCACCCTAACACCAGCACGTGCCAAGACACCACGCGAATGATAACAATTGTCACTTCACGAATAACTAATTAAGGTCTAGGCTCGTATTTTTTCGTAACTAAGAAACGCAATTTTATTCTACGGTGAACTGAGTAAATGACGAGAAATATAATTTTTCTCTATCTGACGGACTTCGTGTCCGCGAACAGATTGACCACAGGTGCCACCCGATAATGATCTCGAATGGATTATTCACGTCTTTTCTTCATTTGCTTTCTACAGGTTTTGTTTATTGCGCCAACCGATACATATCGAGTGAAAATTTTCGAATGTTACCGCCATTTATTTTATTACCTTGTATTAACGGTCTTCAACACATATGATGCATAAAATTTTACTGATTGATATTTTATTTATTAAATCTAGTGTATACGGTAAATATATGTTCTAGTAGCTACATTAATTTCCTTATACTAATATGCCACTGTGTAAACATTTGACCCTTAATAATAATTAAGAAAAGGTATATTAATTATTTAAAATTGTAAGTAATAAAATTCCAAAGTAATTTATATTCTTTATTCAATTCGAAATATAATAAGGTGGCACATTATCCACTTAATTTATTTTCTATGATACCTTACAATCAATTTTGTTTACTTAAAAAATCTAACAAATGGAGGTTCGTGTTGCAATTATTTATTTTAATTTTATTAATTCACTATTTATAATTTAAATTTTATGTTTGTAATGTTATGTTGCGGTATTCAAGATCATTTACTGCTAGAACAATTTATTATTGATTATTTAATTAAGGATAGAAATGAGCATTGAATAATATCACTTCGTTAAAATAATATTATAGAGTTATTTGTTTCCATCAAAAAAGAAATACCAGAATTATAATTATATAGCGTGTATTTGTCTAATTAATAATTACAAGAGTTTTATACATCTTATATATCAATTCTCCCTAGAATCGATTCATTACCATTTATAATAATTTATAATAAGAGCTTATTCCTTCCTTACTTAACCCGGACAAATAGGGGCAAAGTAAAATTATCGACTGATTTGAGAGACGGTAGAATGTCGTCCACGTGGATCGAAGCATGGATGCAGCAGCATCGAAGAGGCGTTGCCAAGTTAGCCGTTGTGCGCGGCTATGGGATCGAGTATAATCAAGAGATCAGAGCCATTCCTGAGCGAGATGGGATCTCTATCGAGATCGTGCCCCCTTGCAGATGATCCCTGTGATAATGATGATGATGATCTTTCGATCCACGAATTTGCGACTCAAACTCCAGTTATTTTATTAACTTTATACGACTTGTACTTTAAGGCTTTTGCAATTACCTATTTTTCTAATCGCGCATTCAGGACTGCAGATTTTCAAGTTAGAGATCATTCGTACGAAATCAGTATAAAATCGTAAAGACCTGACTTAGCTTAGAATAGAGAAACGAATGAGATTTTCCCTTAGCGGATACCAATGGAAAACTCACTATTTTTTTACAAACATAATTCCGGTTCCAAATTTACAAAATTAAACATTGCATAACCTTAACATGCCATACTCAGCCTCAAGTACTTGAATTTCTACACACGCTTACAAAGAGATATTGCTGCGTTGTCGATATATTCATGTTGAGGCGATAATCTTTATTAATGTTTATCATACATTATATTTTAAACTTATAAATTTAAAGAAACCATTTCTGTATAAAAATTAGAGACAGTTAATTGTATTTTAGTTTAAAGTACTTGTTAACAAGTACTTTAATGCAGTTTAATACAAATAGCTTTATTTTGGAGGAAAATGGTTAAGTAGAGTGGGGGGTGAGACTACTTGTATTCTTTCGACTATTCTAGTCATGGAAAGATAAGAAGTAAAAATCATTCAAAAAGATAATTGAGTAAAAGCACAAAGAAATTACATAAACAAATCTTATTGAATAGACAGGAAAAAAAGTAACTGAAACTGATAGTGATTCTAAAACTAAACTTATTCAATGACAGTATAACACATTCTTTATGAGTGTTAGGATTTTATTTAAAATTTTTTAAAAATCAAAAATTTTTTATACATAATGAAATTAAAATCAAATATTAATTATTAAGAGTTCAAATATTAAAACCTAATAATCTCCAGTAGTATTGAGATCTATACCACAATATAGTACCTATTAAGTATTAGGAAATTAATAAAGTACTTTTAAAAAACAATAAAGTTGCCAATATATAACTATTTCTTTTTTATGCAATTATTTAAAAGTATAATCAAATCTTTTATTTAAATGAAATTAGAATTGAGCTGTTAAATTTTTAATTTCATGTATTCATAAAAAGCTTTATAATATAAAATAATTCTACATCTCTTTCGTATATTCAAAGGACTGAAATAATTAAACTGCAGTATTTTTAATTAAAATATTATGCAATTCAGGTTCTTGTCCTTCTTAGACTTAATATTAAATTTTTCTTCCTTATATACTCTATTGAGCTACATATATTTCATTTAATAGTATTCAAATTTAATTTAATATTTATTGTTCATTAAAATATAATATTTCAAGTCATATATATTAAAACTAAAAGTTATTTTAATTTTTCTTTAAATATTTTTTTTTTTCTTTTAATTTTAATCATTTTGATTTATCAAGATACTAAAATACTTTTAATAAATATCATAGCGAACTGTCAAATCTATATTAATTTTTAATTTTCTCGGTTAATATTTCGTTATAAAATTTTTATTAGCTTATTTATAGATTTTATTTCATTGTTAAATATTAGTTAGGAACCATTTACATTATTTTTAAATATTATCTACAAATTTGAACATTTCTATACAAGAATCTCATTGTCCGTTCATCATATACCACATATAATTAAAACATTTATAAAATTTATATTTTGTCTAAGTATAATATGAACTGTTTAATTTATCGAAACCGAACAAATTTTACGTCGTGCAGCTACTTTTATTATAAACGAAAATTCTTTCTTTATTTTAATTATTTATCCGTAATCTGATATTTATAAATAATTGCTAATGCACACAGAGTTTTTAAATTATTTACGTAGTAAATATAATATTCATATTTTATAATATTAAATTACAATACTACTTATAATATTAAATAAAATTTTAATAATAGGAATTTCATAATTATTGTTCTTAAAAGTTCTTGAATATATTATGTTTATAGATTTAATACTAAATTACATTTATTTTAAAAGTAGGTATTGCTTGAAATTAGAAAAAAAATTCTCTTGGCATGAGCTTGAGAGACGTTATTTATTTCCAAGAAATATATATTTTTGGAAAAGTATAGAGTTGATTATGACTTACTATTTGACATATATTATTATTTTGAATATTTTAAAAGTAATTATTTATTTACAAATTATAGTTAATAATTTAAATTCACTTAGCTAGAATATTTAATAAAGTCTAGTATAGTTTATTTATGTGTATATTTAATACAAATTTAATAACCTCACGCGCTTCAAGCTCGACGGTTTGGTATAAAAGAAAGTATTAGGTATTAAATTTTAAAAATATTTTAAATCTAATTATTATTAAATTAAATCATAAATATTAAAAATTAAATACTAAAGATGATAATATTTGAATAAATTGAAACTTATAATAAATTATTAATAAGACTTGAGTAATATTTAAAAAAGAGTCTTTATTTCGTAATATTGAATTATTTTTAATTAAAAAGCATGGTCGATTGGTAGAGTATTTTAAATTCAAAACAAAGTTAAAATGATAGACAAAACTTATATAGGTGTAAAGGTTTAGAAAACTAAGTTTTGATTCCAAACAATTATAGGAGAGTTTTTACAGTTTCTGGCGGAATCTGCATGAATTTTTTTTAACTATTAAGTGCTAATGGATTTAATAATTAATTTTGAGAGGACAATTTTGAATTAAAAAGCAAAAAAAATATTTCGTTTTGCTTTCGAGGGACCTTCAGATAATACTCATTACTGAGTCAAAAGTGAAATAAGGAAGCATTGATTATTTTGATAGAAACTTCATATAGATCGTTACATATCGCTTTTAGAATGTACATTTTCATTTATTCACAAAGTTTGCTTCTATTTTTTTATTATAATAAATACTTTCTTTCGCTAAGAATATATTATTTATTTCGCTTTTATTTTATGAATCTTTGATGTAGAGCAAAATGTATCCTCGAGCGATCGGTTTTCCTGGTATCGTGGGTCGCGCGGCATTGGCTGTGGCGCAGACGGCATAGGCTCGCACATATTGGCGGACGTCGCCACGTAGTCCTGGCCAGTGATAGGCTTCGCGCACGGACCTCGTTGTCTCAGCCGCGCCGGGATGTCCTGCTAGCGTCTCCCCGTGATAGTACCCGAGAACAGGCTTTCACATCCGGGGTGGGACGTAGAGGCGTTTCATGGCTTGTTTTTCTGCCTGTCGGTCTTCCTCGGACTCGGCGTCTTCGGCGGGGGCCAATTGCTCGACCGCTACGGTTTCTTTCACCCGGAGGCGGAGGTCTCTTGCGTCTGGAGATGCGATAAGCGGCATTTCTACCGCTGGTCCTTCGCTCGGTGGGAGGAGGTCCTCGGCTCCCGCTGGGTCTTCCGCAAACTCATCGCCACTCGGTAGCTGCGACAGGGCATCGGGTAAATGATTCTCTTTCCCGGGAACGTGTTCGACTTTGAATTGGAAAAGGCTGAGTAGCATCGCCCACCTAGAAATTTTACTCCTCTCGTCGCGTACCCGGTCGAGCCAGGTGAGGGCGGCGTTGTCGGTCAGGTGGGCGAAGGGTTGATCCTCCAGGACGGCGTGATACTTTTTTATCGCCCACACGACAGCGAGGCATTCCTGCTCGTTCGAGTGGTATCTCGCTTCGGTGGGCGAGAAATTGGCCGAGGCGTACGAAATAACGTTCCGCGCGCCGTTGCCATCCAGTTGGTAAAGGACGGCGCCCATTCAGGCCTTTGACGCGTCCGTTTGGAGGACGAAACGGCGCCCTGCTTCCGGCCGGCACATTCTCAGCGGGCGCTGGAACAATCCCTTCAACCTTCAGAAAGTGTCCTGCTCCTCGGAGGTCCATCTCCACTCCTTCTTCTGTGCGAGCAGGGCTGTGAGGGGTAAGGCGGTGGCCGCGAAGTCGGCACGTATTCGCAGAGCCAACCACAATTCCCGAAGAAGGCCTACAAGTCCTTCTTGCTACGTGGCGTCGAAGCCTCCAACACAGCACGGACGTGCTCTTGTTTCGGCTCGTTGTGGATGGCGGTTATACGGTGATTGAGATACTCCAGGTCGCCCCGGGCGAAGACGAACTTGTCAAGGGCGCAGGTGAGCCCGTATGTAGCAAGGCTTTTCAACAGCAGCGCCAGGTAGTGTAGGTGTTCAGGCCATGTGCGCGAAATACACGCAAATGTCCTTGAGGTAGTGCATGCAGCACTCCCTCATTAATCCAGCCAAGACCTCGTGTCCGACCAGATGGGTGCAGGTCCGCCCCACTCCCTGGAGCCAAAACGGTGTCACCTTAAAGGCGTATTGGCCCCCGTCTAGCGTGACGAAGGCCGTGTATTTCCAGGCGCGTTCGGCTAATGGGATCTGCCAGTAGTCACTGCGCAGATCGAGGGCGGAGAAAATCCTCGCGTCCCCCAGGTCTTTCAGTATCTCATCTATTACGGGCAGGGGTTACGCCAAATCCTCCGTAGCTGTATTCAGGCGCCGGAAATCGACGCAAAAACGGTATCCACCGTCTTTCTTCGGTGCCATCACTATTGACGATGAGAAGGAGGAGGATGACGCTTCGATTATAGCCGCTGCAAGCATCTCCTTCACCTGCTCCTGAATCGCCTTCTTCTTGGCCGCGGAGTACTTGTAGGGCCGCAGCTGTAAATGGGTCGGGTCCTTTAGGATGATGTCGTGTTTGATGAAATTAGTTTGGCGTAAGAGCCTAGACTCATCGAAAACCTCCGCGAGCCTTTGCAGGGGAATGGTCGGCGGGATTGGCCTCCCAGTTTTTATCTTGCCTAGAAAGACCCTCTTTCGCTGGCCTTTTCCGACCTAGACGCAGTCCAGGTCGTGGTCATGGAGGACCTTATTTTCTTTCAAACAGCGTCGCCCCAGGATCGCGTCAAAACGTAATTGGGGAGGTACCAGGAACGAGGATTTTCCTGATATCCTCGCAACTGTCCAGCTGGCTTCACGTCTTCCTACCGTACTCATTATCTGTCCTTTTCCCGCGAGCAGTACGTCGTCCCTGCTCTCTTTCCGGTAGATCTTGATTTCGGTGTAGAATAGGCGTGGGTGAATAACATTTTCCGTGGCACCGGAGTCTACCAGTGCCGCCGCTTCTCGCCCGTTTATCCGGATTGGCAGGGAGGTGCGGGTTGCCTCGTTCCTCAAGGTGTTTACGCCGTTCGTTTCAACGGCGTTTGCTCTGCGGCGAGGGAGGCTGCCGTCTCCTCCTTCTTTGCGGCGTTTCCCGAGTTCTTTCGGGCGATAGGGGAATCTCTGTGTCAGTGCCGCCCCGAGCAGTAGCGGTACCGCGGTAGAAGGGACGATTCTCTCACTTCCATCGGCGGTGGATGTTCCCAGATCGCGGTGACCTTCCACGTTCATCTCTGGAGGGTGCCCGGATCGGGCCGTTGTTCCTGTGTTTACGCGATGGCATTGCTAGGTGGTCGAAGGCATTTGATTCTTCGCCTAGTTCGGTATTATATGTCGCTTGGATGGCAACGGCTGCTTCGATCAGCTCATCCATGTTTTTAAAGGGCACGCTGAGCACGTACCTGCGGATTGTCGGGTGGATGGTCGATCGGATGATGGCCATCACCGTCTCAAGGTCGGCGTCGGGTATGACCCGGGCGGTCAGTCGTTGTCTTTCTTCCAGGAACGACCTCACGTCCTCGTCTTCCCTCTGGACTTTGCTGTAGAGCTGGATCGCTAGCGAGGCCATAGTCAGTGGGCCGGCGAAACGTCTTAAAAATAGCTGCTTAAATTCCGTTCAGTCCAGCGATAGCTTCGAGGCCCCGGATCACCAGTCGGCGGCGGCTCCCCAAAGGTGTTGGGAAACGACGCGCACCTTTCGTTTCTCGTTGAAGTGGGGTGGAAAATTTTCTTCGCACTCCGCGATGAACTCGCCCGGATTTTCGGCGGGATAGCCGGAAAATTCGGGGGTGCGGCCCCCCATTCGTCCTCTTGCTTCCTTTTTTCTGCTCTGGCCCTCGGTGTTGTAAGTGGTGACGGCGACCGTCTTGGTCGGGCCTCATCAGGTATGGATGAGCGACTGGGAGTTGACTTTGCGCGAGACTAACGCGTGCGCATTTTTTTCCCCCTCACTTAGTTGTTTTGTTGTTGTTGTTTTTGTTATTGTTGTTGTTGTTCTTGTTGTATGTGAGTGGTTCGTGCGTCTTTCGTACACAACGGTGCACTGTGCCTCACGTTTTGGGCGCCTCTTGAGTAGAGCACGTCATTCTCCTTGTCTCGCGATTGTTTAGGGTAAATGAAAAAAACAACACCGTTGGGATTCCTTACTTTGTATTATTATTATTTTCTCACTCCTAAATGACAAAATCTTTATTGGCCGGTGATTCCCTTTCCTGGCTGGGAGCGTCACGGCGTTGGAGACTGTTACGCGTGCATCCTCGCGCTGTTGCGGCATGTTGTCCAGGTAGTGCTCCTCGTGTTGGCGGCCTGCGGTCTTATTCTCTTTGGGATAGAGAAATCAAAATTAAAATTCCTGTGCGTTCTACTTATAATATTTTTTTTATTAATCGATTATCAACCGCCGCTAGGCGTAAAAAAATCTCCTTGGCTGGGAAGGAGGTTTAAAGCCTAGTTTCGCACGCAAGAGCTATCGTTAATAATAACAAACTATTCACTATCAGTTGGACTTTAAAATTTTTCCGTGGTACCGATGCGTCGTGAATTCTACTTAATTCGGATTTAGTTCTGGATGGCCGATGCGTGTACAGGTGCGGATACCGGTTGATCTCCAACATTTTGAACACTCCCGCACTCGCGATCAACCAAATCACCAGTATATACCACGAGGCTATCAAATGTTGGCAAAACTCTATCACCTCGCGATTTTTAACCCCTGTGCTTTATATTTCAACCTTTTAATTCGAGGACCTTTAAGTCCTGGCCATTTTAATGTCGGCTCATTAAACTTTCAAATACCAGTTGCGACTCGCACGAGAGGAAGATCAATCACATCCTATCGATCACTTCAACTATGTCTTTCTCAAACAAAGACTTTATAACGCTGAAGCTCGAGAGAGATGTTCTCTTCCTTATTCTCAAGGCAAGAGTACTTTTTCCTCCTACGAGACCTCCCTTTGCGGTCCCTCATACCAAAGCTTTTATGGGGCCAGTCCTCCTGACCAGCAAAGTTTTCCCATTGTTTAATTTTGTTATTTCAAAGCACAGGTTCCCTACAACTTATAATTCAATAAATAACTGTTTAAAATATACATGTAATCAACTAAGTCAATAAAAATTATATAATATTACATCTAAATAATTGGATATAGATTTTAATTTAAATTGTAAGACTGAAAAGAAAGTCATTATGAAATGTAATTGTTCAGAAAAAACATAATAAACTATAAATATTTTTGAAATTCTTAATTAATTTTTATTTATGTAATATAACAAAAAAAATTATTTAATCATTTATTAAAAAAATGTATTTTGTAAATATATATTTTTTGAAAAATTAATAGAATATTAAATTTTTATTTTAACTTTATATGTACCAATTAAATATAAATATATGTGAAATACTAACATATAAAAATGCATACATTATTTTATTGCAGTTGAATAATAAGGAATAGTTTATAAAATATGAATCAAGAAATTCTTTATATTAACTAAATATATTATTATTTATAGAATCATTACCAATAATTATAGCAGTTATATGAAACTTAGTAATTTAATTTTGAAGAATTGGTTAATTAAATCACATATATATTAATGATATAGTGTTCATTACAAATAATCACATATGTATTTGAATGTATAATTAAAAATAAAGTAAATGTTAACTATCTGAATCTTCATCTTTTTTTTTCTTTTAGTCATACGAGGCTTAATTTACTATTTGTAAGGAATTTTTATAATTTTTATAAATTTTTTATATACATTACTCTTCTGATATACAGTTATTGACGTAACCTGTCCCGGGTTACATATTACTATTTTATAATAAAAACATCGGCTGAAGAGACTATCATAAAATTTTTATTATTTTGGTTTTCATTATTTTATTCGTTAAACTCAACAAATACGTCATCCATCAATTGTAAAAATTTACATGTTTCAATGTACTTGCATGTTATTTATATTATCAATAAATGATATTTTAAGTTTTGGTAATAATTATTAGATTATATTGAATCTCGTATAAATTTCTTCTTGATTTTTAATCTTCGTTCTTTATATAAATCATTCATAAATTTTCTATTTATAAGTATCATGGATTAATGGTAATTAATTATGATTGTATTATAAGTAAAATGTTCTTATTATTTATATAATGTTATAAATACATTAACAATGAAAACATTTATACGTATTCATATTATGATAAGACTATTTTAAAATTAGTAATATTTTTATGGAAATATTATTTATTAAAATTCAAAAATTTTTATTAATTAATATATGAAAGTTAATATAAAATAATATAAGGTTTTTAGGTTTTATTTATTAAAGATTTGTATTACATTTTAAAGGGTGTATATTTTTAACAACTTGTATCTCGATATACTGTTGAACATTAAAATTGTCATATCTAAGATGTTGTTCATTATACAATACATTTTCGAAATGTAATTTTGGCTGCAATACTAAATGGTAATAAAATAACTGTATATTATAGTGGCATGTGCAGCAGCGCTAAAAAATGCAGAACTCAATGGAGTGCAAATTCGAACAAGTACAGATGACTTAATAGGTCGTGAGCTATCAGAAAATTTCGATTTCTTGCTTATCGGTGATTTACTATATGATGAAACAATGGCTGAAAGGATCATTGATTGGCTCGATAAGTGTGCGACCGATAGAAATAATCCAGGCATTCATATTTACGTCGCTGATCCAGGACGTCATGGACTTACAGACACATTACGTCGAAGACTTGTGCATTTACGGACTTATCGACTACCGGAAAATGTCCGCCGTGAAAATTACGGTTACGATGAGGCCGCAGTCTGGAAATACCAGCTCTGATCACAAATTCAGTAACTTCCATACAAATACATTATTTCGGATTAACGATTTTATTGAATATACACTTGTTTTCTTTTATATTTATCAATATCTAACATTGTCTCTATTTCATATCTATTAAATTGAAATCTGCTTTCAACACACCACACTTGTGAAGTATATTTCTCGTAATTTCGTGAAATGGCTTTTCAAAATTTATTTGTATTCGATTGCTTATAGTTCAGATATTTTATATACTAAACTATATAATAAATTTATACTAAATATGTTATTTTACGTAAATTTAATTATTACATATTGTTTTATAAATGTATGTAAAAAACTATGTTATAATCTTTTTTTTATTAAGAAAATTTTATTAGTAATAAATTAAATAAATTGAAATATTACGTGTAATTTATTATATTATATGTTAACATTAAGATTATATTTAAAATTTGTAATACTACATATATTGCTATATTTACTGTTACAGAGGGAGAGATTTAGATATTTGGAATTATTAATGACTATAATCATATTATACACGGCATTAATAAATGACTCATTACCATTATATAAATAGTGTTCGAGTCCTGCGCATTGCACTATGTTAAGACCTAGCCTTAACTGCAACGCAGCAACGAAATATAATTTAACTATAAATTTATCGCAACGATCATTAGAGCGAATTTTGCTGACTTCGACAAAGCGATCGATGTTCAATGTTATAAATTTCTTGAAATTTTTGTAAGCGACGGCTTTTAGAAGGAAAAGCGAAGATGGACGGGAGCACGTGATTTCCTTTTCCCAAAAATATCAATATCACTGCCAATAGAAACGTAAATTAAAAAGCTATCCCTACTCAGGGACAAAAATCGTTTATAAATAGAGCTAATTCGCGAGATGAAGACACTACTAGTCTTACTCTTGCATAGTTTACAATTGGGTAATCGTCACTCGTACTCCATATAATTATAACTTAATTATTGTAAAAATAAAGTCACTTATTTAAAAAAGAACTATGTGTGAAGTTCATTTTCTTTTAACGTGGTGTCATATCCTTAAAATCTTACATATATCCTGCCATATATGTAAAAGACAAATAAATGCACAACTCATTAAGTCGACGAGTGCAAGGCATCTGGTCGTGTTAGAAGCCATGTGCTCGTACACACTGCTTAAATAAGCAATGGGGCAATCCTGCCCCCCAGCAGGGCTGGCCCCATAAAACCTTGGGTAGGGGGACCTCAACGAGAGGTCCCATAGATATAAGGGAAAAATAGTTGAGAGAATTGAGTTGCTCTTTGAACAGGAAAAGGAAGACACCTTGATTAGACTTGAGCACGACGAGATCTGGTTTAGAGTAAGAATTCGTTGTGTCAAGTAGGTAAGTAGTGTGTACTTCTTCTTGTGTTGTATTAAAGTATCGATAGGTAAAGGGCCACGATTTAAAGGCCCTTGTAAGTCAACGGGCTCGTTATCAAGCCCAGGTGATAATACACGCATAGTGTAAGTGTTGGCCTACGAGAGGTGGTGCGTCGTGGCGTAGGAAGACTTTTGGATGAGTGCGAACGAGAGAGGGAGAGTGTCAAAACCCCAGGGGAAAGAATAGGAACTTCTCTGGGAGAGGTCTAGCATCTCCCGGTGATCGATCGAGGGGACGAGAGATAATGAAAGAGTGTAAGTGAAGTGTGAGTTCTCGCGGCCAAGTCTGGTTTCCAAGACGTTGGAGACAGCACGGTATTCGCACCCACACACAGGTCGATCACCCAGGTCGCCCGGACTGTGTGCAGTCCGCGACGCATCGGTGCCATGGCGAGGTGTAAATGTGTCCGGCTGGCAGTAAGTAAGATCAAAATTATCCGCGAGAGCTCTCCTGCGTGCGACTTGCGTATTTGTTGCAAATTTGCGTTATTGCTATTGCGTGCGAAATTGGCTTTTTTCCTCCTTCCCAGAGAAGGGAGGTTTTTTTTTACGCCTCGCGACGGTTAGGAGTTAATGAATAAATAGAAATATTTTTAAGTATGAACTAACGTCAACGGCTATTATTTTTCCTTCGCTCAATCCCATTTTCCTTAACGAATTCACACGTTTAGTCAGTAGCGTATAAAGTGCTACAAATAGAATAAATTATTAACAATATGTAAATTAATTTTTCAACCCAATAATATGTATTTGTATCAATGACATAATATTTCATTTAATTCATATTTTTGCTTATTTCTTTATTTCTTTATTTGAATGTAATAATATATAATTAACAAAATGTATTATTCTGATTTATAGTATATATTTAAAAAACATGTTTAGTTTATATACATATATAGGTTAAGCATATTTACTTTTGATTTATTACAATATTTTAGTGTAGTTGTTTAAAAATTTAATGTATTAACCGATGACAAGCTTAATTATTTAGAAATAAGTCAATACTGCTTGAAATTTTATAATTTTATAGAACATTTAAAATATTTATAATTAGATTTTAAAAAATTAAATAGGAAATATTAATAACTAAACAAAAAAATATATATTTAATTAAAAGTAGAATGTTTTACTTAATTGTTTATATTTTTGGACGATATATAGTATCGTATACTTATGCTTATGACTATATAATATCGAACATAATGCATTATAATAATTGGCGTATTTGAATTAAAAATTTATATTAAAAATCTGGTTTCCTAGAAGACAGTAATTTCATAATGTTTCAATTAATAAAATAAATATAAACAAAATATAATTTATTAAAAGTTTAGCATCTATAAATGAGATGATAAATAAGAGTGATTTGAGTATAAATCAACAGTTTTTATTTCAATTGAATTGAAAATGCTATTCAACTTTCATTATTTTAGTCGATGAACTAGTCGAAGAATATCTGGGCGTGGATATATTACTATCCACTACTACTATTACTATTACTATTTAAATATTACTTTGTAATATTTAGTAAAAATTACGTTATTTTTTTCCATTGTGCTTATTTTCAGTCTCATTTCATGTAGATATCCTCATGTAGTTTATATAGACTGTAAAATATATAAAATATACACAGCAATGACGCACGTACACATACAGATGCATGTACACCAATAAAATTTCTTATAAGACATCACGTTATTCGTAATTAAAAGTGTTTTGTATTCAGATTATTAGAGCATCTTGTAATATTTCTTATGATGCTTTTACATTTACATGCGCGCGAGATGGCAATAATAAATAATCTGTAATTTGCGAGAGAACTGATTACTAAAAATCATACCAAGATTGAGTTACTGTATGTATGTAACGTTATGTAATGTTTTGGGAAAAATATATAGCACGTCTATTTACTTTGATAGTGAAAATGAGCAAGGCAAGGTGCTCACTAGCCTAATCTGCTCTAAATCTGATCTCTAATGTTAAGGATGAATAAAATCATTGCGTACGAAGTTCACTACTGTCTATTTGTGTCCAGACTCCACAATAACGTTGCAATGAATAAAAAAACCGCCATACCTGGTTAATTTAGGAAAAGATCTCTGACCAGAAAATAAATTAAATGCAAGAATTCTTTAAAGAAATTAAAGTTAAATGCAGTCTTAAATAATAGAAATAAAAGCGAGTCTATCAAGGAATTGTTGCAAAAGTTTTCGTGTATTAATAAATTAACCTATAAATGTATAAATGCTTAAGTTTTACAATAACTTAAATAAAGCTAAAATAAAAATGATGGGCCCCGTGACAATTGTAGAGATGTGACAAACGACGGGACGATGACAAAAATCGCTGTAGCTGAATCTTTTTATTTTAAGATTAAAGACTTATCGGACGACAGATCCCCGCGGTTGGAAAAGTGGATTGGATAACTGAAAAACGCAGTCATTCTATTTAAGAAAAAACTATGCGGAAGAAATAATGGTAAATATCAGGTGAATAAATGGTATGCAAAATGATAAAAAAATTGCATGTAATGCTTTCGCGCGAAATCAGCAAAAAATAATTATCGAATGAGCGATCTGCAATCGTGTAACTTTTTCATAACACTTCTTAAATATTGTAGTGTATATTACAGGCTGCTCCACACGTAATCCAACGTGATTGAATAAAGGATAAAAAAATCTTTAAAATAAAAAGGTTAAAAATTTACACAGCTATTTATATCTTCTTCGCAACGGAGACGTGTCATATACAACTTGCAAACGACTTGACCTATGTAGCATTTATAGCAGCGTCGAGACAATTCTTCATAACATCTCCTGCGTATATTCAGAGACATTTTTTAACGTACGAATAATTAATGACATAAGCGCTATAAATCGAAGCAGTTCTAAGTGCACCTCCAAGTATCCCTTTATTAACCGATACGAATAATCTACATACCTTTTATCTCTTTCCAACTTCCTCATAAGAGATGCGGTTGCTACTCTTCTTAACTAAGGTCTTGAACATATTGAAATAAATCAGCAGTCGACTTGTGAGCTGACACAGATTGTGACTATTTAAACGAGATCAATATAAGAACGCGATAGCAGCATCAAATGCAGGTGAAGAGCAGATCTCAATCTGGACAGTAGGGTTATTTTAAAGAAAGGCAAATGTTTTAATTAGGATATAAATTCTTGTATTTATATTTAAACTATTTAAAGATTCTCTTTATTTCTTTTCATATGCAACTTCTGAAGATTCTTATTAAATTATTTCTTTTCGTGCAAAATCTAGTGTTTTTACAGTTTCTCCTTGATATCTGGTATAAGAATCTCCCATCATTCAACAATACACGCGAATAAATAGGCAAATTGGATATTATTTGGAGGAAATTGGAGTGAGTTGTACATGTAGGAATAAATCTCGATCAAATCAATTATATAGATTTCGGTTGAATTATATACATGTTACATTAAATATTTTGTAAATTCGCATTAATTGTCACTTCTTCTATTAGATTATGTAATCATACATAAGGAAATTGTCAGTATAAGCCTTAATTTATTAAGTCACATTCTTTAAGTTTTAAAATCATCTTTCATCTATCCAAGATATAATAAAATAATGTCCTTTTATAAAATGCACATAATCGTAGTATTGCAGATGATATTAACAATGAACACGAGTCTGGTATTTAGTCGCAAAATTTCGCGAAAGTTCGGAACGGGATGTGCGAATGAAAAAAAAAAAGATTATACATTCACTTTACGGGGAAGCTCACTTAGCAAAAGTTTATGAGGCTATACATTCAGATATAAATTAAATGGATTAATAAAGACATTGTATCCGGAAAACAAGGAAGATTGTTTATAATTAATTTATAATTAATAGCTCTGAAATTATAAAATGAAATATCTTTTCTTTTAAATTGTGTTATCAAGCAAAGACAAAAAAAAATTAAAAAATAAACAACATATTTTATGTGCGTAAACACAAATAAATACTTATGAAAAATACTTTAAGTGTATTGTTGTAAGGCGTGCGAGTATGAAATCTTTCTATAATATAATTTAGTCATGAATAAGCCTTGAAGAATGAAAAAAAATGAATTACGAATTATACTAAGAAATGATGATGGGGGGCGGGCCGAATCGCATAAAAAAGGAGAGTTGAAATAAAATAAAATCAGATTGGTTTTTTCGCTACGAAGAAAGTTCGGATAATATCTTTACGAATATTAATAAATCGCTACCAAATTGTGATTTTAATCTTTTTATTAAAAATACCTTATCAAAAATTGTTGAAAATAGATTGGGGAAGTTCTAAATGTAGGTAAAAAAGAAGGATTGGAGGGCATTCCTTTCTACAAATGATCTTGTACTCTTTATTGAAGGTGATTTTACGAACTTCAATATTATCATAATTCTTCACGAAGTTTATAAATAATTATTGAGCAATTAATAAACATAATTGTTCATGTGTGTTTACGCGTTTAAAATTTAATAAGTAATCTGTAAAAATTAAAAACTTTATAATTTCTTGAAGATCAATACACCTGACACATCAATACCTGCATAAGTCCTAATTTTAATACGTTGACGATCCCCTTCAAAGACATTGTTTAATATTTTTTAGACTAATTACTTTGCATTATAAATTATAAATAGAAAATATATCCTACATTTTGCGATATTACTAAAACTTTTTTTATATTTCGAACTATATTTTTATAAAGATTTACTTATTGAAGTATGAAGAAACAATCTAATTAATTTTATATTTGGCAACTATAGTAGCTAGTCATAAATAGATTTTTAAGTAATTAGATAAAGCAAAGTTTTCAATTTGAAGTCCATTATTGATCTTATATTTTAGTATATATTAAGACGTATATTAATTTTATTATTGTAAAAGGTTATTATATTTCATAAAAATATGATCTTTAAATGTTTCTGTATATTAAATAGATTATGAATGTCAGAATCTTTTATTCCTACGGTATTTCGATAAAAGATATATTCTCTTCCCATCCCGAGAGATTTTTATGTCTGCGCCTTAGTAAATAAATTATTTACATTCAGTTAGACGAACATTTTTTTTACAGCCCTTCAACCTCCTTCCGATCTCATCAACCTTCTGTTGTAAAAAGTGAGTAGTAAATTAAATTTCATAATTTAACAAGTCCATTTATGTTATAGCGGTACAATGCTGCAGTAAATAAAAATATTTGTTCGATATGATCATATAATTTAATGGAAATTATATAACTGATATAACATATTAATATTTTTTAGAAATATTAAATAAGATACAACGAAATAAATAATAATTTTCGATCTTAAAACAAACTGTGGCGCTTAAATATGAAGTAGAAATACAATAAAAGAATAGATAAAGTTGAAAATCGTGAGAAAGTAACCGAAGATTTCGGTAAATTAGTATTCTATAATAAAATATAATAATAATATATAATAATAATTGTGTATGAAACTCACTTGTTTATTGAGGTAAGTTTCGAGACTGATATTATAACGAATGAAATCGATGTCTCTCGGGTTTGTGACGTTCGTTAGTTTAATTCGACACTCAAATCTCGAACGATCTGTAATAGATGAATAAAAGGAGAAAGAAACTAAAAAATAACTGCAGTAAACGGTTTAAGAATAGCGGTATGTGGTACAGGTACAAAAGAAGGCGCGGTACTGTATTTGTGCACCGATCGCTTTCATCTTGAAGAGTTGTGTATGAATACTGGAGTAAAAATTAAACTTCGTACACGATAAATGTAAAATAAGAACAAACACGCAGACAAACGTTTTCATTATTTCCTTCAACGGTACGAAATGGTATGAAAATGAAAACGATCAGACTTAGCTCAGATACTTATTCCTGTTATATTACCGCATGTTAATACTTTTATTATTAAAACATGACGTTAGATAAATGAAAAATGAAAAAATACTTACCACCTTGGGGGCGAATCGGTTTCCTGCATGCACACGGTATTTTCTTCGACTCCGCTTGATTTTCCGGAAAAGGACATTGGAAAATGCAATTAGTGTTCCGGCAGCCTACAAAATTGGCGCTGTTACTTTTACTGTTTAGTTTTAAAAAAAAATGTGTACCTAAAATTATAAAGTTAAAATGGTACTTAATAGTATTCCTATTCATGAATTATTTTGAATTTGTTTTGTAAAAAAAGGATTTCTTAATTGTCTTTAGTTCATATGGCGATATCACCATTTGAGATTCATTTATTTTATTAAGAACTTCTTCTGTCGTGTAATATATTGTAATATCTTGATGAAATCCGGAAAAAAGCTGCATGACCAGCATGCTTGTATTTAATCAATTGACCTTTATTTTTACAAATAACAACCAAAAATATTCAGTGCATTATGAACTGCACTAATTCTCACGTAAAATATATGCTTTTTAATGCTAATTTAAAAAAAATGCAGTATAAATTTAAATACAGAAAAAATAAAGTAAAATTTTTAAGCTTCTTAATAGAATTTGTTTGGTATGTAAATAAATTCATTTGAAAAATTTCAATGATTTGAATAAATAATATTTAAACCGAATGAGCTTGAGTTTTCCAAAGTCTCTTACAAGTATAATTTTGTTATTATTTTTATACTTTGACAAGAGTAGCGGCTCTTGCCGAAAGGATGAAGTGTGCGGCGTCGGCCTCCTTCTTTGCTCCAGGATTTCGCCCAGAACCTGCTGGTGCAGGCTCGGGGAAACCCCAGTTCGTGCCCTTTGCTCTCCTGACCTAACGGGACCTCGGGCAGGGTTTTCCCCCGAGTTTCCCTTAGGCCGTGCGGGTACGCGTAGCGGCGGAGTTACAGGCAGCGCGCAGTAGGTTTGTTCAATAATTATAAACAATATAAATTCTTTAATGAATGACGAGATACAACTAATAGCTTCAGATAACTTTTGTATTTTTTAAAGAATTAATTTTAATTATTAATATGCTAAAACTTAAATAAGATTCAAAACTATTATATTTTATCCATTGAATTTATAATTATGAATTTGATTATTGAAAATTTAAAATTCATAACTATTTTATATGAAAAGTTTGCGATTATCTAGGAATGACGCTAAGACATGAAAGCGATTTATTGTTTTAGTAATATTCCTTCAATATATCTAAGTATTATTCTTTTTATTACAGAAAAATATTTATACGCGCTTTAAATGCAAAAGGGATTTTTCCATTTAGAATTGAAAACGAATGATTTAACAATATCAAATTCCTTGAATGGTATTTAATTTTTTAAGAATATAAACAAATTTAAATTATATATTTGAAATTTAGATTTTCTACGTAGAAGTTTATATATTTAAAGAATAATTAAAATTAATAAAGCGTTCTTTGAATATAAATATGTTTGTACCATTTTCTCCATCGACATGAGGTGATATCTCGCAGAAATCTCCTTTATATGGAGGTTTACATAAGCAACGTACAGCCGCTGCTCCGATATGTCTGTAACGAATCAGAATTGTTATAGGAAATAATAAAATTAAACCCAATGGTGGATTGTTTGATTCGAGTATTGCAATAGTATTACTTCAAGAATATTTATTATTGCATATAATTTTATATAATTATTATAGAAAAACGTGTAACAAATGTTTGTAAAAAAACCTACTTTCTATTCTGGTCTTTGGTACGTAAAAAATTGACTATTTTTGCAAGATAGTATATAGGTGGTTAAAAAATTTTTTTACTTTAAATATAAAGCATATTTGTAATAATAGACAGTTATTTAATTATAAATATATAGTAAACAATAACATTTAAATTACGCAATTTATAAAAAATTGTATTTATTAAAAAGTTGAGAATTTCATTTAAGTTTACAAAGATTTTCGATTTTTCATTATTCCTGTTAATATAATTTAATTAGGCTATGGTTATGTAGGTGTATAGATATATTATAGCTGCATTAGAAAAACTTGAGTTGAGAATCATTGTTAATTAAAAATATGTAGATACTTATGAAGATCTTCTTACCTGCAAATGCCGCTGTTTTGACATATCGGACTTCCATGTTTTGTTACGCAAAGTGGACCGAAGCCGCAATGTTGTCCGCTGAATCCTTCGAAGCAATCACAGTAAAACTTTCTAATAAAGAAACATGATTTCACGTTAATATTTAATGTCTATCTCTGGCGACTGAATAACGGACGTTTACAAATTCGAGCGTTTGTACTTGTTTACATGTATACATATTGTATACATGATATTTTGCATCAATAACATAATATCAATATCAATTATATCAATCAATTATATCAATTATAAAATCAATTCACCTATAATACGGTTCTTAAATTAAACTATTAAACTAATTTATTGTTTTATTCTAAGAATTTTATTGTTGAAAATTTAAAAATTCGTTAAAAAAACTCTGTTATTACTTTTTGTTCAAGAAATAAGGGCAAATAAATAAGATTTCTAATTTCTCTTTTCCGATATGCGTTCTTTGACTTTTCAATGCGAAGTGAAGTTTATATTCTCACCTCCTGCCTTACAATTATTTCTTTTTTTTTTTTATTTTAACATAACATAATGCTGTTTCTTTTCAGTGCTTACTTTCAATAGTTAAAGTATGGAAAAGCATACTTTAACCCATACTTTTCCGCATCTTTCGACTATATTAATATTGCGTGATTATTATGATTTTACATGCTGAATTTCTTTGTCGTACCAACGAATACATTTGCTATCACAATGTTACGCCGATGCTTTAGCCGATAGCCATAGCTAAATAGCATAATAAAATAATAATTTTATTATATAAGATATATTTTAAAATATAATTTAGATAATACGCCTTTGGAACGGCGACTTTCCAAAAAAGGGTCCCAGAATAGCCGACCATTTCCTTTTCACTAGACAACACGGCTCTTGCCCTACGAGTACGCAAACAGTACGCACCATTGTGCGATTTTACTGTGAACATACACCATACAAACTTATTTATCTTTTTCTTTTTTCTTTTTTTTTTTTTGTATTCGACTGTACTCGATAGAGCAATTATATAGCAATATAATATTTTATAATATTAATTTATAATCTTCTTTTCGGTTTATATCGCTTAATATTAGTTCTAGATAATAAATTCTTATTGTATAGATATTACAAATGTTATTTTTCGTACTTTCACTGCTACGCGTGATTTTTACGCCCAATACATATGCTATTGTGATGAAAGCTATTTTATTTGTAACACATTTAATGGTTGAAAGTCATTGTTTTGAAAAATAAAACATGAGAAAACTTATTCACGGCTTTAATAATCGAATACAGTACTGATGCTTTTTAAATTAAACTAGAAGTACGTTTAAGTAATAAAATATAAATTCAAAAATTCATTTGAAATTGAGATTATTCTCTCTCTCTCTCTCTCTCTCTCTCACACACACACACACACACACACACAAATAGTGAATATAATTACATTTACAAAGTTTTCGTTTTTTGTTTTAAATGGCTTATAAAATCAATCAAATAAAGAGTATATTAAAATTTATGACGTTTATTCGTTGCTCGATAAAATAAGCATTCTAAGTCATGTTTAATAACATTTCTCTTAACCGAGATAATTATAAAAACTATTAAACTGGTTATTGAACCAGTGTATTAAGGCAATATATTAAAAATAAATTAGTTACTGTTTGTAATATGAAAAGGGTAAGAACTAGTATTTAACTTTATTGGTAATATATGGGAAATAGATACTGAAAATGTACATGATATTTGTTAGACGTTCATATTATAAAAAAATCATTAGATCAGAAGTTTATAACTAAGATTTATTAATAGAAACTAAATGGGACAGATAATTTAATGCAATTTCGAATTGAGGAGTACAACCAATCATTCTCTACTAAATGAAAATATTTTTACTTCATAAAAAATTTTAGAAATAAAATAATACACGTTACTTTATAAGTACAATTGTATTAAAATACTTTGCTTTACAATTGAAAGGCTCGCTGTATAAAGTTTTTATTTACGTAAATTATTTAGTATTATAAATATTGACACAACAGGCTGTTTCGTTTATCTTTAATATATAATATATTCTAAAAAATATTCATGCAATTAAAATTATAAAATTACGCAGTTCAAAATAAGTTATAAGTTATAAGTTATGCGCGCGCATTTGAAAAACTGATTTCTATATTTAGGATTTTTATTAAGAGGTAGCTTCCTCCGTCTTTACGTCGGCCGTAGCGATCTGTTAAAATATATCTTTAGGTAGTACGAGTCTATGAGCAAAGCTTCATTAAGGCATACGCATATAATCTTTTGGCACAAATATCCCCTTCACCCCCTTCACAGTCCCATAGAATATTTACTAACTCTTTAGGCATATCGCAAATGTAACAACATGTGTTACACGTTGTCTTTTCATTAATTAATTTTTTAGTATTTTCATATAATAAATTGCTTTCAAGAGATAGACATTGTTAACATATTTTTATTATAAAAGATTTCAGAATACTATTCAATTCGTAAAATATATAATATTATTAAATTTCATATGGAATTATTGAATCAAATATCTATACGGATTTTGGAAAAATGCTTTTCAGAAATTTCAAACCGGTATGAAATCTAACATGGATTTTAAAGAACAATACTTTTCGATATAGGGCGTCGATTGGAACAGATAAAAAAATATTAAAAATTTAAATATTTAACTTTATAAATTTTATTTTATTTTCAAATTAAAATCTGTATATAAGGTGCAGAGCTTAGAAACGCGCATATTGGAATCGTCATAATTGCAAGCGATAGTCAATTATTTGCAAATTAAACAAACGCATATAGTAATTTTATTATTCTATAGATTTTACTTTAATTAGCTTTATTGCTTGTTCTATACTTATACTTTTTATGTAGAACTGAAATTATGTAAAATTTACTGTGCATGACTATTTCTTTAAAATAATTTATTGGCTGCTTTACAGTTCATTTGGACAATTCTATTGTTCTAATCCAATCAAATAACAATTAATGTCTATTATCGATAAAAAAAAATTATAGTAGATAATTTATATGTTACTATATTATGTATTTTTTATAAAGTAAATTTCATAAGCTAATTTTAATCAATGTTTTACGCAAGTGTATGCGGCGGAAGAAGGAGTTAAATAAATACTGCCCTTTATTGCACGGTTTTATTTTACGCGTACCTTCTCTCGAGAAGTCCGTTCGAACAATACTTTGGAGTACGTACAATTCGTATAATAAAGGTGAGACGATCCGAGGCCTCGGCATCGTGTCGCCGGATTATCAGATTTTCGGAAATACAGGTCGCGGATTATAAACACGAATTTCTTAAATTCGTACACTTATGCCTACGACTGTCGAAACGGGAAAATTCTAAATAAACATTACAATTTTACAAACGTTACAATCATAACAAACGTTGTCATCATCATCTTTTGTCATTAAATTATTATCCGTTACATTAATAATCATAATGTTGTTATTAGGAACCATTAGAAAATGTTTAAATTTGTTTAAAAATGATATTTACTTCTATTTTATAATAATTTTAAAATATAAATAATCTATGTATCAATTATGATTTTGTAATTTTTTTTTCTCAATATACGAGCATTTGTGTACCTAAAATTTCAATAAAATGGCACTTTTTAAATCGAAATAATTGTTGTATGAGTCTAAAGAAGCCTTATAAATATATATTCATAAACGTAAAAGTATTTATATAAGGGAAGCTTAAAAATGCCGTCAAATATACTTGTAAAATCAGATAAACTTTACTTCAATAGAACTAGAATAAAAAGTAAATTGCGTTAATCCCAAAGATTAGATAAGGTTCTGGTAAACAATATATTTTATCGGATAATTTCGGTAATTTCATGGAGCTAGACTCCAGTGCTTCCCAACTTATGAGGAGTGCATGGAATTTCTGGAGAAATGCGCTCGTACCCTGAGTACTAACTGCCCTCTTGAAAAGTGTTCTGAGCAGGGATAGCGATCCGGCTCACACAAAGCCAAGGTGCGACAGACACATCACACTTTAAGAAGTATGTGCCCAATGCAATAAGGTTCATTTACTCCACAAAGTGAACGTCTACGAGCGCTATAAAACAGCTAGACGATTGCGTCTTTGTTACCGATGTCTCGAGCAACATTCAGATACTTGGTGTAGTAAAACTCGGGACTGCCCACTTAGTAAGAAAGGAAACCATCCGAGTTTGCAGCAAGACAAGAACCAGGATCAGGAGCAAGACACGAAGAGAGCTGCGGCTTACACCACTCGAAAACATAGATCTCAGCCATGGTGAGATGGCCAGGGATGGATAGCGAAGGTGGTGTGGACCACAGGTTCTGTTGCCCGCCATAGAATGCTATAAAGGTTCGGAGGTGTCTGTTATTAAAGAATCTGTAGCGAACGGAAAGGCTAGCCCTGTGGGAGTAGACGAGTCGGTACATTGAAAGGAAGAGTCACAACGCGAACGCGAGGAATGCCCCAGGTGCGAAAGCTAATGGGCGTAAGGCTGATGAGTTGACCGTGTTACGCGTGCCCGGGTCGCAGAAGAGCGTTGATGAGCGTTGATAAGGGTTTTTCACGAGTCACTAGTGATGTGTGCGAGAAAAAGATGGTTTCACGTCATTTACGGCGAGCGTCTATCCATCCCACATAGGTGTATCCAGTATGAGGTGTGGTTGCGGGAGAACACCGATCTGCATCCGAACAACGCGCTACCGCTGACGTCACGTCGAGGCGAGATGGACCATATTCAGATCAGGGGACGATGCTTAACTACGCGCGCTCCTCCATCGACGCTGCTAGTGCGAGCAGCATACAATAGCGACGTGGTGGCGTAACAACGCCACGGAAGAGCCATCGACACATTTCAACTCCTCGCGAAAGTTAACTGGACCGCAGCGCCCAGCAGCCGACGAAGCCTTCAACCCTACCAAGACCACATTTAAAGTAGACTTGAAGGCGCACTAGCGCTCCGTGACAAACGGACTAATAAGCAAAAAAAAAAAAAATAAATAAATAAAGAATAATTATTCCCCGTAAACACAATTCTGCAATTACATCCGTCGGCCTTTGGTCCTTTGGAGTCCGGACAGTCACGGTGGGCAGGAGCCCAGAAGGAGAATTCGAGTACTGCACTCCATTGTCGAGCTGAGTAGGACCTTCTGAAGTCTCTTAAAAGATTTTGGTGACTGGAAAACATAGTAGTACCAGCCAACCTACTAACTCCTGTGAATAGCAATGCGAGGATTTCTTCCTAGGTAACGCTTCCCAAGTAAAAAGGCAATCCTCCTTGCTTATCTTAGGAGACGAGACGCATGTTTTCAGGTTCATTGAAGGACAGGCATTCCCCTTTGAAAAGGAATCCGCGTTAGCAGAGAAATATCGGGTAGTTGTATCCATGTAAGAAAGTTTGGGACATATCGATATAATCGAGGCTTTGGATTGGAATAAACCCCATACCTACTACCTTTCCCATTATGTGGTATTATCACATAGAGAAACAGCTCAGAAGATTCGCGTGATTTTCGACGCATCTTACAAGTCTCGAGATGACCGGTCTTTGAACCATTACCTACTTCCTCGCTCTTCCCGTCAGAGAGATTTACCGTTGATCCTGGCAAATTGCCGCTGGTTCACAGCTGAAATAGTATAGATGTTCAGACAAATATGGATACACCTCGACGACAGAGATCTGCAATAGATCGTATGATTTCCTAGCCCATACACGCCTCTCAAGGATTACCACTTGATGACAGTCACATACGGCACATCCGCGCACCTTACTTATTCGGGTATTATGATGCTTTTCCGAAGAGGGAGTTAGCCACTCGCAGTTGAGTGGCCCAAGAAAATGAAACCGACTGACAGCTCCCTGGTTGAGATACTGAGCAAGGAACCGTTGATAAAGACCTTGGGAGTCTACTGGCATCCGGAGAGAGACGCTTTTAAATTCCAGGTGGATAAAATTCATGGGTTGAAGGAGGCAAGGTCGAAGCGTACCATCCTCTCTAAGATTGCACGGCTTTTTGACCCCCTCGGTTGGCTAGCTTCCGTCACTATCACTGCCAAAGTAATAATGTAGAACATTTTCATTAACCCACGAAAGTGGAATATCAAACACCCGGAGGAAATCATCGATGGCATTTCTGTTGCGACTCCTTAACGGAGCTGAAGGACATAGATATCGAGCGATATCTAGGTTTTCAGATGCGAGAAGACCTAGAGATTCATAGCTTTTGTCATGTTTCTACTCACGCTTACGCTGTTTCGGTATACTTAAGAATGCGGACACCTGAGGGCTGATGTCGAGTTCGATTTATAGTTCCCAAAGTAGCCCCGATCAAGATAGTACGTATTTCAAATTTGGAGTTATGCGGAGCAGTACTACTCGTCAAACTATTACAAAATCTGTAGAGAAGAATCGAACTGCCACTAGCCCGTCGACACCATGTACCTACGATGAAGAATCCAGCGAACTTGGCTATCCGGAGAGTATGACCTGCTGAATTACAAGGTTGTCGACATTGGTGACAAGGACCCCATTGACTGTTGTTTGATCAGTCTAGCTGGTCCCAGACACTCAATAAACCTAGCGTTTTACAGGTTATAATAAAGACTATTAACCCGCAGGTAATCTCCAAGTATTCAAACTGCCAAAGATTAATTAGGGTTGTAGCCTAGTGCCTTCGGCCTCTTCATCGATAGAGACATCCGCGGACCACTAGGACGCTCTTTTTGAGTACTTCAGAATTTTCTAAAGCTAAAGGGGCCGTCATTCGTTTGGTCCAGCAACACGCCTTTGAGAGCGAGCTAAGCTTATTAAGGAAGGATAAAGAACTTCCCCCAGTCAATCGTCTACGAGAAGTATGCCCTTTTATTGGCCAAGAAGAAATACTACGAGTCGGGGGATGGTTTTCGAACTCTTAATTTTGCATGGAGCGGAAGCACTCACCAAGCATGCCTCAACCGGTTCCTCGTACCCTCCATGCATGTAGTCTCGCTGTATGGGGATTTTACTTTAACCTCGGCGTACGTATATGAGTGTGCTTTGATCTTGGGTTGCGAGTTACTGATAAAAACCACCATAAGACGCTGTGTCAAATTCCCAATGTCCCAACAACTGATGGGGAATTTTCCGGCAACCCGAGTCACTGCAGCACAATCATTTTTCACTAGTGGCGCAGATTATGTAGGGCCCTTGTATGTGAAAACGAGCAAGGGGCGCATACATAGGAGCCACAAGCTTATATAGCCCTGTTTATATGTCTTGCTACCCGGGCCATCTACTTGGAGCTAGTCAGTGATTTGACCTCCGAGGTATTCATCGCTGCCTTCCGGCGATTCATCGGGCGACGCGGTCCTTGTGTCCAGCTATTTAGTAATAACGCTACAACATTCCGAGGAGCCGATCATGAATTTTCGGAATTTTATAGGGAATCCGGAGCAGCCTTGGCCAATGATGGCACGGACTGGAAATTCATTCCCTCGAATACACAACATTATGTTGGATTGTGGGAGAATGGTGCGAGATCAGTCAAGCATCATCTAAAACGGGCCTTCAACCTATACACCTTCAACCTTTGAAGAGTTTGGTATCGCCTTGGTTGAAATCGAAGTGTACCTCAACTCCTACCCGTTGTGCCCTTTGACTGCTGACACCGACGATCTAAGAGTCCTTACTCCCGCCCATTTTCTCATTGGGACTACGAGAAATATCGTCCCTGATGTTGAGCCATTGGAAGCTCCGATCAATCACCTAAACTGTTATCAGCTTCTACAACGAATCCATAAACAGTTCTGGAATAAGAGGTCGCATGAATAGCTGCAGCAGCTTCAAGCCAAAGGTAAATTGAGAGTGAGTAAGAACAACATACGACCAGGCCAAGTCGTTCTGCTCCGCGATGACATGGTTCCTCCCACCAAATGGCCGTTGGGGCGCATAGAAAAGATTTACAAGGATGAGGATGTTCTCGTCCAGGTAGTCGAGATCAGAACGAATACTAGACGAACCTCAGCCTGAAAGGAGTCTAGCATCCTAAATTGAACAGGAGAACTATCCGTGTATTATAGAATATTTATTCGCCCATATCGAAGACTCGGTCGCTAGCTCTTAATATATTTTCTTCATTGAAAAACGAGCTTAGTTTCGCGATAATATTTTTGCCTCGACGTTCATGATTTTTTCTAAATTTTTTATCTCTTTTAGGAAGCATTGGCGTTGGGCGACCCTCAGCACGTACCTCTTCTCGGGTCAAAACTCGCCCTTCACTTGTGTTATATCTGCCCTCGTCTTCCATTTTATGAACGTCACTTCCAGCCGAGGATTCATACGAGCATATCTCTCCCCTTCCTACCTCGTTCATTAATCCCTTTTCCTTAACTGACGTCGTCTTTTCCTTAAGTCATTAGTTTTCCTAGCCACATAGGAAAGAGGGTCCTTGGAATTGTCTAGAATTAGTCCTCACGGCTTTTTCATTTATTCGAGTAGTGTTGTCCGCGGGATTCAGAGTCGACGGTACTTACCACTACTCGCTTATTCGTGTTAACTCAGCGATATAATCCAGTCGATTTGCGACATATATTTATCGTATCCTTGGGCCGGGTTTAAACCAGCACAATACTACGGAGAAATTCGTCCATAGGAAACGCTGTTCTATTTTTAGACCCACCTCCTCTTCGATGTATTTCAGCAACCCTGCGCCTAAGAGCGACACCTGTAATTCTAAATGAGGTACAATTAGTACCTTCAAAGGCGCACCGAAGCTTTTCGCCATCATTAACGTGACTTAACAACCGCCGTTATCAGTTTTTATTCTCAGATAAGCTGCAGCTGCATTCGCCGTCAGACTCGAGTCGCAAAATAGGTATAACTTTACCTTGAAGTCCTTGAAATTTCCGTTTACTAAGAAACGACCTATTGTGCAGCGTTTTAGTTTTTCGATCCGTACTGTTTAGTCGCGCCACATCCTTTACTCATTGGTCTCAGTGTATTTATTACATTTCTCCAAATACTCTGCAATAATAATTTGGACTCCAGAGTGAATAAAAAATTGACTTGATGGCCATTAACACCTATCGCTTGTGTCTGTTGGAAGCGAGGGCCTCGTTCTACAATTCTTTTGAAATTCTATTGAATTTGATGTTAAAGGTTAAGTTGTCTTCTTGCATATCTCACACCAATCCCAATAACTCTTTTGTTATCCTCTCCACATATCTCTATCGTATCATTTTTTATCTCGCCTCCCTTTTTCTTGTTCTCAAATCCCACTTTCTGGTTTATTTTCACAACGTCTTCAATTAGCGTTTTTAATTCGACAACCGAGTTATGGCTCGTTAGAAAACCGTCCATTTAAGTATCTCTGACGATAATATTCGCCCCTATCGGCATGATATTTATGTGTTGCATCGCGTTTTTATTTTTGTATAGATGGCGCAACACGGGGAGGATATCGCCCCGCATATTAGACTCTTCATCACAAAGGTCGTTGGGTTCTCCTCGTGCTCTTTGCCTCGCCATAAGAATCGCTGGGCGTCGATGTCTTCATTCCTGACTCTTACTCAGAGGAATACATTTTTTATGTCTCCCTTACACGCAATCGCGAACCTTCGGTATCTTACAATCGTCCTCTGAAACGACTGTAGTAAGTCTGGTCCCATCTCCGATTGGTCGTTGAGGCTGGTTTGCGTCGCGGCGGCGAAATTACTTTGAAATGTTTAATATTAATTTGAAAAATATTAATTCGAAATCACATTCAAATGTGAGATTAAAAACTTGAATAAATAAGGAAGAAATATAGATAGAAGCTTTAGGATACATTTTCGAGAAAGTGTCCTGGAGTCTTCGTGGGAGAGCTTTAAATGAAGAAAATTATTAGTGATAATGACAGGAAGGTGGGTCAGAGTAATAGAAACAGGTTAAAAGAAGTATTGAGAGCTTAAAACTATTTTCCAAGACGACTCTAATGAAGTAATGGAATAGGAAGTTGACGAAAGACTTACGTATAGTCCGAAGAGAGGATGCAATCCCCGGCGAAGGAACAATCTTGAAGAGAACATGGAGTTGGATTCTCTCTGCCCTCGGTAACTTCGTAAGTGAAATTAAATCCATAGACCTCGAGCAATTGGTCGAGAATACGCACGTGATTACCTTCGAGCTGCTGAAGTCGGAATTCGAGGACGAGATAAGGTCGAAAGGTGCGGAGCCAGCGGTTCTCGAACATGTTACTTTCGTCTATATTACGTAGTAGAGCGCCGCCGAAGCTCGTCGTCTCGAACTCGTAGTAGGCATACTCGGTGAACCGCAGTCCCCTGGCTACGTACAGTTGGTTCAGGTAAATTATTATCGAAGCGTTGTCTTGGTCGGAGTACTCCGAGCTGTCAATGATCCAGAGACAATGGATCGGGACGGGAAACGGGCCCGGAAAATTCGGCGTGGAAATGATACCTCGCCGGGCAGTCAGTACTCCTCCACAATTTGTTGTCGTCCCCAGAAAATAAGGACTCTCCCCGGTGATGGGTACGAGAAGCATCGCCATACAAATTAGTACATTTACAAAGTCTTCCGAAATCCTCTCTAAGATCTGGAAGCATTTAAAAATTCTAGGGTTAATCTTTCAATCTCAATAAAAATGAGCTTGGTACTGCTTTTTTTCTGTTTGGACGCGCAATTATTCATTTAAGAAGCCTCGAGAAGTCAGTCTGATATCGTAGAATATGCAACCGTGTTAAATCTATGAAGCCATTCCCTTCTATATGTTAACAGCAACTTTTGTCTGCTTATTTTGTCGAATATGCCATCTTAACTTATGTGCCACCTATATAGTGCTGCACAATCCTGATCAAAGAACCGCATCGATTTATGAGATACTTCTTTCAACATATTATATTACATATTAAATTTTCATCAAATATCTTATTAACTTTTAATTTATTAAGTATTAATAATAATTAATTTATTAAATATTAATAGTGGTAATATTTATCAACCATTTCATCAATTAAATTATCGACCTCGCAATTATTAAACGCAATTTTATTATTTATCTTGTTCCTTTATTTGAGCCATAAATTTAACTAAATACGCATTTTTTAATATTCAATTTAATATTTAATTTAGTTAATTACTGTTTTGATTGTTTATATTTATTAGATAATTTTAAGAAATTCTACGATAATTTCATTCGTTATTACTTTCACATATTCTTGAAATATGTATTATAAACTTTTAACGATACAATTTCATTTGTACAGAAAAAATTAATGTAACAAAAAAGTTTTATTTTTCATATTTTTTTTTTGTTAAGAAATCAAATTCAAGGACAGTCGTTGATATATTAAGATTTTTAATTTTAACTTTGAGACAGTATAGTAACGGGAGGTACCGCCGCTGATACAAGAGTGCATGCAGTAATCTATGTAAACCTTCCCCACGCGTCGCGCATCCGCAATCGTCGAACGCCGACAAGCATCGGCGAATTCCCCCGCGGACATCGCGCATCCCTTTACTCGCGCCGCCGCTACAAGCTGCTCCCGCTATCAGGCCACCTGAAAAATACGAAGCGGGGGTAATTATCTCATTAGGTAAGGGCTCAGATGACGAAGCCCCATGCGGCTTTTGCGGACCGGGAGTCATTGTCAGGCGTACACGCACTGCGCTCAACGTGCGATAATTTTTTTTAAAATCCGCCTACGAGGTCTTACTTCTTTACAAAATTTATTTTATGAAATAAATCTAGAGGTAGAAAATTTGAAAACCACCATCGATTTTATGAAAGGCAACAGACTGCATATTTTTTTAAGATCGATTGTAAGACCGCAGTTATAAGAAGAAAGTTCCATAAAATCCCGATTGTTGTTAACTTATGATCTACTTCTTCTTTTTAAAGCTTTCTATCACACACTCGACAGAATTCAACTTTGGTCTGAGCATTTCGTGCTCAAGCTATACATGTCCCAAGGCTCATATAAATTTATTATAGATAATATAAGAGTACTTAAAAGTTAATTACTTTATAAATTTAATTAGGGTAGTATTTAACGAAATAATTTTTAAAGTTTATCAATATATAACTATCACTTTTAAAAAATAAAGAGCTTACATTTGTAAAATAAATCTATAAAATAATTTATTATGAAATATATTTTATTTTATGAATATGGATACATGAACCATAGACAGAATACCCATCGACAATTATGGAAAATCTAACAACACATTCTAATTGTACAAGTTTTAATTACCTTAGTACTATAATAGCAACAGCAGAGCATCAGTAATAGATAAAAAATAATTATTTATTAGGGAGTAAAATGATATATATATATAATGTAATTATTGTTTTATAACAAATAATGTGTATTAACAGATTTTAAACAAAAATATTAATTGAAATTATTATAAATAAGAGAATTAGATATTTATTTTACTTTCTCAATATTACAGATATAAATAGCACAAAATACAATCATATGAATAAAATATAAATTTTTCATTATTGAATGAATAAGTTTTGTATACGTTTTATGTAACAAAATATCTCAATGTTATATAGAATACACAATAAAATATTACTTATAATGGTTATGTTTTTATTAAGTAATAGAAATTTAAACTATATGTTGGGATTTCCTAGTCCCTATATTTAACTTACTTTTGAGGTATGAGTTCGTAAAAGGGGGGAAAGGGTTTGCACAAATAAAAAGCGGCATTTTCCCTAACAAATATAAACACAATTTATTCTCTAACTTATGGCATAAAAAACCTCCGTCCAGTGGGAGGAGGGAAAAGCCGTTTACTTACAAGCTTATTATAATTAATTAATACAAACTCGCAGTCGATCGCGAATAGGATTCTTCGGCGCAATTAGAGAGCTCTCTTACCTTAGAATAGTTTTGTTAGCAGCGCAATGAACCCTAGTCTGACTCTTTACCTATAGCAAATATCTTCCTCAGTGGACTGTGACCTTGCTCCTTACTGGGCTAGTTAGACGAGCCCTAGGTATCCAAAATGGATGTACGACTTGGTAGGCTGATAGCAGGGCTTCTCAACGAGCCGTGTATCTTGAGCCTCAAGTGCTACACAAGTAACACTTCCGAAATAAGCTAGAAGCTCCAATACACTTCCTGGGTGAGCTAGAAGCTCCAATACACTCCTACGTGAGCTGATAGCTCCATGTGTCACTCCAACTACCACGAAATCTGACCGATTAGGATATCTACCCGAGTGACTCTTTTGCCCTTGTCGTCATTTCTAGCCTCCTTATTAATAAAAGTATCGTCTTTGTTTTCGTTACATTCCTACTTAATCCCTATGTCATTGATTTTTAACCTTATGATGCCTTATTACTAATGGTCTATGCAATAAAGCGTTAACCTCGCCCCCCTTTAGTGCGCTAGGCGATAAGGGACAACGGTCCCGAACACTATGTATTTGTAAACATTTTGTATACTTCTAATTAAAAATTGAAATAATCTAGACATCAAATATTAAATGTTAAAAATTAAATTAATATTTATAAAAATGAAAATTGTTTATATAATATATTATGCAATGCAAGCGTTTAATATCAATATTGCATTGTGAACATATATAAATGGTATTATGATTTTTTTTAATTTACGAAATTATATTCCTATTCATTATTAGAATAATATAATTGTCCGTTAGTACTAAAGATAAAAATATCCTATTTTTATAACTTTCATTATTTTATATATAATATATTTTTAATAAAGTCTGTTCAATATTTATAATAATCACAAATTATGTATAATGTTTGATAATATTGAAAATCATAAATATATGATAATTTTCTTTAAAAAATATATAGGCTATAAGTTAATATGTATATAAATACATATTTACAATCTTCTTTTGATAAAAATCTATTACATTAACTTGATTTGGTATAAAAAAATTGATAATCATCAGAAAATATTTTACACTCAAGTGTAAAAAAAGAGAAAAAATAGTAAAATAAAAAATAAATTATTTAAAATGAATAAATATATGATTCATCTTTCAATAATGAACATGTTTCATTAAAATTTGTTCTGAAATTATAACGATAGTCGACTTTTTCGTATGATATATTAATAATAAATATTATATATTATGCAAATAAAAATATATGATATTTAATATTAGCAAGATTGCTGAACTATCTATTAAAAATTTCTGTAAAGCATAAAACATACAAAGGAAGAAAATATATATCAAAGGCAATATGCTCAGGTATTGTGTTATTATAAGGGAACAAGATGAAATAACATTTCAAACTGGTATATTTCAGCAAATGTTTCGAGAGAATCAATAAAATAACAGAAAGTAAAAAAAGGAAAACGGAAAATAAAGTCTGAAAAATAAATAAATAAATAAGAGTCAGGAATTTTATTCCATGCTTATAAGACACCTGTAGCAAGTATCAGAACTTTAAGATTGAATATTATTGATTCGGGTTATTCTTATTGTAAGTAGAGTAATAAATAACTGCAGCTGTATTTAAGGTTAAATTGCATTTTTAACGCTATAAGAAATTAATTACTTAAGGTATTTTATATTTTGCAGGTAAATGACTTGAACGGTTCAAATTAATACATTTGTAATGTTTTTTGTTTTGTCAAAGAGATTTTACAATGTTAAAAAAAGGAACTTGTTTCCAGTTATTTTCATTTAATTTAATGCTTATAATATAATTACAGTTTACTATTTTGTAAAAAATTTGAAGGAATTTTGCACGTTAAAATTGCATTATCTATTTTTTCATAAATATTGTTTGCTTTGAAAGTTATTTTTGAAAATAAATTAAATTAATATTCAAACATATTTTCATTCGATTGTTTTAAATTATAAATAAAAATAATATAAAATTATTATACATAAATCAAAATATTTAATAAATTTCTTAATTTTATAAATAACGAAATTATTTAAAGTATGTTTTAATAGTTATAGAAGCTATAAAATAATGTACAACTTTTAAGTTTATTAGAATATTTTTGTACTCTATGTTTATATATTATACTTGTAATTTGCATTTATAATATTTTAAAATTGAAAAAGAAGAAAAGTTTAGCATTATAATACGATAATAATGAATCAATAGTATATATTATTATATAATATTATTACTTACTCAAAATATCAGCGATATTAACAAAAATTATATATATATATATTTAGAATATGTATCAATAATCCATTATGGTAATATCTGAGGTATCGTTTCTTACCTGTCATAAATTTACTCTGCTATAATGAATATCTAGATATATAATAGCGAAAATCAAAAGAATATTTTCTTAATTTATAATGAATTTAATTATATTTTGACGTTAGTTGCACAAAATTGCGGAACCATTGAAAAATACTTAGAAAATATGCATAACTAACAATATTACTCAAATATAAAATATTTACGATTATATACAAGTCTAAAAGTAAGTCCTTTGTCAACATGAAAATGCTAGCAAACAATCTTAGTTATAATAAGCTCTAAAAAGTTTGATATTGTAGAATTTTCTGCTTATATTAATTTTCAAACAGAATGAGTTTCAAAGTGTATAAAATAAAAATCAGCATGTCAAAGTAATTCAATTTTATAAAATTTTATAAAATTTATATGTACTTCTAATAATTATAACAATTAATTATATAATAAATTCTTATAAATATAAAGTTATTAACTTTTTTACAATGATATATACGAACACACATCGCACCGACATAGCTATAAAACAAAGCTGGCTACTAAATGCTAGAATATCCATTATTTTTATTCAATTATTTATAGTCTTAAAAATATTAAATTAAATTATTATGGAAGAATTTGAATTTTATTAAATCAGAATATTGTAAATAAAAATAAAATGTGTTAAATTTGTATTATTTTATAATATAATATAATATAATATAATAATGTAATTCATAATATAATATAATTCATATTATAATAATGAAAGTGATTTTGGATAAATGAATACATATAAATAAAATTTTTCAAAGAACTACTATAAGTACCAATGAATACTTTAACTGTCAATTAACGGTGTATACAAATTATTTTAAGTATTTATTAATATTTTTTATAATTTATTAAGTTTTTTTTAAGCATATTTAAAAAATATAAAATAAATGTATTAGATATAAAAATTGTAGGTACGTTCATTTAAATACATACTCATAATTGATGTTAGTATTTATTGATGAATATTTACGTATATTTATATATAGACATGTTTTTAAATGAGATAATTAAGAATGAAAATGAAATTATGAAGATACAATAAATATAAAGAAAAGTCACCGCAGTACATCGTAATATCGATTGAAGTTCTTATAGAAAAAGTCTTCGTTCTTTTAATAAGAATACTAAAGTTGATTTCTTATTAAATTACTTTAGCCTTATTTTAATTGGTATATCTGAATCGAGTTCTCCAAATATTCTAGTCTTTTTTAATCCGAATATTTCTCCTTCTTTCCCTCTCTTTCCTTTTCATTATTCTCTTCTTTGTCTCTTTTAAATTCTTTTCTTTCGTTTAAATAGATTTCTGTTTTCATAATCAGTCTTCTTTCTTATTTTATCTATTTCTTTTCTAAATTAAAATTATCTTTTAAAAATTTTTATTTATGAATTTAGTAGACTATTCACGCAAGCCAAAACTCAAATTAGTTCATGATAAAGTACTACACAAGACAACAAGTATTACTTTTTAACCTTATCATTATTCGCTTAAGCTAATTAATTAGACGGTGAAATTATTTCTATATTACATAAATACTTTTTTCTTTTCATTTAAAATGTTCATGCTCCTTCGTTCAATATTATTAATTACTACATCATACTAGTATTATCGCACACATGAAAATAGTTTTATGAATAGTATTAATATTAAAATTTCATAAGGCATACAATTTTTCTCTTGAATAACATAATCAATTTTTGCATATTGAAGATAATATATTTTTTATACATTTTATAAAATTCCAAGTCAATTATTCGTTGTAGATGATTTTTATTATTATTATAAAAGCGGTTAATAATTGATTTTAAATTAATAGTAGCATACAGGTTTATTTCACCCTTTAATACCCCTATCTTGCAATAACCATAGTAGACCATGTAAGGCTGGTACTTACTCTGTTCATTAAAAGTATTTCTTATAGTTCCATGTACCATAATTTTTTTATCGGTATATTATGTTTTATATATAGTTAAATTATAATTTTAAATTCCGATCGTTTACTATTATATATAATACAATACATAAGAAAGGCCATTTTAAATTTTTTACAGCCAGTCCATATATATTTATTTGATATTCAGTTTATTTATTTAGAATTTACAAAATGTGATTATGGTTCACTAAATACAGCTTTTCATTTGTTAATTTTCTGTTATTAAAACAATGTATAGAAATTAATATAGAATGCAATATTTTTATTACATATATATATATAGAATATATTTTATTACATATATATATATATAATTTTGTAATTATATATTTATAATTTTATTCTTAAATATTAATACAAGCTTTCCATTAAAATAATTAAGAACACAAGATTTACCAGAGTTGGCTTATCATTATAAAAGTACTATTATTTTAAAAGGAACAGGTTTTAGAATTCTAATTCGAACGCTTATCGGTTAAACAATTATAGCTAGTATTTATAAGAATAAATACTATATATATTCTTATTTATTATAAGAATAAATAAGAAGCTAATATTAATAAGAATTTATAAATATACAATAAAATAAATATTTTCATATGTAATTATGCATATAATACATAATAAATATTACGTAAGTTCACCGAGTAATGAAAATTTTATTTTCAGATTTTCTTATGCTTAAGTTAAATAAGCTTTTTAAATTTATTATACTTATATATACCTAGTAAAAAACTAGATAAAAAAACTAAATAAATAGTTTAAGTAAGACTATTTATTTAAGAATTGGTCATATTTTAAGGAAATTATTATGTATTAAAATTAAAAATTCCTTATTAAATAGTATATGAAAGTGTTCGAGACAGAGGTCTCTTACTACCTAGTGCACTATGCGGCGGAGTCTCGGCTCGTTTACATATCGCAGATGTATAAGCATGCAATATAAGCAAGTGCATAACAGTGGAAAAGAGGAGGCTCGAAACGACAGATAAGCTCGGAAAATGCAGACAGAACTGTAGAGGTATGACGATACAGGGTTATCGTTTTTTTTTTGAAGCAAATATCGTGTGTCGCACTCAAAGCTTTTGTATTTAGCTTAGTGACTCAGCGCACCTGGCATATTCGATTGTGACACTTAGGGCCCTTTAGTAGCTGGCTCATTCTTAATGAACCAGGCTACCCGACCGTCTAAGCATAATCGTTCGTGGGAATGGGGCTTGATTACTTGGCTTATTAAGAAGCTTTTCTATTTCGCCTATTTAGGGAGATCTCCACCTTACAAGTTTTGCCACTGCTTTAGCTACTGATATAGCTCACTGCGCACTGCCAATAATTATAATTTTAAGGTAAGAGAGTAAATCTCTACATATCAGCTTACAGGATCTTATTAGCGATTGCGTGCGATCGTTAGTTTAAGTAAAATTAAGATAATGTTTTTAATTAAAAGGCTTTTTCCTCCCCCTATTGGGGGAAGTTTTTTACGTCCACGCATTAGATAATAAAATAGTTATATTTATTTAGACGAAGAATATTGATTTATATTTGTATAACCCTCCCCTCTTTCTTTCTGAACTCATCGATCTTGAAACATTGACAGTAAGTAAAAATTGATAAATACTAATACATTTAAATATAATCAACATAAGGGCTATTTTTGATAAGTAAAATGCAATGAAATTGTTTTGGAAAGAGAGGTAAACAAAATAAAATAAAATAAATCATTTATTTTCACCTTACCACGTCAGGTATTTAGAAAAAGAAAAAAGAATTAAATATAGATGATGATGTTATTATCTGCATCAGGTGGGACGCGCTCGCTTGACAATAGCCGTATGGATTATGGAATACGATATAATGATGAATAAGTAGGCTGTTCTGAGACCTTTTTCGTACCGGAAAATCCATCTCTCTCTCTCTCTCTCTCTCTCTCTCTCTCTATCTATCTATCTATCTATCTCTCGACTCTTTTCCTATACATTTAAACAGCTGATAATATTTCAAGAATTATTAAAATTGTAATCGATACTCGTTTTAGTGACTGAATCTGGACGATAAGTGAGAACGTATAAAAATAAAATTATAAGAGGAGTATTAAAGATCCGTAGAAAGCATATATCTGCTTCTTTATTTGAGAAATTATTAACAAACATCATGCTAAATAATAGTATTAAATATGTCATGTTTATATGTGACCATACGCATTCGTTTTTATTATAAAATTATTTAATTTATATTATAGTTTACATTGCAAGTTCTCAAATAGTTTAATGCTGTATTAATTATTAAATTGATTGTGATTATATAATTTAAATATAATTTAAATAATAATACATATTTTAATTTGTTAATGTTATAGATTAAAATGGCGATAAAATGGTATTTTATGACTTCGTATTTAAGAGGAAGAAGGTGAGGAAAGATTCATATAATAATTATCGTTTGAAAACCAAAAATTTATATGAAAAAGCACTACCACAAACATATTCTTATCTTTTCTATTTTATTTCTTATTTTTAATTCGCGTGAAAATTAAGATCGTGAAAATGCGAATTTAGGGTTTTTAGTAAAAAAGAATAAATAATATCTCTATATACTTTTACGTTTGTTCAATTGTTTCCTTATTCATACTTTTACCCTCTCTCTGCAATGTTCTTCCTTTTCAGCTTCTTATAATACTTGAAAACTGACAAAAACACATTCTTTAAAAGAAATAAAATGAAAAAAAAATTATATGCGAATCATTTCAACGTGTATTTTTAATTATCATTTGCGTAATAAATTGAATTGTATTTGTATATAATGTTCGCTTACTAATTTTTCACATTCGCTGAAGAAGGTAAATTAAAAATCTTATATTGCGAAATAGCATGGATGTGGACATAGAATTTTAAGAAGAAATATATTATCGCCATTTTATGTATCTAGCAGTAGAAAAAATAATGATGAATTGATTAAGTGCAAGATATTTACCCAATCAAAGGTATATGAAGTCAATGAATTGAGGTAAATTGTACCATTTCACATAAACCGAATAGGATTAAATGGTATCTTCTTCCAAATCTACGATCGATCTCTAACTTGCATAATTTATGCGTTTGACTAACATATTCATAATTTATATATGAGCTAGTATTCATATGGAGCCGTTGGAAATTCAAAATATCTTGAGTGCAAGCAAACGGAAAAACGGGCGTAAATTAATGGCCTGAATAATGATCAGATTATTATTCACTTTGGGGTAAAATCATAATTGTATATTTCCTCTAGAATCAGGTTTTAAAAGTTTTATAACTATTTAATACGTTCAATATATTTTATATATCTAGATTCTTATATACATATTGATATAATTAATTAAGATTTTATAACAAAATATAGCAAAAATACAAAAGTTCAAAGGTTTGAAAGTTCTAAAACAATAGATCTTACAAAATTTACGTTTGAAGATTGGAAAAGCGTAATATGACCGAAATATTCAATTCAGAGCAGAGTAATAATATTTGAAATTTAATTTAAATAATACGAAAATAAAAAGAAACATGAAAATTAAAACATAACGAAGAGTCGTAAAACTACTTCGTAAGATTTTTATTTTAAACCTAAAAAAATTCTGAAATAAGGTATTACAAATTTTTTTCTTATGCACCATAGCTTTCAAAGAAATTAAAATAAATGCATATATATATGGGTATTATTTATGAATAAAATTTGTTATTATTTACAGATTTGATGTGTCTCATTAGGGAGAGCGAGGAAACCGACGCTTGTTTGTTTTCCAAGTCGCGGTTTGTTAAAAATAACTCGTTGAATTAATTTTACTTTTTTATTGTTTTGATGTTTTGTAAATGGGTTGTATTTACAATTTAATTTACAGGTTTTGTAATTTCGCTAAATTCATTTTTAATTACTTACCGTATTTATATAATACAAAAAGAAAAGTCATATTATAATATTATTATATTTTTAAGTCAAGTATATAAGTGTGATGTAATATAAACTAGCTGCATGTTAGTTTACGCTGATTAAGACTTGCCAGTCATTTAGAATAATATTAACAGAAGAATTTCGTGTGCAAAAATTGAATGTACTTCTAGTATACAAATACGTGGATAAGTATATAGAATATTATATTACAAATATGTATATTAGTTTGTAAATTACAAAATAAAATGACGAATAGTAGATTTTAAATGATTTTCTTCTAAAGAACTTTCTAGATATTTGTCTAGTACCTTTGTAACAATAACTTCGGTATTTTTTATTGGTTGAGGCTAATAAAACGTTATATACTTCTCAACTCCTACTATTTTAACTTTAATAAGAAATTTTCATCGTTTTTTAAATTTTAATCTGCAGAAACTGATCTACTACAATATTATCTATGCAAATACAAAAATCTACAACTACAATGAGATCGATTATTTTGAAATACATTTATTAATAAAAAATTAACGGTAAATATTTATTCGGATATTTTTCATTACTCACTCATTACGATGAAAATGAAAAATAATTATTTACTATTTTTTATATAATAATATAAATATAGCAGGTAAAATAAAAGTTTTTGTTACGTTTAACATATATATTAGGGAAAAAACAATATTTTTAAAAGTACATTTAAATTAAGTAATACACATAAAAATCTGAATACCAAAATCTCAATTTTCCAAAAACCATTGTTTCGATTTTTCTAACGGTAACACATTTTGGTCAACCTTACCTATAGATTTTTGTAAGTTTGACCAATATACAATATTGTACGAGGGTTACTCTGATAGGGCACAAGATAGTAACAGCAGTGGCGTAATATACTCAGTCGTTTCAAATGAAGTCATCTTCGCACTGGCTACAAAAAGAGAGAAGTCCGTGTGTGGATATACGATCCTCACTACCGAACATCCCAAACTTTTTATATTCAATACAACCCCCAACAAATCATTGGCATCTACCTCAATCAAAAGTATATCCAACCTAGATATATTCACATACGTTAATTCCAAGTTTGTATATGTCGAAAAACACATAAAGAAACAAATCTTGGAATTATACTACGACATTCTAAACCAAAAATGTGAGGTTGAAAGAAAAACTCTAAGAAATTCCTTATCTATCGCCACGCAAGCACCGGATGAATTAGCATTCGATTTTATGAAGGGACCTGGATACATGGCAGTGACAGCAGGAGAAGTCGTGCACGTCATCAAGTGCATTCCGGTAGAAATGAAGCTCCACGAAACAGATAATTGTTACACTGAACTACCAGTCGAGCACAACAACCACACCTATTACATGACCCCACGGACTCTATCCTAAAACCTGCAGGAACCCAGATACAATACAACGCAATACTCCCAGTAGCTTATTACATCGACTCCACTTGGTATAAATTGACGCCGAGATCAACTCACATCGAAAAAGCCATGATCTTGAAACCATTAACGAAATCCAATTGGAAATACATAAATCCAACTGAATTAGCTTCAACAGGTATCTATACTGCCAATGATTTGGACCTATTAAAAGAAAGAATAATGTTCCCGATTGAAACCCCTCAATCATTAATGACTTGGCCAGGGAGCTGAAGGATAATACTGAAGCTGGAAACGAAAGCACCATACTTAGATTATTACACGAAGGTGCCGCAGAAAAAATCATTAATAGTACTTGGGACAAACTTTGGAGAATGTTCCTCACGTTTGGTACCTTTAGCGCAGAATTGATAACAATCCTAATGATCATCCACACCATTAAGCTATTGATAGATATAGCCATTCAAGGATATGCGCTTCAAACTATCTACGGATGGTCCATCCACCTTTTAGGTGCAGTTTGGAGCTCATTGACTCATTTACTCTTATGTCTGGGAAGACCAAAAACGCCTAACGCTCAAGAGTTACAAGCAGTTTCGGTCGAAAGGGATGGGCCACCAATGGATTATGAATACAAAGGAATACCTACCAGCCCCTCTCATACCACAGCATATTTCCGGTTATACCCACTTTCTACCTACCACATTAGGAACGGAAGAGGATCCACTCCAAGGAACTGTTACTTCACATAGCAACAACAACACCAAAGACAACAATGAGCCAGTATCGACAGATACCCTTCAAACCAAAGACGCAAACACCAAACTATTTTTCAACATCCAACCATTCCTTTTATGGTTGTTCTCCTCTCTACGTTCCTTAAGCAACCATTTTTCGGTGGGGGTGTTATGTCGCCTCACAAAATACCCATTATGTATGCAGTAGCCATTACGACCATACCGGGAACTTTTCCGGAAATACCTTACGAACTGCAAAAACGCATAATCCTCTTGGAGTAACCACCGTGCAATGTTTAAAGAATAACTCTAAGAACCTTTTTCTAAAAAAATAAAAATCTGATTGTAAGCCAGAAATACCTTATACTAATACTAACTACATTGACATAGGAATATTAGTCGGAAGCTAACTTAATGATTAAGAATATAAACTAACTCCATGTACGTAAGAAAAACTAAGACACTGTCCACTCAATGTTATCTAAAGAAAGAACCTTCTAGTGCAACAGCAATAAAGAAAAAACGTGTTACAAGGTTGCTTGCTTTACGGCACCCGACGAGTGATCCCTATCGAACAAAACCTGAGAAAGGGAATAATAAAATCCACCGAAAGAGAAAATAGAGCTGGTTAGTCACCGAAAAGAAAATGTACATTGTCAGGGGTATAAAACAGGCCCTTGGTCGAAGGACCCATCATTCCTTGGTCCGACGATCTGCCGTTCATTTGTAACTAAAAACCGCGGAGTCACATTAAGTGTATTTTTTCCTTATCACTATCATTATAACAATAAACGATCATTTTAAACCACGAGTGCATTTGCTTAAAGTTTTTCCATGAGTTCCCTTCCCTGTCGCGCCTCATCCGCGACGCGTTCGTGCATCCTTAAATACTTCCTTAGACCATTGAAAGGTAAGTGCATTAAATTACATTTCATTTACATTTCCATAAAACTATATCGCGTTAGTCGTATCCTAGTGTTTTGCAATACCAGCACCACCCCTAGCTATTAAGAGTAAAATCTTAGGCTTAAAAGGGAGCGAGGCATCTTTTCTCGGTGAGGAAAGACCGCTTTTAATCGTTTGATTCACCTTGACTCGTGAATCGATGTAACATAAATATAAATGAAATGGATTGATAAAGACATTGTATCCGGAAAACAAGCTATTCGAAGGAATTCTTTCCGATGTAGAACAACATAAGGAAGGTTATTTATAATTAATTTAGAATTAATAACTCTGAAATTATAAAATGAAATATCTTTTCTTTTAAATTATTTTATCCATATATATTAATGTAAGTACAAATAAATAATTTGAAAAACAAATATATTAGAAATAAATAAATAAAATACGAATTTATTAAGAAATTAGAGGTGGTGGGGAAAAACCCTCGAATCGCCTAAAAAGGAAAAGCTGAAACGTGATCGAGCCAGATTGATTATTACACATTCAACGAAATATTGCTCGATTGCATTAATAAAAAAATATTAAAAATATAAAAAAGAAAAACGCTATATTAATTTTACCAGAAAATTTTATGTAAAATTTATTTAAATCATTCAAGAGCAATATGTATATACACATAATTGAAAATGGACAAGTATTGCCTGAATAAAAAGACTGAAATTTTGGAACTCTAAAAGATAAGAGCTGTGGCGAAAATTTAATTAACTTTAGAAAGCAAATAATGGAATCATGAATCGGAGGTTTGGCGAAATTAACGTATATTGATATATTGATATATTGATAGAATGGAGCGATCGGATTCCCCGAAGCTCTCAACATAATTCATAACTCTTATCTGAAATTATACGAAATTTTTCGCTAATTAATTTCAGAGTATCAGTGAAACGCATGCAGATAAGTAAAATTAAGATGTGTGTGGAATAATACTTCGTTTTAAGTAATATGATCCTTAGAGCCGCAGACTCGACGTTTTTATGCTTACGATCTCCCGAGAGTTAAAGATTGATTCATTTATGAAGTAATCGTTACAAACTTATACTTATACCCTTGTGCTTCCATTCTTTCTCTACCAAACAACAATCGACAATTATTAATTGTATTAATTGTATGACATCCAGGTGGCTTGATTGAGCCTTCGTTTACCAATTCATTTGCTATTCTGTTTTACTTGTGTAATGTACGATGGGTATGTTAACTTATATGCAAGAAATAAATAGTATCTATGTCGTTGAAAATTATTCATTACATTATAGAGTACAATATAAAATGTATGAACAACTGAATTTATAAAAAAATTAATGAATAATGAGATTAAGAAAATTATAAATCCTGACATAATATTGTTTATTTTCATGAAATTCTTATTTTCATGGTAATAAACTTAAATACATCTTTTGTGCTTATGCGATTTCGTATTTTTATGATTACAATTAACGTAATATTTAGTTGAATAAAAAATGCAATTTCATTTTTCTGTATCCAAATGAATTTGATAACAGCATATTTATTATTATACTTTAAATGAAATATTTAACACGATCACGACGTACTTTTAAAGGAATATTCCATTAGAATTTAATCAGATTAAAGAGAAAATCAGATGTATGCTCATACATATTAATTAATTAATTAATATTACATTATACATAATCAATACATTATATAAGTATAAATTTATATAAAATATAAAATTAATACTATAATTTAAATACAATGCTTAGAATAAAATTGTATGTATAGTTTAATATGCAATATTGCTAATTCACTATAGAATGTAAAAGGCTATTAAGTAAATGTGGATGCATTAATTAAGTTAGGATACAATTTTTGAAAAAATTATTTTGAATATTTCTCTAAATACATGTATAATGTAACAATAATTCTCAATATATTCATAATTAATTATAATATGTTTGTGGTAATATATGCTTTTTTATCACAATTAATAATAATTCAATTAAAAAATTTTTATTAATAATGGAATGCGAAAACGTAAATCTCATTCTTTGTATAGAATGGCTGTTCAGTTTTTTACATTAATGTGCGGTCATATAATAGTACACTTCTATAATAGTTGAACTAGTTTATCTTGCTAACTGGGAATCCCTTAAAGTGCACGACTGAAAATTAAGGGATTACCAGATATTGACTACGTTAACTCTGAGATATTTAAACATCAATTTGATATTTTATTATAAAATTCTATTATAAAAACAACGTATCTAGAAAAAACAGAATGTTCATATAACTGTTTTTCATATAAAAATTACTTGAATACCATTGAGTATTTGAAAGTGTTATTACTTAAATACCATTAAGTGTTTGAAAGTGATATTACAACTGCTTAGTTTCTAAGGCTTCATCCAGCTCGTAATAAATTTGAAAGTCATTCAATTTTAATTAACAAACTTTGTTTGGTATGATACAATTGTTCTGGAAGTGCGAGTATTCATTATTGTTTAAAAAAAATAAACACTAATTATCCCATTTTTTGCGAACTATGTTGAAACTTGTTCTTTATTATTAATTATTTTTTGCTCTCTAAAAGCGCAGACCATCTAATTATGTATTCTGAATACAGAATTTCCATTCATATTCTGATTACAACAGATCGAAGAATTTATAAAAAATTTTTTTTCTAATGTTTTCTTATTCACGAACTAAGAAATTCAACAGTTTGTTTATTCGCTATATAATATTTGTAAAATGATATAATGTACATATTATAAATAATTAAATAGTATCTACAAACGGAAAATAATTTTCCATGATTTTCCGTAATAATTAAAATTCGGAGAAATAATTTTTTAAAAATAACTTACGTTTATATTCACATTTCTACTTCAATTCAATACTTTTTTATTTTATTGGTTCATAGTAACGATTAAAATTAGTTTGGTAGTTAGTGAAACAATTTGGTATTTAATTTTTTTTTTTCGAGTATTATTTTTTTAAATTGCCTCTTTATATTATATCAATTTTTTAATATCAATAAAATAATTAAATATTAAGAAATCTTTATTTTTTATTACTTTTTTTTTAATCCAATTAAATATCAAGTGATTTAATAAAATGAATATAATTAATAAAATAAATAAAAAATTTAAGAAGCGGAATAAAAAAATATTACTTTTATGTGCGCTGAGAATAAAAAATAAAAAATAGAATCAATCGATTAGCATAAAAAGTTATAAAGGTTAACAAACGCTGATTATAACATTTTATTGTCAATAAAACATATTTGTTCGGCGGTACGTGTATATAGTTAAATGCGCAGGAGAGGATGTAATGGAATTCTTAATTGTAATAATTTAGTGAAGCACACAAAATTTCGTTCTTGTCAACACTATCCGTTATATTAATTAATTCTTTAAGTACAACGGTTAACCTGAACCAACTAAAGAAGACGCAATGATATACGTGTATTATATATACAAGTTAACCGATTTACATTGTATTCTAGCTGAAAAAATTGACTAGTATTCTGTAATTCGACCGATAATATCTCTATAAACGTTTACATATATAATTTACATGTTTAGTTTTATGTTCTGTAGTTTCGGATATTATATGATATTATATGATAAAAAACCTATCGTTATATCGAAGAAATATTGAAATGTAAATTTTCCACTATGAGAAAACGAAAACGGTTTAGTTTAAATATTCTATTTCTTCCAATTATCATGAATTTGAAATAATTATGTTATTCAGTTTTTTTTCAGAATATTTTTTATGACATAATAATAAATCTTTTTTAATATATAATCTCAAATATATAATCCAAAAAATTTTATTAGTTCTGGAAACACTAAAAATGTAAAAGAAAATATTTTATTGCAAATTGTTTCGAGATCAAAAATTTTTCTTACGCGATTCATGGGACAAAGATAGAATAACTTATCGGATCTTCATATAATAGTGAAAATATTTTCAAATAGTTAAACGAGTTATTGTTAAAATTGAACTTTCTTTTTAAATATTTTTTAACGATTTTTAATAAATAAAAAATATTTCATTTATGAGAACTTCATTTGCATTATTATATATCTATAACTTATCAAAACATTATATTCTTTTAGTGTAATGGGTTTATTTTTTATGAAATAATTAGTTAATAATAAAATAATAAATTAATTTATTAGAACGGAGTATAATTAATATATTGTTAATACCAAAAAATTTATATTCATATTATAAGCAACATTATTTGATTTGAAATAAATAGTAATTTTTAAGGCATTGATAAGCGATATAAGATCAATGAATAAATTAGTTATTACATAACTAGTTTTATTTAAACAATTATTTTAGGAACTTATTTTGCTTTTGCTATTTTATAAATCGCAATGAAAATAACGCAGTTCTTTAAAACAACAAAAATTATTAAAGAGTCTGGTCATTTAAAAATTGTTAGTTAATAAAAACATTGTGAAAGTTGGGGAGTTATTGATTAACGTATCAATTTTTCATATATTATTTCATCCTACCCTTAAACCGAATCTTAAGGACAGACGATATTATTCTGGGATAATGGGGTAATCTATATCTGTGATCTGATGTCCGCAGGCTTATTATTCGTCTTCCTTTGACTCCTTATTCGGAACGGGAGTACTCGAATGAAGGGTGCCCTACTTTTTCAACTTCCAGAAATTTTAAGAAGATGGCAAACTGGATTTTCTTTTGCGTGTAATTTATTTTCATTTATTTTACTTTATGGAAATTAAATAACCACAAAGATATGGATCGCGATGCTAAATATTCGGCTAGATTATGTAACATTCTTTTCACGTCGACTCTTTTCATTTCTATCAATTAAATTTATTGATACCTGTTACCGATTATAATTTAAATAATAAGAAATAAATAATAATTATAATGTACAGAATTTTATACAAAAGTTTAGTCGCGAAATTTCGGAACGGGATGTGCGAATGAAAAGAAAGAAAAATTAGAAAGAGTTTATCAGGCTATGCATTTAAATATAAATGAAATGGATTGATAAAGACATTGTATCATTGTATCCGGAAAACACGCTATTCGAAGGCATTCTTTCCGAACAACATAAGGAAGGTTATTTATAATTAATTTATAATTAATAGCTCTGAAATTATAAAATGAAATATCTTTTCTTTTAAATTATTTTATCAATATATATATATATATATATATATATATATATATGTAAGTACAATAGAATAATTTGAAAAATAAATATATTAGAAATAAATTAATGTAATGCATGAAAATGTTTTTTAAAATATAATTAGGCCTCCGAAAAAAAAATGATATACGAATGTAAGAGGTAAGAAATTAGAGACGGTAGGGAAAAAAATCCTGAATAGGATAAAAAGAAAGACTGAATCATGATAGGCAGATCTGATTGTTTTACATTAAAGTAAATACAACTTGATTAAATTAAAAATTGTAAAAACAAAATAAATAAATTGCTATTAATTTCTCTAATAACTTATAAAAAATTCAATTTATTATTTTAAGAACAATACCTGTTTCAATATTATTTGATATTATGATCAGTATACAGATGACATAATACAACATATATATATATATATATATATAATAACAACAACAATAATAAATTTTATTATTGTCATATTTCACATAATCCTTGATATTAATATAATTCTTTCGTAATTGCAGGAAGGTTTTTAATTATAATTAAGTCATTATAAAATCAGTTTTATCGTGGCTTATTTCATTAGGTTTTAGGTCAAATATATAGTACTTTTTCTCATTATTTCAGAGAATATGTTTTTATTATTTAACTATTGTATTTAATAATATAATTCTATTATATATATATATATATTTAAATTAACCGTAAATGAATGATTAATAAATTTTCATTATTTATCATTTATAAAACCATAATAAGTACTGTATTTGTATTTATTGAATATTATTTTAAAATTATAATTAAATCATCATCGCTTATAAAAATAAAGAAGGAAACATAATTTGAACATTTTTTCCTTCAGTGAATTTTTGAATACTTATGTTTTATTTTATACCTAGCTTAAGGTTACTAATTTTTTAAAGCAAGCTTTTGTAAAATTCTTAAGTGAATTAATAACGTAAATATTAGTAGGAATTCTTAAATACATTAGTAAATAGTATTCAGAAATGTATGAAACCGTAATACTAATTCGAAGTTAGATAAAAGAATTCTGAGTCAACTATATAAAATTCAATTAGTTTATTTAAATAAATACATTTTCAAATAAATTTGAAAATAAACAGAATAAAAACGCTCAAAATCAAAAAAATGATGTAAGACACTTGATTAACTACATACTATTTTATCACCCCAAATGACTTTGAATGATTAAGTAAAAATGCATATGTGCATGGAGAAAAAAATACGAAAATCAGTAAAGTGCTTAAAGCTCAAATTGACAGTCACCCAATTACCGCTAGTGTATATATATATATTTATGGAATAAATTAATTATTGATGTGTTTAAGTTTTTCGCTTAAATATGCTTCTTATTTTATACTCACAAAAAATTAACATAAGAATAATTATAATATAACAAAATATTATATTTGATTTCAATTTAAATACATGAATTAGTCATTTGTTTAATCAGCTCGATTTTTACAAGTTTTTTTTATTTTTTAAATAGATGCATTTAAAAAAAGTATTCAACAAGTAACATACATCTTCTGCACAAATGGTACAATTCCGATATCTGGATTTTTTGTCACGTATATTATTACTATGATATTAGAATAAAAATACATTAAAACAGAAATTTATTAAAATAAATTCATAACTCTAATAAAAAAATAACATTCTATGATGTTTGGATTTTTACAGTCCATTGAAACGAGGATAAAGCCAAATGAATAATATAATCGAATGTAAAATAAAATTAATTAAGATTACATGCTTATCACACAGTAATTATGCAGTAGATATTGTTTGTAATTGTTATTATTCGAATATAATTTAGTCAATGACTAGAATTAGGATTTGAATGTAAGACTATAAATGTACAAATTATTCATACATAATGTCAATGCCGTATTATTTATAAAAACTTCTTTATTTCGAACCACAGTATATGTAGATGTAACTTAAGCCCCATGCAATAATATTTCCATATACTGAAAATATCGAAAATATCAATAGAGAGCAGCTTGTAAATCGAAATGACGTTGAAAGTTCAAGTTTCAATAATGGGATTTTACATGTGCTTCGCCGACCGATTGATGTTATATAATGCAGACACTAAGATAAATCAATGAAATATAACAAAATATCTTAAACACATGTTGCCGGTAAAATATATAGCAATGTATACCGTATTTTCAAAATTCTAAATAGTTTTCACTTGCTATAAAATATATATGATCGCTTTATGCATTAAATAAAACTTTTACCAGCTAAAATCTGAAACTATATTTTAATAAAAGTATTATTTATAAGAACGTTTTATTATTAATATTTTTTCAGAAAAAAAAAATATTATAAAATCATCGAAGTTATGTTGTGGTAAACCTTATTCTGGATTGTCAGTAATATTCCATTTTTCCATGATAAATAAAAAATATACTGCAGAGTAATTGTAATAACTTCTATTTGTATTAGATATATACCTAATATGTTTCCTACATTACTTAATTGCTTAATACGCTTATTATTTATGAGAAATTAAAAATCTAACAATAAAAATTAAAAAATGTCTTAGAACATATCGTACAATTAAAAGTAAAAGTAATTTTTAAAATGTATTTCATATGAATAAAAACCCATATAGTTAATGAAATACATTTCGATTAACGCAAGTTTATTATACTTTCTCGAATATATCTATTGTAGAAAACTATACATATTTTATTTACGAAAATACTGATTTGTATATAATTTTCAATTTATAATAAATGTTACCAAATATAAAAAACGTATATGAAAGGGTATATTATAAAGAAAGGGACATTTGATAAGGTAGACGAAGAAAAAGAAACAAAAGGAGAAAAGGAGATATAGCTTTTCATAGGTAGACGAAACTCAGTAAATATCAGCCCCTATTAGATACAACGCTGAATCCCCTTTAGAGACCAGAACTCGGTTATTAAATCGCTCTTATAGACGCAAATGACTGTCAAGTTCATTCAAGATATCCACTTGGGTACACGACCTTTTCAAGGCTACATATTATTTTATAGATACTTAGTATAGTAATGCAAATTTAATACGCGCTATTTAATCATTTATAGAAGTTTAATAAATAAAGAAATTATAATTAAAATGTAGAAGTCTCGTGAAGGATTAAACCAACACGTGTTTTATTAGCATTTCAAAAACTAAATGCATCTCTACTATGCAAATATAAAAGCGTTTTTAAAATAACATTGTTCAATTATCTATTGTTTAGAAATACGATATGCAGAGTTTAAAAATAATTTTAGATATTATTTTGCAAGCTATGTTCAATATATTATTTAAATTAATAAGTTTGAAAAATTTTATTACCAAAGTATTTCTTTAAAATAAATTTATAAATTTTTAAACTAATTTAATTTTGTATAAATTTGTTTTAACTACTTCTGTATAATTAATATTGTTAATTGAACTTTTAAATTGATTGACTGTTCAATTGTTGAATACATTTATAAACAAGTGCTTGGATACTATTAGTAACTACAATTATTTTGTTACCATAAAACAGTTTGAAAAAATATATATGATGACCTATAAGTTGATAATGTTTTTTTAAAATAACAATTTTAAAAGACAACTTAAATTTAATTTCTTTATTAAATTAACTAATAAATTAAATTTATTAGTTTTATTTGAATTTACAATAAGTTTTTCCAATGTAAGTGCATTTCAATTATTCTTTTGGATATAATATATATATAAAAGTATTTATCGATTGAGTTAATTAAAAAACTTATTCATTACTATTATAAATAATAAAATATTTTTTCAGGTTTGACCCAAGTAGAAAACTGAAGTAAGAAGAGTTAGAGAGCGAACTGTCACTAGATAAAACATAGAATTTAAATATTTAGCACTTTCAGAGTTTAAAAAGCTCTAAAAAAAATTAAAAAAAAAAAAACTTATATTTTAACTGAAATTGTTCAGAAAGATACGTTTATATCACAAGTACGGCTCCACCTAGAAAGGGTTATGAGCCAACAGGGTTGACTGAAGAAGAGAAGTTGATGTTTGGTGGGGAAGAAATAAAAGGTTCACCTGATACCAGCGACTCCCAGCTGCTCCAACGAGTATCCCCATGGTGCTCTCGTTCTGTCATCAGAAGTGCCGCCGGCGACGATGTCTCCCCGAGCAGTAACTTCTGCCCGGCGACATGACCTTTTTTTTATTGTTGAATGCGTAAACAAGTAATGCGAGTCAATCTATGAGTGGATACTCGGAACTCCGGCAGCTCGTGCTCACTCGACTCGGGAACTGAGGAGGCGCGCGGCTCCGCGTTTCCAAGGACACTTGCCGCGACCGAGGCCGTGCGTGCGACCGCTAGAGCACGGCAGCCAAGTTCCAACTGCGCGGCAAGCGAAGGTTCGATCCAGAATACGCGGTGCACGAGGGGGCGCTAAGCGTTTCTCTTACCTCTCTCGACTTACCCATGCATCGCTCTCGTCTCTGCACGGAGCTAAGCGATTCCACCTACCAGAAGGTGAGTAGTATCCGAAGGTACCTGGACTTAGATTAGGCGGCCACTGGTCAGCCGATAGTGCGAATGTTGAAAAAACATCAGATTTCGAAAATATTTCCTTCCCACCAATTTAATGTTCCACTGCTCCGGGCTCCATTGTTCCGTTAATTCTCTTTCTAATTTATCTACCGCGTTCTATCTAATTCTATCTAACTTCCTACCCTAATCGAGGTTCTTCCTCGATTTCACTACCAATACTCCTTTACTATTAGGAATTTGCCTCATTTATATGAGGCCTCATTTATTCTTCCATTTGAGTGTATTTTTTATTTTTCATTTTATTTTACATTCAGTTATCTTTAATCGTATATCTAACCTGCTTTCCATTATGTCCTATCTTGAATACATTGCTTTCTCACCTATTTTTTTCTGACCCTCTCATTAATAATTCCTTTTCACTTTTTACTTATACCTATACTTGTCATCTGTTTCGGTCTCGGTATTCATTTTTTATTTTTATTTTTTATTTCGTCATTAATTTTATACTCTTGTTTATAGATAATTATTATAAATTTGGAAAAAATAAATGGGAATGCATATGAAAATTAATTACCATTACTCTTTAAATAAACCATAAATATAACTGATTTTTACGACTTTATGTAAAGAGAAAGGGTGTATAGTAAATATAAGACAGATACATGTACTTATTTTTTATTTTAAAAAAAATTTCATTTTTTAAATATTTACTCAATTTCTTTTTTAATACATATTATGTTAATTTTATTATAATTCTTAATTTATTTATATATTTATGGATATATGTATATACATTCAGAAAAAATAAAGAATAATTAATAGTTACTGACAAAATGTGAGATGAATAGTTGTAATAAACTGTTCGTAAAAAAAATTTATTCAATTAATATTTAATTTTAAATTTGAACGTTTTAAAGTTGAATACAAAATGAACCATCTATTTGGATTATATCATACTTATAAAAATAAAGTCACACAAAAACACATAAAAACAATTTATTATAATATAATCAAGAGTAATTTTAATTTTATCTTCCGAAATTTCTCTTCATGTGGATTTTCACGCCTCTTGCAAATATACGTTACTTCTATAAATCTTATACTTATTTTTTAATGTTAAAATATAACCTGTATAATAATAAAATTTAAACAATTTAATGTCTGTATTATATAATAAAATATTATTGGATTACTCGAATTAATAAAATATCTAAAAATGGAGAAATATAACAATACAAGATGAGATGGAAAGTTGGAAGTGAGATTGGTTCGTTTTTAGAATCGGAAGAGATTAACTCATTTACCTTTAGTATAGATCTTTTTAATGTTTACAATTAAAGACAGGGAGAGAGAGAGAGAGAGAACCAGCGTGCAACCTTTACTGCGACTGATATGAGGGGGAACCAGCAGATGAAATTAGAAGGAAAAGAGACATGGATGCCGCCACTCTCATGAAAATATTAATACTTATCTCGTCGAAAAAGAACATTTTTGTTTTTACTTTATTTATGAAATTATTATATATATTTTTTAATAAGTTCATCTTTAATATATCAATTCAACTAAACGTCTATTGTTTACTGATTTTTATTTGTTATATAATTTATTAAGTAAGAAAATTGTACATACAGTTTTTTTCTTTTAAAAAATAAATCAATAAAAATAAAAAGTCAAATATTAGTAAAATTATTCAATCGGTTAAAAAAGTTTCTTTAAACTTAGAATTTTGATATTTATAATAATATATTCAGTATTCATTATTTCATTAGCAAAATTATTTTAATAACTTATCTACACTGTATATTTATTTGAATTCTTTATAAATTAAAGATTAATAAATTGTGGCAATTACTCATAAATATTTATATCATAAAGATAAAATTTATAACGCCTTAAAAAATATTTAATTAATAAATAATATGAATCTTAATATAATCATAAACCAAAAAATAATGAAATGTAGTCAGTAATTTTCATACATTTTGTTTAATCGTAACTTATGAATATTATTATTATTTACAATTTTATTAATACTTTTATTTCCCATCCATTGTCTGCATCTTGACGAAGATCGACTGCTTGCAGCCGATCGGGTGATGGGCTTAAAGGAATGGAATCCTAGAATGAGTGGAAGTGTGAGAGGGTGAGATGTTTGTGAGTAAGGCCACTGTATGAATGAATCTAGAGCTCTCGAAAGAGGCCTCTCCCGATGAATGGGTATGCGCACGGAGCGGAAATCAAAGCCGTAGATCTAATAAATGGGTCTCCGCCGACTATATAGAGATGTAGGTAGACGAACTCCTCCTGGGCCCTATGAACGGGTATCTCGCAAGAAAGGAGACCACCCGCGGAGCGCTGGCCACGGAAATTCCGCGAAAAAAAAAATAAAGGAGTATAGCCATGGTCGTTTGAGTGTAGGTGAATGAGGGAACCCTAGAAACGGGCTATTCCCGAGCGAATGAGGGTATTTTGAATGTGTTAGATGAATGAGGAGGAACCACTCCCGAACTAATGGCAGACCGCCGTATTGGCCGTGCGGTGCGACCCGTGAGCTGCTAAAAAGAGATCCTGGATGAGGAGGAGCATCCGAGGCTGCATGCCAAGGTGACCCGAACCATCTTTGGCTCCCGCTGGAGGCAAGACGGGAGGCTGGACCGCAGCCTGGTCCGGTCAATCGGCTTAGGGGCGAGTGCGGTCTGGTGCATGACGTCCCCCGGAAGCTCTCCAGAGAGTGGAGTGTTTTTGTTGTGGCACAAAACTCGAGAGAGCCTAGGGGGAATAGCGTACCAGAGTGTGCTATATCCCCACGTGATGGCTCGACTCAGCATAGCCCCTTCAGTCATGTATTGGCCTTGAAAAAGGCCATCGGAGCCAGCGCAACACTCCACACTCTGATCCCCAGGAGTACACTGAAGGTCAGGGACGTGGATGAGTGCGCAACGACCGAGGAGGTCAAAGGCGCCCCTCTGGCGATCCTGCAGGACTATACTAGTCCTCTAGAGGTATGACTCACGAGAGCCAACAAAGCCGATAAACGGCTGGCGATCATGACCGTTACCGAGGAGGCCAGTAAAAAGCTACTGGAGGTGGGCAGAGTCCCAGTAGGGTGGGTCTACTGCGGCATAAGACCACGGGTCCAAGTCGAGCGCTGCTTTAAATGTGTCGGCTATGGACACCAGGGTGCCAACTGCAGGGTCCCAGACAGAAGCACGACCTGTTTCCGGTGTGGGGAACAGGGTCACAAGTGGGTCGGATGTAAGGCCGAGTCCAAGTGCTTCCTTTGCTCAGGGACCTCCCCCGCGGCAGTACACCATATCGCGGGGTTATGAGCCTGTGCGGTTTTCCACGAGGCTCTAACGAAGTGCCGCTGAAGTGGCTAATGTCCTGCAGGCCGACTTGAACCGAAGCCGGACGGCGCAAGATCTGTTCGCCCAGATCCATCTCGAGCTGCGGGCTGATATTATTCTTATCAGTGAGCAGCATCGGGAGGGACCTGCGGGGGCTAGTATCGCGACATCACCGGGACCGCTGCGATCTGGATCCCCAGTCCGCACTGCTTCCAAGCAGAATGTCATGGAGCTGGTAGCGGCTTCGTTTGGGTGAGGAGCAGGGGCGTATAGTACGTCAGCTGTTGCCTCACTCCAAACGAGACCATCGACAGCTTCCAAGTAAAATTGGACACCCTCGAGAATGCTATCAGGGACATGGAGAGTGAGCTGATAGTGGCCGGGGACTTCAACAGCAAGGCTGTGGACTGGGGGGAACCTGTGACCGACTCCAGGGGAAGGCGAGTCCTGGACAGGGTGTCCAGCATAAGACTGGTGATCCTAAACACCGGTTCAACGGCGACCTTCCGGAAACCTGCAATAAGGCAGACCATCCTCAACGACGTCTCCTTTGTGACGGAACGTCTGGCCGCAAAGTTGCGGGATTGGCTGGTGATCGAGGACTATACAACCGGTGATCACTAGTACATCACGTTCCGTGTTTGTGATGACCGGCCGATCGGGACGGCGATCGTACGCTGTCCTTCCAGATGGCTCGTTGCAAGGATGGACGATGCCTTGTTTTCTCGTACTCTAGAACGCCGACAGTGAACCTTGGTCGGCGCTTCAAGGAGCGGAACGTTCTTCGAGCGAACTGAAGCAGTGTCAAGCGCAATCATGCGCGTGATCCGCAGAGCTTGTAAGGAAGCGATACCGAAGATATCGGTGAGAAAAACTCGCCGACCGATTTATTGGTGGACGAGCAAGATTGCGGAAATGAGGCGTAAGTGCCTTCGGCTACGACAAGTAGCCCAAACTTGTCTTTTAGGGAAATTGCCGGCGTATATTGGCGAAGGGGACTTGCGCTGTTCTTGTTTAACGGTATGTTCGGGAGGGTAAATAATCGAATGCGAATAAACAATTGATATTATATATAAACGTTATAATATATAATTTATATTTTTTTTTATTCTATATTTAATTGAGATCGTACAAAGTTGTTCGTAAGTGACAATCTTACGGGCGATTTCCTTTCCAGCAAGGATACTGGAAAATAGAAGAAATTTTGGTCATCCCTCATTTGGCCTCATTATATGTCTTTTTCCCCGCCTCAGGAATTTGCAGGGCGTTATAATTGGCCGTCAGATTAATGCAGGAAATGAGGGAGTCGTGGCCCTACAGTGCCGATCATATCGGGCCTGAATGAATTACCATCGTTCACCTTATCGTTCACTTTAGGGCCGTTCCGCTCGGCCCCGGAGAAAGTTGCTCATCCCCATGTGGAAGGCATCCTTTATCGGTATCGGACCCCCTGTCCTTTCATGGGTAGCTCTTGCAACCCGACCGGTTGGGCGTGGGAGTCCTCTGACCGTTATTAGGCTTCAAGCCCCTGCGGTTATCAGGCTTCAAGCCCCTGCGGCCTTACTGTTTTTATTTAACGATTTCATTTTACAGGGATTTATTGATTTTATGTTATTTACATTTTTTTAAAGATATTCTACTAATTCGGGCTATGACGTCTACTGTCATCTCTCCGAACCGTAATCATAATATTGTAATTTATAACCTATAAGCTTATAATTATTTTGTGTATATCCTATTTCTACGTCGCCTTATGGCCCCAGTTGTCCTTATCCTTGTAATTCAACGTATAATAAACAATACGTATCTGTTCGAGACCATCACGATCGCCTTTTGTTTGCGCTGTAAATAATATTAGTTTCAATTAGAGTAGTAAAATTCTTGGCGTCGAGTAACCCGATAGCCTACTATAAACAAGGGAGTTTTTCTTTAAGCCATCCGAGAGCAGCGGTCAAACGCCAATAAAAAGGAATGTAGCGAGCGCAATTCAGTTGTTAGTTAGATTTAGAAGAGTGCGCCTAGTACGTCCCTTTTTGGAATAACCGAGCCTTTAATAATCCGTATAATAAACGGGTAAAGTGAGGCAGACGGGTCTGTATGGGACCGTGTCACCTGGCCAGCCCCCTGCTTGGACGTATTGGGTCTGACGACCAAATCTAGCTGGGACTTTCCTACTTGGTAACCCATCGTCGCGGCGGTACTGGGTCTGACGACCAAGTCTGACTGGGATTGTCTCAGCGGGTCACCCATCTCCTTGGACTACCTGGGCTGCTGGTCAGGTCTGATTGGGCCGGTCCTTACCCTTTCGACCATCCTTCTCGTGGCGACTCATAAGTATAATCAGTGAGCGATAGGCTAAGTATTAGTTTAATAAACGTAAGCGCCTGGCCAGTCTCGCACATTTAGGTCGATATCTGCTTTTTCCTCCTTTTATAGAGAAGGAGGTTTTTTATGCACTTAGGCTAAATTAGAGGTAAAGGGCTTTTTCCTCCTTCTATAGCGAAGGAGGTTTTTTATGCTCTGTGTAGGTGTAAAATAAATAAATAATATTTGTTCTAATTAATCCAAGGTGTCATTTATTAGCGGCAACTTTATCCCCCACCCCTTTCCTGAACCTATAGATAAAATTACAATTAACAGTAAAGTTAATTTTACGGCCCCAACAGTATTATAAATTTACTCGCTTAGATATTTACTTCGCATATTCGTTCCACGTAGTCACGCTATCCGTTACATGCGCGGACAAGATTTTTCTCTTTGAGCTCAATGTTCGGGACCCCTTCTCCTCCAACTCCTTCTTTGCCATCGACTTCCTCCTTCGACCCTGGGTCTCGTACAGAACCTACTCGGGTAGGCTCAGGAAAACCGCTGCAAGTATCCTTGTGCCCTCGGCCTCACGGGACCTCGGACAGGATTTTCCCCGATTTCCTTAATCCGTACGGGTACGCGCAGCCGGGTGCACATTGTTCCCGGCGTGCGACAAGATATCAATCTTATTGAGTTACTAAATTATGTTTTATTTTAATTAAAATATGTATATTTTTTTCGACGTTACATCTAAAATAAATATTATTTATAGCTATTTATTATTTATTCTCCTACAATTTTATAACTTAATTTACATTAGATAGGAAATTGAAGTATAAAATTTGATTAGTTTGGGTTTTAAGTGAACGAACTAACTATAAAATAAAATATAATTTAAAAAATGTAATTCCATGTATTAAAGACATCAACTATTTATTTGTATATTTTTTTAAAAAGATATCCTTGCCTTATATTAAAAACTATTTTAATTATTTAATTACAAATACAATCATATGAAATTATATCATTTATCAATGTTATTTATGTAAATATATTGTGATATTCTGTTTTTAAAAACGCTATTATTTATGAATATAAGACATACAAAATTAAGATTTAAAGTAAAACAAAAATGAAATTTACATTATTTGTTATACGTCGGTATACTTGCAATAACTTGATTCACTACTTACTATTTAATTAGAATAAGGAATTCTATTATAAAATAAAAATTTAATATTATAATTATCATTAATTTCAATTACAGTGAATATAATATTTTCACGTGAGAAAATATATTTATGTGTTATGGATAATCTACTCATCAAACATACTAAATATATAATCAGTGGTTTTCAATCTAGTTTGTAAAGGACGAAAGTTTAATAGAAAATGACGGATTTATCATAAAGCATTGCATGGTTAATATCTTTTTATATATACAATGAAGGTAATAAAACGTAAAAAGGTAAAATAATAATTACTAAAAAAAAAATTAGTTATGCAAACAATATTATATATTTAGTGGTGTATTTTTTCTACTTTATTATTGTAATTGATATTTCGAACGAGTGTGTCGGTAAAGGAAATGGTTAATCAATCTGTTTGCTTTCGTGAATTATTCTGAACAATAAGATTTTCGATGTGTATTATTTAGGTAAATTACAATTCAATAATTAAATAAAATACTTTGCTTGCGCGGTCTTATTCTGAACGTGCTTCCTATTAAGAAGTCCGGTCGAACAATGAAATGGCGCCGATAGCCGTTTCGTATAGGTCCCACGAATTCCTTACATTCTTACGCTTAGTTCATCATACGTCGCGTATTAGTGACGTCATCGCCTTCGCTAATCCGTTTCTTTGAAATTTCTCGGACTCGTACCTTTGCCTCGATAATTTACTTAATTTCCTTATGTACACTGGCGCTTGATAATTCGTTAGAAAGGAATTGTTTTACATTCCGTATGCATTTAGTTATTGTCCATAGACATTTTAAAAACATGATCATGTTTTTACCCCTTTCAGAACGGATGGCGGTGAGCAATCATCATCACCTACTCTCATTAGGTCATAAATCGATGCACCGTCCTTATTTTTTTCTACATTGGAAAGAACGCCTTCGAAATAGAGTGTTTTCCGGAAAGAAAAACATCACGGCTTCTGCTAAGCAGGCGTCCCCGCTAAGCTAGTGCAATTATCAGTGGTTTTTGTCCTTCGCCCATCTCCTTCCGAGCTATCATGCCATTATTAACATTTTTCTTCCTTTTCCTTTTTTTTTCCCCCTTTTTCTTTCGAACTTTGTTATCGATTACGTTAATTTATTTAAATTATCCTCATAACAAATTATCGCCCCCCTCAATTTTTATTAATTTATAATCCTTTACGATTAAGAAAATTTCGTTTTTCAATGATTCTGTATTAAATAATAGAAATTATTGCTTCATTTAACTTACATAAAGTAAAATAGTTCTATAGTTTTTAAAGAATCATATTTTATATAAAATAATAAATTACCTTGTATAATTTTATAGTTATTGTAAATATAATTAAATTATATTAATATTTTTCGATTAATGATAAATGCAATGTTTATGCGTACATTAAATACGATATTAAAAACCTCAGACCTATAAATTATCTTGGGCTATTTAATATATGATTTTTATATCTACAAATATGTACAATATTAGAAATAAGTTCGTTAGTTATTGAATATAAAAATTGATTCAATTGTTGCGTAGATGATCTCAATATCTTATAAATTCCGTACGTATTTAGAATACCGATAATAAGTTTCGACTAAAGTATAAAATATTATGTTAAGTAATGTATTAAATTAATCATTATATATAATTTATTATTTCATAAAATTACTAATTCCATAATTAATGACTTTGAATAAACACACTGCATTTATCTGCATCAAATTATAGAATAGAAGATTTTTAAAAATAAGTTTTTTAAATAAAACAAGTAAGGGAAAAAACAAACAAAAACGTTTAATTTATTTGTATATTATTTGATAATATTTATAATTTTTTCATTAAACTGCGTATGTATTACACAAACTAGACAATCTATTTTAAAAATAAATTTGATTCCTATTAAGTCATATACATAATTTTTATGAAAGAAATATGAATGTATAACAATTAATTTAATAAAAATGAAACAATTTTTAATATTAAATTAGAAATTATTTTAATAATTTATTTAACTTTAATTAATAATAATAACAAATATCTAATTATAATATTTACATTATATTATATATATTATATTATAATATATTGCATAAATAAAAATATAATAAAAAAAATAATTAATTGAATTTGTAAAAAAAAAAGTAACAATGAGGATAATTGTTCTCATAACACTGCAACAAAATATATTCATAATGAATATTAGTTTATAGAATAAGAAGTCATGTATATTGAAAAAGGTAGAATAGAACTTAAAAAGATATATGATTAAATTAGATTGATATATGTTTCTTTATCTACATACTTATATAATTACCTATATATTTATGCTTATTTTTTTTATTTTTGAATGTACATTTTATCACATATACTCTACCTTTAGATTTTTAATTATTATTCAATAATAAAATTATCCTTATTCTTATACTAGAAATGATTTCTGCTTTCAAGATAGCTCTATTATCTTATTTAATCCCGGTAATCTAATTTGAAAATATTTCATTACAATATTAAAAAAAAAAATACTAAATTTTAATACTTATATAATTTTTATTATTACTTGGATAAATTATCCTTAAATTTTTTAAATACAAATAATTTTTGAAACGTATCAAAACAACTTTACTTAAAATACCAAAAAAACATTCATTTAAGTTTTTAACGCATAACAACAGTAACATGAACAACAGGTATTTTATAAAATTTGAAACTGAGGAAATTTTATGGCATTTTAATTAATTTTAATATTCTTTCATCATACTAACTCGGAAATTATTAAAAATTATTTTATCCATATCCAGAAATTATAAAATAGACAATTTTAATAATTAAAGATTAAAATATATCAATTATTCTGTGTTAAATCTGATATATTATTTTATGAAAGAAATATACTATAATACAATTCCAATTTAAATCATCAAAATATTTAATATATACATCACTATATTTTATTAATAATAATAATATATACATATATATATTACACACCAATATTAATTTTGATAATCGTTATTTTTTAATTTTACAGATTATTTTAAGTATATATATAAATTTTATGAATTATTTGTACAATTAGTAGTAATTTATATATTGTTATATTATGTATATATATATATGTATATATGTATATAGTCGACATAGTCGACTGACTGAATAAATATGTAGTCTATTATTTCGTATTTTACATTATTTTGTAAATAAAATATAGGAATTTGATTTATATTTTAATAAATATTATATATTAAAAAAATGAAAACATAAGTAAATAAATATACGAAAATTTGTTTAAAATAATATATGTATAAATAATTTACATTAAATATTAAATTGATATCTTATGAATATTTTGTGAAAATAAAAAGTTGAAGTAATTGTAGGCTTAATTTTAATTAACATCTTTAATAAATATTGTCATAGAATTTTTTAAATAAATTTATTTAAATTTGACAATTTATATTTTTAATTAACTCTTATACCAAAAGAATGTAAGAATGATAATATTTGATCATCTTCAATATCTAAAAAGGCACCTTTCATACCTTATAATGCAATTGCACACTGGCACATTTATACACGTTTACATACTATATTAGAAATATTATAAAATTATAAGTTTCGATTGTAATTCATATACAACTTTAATGAATAGGGCAGAGGTAGTTGATGTATTTTTTCTTTCATATAGGAAGAAAAGGCATTAGTGTCAACATAATGCCCGTTGTAAGGATTGTCGCTCGGGTCGAAATTTCTAAGATGATTTCGTTTTAAACTCGATTCATAGCTGCAATTGTTGTTATTGTTATTATTTATTGCAGATGTGGTCTCATCAGCGGGACTACAGCGTTTATGCTTAACGGGAGTACCATTTGTGAAATCTGAGTCCGAACTCAAACTTGCTTCATTATTTCCAGAGTTAGACACATCGTCGAGAATGCCACTGTCAGCTTTGTCTTTGCGACTGCCGTTTTTCCCTTGTGTAATGGATGATTGTTGATGTAATGATGAACCGCATGTAACTTGTGTATTACGTCCATTATCAACTTCCTGATCACTATCACTTTCGCTCATGTTCGAATACGCTGATACAACTATGAATTCGCAAAAGTTCTTTTTAATATATTTTTCAAGTAACATATCCATATAAAAACTTAAAAACGAAAAATAAATCAATAGAATAAAAAAAAACATATTTACCAGTTAACGATCTCCTCGTACCATGAAATCTCTGGCCACTGTCATCTTGATGATAACTCTCAGATTGCGATTTCTCACAAGCCGAGTCCGAACTGTTATCAGAATCCTGCCTCTCCCTTTCATTATTAATATTTGTATCGAAGGGTAAATGATTTTCGATACTGGGTGATTCGTCTTCATTATCCAGCCAATTGATATCCTCATAGGCGGGCTCGGTAGTGTTGGTTTCCCCATTACGGTTCGGTCGAATGACGGCTCGCACAATTTGTAAGGTAGTCCGAAGATCTTCTCCAGGTGGGCCATCAACGTTTAGCAAAAGCTGAGTCCTATGTACTCGTGCAGCCTCGTCATTATCTACCGTATTTTCATCGGATTCTTCATAAATAGGAATGACAAATTGATGAAGAGCTCGATTTGGTGAACTCTGCTGATACCGCTCTGATAGAATTGGTTTGCGTGTTTCAAGATCCGTATGTTCTGACCAAACATTCTGCCGCAATCGACGGCGAATATTACCACGACATAATTCTTGTAGAGAAAGTGGGTCGTACTCAGCTGGAATAAAATTCAATGTTCTGATAAATATTAATTTTATTACAAATTTGATTTTGAAATTATGAAAGTTACATTAATAACAATATACTTTACGTTTTTATGATTTATATATTTACAATGATTAACATTATCTTAATTTGCAATTATAGCTATTTAAAAAATCCTTATCATTTTTAACATTATTTTTTATTGAAATTAAAATTATAAATTATAATTAATTATTGGTAATGAGTAATTAAGAAAATCCATCTAATCACTGAATCACTTGAAAAAAAAAACTATTTACACAACCATTGTTTGATTTCAATAGCTTTAATAAAATAAATCAAAAAGAATTAGAAACTAAATACTTATTATTATTTTTAATATATTTGTATATATTTCAAAAATATGCAAGTTGTATACTATTTATAATTATGACACAAGTAGAGATATATATTTTATTCTGATAATACATCTTATATATATATATATATATATATTTTCTTATGTATAATCTGGTTTTATTTGAAGTCAAGTAAAAACTTTATTAAGTAATAAATCGTAATTATTTGTTATCTTAATATTTTATTTAATGAATTGATTCAACTAATTATTTTAAGTAAGTATATTCAACTTACGTAAATTACTAACTAATTCGGATGTATTAGGTATAATTAAATTGGCAAAAGATACTGGCAGTATGATTTCATGTTCCCAAGTAGTTTCATCAATTTTTTTAGCTTTAACTAAGTTATCTTTATAAGGCATTATTAAAATTCCACCAACTTTAACAAATTGCTTAACTAATGTTTCATGTGACTCCGGACATGTAGCGCCACAATAAACTCTATCATATTGCCTTCCTGATGGTATACTTAAGCAATTCCCTGAAAAAGTATTAATGATGTAAGAGTATTTATAAAACAAAATTAAAATAATTTATACACATACCTTGAATAAAAACAGGTTCACAAAAATCAAATTCATCTAGAGCAAGAGACTTTTGTTTAAATTCGTCTAATCTATCATAAGAGTATCTGATACAATCTTCATATAGTTCAACTCCATGATTTGTGCCACTTTGACCTATTATAATATATATTGTACAAATGTAAAATTTTTTTAAAAAAGTGTATCAAATAATTCAAAAGTATGAATTTAATTATGTATTTCAATAAAATATATTATTCTATTTACTATAGAATATAAGAATACATTTTATATTTACCAAAAAATTTAAATATAAAATTATATATTACTTACTTAATAATAATCCGGCCATTGTATTAAGATAACCAGTTCCAGAGCCCAAATTCAAAAAGCTCAATCCAGGTTTTAGTGACAACTCTTCCATAATTTCACAATAAATACATGGTGCTGATAAATGTATATTACCATGTTTCCAAGCAAAATCTTTATAAGCATTATCTCTGTGGGATGAAAGAAAATAATCACCTCTATCTACAGCTCTGAAGACTTGTTCAATTTTTTTGGATCTGATATAACCAGATTCAATAAGATTATCTACAAGTTCATCATTATCTTGACCATTACTAAATGCAGCACCCATTTTTAATTTAATGCCTAATTAATATAACTCCATAGAATAATAAAATAAAAATTAATATTTATTTGGATTCATTTTGATATAAGTTGTATTAACTAAATGTCTTACTGCAATATTCATATCTAAAAATGCAGATAAGAAGTTTAAATTAAATAATTAAATATAAAATAAAAATAAAAATGTATATAGTGTTTACAAATCAAATCACCTTCAATAAAATGTATTGAATGTTTATGATTTATTTTTAATTATAAGCTAAAATTATTGTTACATAAAATATATTTAAATAATAAGTATATTATTTCGAAATCACTAGAAACTTTTGGCCATTGAATTCTATTATGTTATACTACAATAATTGATAAACAAATATATAGATTGATTTTTATTAAATAAAATTATTTGGGCGATCATTAAGAAATATTGGTACCATTATTTTTTAATAATATTACTAAGTTGACACCTTAAAGAATTAAAAAAAATTACAGCTAATCTTATAAAAAATCGACGGAATTATTACAGAATTATTTCAAAATTTACTATAGTGTGTCTACATTGGTTATTGTTTGTGTTTGACTACATCACACACACTACTTGACTGTATAAATGCAGAAAATCGGAAACATTGCGAATAGTGCGGGTTACATATATTTAAACAAATCATCACTTCTTTTTCTAACATAAATAACAATCAATGCTGTTAATCAATGAGTGTACAACCTACTAGTTAAAAGGCCTCTAAGGGAACAGGGTGACTTAGATAAATAAACCGATAATGGCAATGCGCTAAAAATAGATACATGATTTTGCAAAATTGTCTCTAGATGTACTACGATTAGAAAAAAAAAATTAAAAATAAAACAGATGAAAATAATGAAAATGTAGTCACAGACTATATTGTATTTTTAATAGAAAATTTTATCGAGCGTACATATTAAATAATGTCTATTATAATAATTCGCCTTAATCTGTAATCGATGGAATAAAACATGTTAAATATTTATTTATGTATGGATTGATCATAATATTATTTTATCATATGCTAATAAAATATTTGAATAATTAACTGCAATTAAGAAAAATATATCTATACCGTTTTCGACATCAAATAATGAAAAATCATAGATGTAAATATGATATTATTTATCTGAATGTAATATTGGACTATTTGATTTATTATTATTGATATCGTGTCTTCGATACCGTTAAGATCTTATTTTATATGTAAACATAATAAAATTACGAAGAACCATATCAGCTGATTATTATCAACTTTTCATTACCTTATTTAAAAATACTTGATTCACTAATGTAAAATCAATTGCGATAAACACTATTTCTGTTCGTAAATTACAAGTGGATCCCTCGTTTCACTATTTTACCTGCCATTTTATTTTAATTTATTCATGTGCAACCATACAATAACATATACTACACTAGAGCAGTGTTCTGCTCTTCTTTCAGTCTCATCTCAAATATACCTACTTTATAAACTATCTCTCTCTGTTCATCTCTTGTTCATTTGCTCTTAAATGCAATACATGATTCTCTAATTCTAGGTTATGTGCCAAAGCTCTCTTTCATTCACACACACACTCTCGTTCTCTCTCTTTTTATACACTTTACCTCTTTCATTTTTTTTAGAATTAAAAAAAAACTTATCCATTTTTATATTTCATATTCAATTATAATATTTCTTTTGAAATAAATACTGTTAACATTCATTATATTTGCATAAAACGTGTATTTCAGACCATAATAAATATATTATAATTTGTATAATGCTACTATATAAGATTTATAGTAATGTAAAATGAAAGTAATTAATCTGTAACTTGCTATATTGAATCTATAAAATCAGATTTTTGTAATTTAATTCATTCTGAAATAAATTAAAATAGTCATTTAAAATATTTCGGAGAATATATAATACTATTTTAAAAAAGATATTGGAATGAAAATAATAAATACAAATATATATATTTTTCTAATAAATAGCTGCATATTGTATAAACAAATTAGATTAGGAAAACTTCAAAAATTATGATCAATTAATTGTACTGTGTATTTTTAGAAAACCTTTATAGGTTATTATTACATATAATTGCAAAAATATAATTATTCAAAAAAAAAAATAAATACAAAGGATATATTGATTTATTAATTTCAATTTGAATATTCAAAGAATATAATCATTCATTCTTTAATGTAAAACTATAATTATAAAGAATGAATTTAAAAAATTTGAATATGTATAATATATATACATAATAACTTGCCATGTACTTTTAATTCGAAATTGAATAAAATTTAATAAACAATAATAAATAAATTGATAATAAATAATAATACATTTCAAGTATTACTCTATGTATTTCATAAATATGAAAAATATTAATTTTTTGTAATGAGAATACGTAAAATAATACTGAAATTCCATTAGAAATTTCAGTGTTGATTTTAAAAATCTGATTATAAGTATAAATACATTTTATTTGTATTAATCTTTAACTACTTATGTATACGATAGATACGATTTTATTAAATTGGATAGGTTTAATTGGTAGAGATAATTATTTTTAAATTAATTTAAAAAACATAAATGAGATTTAATACTTGAATTAATAGAAATATATTATGATACTTTAATAATAATATAATTAACTGAATGTACATTTATTTCAGAAGAACTTTTAAGTTTATATATAAATACTGTGTATTTGAAATAAGATAATAGTAATTTAGCTTTTAAATCTGAAGGACAGCGCACTGCGCATGCGAACAGCTCTGTATGTCCAATTCATTTTAAATATGAAGTACAAAATTAAGTAATAAAACAATTTTTTTCTATAAATCATAGTTCATAATCATTCAGAATCAAGTGAGTAATAAAAAATATTAAGAATAATAATAGATTGACTCAAACGAACACTTTTTTTTTGGTATTCGACGATACTTTATTTTTCTATTTATAAGCCACGTCAGTATATATACAAATTGTTACTTCAGATTAAACTGTATTTCTCGTATACAATTTTAATTATATTATTATTAAAGAGGAGACGAAAGAAAAATCACAATATAGTAAATATGTGTGTCTCAATATGTGGAAAAATTACTTACACGACGAACACGCTTTATCTATCACTATAAAATAAAGTATAATCGAATTAAGAAGACGACTAAAAATATATTTGCAATAAGAACATCGAGTATGTTAAAATTCCTGTAATAGAGGAAAACGTGTCGTTACCGTTAATCCATTCACTTTTGTATTAACTGTTTATGTTTTAATATTTTAAAAATATGTATAAATTCGAATTTTTTAACTAGTTTAAAGTATTATTTTTAATTTTGAAAATAAAATTCAATGTTTATAAATTTTTCAATTCTTGTCGAAACAAAAAACACTTTGCTTTTAAGTGCGTATATGTACGTACAAAAGAAAGTTTTAAGTTGCATAATATTTTCATAGTACAAAACGGCATATAAAATATAAAGAATCAAGTGCAGATGGTATAGTCAAATAGGCATGTCCAAAGAGAATCGAGCGTCAAACGCACATGCTCACATAAACGACTATATTAATATCACAAAAATTGTTTATAACAATATAGAAACTTATTAAAAGAGCTTGCATGGGAAGCTTGACTATTGAGTAGAGTTTTAGCATTGTATCTAAAATGCATTGGCAGGCGAAATGATGCCAGTGGTAAAAAAAACGTATGGGTGTACTTGCGCTCGGGGGAGGCATGCATGCAGTCGAGGCCAGCTACGCACACGTAAGGGGGATGGTGGCGTCGGCAGGTAGAGGCATAAGTAAAGCCAAATTGTGTTCAAGCGCTAACTTCACACAACTTCAACAAAAATCGCCTGGGGCACGGATACGATCCTATATTTCATCCTCTTTCGTACACACGACGAAAGCGAGTAGTCGAGAAATCCCTGGGACGCATGCGCAATGTGAATTCCTCGAGGTAAACGGGCGCGCGCGTGTGCACATGTGTGGGTAACGTTCAGTTTGTGAACGTACACATACGGAAGAAAAAGCTGATGGCGACTGACAACTTTAAAACGTGAGTTCCGTCAGCGGTTGCGAGAGCGTGTAAAAATTACCCTTAAAGGTCATTAGAAAAACAATTTGTAAACTTAGCGCGAGAGAGAAAAGGCTCGTTTTTAGGATAGTCAGGGAATCGCTGAGAAGTGGGCTGGTGTTTTTTTTACACTCACTTCACAAGCACGCACGCACGCACGCACTTATGCACGCACGTATATATATATATATATATATATATATATATATATATCTATATATATATATACGTCCGAAGTAAAGTCAAGACGCAAACCGCCGTCTCGGTGTTGCTGTTACTGCTGCCGCTGTTACTTTTGCGTTACCCGACGTGTATAAGTAGTGAAGCTGTACACCAACCGGGTTGCGAATGCCCGGCCTTTTCTTCCCGTTCTTCTTTTTATTGAAAATAAAAGAGACTTTAAAGGGTTGAACGAGCCAGTGCTGCAAAAGAACACGAGGTTCGTTACACACCGTCTGAATTGCAGTAAGTACTTCGAAGTTTTTAACCGAAGGTGTTTTAAGCGATTTGAAAATAATTTTTATCCTACATTCGTAATATAGTAATAACAACTAAGGGCCCGTTCCCGTTCCCTAATCGATATTTCACCAAAATGTAAACAACTTTAATAAATGACTTTTAGAGACTTTCTAATATATTTCGAATGATAAATTAATTCATTTTAATGTTAAATATTAAGGACTAAAAAGTGAATTCGAAGTGCAACGAATATTGACAATCGAAGAATTGCTAGTTATTTTTCAGAGCCAACATTAGATAATATTGAGATTTTATTTGCCAAACAACTTTAATAAATTTGTTAATTATTAAAACACGACTTAGTTATATCTAACAGATAATGTTTATAAAATTACTAAGTCCTCCAATTCCTCATCCTTCGAAATTTTACGATTTAAGTGACTAGGCCCCTGATAATAAACCCTTATAATTCCAACCGTAGATAGTCCATATTTATGAAAACAAATTAACAATAATGCTTTTAAATATCATTTGGACATTGGGGTGCCACATTTCCATTCTTATTGTCTTTGAAGTTCTTATTTGATAATCAGTGCGAACATGTATCCTGCATGTTGATTTTACACATTTTCACAAAAAAGGATATCGTCGCTTTTGCGTGTGTACGTGTAGTATGCATATGTAACCAATAGGTAATGTTATCGAGGGAGTGAACACTAAATCCGTGGAAGGGAAAATGGGTGAATACGCGCGCCTTGTGTGAATTTAGCGAATTGCAAGGTAGGGGAAAACTCGCCGGGACCTGCCAGCAGCGGGCTTTTTTCGCTTTACACACGGATATGCTATCATAGTTAGAAAACACACAGATTTAAGGCTTTTTACATTATAAAAAGTAAAAACTATCTAATACAAATTCATTAAATTTAAATATAAACGAGAAAATAACATAACAAGATAATAAAAAATTATTACTATATCACAATAGAAGAATATCTTATCTATTTAGCGCATTTATAAATGTTTTGAATTTTTCTAGATTTAAATGAGGCTTCATTCGTTTTTTAATGTTACTTAATGTAAGATTCTAATTACAAGTTATATATTACTTACCTTACATAATTATGAAAGATCATTGATTCATTGAGAGCATGACTAAAAAATCATTAAGCACGTAATTATACAAGCAAAAACTATATAAACTGTCCTTTGAAAACAAAAATTAATTAAACGTTCATTTAGATTACTTACATTTCTTAATACGTGGCTTCACGTATACTATCGATTGTTTTTTATTTCATATCAGTAGCTTCACATAAGTAATTATTAAATTTTGGATATGGCTGTGGATATTTTACTTGCAATTACATGCATTATATATAAGTGTATATAACATTCGGACCTAACTCAGATTTTCATTCGGACCCGTTGGCTCACGATGACGTCATAATAATAAAGTGGTAAAGATATTTATTTTAGTGCTGTTAACTTCATTTTTATTATAAAATTATATTTTCTAAGTATACTTTTCACTATACGCGAAATTTTAAGATGCAAATAATCAATCGTTTTATTTGTTAAATTTTTTGTAGAAATTCTAGGTTAGAATTTAAAATACAATTAAGTTAGCAGAAATTTGAAAGTTGAACTCTACATGTTTAATAATACTATTTAAATTATGTAATGAAATATTTTATACATATAAAGCTATTGCATTAATATTTCATCATTTATAATAAGATAAAATATTTATTTTTAGATAATGCAGAGTGAGATAATATAACTTGTAGAGTTGAAAAAATATAATTGTACCACTAAAGTATATTTAAAAACTTTGAATAAATCCTTAATTTTATTTTTCAGTTAGAAAGTAGTCAGAAAATTTACAATTATCGGTAGACGAATGTTAATTGAAGTTTACTTTTTTTTAATGAATTTTGCTATTTTAAATATATTAATTTCACGCCTCTTATGTTTATATAAAAAATTTATACCTAATAATTAATAGCTACAATTTCAACGATACAATTATAGTGATATTTATAATACTTAACGTTAAAAAATCTCATAAATAAAAATCGCATATTTATATAAATTTCATCATTTTTTAAAATTTAAAGGTTTTTTAGATTTTAACTTATAAAATTTTTAATTACAAATGCGTTTTATAAATGATTACTTAACTGTTCAGTGTGCATTGTGTTATATAATAAAGCCATAATTAATAAAATAACAATAAGAATTGATAATACTTTGACGTTCATATAAATAATAAATTTTAGATTATAAATAATGTAAATTGCTGTTATAATTTGCTTACTTTTACATGCTTATTAAAATTATTTTTTATACATTTCAATATTTCTTATTTATAAGTCATTCCTTTGAATTTATAGTTGAAAGATTTTAGTTTAAATAAAGATCTTGAAATAGGAAATATTAATACTTGAATGAATTCTTTGAAATTATTGTTCGTAGAGACTACGGTTACTTTCGTAAAAACTTAGAAAATCCTAACCTGAAAGATGAAGAAAAAGCATACGGAAAATAAATTATGAATCATAAATAAACACTGTGTTCATTAATAGGACGAATCAAAAATATTTAATTACTTAAAATGAGTTAAATAATGTAGTTAAATAATCTAGTGAACATAATCTAAATACAGGAAAATAGTTGGGGTCTAGCATAGTTTCACTTCAAGTGATCGTTAATAATTGATATAAAAAATAACTGAATCGAAAAAGGAAGGACACGACTCGACTATTTGCGCTTACCGACCTTGAGAACAATGGGAACCAGCGCAGTATGGGAACTGGAAAGATAAGTTGTGTGTACGCGGGCGCGTCGTATACAAATCGATTGGTGCAAGGAAGGGAAGATATTGTGTCATACCATTGGTTCTGTGATGCGGCGAGCGCGGCTTCGTCTACTAATGAATGTACTTGGCTTAATCTTGGCGTCTCATGAAAACGAAGTACAGTTTTCTTTAATAATTGATTAACTACGCTTTACAATGACATCGTCCTCATCAGCTTAGGCTAAGCTTGTCTTTTTTCTCATTTATTTAGAAATTTTATTGTGACAGAGATAGCTTTTCTTTTTCTGTTTTCATAAATTTCTGTTAATATCTCGTTGTAGAATATTAAAATTTTAAAGCGCTCGTGCAACTGGTTATATACGCTTAATCTTTTATATTTGTCATTTGGAAGAGCTAAGACTTTGCAATGTTTTAATGAGTATTGATATGTCATTGGTGATTTATACAATTCACATTATTGTAAACCTTATATCAAACAATTGAACGTAGTATAAATTAAGTACTTTAGAGCCAAGAATAATTTACGCGAATTTGTCAATACGTTTTCACTATAGTCGTAAAATCTAACATTTATTAAATATCTTCAATTAATTATAAAATGTAAAATTTTTAGAAATTTAAAAAGCTTTTTAAGTAAACTAAATAGTGAATAGCACTGCTTGTAACTATTTTACATTAATTTTTTTTAATTAATTTAAAACAAAGAAGATTAAAATGTTACATTGGGTTTGGTTATTTACTCAAGAATGAAATAACTGTACTCGTGCATTTAAAAAAGAATATTATATAGAAAATTAGGGTATTTTTTATGCAAGTATATACAGTTCAAAATATTAGAATTTACATTTCAATGCCTTGAAAATGTTTTAATTTCATCGTTATTCAACGCCATCTACATGAAGCTTTAGGCGTGATTTCTTAAAAATGAAGAAACACCCCGTACAGATATTGTTTTAATTATGCATATAATGAACAGGTTTGGTTTATTTATACAACTTATTAGAATTTTTATTTTAAATATAGTAATATAAACATCGTTGTTTTTCAAAATAAATCGTGATATAAGATAGTTTATAAAGTAAACAACACTCGCATACATACGTAAAGATACACGCAGCACATACAAAAAAGTCTAATAGACAATAATAAGTAGTAATAGTAATGATTAAATTGCTTAAGTGATACGGTGAGTAATAAATAATAACATTATAATTTTATATTCTTCTATTTTTTTTCTATTTTTCTTCTATTTCTATCAGTGCGGGAGGAAGAGTATTATTATCGTAAAATAAGTGCGTCCACCATGGCACTTTGAAATTTGCGCATTTACAACTGGTTTACGAATAAAACAGTAACGCGCATGCATCAACGACAAAATGCGAATAAAACGTAAGTACGGCAACGCCGCAATTGGTCAACTAACACTAAGTCAATGCAATTTATCGGTGTGTTAGCGGGCGCTACGGTGTCGGTGTCGTGCCTAGTCGTGTGTTATTGCTTGTGGTTCACTTGAAAAATGGTCCCATAGCAATTTATACTTAAGTTCTTTATACTAAAATTGTATAGCTAGTGCTAATGTATTAAGTAACGCGTCCTATTTAGCCAAACATTTACGAAGATAAGTTGATTATTTGGAACATTTCTTCTTTCGTCAAAGATGATTCCACGGGCACAAGTACATAATCATTGATAAAGTACGTGGGCCTGGCGCTATTATAATTAGTTTGTATTAATTTATCTATTTACATAATAAATAATAATTGATAAGCTTTCATTTTTATTACTCGTTAAAAGTCTTGTGGGGGTATAACAGTTCTACTTATAGGGTGATCGAATCAGGACGACGATCATATGTGTGAGCACTGCGGTACATTCACGCTTTAAAATCAGTGTGTTAAAAAGATAATCTTGCGTCAGTGAGAATACTATGGTAATGGAAAACGATTACGAGGATTCGAAAATAAGGATTTTGCATTAAAATATACATAGACGGAAAAAAAATAAAGAGAAAAAGATAGGGTAGAAGAACGTAAGAGAGAGAAGAGAGTGAGAGATGCGGGCACAGTCACGAAAACTATATATTCGACTTGAATACGCGAATATCTATGAAGGAAAGAGTGGGGGTTGCAAAAACCACGACCGCGGGAAAATTTAAACTGCCCGCTCCTTTAACACTATGCCTTCTACCACTATATTTCGCGTTTCAAGGAAATCATCTTTACACCTACAGGTTGCGGAAGAACATAGATTGAATAAAAAGTCATTAATAAAACCAAGTGAAAAGAGTTATTTTGCACACACGAAATTTTAAATAATTGTTAAAAAATCATGTTTATAATATAAAATCAGAAAATTTCAGTTTATTTTTTTTCAATTCAGTATTTTCTAACTATATCATAATACTATTTCATATTATTAAATGTACTACTGGAATAATTGTTGGAGAATAACATTATTAATGCGTGTGAACATTATTCAATGAGTGAAAGTTTCTTAAAATGAAACGGCTATAAATTAATGGTAAATCGAGCGCGCGCGCATGGCGAGAGAGAGAGAGAGAGAGAGAGGAAGCCGTTTATGTAAAGGAATAGTATAATATATTCGATCGCAGTAAATATTAATGAGAATTACAGAGATGAGTTCGAGATCAGCTTGGATCGTCACGACGGCAGACTTGTTGAAAAGTACAAGTGGCAACGGAGAGCGAGTGGCGTTCCTTTTTCATTCTTTACAGCTCCACGCGTCGCGTCCAGAATTATCGATTTTGGAGTTCGAGCGCGTGGAAACTTAATAATGCTTTAGCGAAACTAACGGATCCTCTCCTCTCCCCCGTTTGCACTTTACCGATGCCGCCATCTCTTTCGCTTCGTATTTTTAATTTTATCGAGTTCTTAGCATTACAACTACGTACACGTTTCTTGATCGGCGATAGGAAAATCTTAGAAAAATGTCGTTGAGCTTGTGATGTCATTAAAAGCATCTGCCTCAAACACGAACTTCTTATTGATTCGTTAAAAAATAAGGCTCACAATATTTCTATGCTAATTCTTTGGTCCTTTTCTCACATAATTGCTTACTATTTATTCATCATACAACCACAAACGCCAAAAAAAGAATAGAATATTTGATTTAAAAAGAAGAAAAAAAAATAAAAAAGAGTGCTTCCGAATGGTGAAAAGTGAGCATTCGCTCAGACTGGAATATGCATCTCCGAATTTAAGATTAAATTTATTAAACTTATTAATTTATTTAACGAATATGTTGGGGCTGCCTTAAGTTGATTCATGAAGATCATTTAAGTTGAGGTCGAGGTTAAGCTCGAGCCTCCTGGATCGGATATTAAGCAAAGTAGTAAATGGTGGAGCCGTCGCTTTATGTCTAGCATAGAATTGCATAGATGCGTCGAGCTCGGAAATCGGTGCTTAGGATGGCGAAGGGCCAAAGGGAAGTATCTCATACAAACGAACCAGACGAACGTACATTTTCACCTATAAAAACATAGATAGTAGGGATTGGAGATTTCTTTAATTAAGATTTTTTTAATGCGTGCGGGTTGCGGATGTGCGCGCGCTATCGTAGTAGTTAGGTATGTTTGGACGTGTGAGGTAAGGATAGTAATTGGGTGGGAGCCGTATAAATAAAAGGTGTTAAAAGCAATGTGGTGCGAGCGATGCTTTACGTTTTAAGAGCCCCGTTCCGAATTAATAAGGATTATCCCCGTTAAGGATTAATAATTCGAAGGTTTAATAATCTTTATTTGGCTTGCAGAATGGAGGAGATCCTGGTGGACGATGTGAGTGATAAGTGCGCGACAGAGACACCTGCCGCTGTAGTAACTAGCTGCTGTAATATTATTAGTAGTAGTGGTGGTGCCGCCTCTGCCTCTACTATCGCTACTGCCACCGCCACCGCCACCGCGGTGGACGACCCATCGAGCCGCGTGATGTCAATGTTGTATATTCAGCAAGGAAAGCTCCAGGCGAACCAAGTTAACAACAACAACGCGGCACAGCCGCTCGTTCATGTTGTTAATAAATCACAAATCGCCGCTTTCAACCAGGTGAGATTAATCGAGCCGTTCTACGGAGCTTGCATTTTACTCCGCGTGCGAGTTAAACATAAATACTTATACACATAGACGCTCGTAGACGCGCGCGCGCACCAGGGAAGTGCAGCTCCTATAGTTGGGCTACTATAAAAAAAGCATGTTCACATACGTACGCACCTTAATGCGCGCGGGCCCCTACGTGTGTCTTACTAGTGAAATGGAACTTGCTCGTTTTTTGATAGTTTTGCCCAGCCTTCGCCAATTTGAAATTTCGTTTTTATTTATGAATTATTCCTCTGAAAAGAGCATGGAGTCTTATCCAAGGGGATGATGTGCTGATATTATCATTATGAACACTATACTGTTATGTAAAGTCATGTAAACATAGTAAGTTTTATGCTTCTTTCTTATTAAATTCTATTTATTATTATACTTTTTTCTTCATTTACTTAACACACAAGACATTATTTATTTAAAACTTACTTAATTTTGAATACTTAATTTCACTCACTATCACATTCGATAATGAACAATTCCTCTAATTTAATATATGCCAACTCCAATGATTTTTATTGGATTACCACATTTATTATTTTCAACTTGTATATTTATAGAAGATTATCCTACATGCAAATATCAATATTAAAAAAAAATGTCTTAAGGCAAACCACATTTTTTAACCTAGTTAAAGGTTTTATTGATTTTAATTATACAAATTATTCATGTTTTATTCTTATTATTTAATCACATGTAATATTAAAAAAATTTTCATTATAATAAGTATATAAATTATAAACAATTAATAAAGGTTATTAAACTATATGCATGTATATGTAAATATATATATATATAGATATATAATTTTATGATTTAATATTAAACAAGATATTCAGATTAATATAAATTTTAAATTTTATGCATTTTTTTATTGATTAATATTATTAATATATTAATAAATTACAATAATTTTATTCAATGATTAACACATCAAATTCTCTAAAAATAGATGAAATCAATATAAATAAACATATATAGTAATTTTTATTATAAACGTATATTTTATCGATTATATAAAAATAAATCAATTGTATTTTTAAATATAAAGTTATGCAAGAAAACTTTATACACATGTTTATACATATGTATATATATTATAGGTATTACATTAAGTTTCATTTTATTTATTTTATTATTATTATCATAATAATATAATATTAATTTTAAAATAAAAATTACGTTTATTTGTAATAATATTACTTAACAAATTAACAAATATAAAATTATATTAACCTTTCTAAACCTATTTAGGTTTATTATGGTCCAATAAGATTTTTCTGTTATATATAGGAGCATTTAAATTTCTTTTATATTTTCAATAATGTGAAGTACTTATGTTAAGTGAAATGCTATACCATATAAATATTTTAAAAATAACTAATTTTTTATGGTAAATTAACAAATATTTTATTTATTATATATTTATTTATATGAATAATAAAAGTTAAAAACAGTATAATTTTATATAATATATGAATAACAGTATAAACTTTCATCTAATATATATATTACATGAAATTTTATACTTTTTTTCTCTTTTTTTATAGATTGTACTTCAAAGTCTTAGCCAGGTTAATCAAACACAAATATCTCAACCTATTACAATTCGTAGACAGGTAAATAGTGGTTTGAATTCTCCATCTACGACTCAAACGCAAAAACATATTTTAGTTCGGAAATCTAATGTATCTGGTGCTCAGATAATGCCACTCGGAGCTTCACAAGATAGTCAAGTTCATACACAGCCAGGGGGTAAATCTGGGATTGCCTACCTTGGAACAATTATCAAGCCAAAACCTCGAGAATCTATTGTCATACCTACAAGTAATTATTTTTTTTAATACTTTAAAAATTCAAATCGTTAGTGAAACAATATTTATAAAAGAGAATTCTTCATTAATTTTTATATAAGTATTAATGTACTTATTAGAATTCCATATTTAATATTAGAAAAGTTCAAAAATTTGTATTAAACTTGATATTATAAATATATTGTTTGATACAAATTTTTATTATATATAAACATTATAAATGACTAAAATTTTTAAAATAAAATTTTATCATATAGATTATTTTGTTAATATTAAATAATATTAAAAAGTAGGCTCAGCGAATACAACTCAGATTTCAAAACCAAAATTAGTAATAGCACCTGTGATTTCACATGTCACGCAGACAAGCAGCACATCTAATAATCAATCTTCCAAACATTTGACTAACCTTTTACTGCCAGTGAGCATTCCACAACAGAGTGCTTCTACGACTAAGCAAAACCTCAATTTTAAGCCAAACTTTAATTTTAAATTTAATAATGGACAAATCAGTACTGATGCTAAAAGCACAATAACAGGTAATAAGGTATTTTTTAAACATAATGGATCAATTATTAAATTTTATATAATTTTAATAGATATCAATGAGTTTTATTGTTTATTTGATACTATAAAAATCTTGATTTCTAAATACATATTAAAATTAACAATTAATGTTATTACAATGATTGTTATAACATTACAATTGTATTGTTGTTATAGAAGTTGTATTGTAGTGTTATAACAATGTAACAAAATTCTTTTTCTAAATTTTATTAATTTAATATACTATTCTTGAAGATATAATATTGATTAAATTATGTTTTTATTTAAATGTTTACTATTTAATTTTTTTCTTACATAATAAAAAGGATATCTGTTACAAGAATAAAAATCTGTACATTTTAATTTCTTTTTTTTTTCTTATAAAAAAAATTTTAATTAATTTTAGTTAATTGAACATTTTTCTATTGAAGCGTTTTCATAAGTAACAACAAATGAAAAATAAAGTTATTTTAGTAAAGAAATATATATAATTTTTAGTTTTAAGGGAATCTAAAACATCGAATTCAACAACAAATCCACCACCATTACATCCTATTGCAAAAATGAGTTTATTAAATGTACCAAAAAGTGGTAGTAATTCTGCTGACAGCATTAAAATAACTGAAAATCCAGATTCAGCAGTGATCACACCAATTCCAAAGAAAGATGATAGTAATCTTCCAGAAAAACGAAAAAAAACTATAAGCAATATTTTACGTGGTTCGGGAGAAAAGCGAATAAAAAAGCAAAATTTTTCAAAAACTTCGCAAGACGCTAGTGTAGTTGAATTACTTGGTTATGCTTTAAATAGTCCGGAATCTGAACATGAAAAAGATAAAAAAAAGGACAAAGAAAGCGACGACGATATTACGTTAATAAAAGTCGTTGCTAGTGAAGAAAAAAAAATTAAACGCCCCATGGTACCCGATGATATTAAAATAGAAATCATTAAGGGATCAAATAGGAAAGAGATTGAACAGATAGAAAAGAATGAAAAATTAAATGGTAAACCAAATAATGAAGAAATTAAAGATTATAATTCAGTACATCAAAACGATTCCAATTTTGATGCCACAAAAGTTTTAGATTGGAAAGATGGCGTAGGTTCATTACCAGGTAGTACATTAAAGGTAATTAAAAAATATTATAAACTGATAAGTGATTGTACTTATGCAAAATATGTATTCCATATATAATTGCCTATAAATATGTAATTTATATATTATTTTTATTTTGCAGTTTTGCATGAACGAGTTTGGTTTGATGGAAGTTGTAGATGAAGATGAAACTAAACAAGATAAGGATGGAAACATTGGTGATAAAGAAAATGTATGCTTTACCCAAAATTCTTCAAAATCTAGTACACCAACAATAATTAACGAAAGAAAGCCAGAAGATAAAAAAATGCGAACTGTTTCTGCAGATACATTTTATTGTTGTGAAGGTTGTGGCTGTCATGGATTAGCTTCAGAATTTGAGAGTCCCAATTCTTGTAGTCCATCATGTACAGAGTATATTGAGGCAATGAAACAACAAAAATTACGAAAAGAGAAGGAGATAAAGTGAGTTAATTTAATGGTGAACTGTTTGAAACTAATGAATGACAAGTATAATAAATGATTCTCAGATTGAAATTTATAATTATACGTATTTCAACATATACTTACTTTATCTAAAAAATTAATACTTTCATTATTTATCAACATTTAGATTCACTTTGTACTAAAAGAAGAAATTGAATTTCATATATGTATTACTTATTCATATTTATTTATTATAAACTTCAACAAAATTAATAAATTTAAATGCCCTTAAACTTATATAATATAGATTCAACTTTTTTTTTAAATTATACGTTACAATGAATTTCTATCAACATCATAGATCATAGATTTTTTGAATAGATAATTAATTCCAATTAATTATATAAAATTTTTATTACTTATACATCTCAAATATTAATTAATATTTATAATAATATAAGATTATAAAGTTTAAATATTTTTGATTTTTGGAAATACAAATTACTTATCTTGTTTTAATTTGTAATTAATTAATATATTTCATTATTTAATATCATAAAATGTTTATCACACAATTTTTAATTTAAGTAAGGAGATGCGAGCCAAAAAAAAACGGAAAAAAATGCTTCAAGAACAGGCTAAAGACAGAGATAAAAATAAAGATTTAAATACGAAATCAAATGATTTTGATGATAAATCAAAAGATAGTGAAGATAAGTTTGATAAATTACAAGATCGAGTGAAGTCTGAAACTGATGATGATACAAAGGATACAAATATAACTATAATTGATGAAGAAAGTCAAGGCGAATCCGAATCTAAAGTATTTAATAATTTTCAGATTATTATTATTCATACTTTTTGTATAATATTGAAACAAATATATTTTATTTTTATTTAGCAATATCCATGGCAAACAGGAAAACTAGGATTTTCTTGGTCTAAGTATTTGGAACATACTAAAGCTAAAGCTGCTCCAGTTAAATTATTTAAGGATGCTTTTCCATATAGTAAAAATAATTTTAAAGTAGGTATGAAATTAGAAGGAATTGATCCAAATCATCCATCCCACTATTGTGTTTTGACAGTTGCAGAAGTTGTGGGTAAGTAATATTATATTTTAAAATATATATTATATTTCATATTAAAATTTTTATAAATTTATACTCTTTTTATAGGTTATCGAATACGTTTACATTTTGATGGCTATGCCGAGAATTTTGATTTTTGGGTTAATTCTGATAGCATGGATATTTTTCCAGTTGGGTGGGCTGAAAAAAATGGACATAAATTACAACCTCCTAAAGGATATGTGCAAAATAATTTTAGTTGGAATGCTTATCTCAAAATTTGTAAGGCTACAGCTGCACCAAAGACTCTTTTTTCAAATAAAAACGTAAGTTTCAAATGAAAAATTGACTATTTTAACTCTGATAAGTAAAAGAATGATATTTTAAATATATAATTAAAAATAAACATTTATTTTTTACAAGAATTATATATATAGTAAAATTCAAATTTAGGGTAAAAATATTGTATTTTTAATAAAAATAATCATTTTCAGTCAATGCTTCCTACTGGTTTTCGTGTTGGTATGAAACTCGAAGCCGTTGATCGTAAGCATTCTTCTTCAGTATGTGTAGCAAGTGTAGCTGATGTGATGGATTCAAGAATACTTGTACATTTTGATTCTTGGGATGATGTATATGATTATTGGGCAGATGTTAGTTCTCCTTATATACATCCAATTGGGTGGTGCCATCATAATGGCCGTAGCTTAACACCACCAAATTGTAAGAGTTCATCTTTAATTAGATATAAGGAAATATCTCAAAGTACAGTTTTATATTTTAATACTATTTTATTTCTAGAATATGTACAATAGATTAAAATTATTTTATATTTACATTACTTATCAAAATAAATTAGTTTTTTATTTTATTTTACTGAATATTATTAAATATTAAATTTAATTTTTGCATCTTTATAATAATTTTTATTTATATATTTTAGATTACAAAGATCCTAAATCTTTTTCTTGGGATGCATATTTAAGAGGTACTCAATCTGTTGCTGCACCTGCGCGAGCTTTTAAACAACGACCGCCTTGCGGTTTTAAAAGAGGAATGAAATTAGAAGTTGTTGATAAAAGATTACCACAATTGATTAGGGTAGCAACTGTAGAAGATGTTAAGGATCATATGTAGGTTATATATATATTTAAAGTTGATTTAAAAGTTACGTTATAATTCAACCTAATTAAAAAAATATGCTTTTGTAGGTTAAAAATAAGATTTGATGGATGGCCAGAAAATCATGCATATTGGGTTGATGACGATTCAACCGATATTCATCCAATGGGATGGTGTTCAAAAACTGGACATCCATTAGAGCCTCCAATAAGTAAGTAATATATATAAATAAGTATTTATATAATTTAAAAAGCCTCAAATACACATACCTACTATTTATGTGTTTATTCTTAATAATTTAAAATATTTTTATAGATAATCTTTTGAATTGTATAAATAAAATTATTTATATTATATTATTTATAGCTCAAGATAATTTAAATGATCGTGCAGAATGTGGAACATTTGGATGTCGAGGTATTGGGCATGTAAAAGGACCAAAATTTGCGACACATAACTCAGCATCAGGATGTCCATATTCAGCACAAAATTTAAATAAGATTAAAACTATAACAGATAGATTAAGTTTAAAACACGAAACGAATGATTTTGATGAAGATTTTGTAGTAGAAAAGTCAAAATATGAAAAACCTGAAAAAATTAAAATAGAACGATCGGAAAAGCGAATCTTATCTGTCGATGAAAAACCAATCAAAATTGAAAATATTAAACAAGAAGATGGAGATTCGTCTGATAAAAATGAACGAATAGATAGTTCTGAAAGGTATATTCCTATAAATTATGTTGTTAAAATGCTTCAATACTATTAATTACTAATAAGAAAATATTCTTTGTGTATTATTATAGACTTAGTAATAAGTGGCGAAATAATAGCGATGGTCAAACAGATGACGATGAGATCATTAAAAAACGAAAAAAACGGTTAGTATTATTTACTAAAAATTGTATTCTAAGATAATCATTAATTTATTTACTCACACAAACATTCGCCAGATTTTGCACCGAAACTATTGCTATTTTTTCAATTTGATAAAGACAAATTCATATATATTTGTACATTATCTTACCATATAAAATTTGTATGCTAGTTTTCTTTCTTATTATTTGTTTTTATTGATTTAGTATTATATATATTTCTTAGAAAAACTTTATATATCGGAATAAATTCAAAAACTAAAAAACGAATAAATAAATTTATAAATGATATTAAATTTTACTCTGAAACTATAATTTTACAAATATAAATAGAAAATTTCAAATCAAATTTCATAAGGCGACGGTTTCTCTAAAAAACTATACAATTTAATTTTTATATGGTAGGTTAATCTTTTTTTTAATTTAATATAATCTGAACTTAATATTCATTCAGAAAACATATAAATGAAGACTCAAGTCTTATGTCAATGCTGAATTCAAATCATGACACTTCAGCAACGCAATTACCTTATGCCTCAAATATACCAGATAAGCAATTACGGATGGAACTTTATCATTCCGTTTATAATCCAGGATATAATCCTCTGCCAGATGCACCTCATATTTGGGCAAAACATAGTAATGCTTTGAACAGAGTAGTAGCAAAGCAAAATACAAATCCTCGACGATGGTCAAATGAAGAAGTCATTAAATTTATTCAAAGTATACCAAATTGTAAAGAAATCGGAAGCATTTTTAGAAAACACGTAGGTCAATTTAATAATTTTAATTTTAATTATATATAAAATATATTTAGAAAAATAAAAACCCATTTTTCATATTTACCATTTTATAAAATTCGTAAACAAATGTTTATTAAGAATTTTCATCTTTATTTTATATATATCTATTAAAATAAAAATTAATTACACAAATGTAAAAATTTAAAACTACATATTTCTATTCTAGAATATTGATGGTGAAGCATTTTTAATGCTAACACAAGAAGATCTGGTATCACTGCTTAGTTTAAGACTAGGACCAGCAATAAAACTGTATAACAGTATTGTTTTATTACGAAAAAGAGCGACGTGAAAATTTTTCGTTCAAAACATTTTTAACTATAAATACAAATATAGTGAAAATGGAAAAAGAAAAATCTATTGAACATTTATAAATGTTCGATTATTTTATTTTGTGATCTAATGAAAAACTAATATTTTTGTTAAAGAGTTTATGATTATATTCTCTTTAATGAAGACAGAAACAGTGAATTAAGGCTCGATTAAAGAGTGTCAATGACTTTATTATATTAAGACTACATATACGTAAGATGTGTACTTACGCCTTCGCTCCCAATTTTTTTTTTAAATGGCAAGAGCACATACAATCATGTACAAATGTAAATATGTTATATCTAATTATTAAAATATTGTAATACGATGAGCTTACTTCTTATTACAGTTTATCTTTTTTTTATGATCGATTTTAATTTTTTACAAGTTACTTATTTTATTTATACAAAAATTAAATATATAATGAAATTTAACTTATAACTTAACAGGTCTATTATTATTTTAATTTGAAAATTATTTAATCATTAAATCATGCTTACATTAACTCATTGCATTAGTTTTTGTTATAAATCATGAAATTTCTTATCGTAAGATATATAAATACATTTTAATATTATTATATTTTAGTAATTTCAATAAATATTTTAATTGTCAAAGATTATTATTTTATCTTGAAAAGGTTATTCTATTATTTAAGTTTTCTAATTCATCTTTACAAAAATAAAATTGTTATGAAATAATTACTTGTTTTAAAAAATTGTAATTTAGTCTTAATTTTAAATAAGTATTGTAACTGGAATTAAATAATAATTATTCTAATATTTATTAAATTAAGTTCCAAATTTTTTTTTTTAAATATTTTAAATTATTTATTTTTAGTACCTTATTAAATTATTATATTGAATCATTGCAACTGACGTTAAAGCAATTGTATACTGTTCTCTATATTAAATTAAATTAAAATTAAATATCAATTAAAATGTAAAGGCTTTTACTTATTAACTTTAAATTGGTTTTGATTATAACATTTATTTTTTAATTATGCTTATAATAACTTCATTACGCTATTTATTATTAACACGTTTATTATTGCTAAATAATACAAAAAGTTTAAAATGATTAATTATTATGTAATTTATTAATAACAAAAAATATTTATCACTTGAATATATGCAGTTTTTATTAGTAAAATTAGCTGTGCATAAATAAAAATTAATAACATTACAATGAACTATTTAGTAATAAACTTGTATATATTTTAAAAATTTAGTTATTTTTTAATATATTTAAATTTTGAAATTAAATTTTGTAAATAAGTATTATAAACAAAAATAGTGCATAAATTTATATTATATACTTTTAATTAAGATACTAAAGTATATTTGATAATATTAATTTTTTTTAATGTACAAAATTATGTTAAATTATTATTTCAATAAAAGATTAATTCTATAATAATTATGTTTTGTAAATTATCTTTAGTATTTTTTGACGAAAAAAAGAAAAGCATGAATATTACAAAATTTTAGATGAAAAGAAAGGGTTGGCAGGTCTCTATAATTTAAATATTTTAGATACTTATTTAGGCAATAAAAAAATTAGTAAATTATTATAGTTGCATTAAATATTGAATTTATTTAAAAATAATTTAAGCTTGAAAATAATGGATGAAGCAAAAAGAATTAAAAAAACATACTACAAATTTGTTTTTAAAGCTTTTTTGCACAACGAGTAAAAGATGTAAATATTTCGAATCTACGCAATTTTTCGTAACGACTACTCTCGATTTTCTTATTTCTAAATAATATAATTAATTTTAAGAAGAATATTGTTAAATTAAAAATAATATAAAATCTTTTTTTCACTCGTAGAGACTTACAATCTTAACTGTTGACGTTTCTTGATAAATTACTTAAAAGCATAGAAAATTTATTAATGGTATATTGAATGAATAATAAAAATAAAAAAGAATCATTGGCTGTATATAATTGAAAAAATAATATTTATTTTCAAACGATTTTTTAAAAATTACGTCAATGTTTGACCCGTATTAATTTTTACATTATATATAATCTATAGAGTTATCAATGTAAAAATTTATTTCAAATAGCCAGAAATTGATGCAAAAAATTTCAGGAATTTAAAACTAGTCTTTATATGAAAAATGAAAAATTCATGTTCATTGCATTTAAAAAAATTAATTAAAAAACATTCATATGTAAGTGTAAATATTGGACATTTTGTAAATTAGTTTTTATAAGCATTTAGAACAATAATAACGCTTAGCAAATTTAATATTTAATTCTGTATAAAGTATAAAAATTTGTGGTGAAATAAAATTTTTTATAATAGTTATCTATTATCTAATTAAATTTAGTGAAATTGATTTTTTATATCTATTCATGGATATATTTTTTGACAGTATTTATTATGATAGAATGAATGTAATTTGAACTTATAAATATTTTTATTTTGTGTATAATTGTTTACCTGTATACAAAATAAAAATTAGAAAACAACTTGGAATTACATCGTATGCATATAAACGATTTAATTTAGAAAAAATAAATAGTTAATATAAAATATCGAAATAAGACTTTCTAATAATAATAATAATAGTATCAAAATGGTAGTTGATAAATATTTTAAGTAAATAGTCGTGTCATTGCTTCGTGCACTACACATGCGCGTACACGCGAATTCGTAACAAATATAATTTTCATATTTATAAAATTAGTAAGGTCTTTGTAGATAATTAACGTTATCATAAACCTTATTAAATATATCAACATCATGAAATTATAATTTTTCGTTTATTCTCAATATTATTTTGTAAAATATCACTAAAAAACGTATTTGGCATTTTTTGTATAAATTGTAGTCTTTGTTGTAAGACACGACTTGCACACATATATGTGAGCTGTGGAAAATACGGGCTATGAAGAAGAGAGATTAATTTTGGATAAATAATTAAAAAATGTTATAGCCAGGATTGAAAAAATTGGCAATAGTTGACAGATGAGAGCTCAATGCTCAAGCATGAGAGAGTCGGGTGTCGTTACATAAAAAATGTCAATAACCGATTTTTTTTTCTTTATTGACCGGACTTTAGTACGGGGACTAAGTAATTTAGTAATTTAGTATTAAGTAATGGAGAAAGATGGGCGCGAGTTTTTGAGTGACCTTCCGTCGGCGCAGGAGGGATGCTAGGGGATTATTGGTTCGTACGACTGTCCGCATATTGTCTGGGAGCCAGGTTAATAATGGATGACTGGAGCCAGAGACGTCAGAAGTAATTGATTTGGCGGGGAAGATTGGGGGGTGGGGTAAGAGAATGGCGCTTCTCGGGGAGCGCGCGCAGCACGAACCAGGAGTGCTTTAAAGAGCAACGGACAAAATGTAAAGCGATAACAAGGGAGGCAGACATGCGCTTCGAAAGCGCGAAATGTAAAAAAGCTGGTCTGGGTGAGCGCGGGGAGGGGCACAGAGGCGCAGGAATAAGGGCTCCTCGAAGCAATGGTCGGCCGGCCCACACCTCCTCAGAGCCGGCAAACTCGTTCACCTGCCTCGGTCCTCGCTTCGAAATCCGCCGCCACTGGCCCTCGCCCTACCCCTGGCCGATGTTGCGATGCGCGTGTCTCTTTCCCGATCTCCTTTCAAGCCTTCGACCCAGGTCTCGGCCTGAGTGACGCTATGCATTGCGCCCAGCGCCAGTAATCAGCATTACCCCGACGCACACCGGCTTCTTCCTCCTTATATTTATGCTAGCGGGTCGCGCGCGCCCACCGCAGATGAGACATCGAGCGAAAGAGAGGGGGGGAGTGAGGGAAGCCGAAGCCGCGAGGCTAGACTTCCGAGTCCAGCTCGGACTCGTCAGTCGGTGGTCGTCTGTCGCCGCGGCGTGATCATTGTTTCCTTACAATTGAATTTTCAATTGAAGTAGAAGCGAGCAGCACCCACGTACGCGTGCTCGATCTCTCCCTTCGGCTATCTCTCGTTCTCTCCTTATCTTTATTTTGATCCGTAGTTTGGAAATTTTGGACGATACCTGGCGAACGATCACGTCCAGGTTGGGTAACATTCGTAGAGCAGGTTTCGCCTTTATCACGACCGATCGTCTAGTACTTCTGAGTTATTGCCCGAGTCGATTAGTCGGAAAGCTCCAGTCGCCAGCTGTGAGCCTCGAGGAGTTTTTAGTTGGTGGTGACGATGCGAACTCGCAGGTCCGCTGCTTCCATCGGCAGGACACCAACCAGAGAATGCTCGGTTTCCTCGCTAGGGATGACGGATTGCGGCGGTGCTTAGCTCCGTGTCGAGGCAGCCATTGGATAAGACTTTTTAAGGAGATACCGACCGTGAAATCCAATCGGAGTTAGGAGCTCGGAGTTTCGGTGCCCTGGAGAGCAGGAGGAAAGGATCCTGCGCCGCGACAGTGTCCACGTCCCCATGAGCGTCTTCTTCGGGGGCTCGGCGCGCTCGGGCCTGGCCGACTGGCGGCGCGCGTTTTGTCCCGCGGCTAGGCGCTCCCTCGGGCACGAGGAACAACAGGATCTAGAGAAGGGTAGTCTCGAGCTCGAGGAGCCGGAGCCCGGGGGCGGTCTCGTCATGTCACGAGGTCTGTCCGGTAGACGTGGACTCCAGGCCCTCGTGCTCGTCCTCGCTACCGCCTACGCAACGGTCCTACTTTACCAAGCCGTCGCTCCCAAACAGGTGATGCATCCTTTACCCCCCCCCCCAAGCTATAAAATAATCTACTTGTATCACCATTGTAGCCCGTAATCTTTACTCCTTTCTCGACCGTACATATAATAATTCTGCAAAAACCGACCAAGTTTTTAAAGAGCTTCATTCGCAACGAAGAGATGTAAGCTTACTCATACAGGCACAGCTCTTTTTTTTGTTCTGCCAGCAAAACTTATGCCAAGCACATCTCTGCTCTTTTCCCCGCCGTAGTGTGCACAGTTGATGCCCTGCAACCAAGAATACTCGAGAAGCGCAACGAGTTAATCAGAGCAAACGAGTCTCCATAATAACTCGCTGCTTTTTATGAAGCTAAACAACCACTCTTCTGCAATGATTTAACCGATATCTACATATATATGACTGACAATCAGTCCCCAAGACAATTAATATTTTAAAATTAACTTTATTATGATGATAGTTTTAATGAAGTCGTTGACTTTTTAATTTTTCATTTACTCTTAACATTTTCAAATAGCTTTTCAGCCTAAGACAATTCAGACGATAAAAATTAGTGAAGACGATTTTATTTGCCTGTGTGAAACACGAAAGCGAGAATTTTACAGGCCCGATTCACGCTTTCGGATCGAGATATTTTAAATTATTTTTGAAAATACAATCATTTTCGATAGGCAATGAAAAAAGAACAAATCCATTTACAACGTTATGCTTATACCGACACTTACGTTCTTTATATTAAACTCGTAGTGGATCGACGATCCGGGTATCGAGGAAACAAGTGGCGACCCGTCACTGGAGGTGCCGCTCCCGCGACTCGCTAGGTTCGGAGTTATCGGATCGGACATCGTACTTGAAGACAATGTTGCGCTCACACCGTCGGTACCCACTGCGACAATGGCTCCATTCTCAACAGACCTCGACGATGTTTTTATCAGCGTTAAAACGACCAGGCATTATCATCATTCCCGTTTACCAGCGATCATTGGCACATGGTTTCAATTTGCCAAGGAACAGGTCAGTACAGCGTTATTATCCCGTATTTTAAAGCCCATAATTCCTTATTCGGCTGTTTTACCGTTACTTTATTTCACAAGTTTTTCATCTGAAAATATCAATAAAATTCGTTGTTGTTATACTTGTAGTCAAACTTTAACGAGCTTTTACGTGATTACATATCCAGGATAAAATAGCTTTAAACGTATATTTACGTTTACTTATTCTACGAATACTATCTCCTTTCAATACGAACTTTCATTCATTTATATATTTTTATTGGAAAATTCCATCCGCTTAGTAAATAAATATTTTAATAGAATATTCTTATATTGCTTTACTTTCGTATTTAATTTCCTATAAAAATTACTTAATTCACGTCCATTCCCCTACAATTATTCTAATAAATCCTATTATAAAATAATTAAGAACCTTTAACTTTTTAACAATTTTTTTTATTTCAATATTTATTATTAAATAAATGTTCAATTAGTGGCATAACAAATTTTTATTTCTGATTCTTTTAACGATAATATCATTAATTTTTCGAGCTCAGTATACATTTATTATACAGTATTCAAGCGGCTGTCTTGACTTATCGCATCCGCGTATCTATTTTATTTTGTTTATATGCACAGGTATTATGAAAAACGATTTTTTTATATTACTCTTTTAGTTAATTTTTCGAGAAAACGATGCCTCAATAGAACTCGATTGGTCCTCAAGTATAAGCTAGTAAAAAAACTAAACGTAAATAAATGTTTATGTAAATTCATTTTCTGTAATCCCTACCCACCAATGTAACACACACACACACAATGCTTATATATACGTGAATGCGATTTGCTACATTAATTATAATATAACGAGTTTTTCGTAATTTTTATTCAAATTATTCCAAATAAATGTGGTATAAGGAAATTCGTAGAAGTGGAGATTTATATTTTAGTTTTAATATTTGGTGTGAAAATTCTATCAGAAAATACTATCAAGTTCCAATAAAACTTTATTTTGAATTTTGGTTTTAATTATTAATCTCAAATGTATTCGAAAGTTAAATTATGATTTTAAAAAATCTCACATTTCCATCATTTACAAATGTCTTTTATTCTGGTTACGAGTTACGTTATTAATGAGAAGCATATTGTAAAGTGATTGACTTTAATGTTCAGATCAACTCTAATGCTCAGAGAGCTTCTATTTGAAGAAGTATGTACAATATAGTATTGTAAATTATAGTATTAATTAATATTTAATAATGCAAGACTCTCATTAAGAATGAAGGTTATTGAATTTTGAAAGATTTGTTGTAACAAATTATTTGTCGGAGTGTTTTATTTCGAACAAAACATGTAAAATTTTAGTGTTGTGCTTTATGAATGGATATTTAAACATTTTAGTTATTCGAAATACATATTATCCAAGTTGAATATTGCTAGCCTTGAAGTATCAGCGAGCATGTATTATGAATGAAGAGATTGATTATCATTTAAAAGTAATACGATACCTTGATAATTTCAACGGATATATTGTTCAATTAGTTGAGCGAGTGTATCGGGATGAGCGAGGCTGTTAGCGGTGTTACATAATTGTAAATATAAACATGTAAAGAGAAAAGGTGGCAGTGGAATGTCTTGTTAGACAGTACTTCCTTCCAAAGGCAAATATCTTTTTGTCTGTTCGCAGGTGTATCGAGGCGAAACGAATAGGCTTAATAAAAGTACGAGAGTGTGTAAAAATAAGGGAAGCGGTGCACATGAATTCCGTGTTCCCACGAAACGCATCGCCTCGGCGCTCATCAGTCCAGTAACTCTGATTCGAAGCGCACGCGAGCATATGAGAAAAAGCGCAAGCATGCGTGTAGACAATGAATCCGATCGCCCTACCCCCTCCATTTTTTGTCAACGGAGAGAAACGTTCCTGATAGTACGATCAGGCGCCTTTTTCATTTTCTTTTCTGATTCTTAGCCACGTCGGCCCCATAATTCGGCTCGAGAGCCATCTTTTCTGATCGTTCTATTGTTGCTTTCCCGACACTTTTCGCTACTCCGGTAATAGATATGATACGGGAAATGAATAATACGGTGCTTCACCGTATCCTCATGAGATCCTCATTTTATCCTCATTTAACTTATCGCACGTCTGACTAGTCTCAGCGAGGAATTTGTTTCATTTTATTCGTATGATTGTTAATATTATGATCTCTTCGAACCTGCAATGATTTTATAATTATCATAATCTTCATAATTATTAAATGCTTTACGTCACTTTGTTTTCATTGTAACCTTGAATCCTACATGCATATATATATATAGATTATATGTGTTATATAAAATTTCATTGATTTTACAAAGTCAATAAGAATTTATTATAAAAAATATTACTTACTTATAAACCAGAAGGATAATTTTTCAACCAGTGATTTATCTTGATAAAATAATACAGTAGAAGAATATTTTTTTCAATATCTAGCTACAATATAAACTCTGAATTTACAACACGTATTGTTAATAGAGCATGATTCTCAATTTATTTGTATGCTTGAATACAGGAGAAGATTCGGGAAGCGTTTGTGTGTATGTGTAAAGTTCAGTTTCGTAATGTAATGGCAATCAGCATAATCCTTGCCCTTCCTCATCTCTCTAATGCTCTTGTCTGTTATTCTTCTTTGGCTTCACGAAAGTTTTTTTAATGCAGCCGATAAGTATCAGCATGAATAGCACGTTGGTGATTGGCTAAATGCGAATTTAGTCAATTAATTGTAAAAGTATATTGTTGTGATAAGAAAGTTATTATAATAAGATGATAAGAATGGTGGAATGTATAAGATGTGATCATTGTCATTAGGATTTGTTGATGGTGATTAGAAATAAACTATTTTGTTTGGATTCTTACAGATTGGTGACTGTATAGATAGATTCCTCCATGCCTATAATTTTATTATCGATTATATTTTCGAAGATTTTAACTAATCACTCTTTTATTAATTATATTAATAAATATTAAATAAATATTAAAATATTAATAAATGACGATTTATCGGCTGAATTTATACGTTTATTGTGGAATGCAATACCATAATAGTTAAATATAAAAAAAAATTGTATGCAATGATTCATTTGTATACTGCATGTGCTTATTCATTAAAAAATTCATATAAAAAATATACGCTTATTTTTAAACGAAAAATTATTTAGAACAACAAATATTATACAGGGAATATTTAATTAATATCAACATTTTATGTAATGTCTCTACCTATTCATAGTTATCTTAAACTGTTTTTTTTTTTTATATATATAAAGTTCAAAGTGCGTTTACTATTTTTGAAGAGGGAAGATCATATACAATAATAAGTATCTTCGACCTTATTATTATATAAAGCTACTTAATATATAGATTTTTTGCGAAATGATGGAAAAAAAATTGCAGAATAGAAGTAGTTGTTTTGCATTGATAATAGAGAGGCTGTAATAAGATGAGATGTTGATATAATACATTGTTCTACGATTTATAGGAGTTTTAATGTTTTACTTAAGCTACGTAATGAAAATAATACGGATATTGAAAAAAAATATATTTATAAAGAAGTTTGAAGTGACAAATGGTATTGTATGATATTTTCATGATAGAAAGGATGTCTTGGAGCCCTTATACCTCCCACCTCCCACCTTCCACTTAGAAAGAAAGCAAGGTGCGTACCTACGTGTTACCACGGAATGAGACAACGTAATAGCGGCTTAGATTTCGTGCATCTATATGCAGGGGAGGCAAGGGTAAGAGGAAAATCACGCATACCGTGCGCTCAATAATTGTCAGAACGTCTGTGAAACAGGGCGCACATCGGTTATATTCACAATAAGTACCTGGACGGTTTGGGCGGTTTAACTCGTGGGAAGATCTCATGGGCTTACCTTCGACCTTTCGAGAGCTCTCTCTCTCTCTCTCTCTCTCACTCACTCTCAACCGCACTCACTCTTTTATTCTGCGTTTTATGTTTGGCTGCTTGTCCCTTTCGTCGATGACAATTAATTGATGTATGTGTAAAGAGAAACGAGAGAAAGATCGTCCAAGCGTTGAAATTCGCAGCTTCTCCACGGTACGTAGTGCAGTATGAGGAAATGAAAATTGAATGTAAATGCTGCCGCGTCGCTTGGAGGAGGGTTCGAGGGTGCAAGAGATGAACAAGAGGTAGGGGGTGGAGATCGAAATGTAATGAAGGGTTTGCACGAAGCGAAATTGAAGGGAGACAAGAGTATGAATCGGCAACACTATCATAAGGATTGCTTGTATCCATTTTCCCTCCCTCCCGCGCTCTCTATCTCTTACACTCGCCGCCACCTTTATCTGTTGATTTCTCATTTTCTCTCTTTTTTTTCAAACTCGGGTTTTTTACCTTACTGAATTCATGCTCAAGAAAACGATCCCGAGGTGTTGGTCGTTTATCTCTTGATGTGAGCTAAGATTATGTTGAGGGTTATTTTACCCTTTGTGCGTTTCTTATCTTTGGTAGCTGTTATTTCATATTATTTATTTACTCTACCGATTAAAGATTCACTACTACTACAATTACACTAAGAAGGATGATATATTTCTTTGATTAAGTTATGATTTAATTCATTATTTTATATTTATTAATGGAACTTTTTCGAATTAAATACCCCATGTTTTTTTATATTATTATTTTTGCGAACTTTTTAATTTTTAATTATTTTTTAATTCGAGTTTTTTTCAATTCGAAATTCGATTTGTCACGATTTTTATTTCAATTATAAATACATGTCTAAATCGTAATGAAATATCAATTTTCTCTAATGTACTATAATTATAAAAATTATTTAAAAGATATATTATTGTTAACCTATTGAGAAAATATATTTTTGTTACTATTCACATTTAAAAACTTAATACAATTTGTAATTGCAGCAGTACATATATTAAAGAAAAAATTTAAACTATATATATCATACATATTACAAAATTTTTATTAATAATCAATAGGTTTATTCCTTTACAATATTTTATTATTACACTTTATATTATTATTTACATCTTTAACTTAATAATTACAATTGATATAATATAATTTAATATATATAATAATTAATACTATTTTAAAGAAACGTATTCAACTAAAAAACATCTTTATATGAATTAAAGGATGTGTAAGTAAATTCAATGATATATTTTTAAAAATAAATAATAAAAATAATATTAAAATCAAAAGGTTAGTCAATTTCTGGCATTAATTATTTGACGTAAAACAATAGCTTTATATATATATAGATAAATTATAACCTATTCTACGAGATTTGCTTTTTATTTTTCGTCTTTCATGCAATAGTTGTTTCAGCTTATTATATCAAGATAGACTTAAAGAAAAATAAAATATAAAAATTTGAAAGTCATCGTCAAATCACTTGGCAGTAGAACTCGCAGTCGCTTTTAAGAAAAAGTCATAAGGTAATCTTTCCCCTATACATGTGTAATTATTAATTTTTGTATTATTATGTGTAATTATTTTTTCAAAGTCATTCCGTTAAATTGCTCGACTGTTCTTTAAAAAGACAAGGAATATTGAAAACTAATAGACAATAAGCTGCAAATGTTAATAGTGCTGATGAAGATAAGAGTCTTTTCTTATCGATTGTAACATATAATTTATAAATGAATCAATAAAAATGTACTTTATTATCAAGATAAAAATATTTATTTATAGGTCTTATACATTCCTTATGTATTCATGGATATAAAGTTCAACAATTTTCCACAGATAATTCAATAAATATTAATAGCCAATATGTAAAGACTAATATTTTTTATTTTCCACGTATTGGACATATTTTTATTTATATTATCAATATTATTTATGCAAAATTGTTAACTAATTTTAATATTTTTAAATATATTTCATAAAATAAAAAGATAACAAAATAATAATAAGTAGCAATTAAAATTTTCGCTACATGTAGATCTTAAAATTTTTATTACTTGAATAGCTGTTTGTAAATATTATTTTTGTTTATTAGTAAAATATTTGCAATTTGTAATTATTTAGACTGATTATTGTCTAAGATTCATTTCTTTGCTTTTATCCTTAGTCAAAACATCGGACCACAGACCAATTTTCACAACCCCTCGTTTGAAAGTTGAATTACAATAATTGGTCAATTACTATTTCATTCGATTTCTTTATTTCTTTGAAAGTAAGTAAATTTTTTTTTTTTAGAGACAAAGGAATCTTTTTTTTTTTATTATTATTAAAGAGCTTGATCGCTTATTAAGTTGAGAAAACTGCAAATTGGTAATTGTCTTTCAATTTGTATAAATTCAAATCGAATTTGTTGCTCTAGTAGCAGATATATATTTTCAATTCAAATATATTATTTCATCTATACGAACTTCTACAGTTTATATTATTTAATATTTCAGGAATTATTATATACAATTATAGAATGTTGATATGATTTGAGTTAATTTATTTTAAAGAATGTAAAATTTATAAATCAAATTATGTGATTATGACAAAAGCATATTTTCATTCAATGATTAACTTATAATATTTGTATTTATTTTTCTTTTCTTAAATATTTAATTATTTCATAGTGACGCATAATAAGAGAAACGATTTAATTAAATTTAAAAAAGGATTATAAACAGTTTTTAAATATTCATAGAATTAAAACAGAACTTTTTATCGAACCCATATATTACGCATTAATAATTTTTCAAAATAAATCCGAGATACATTTTTCGTATTGTATTAAATATGTTTGTAATATTACATTGTATACTATATTATTAATTAACAAATGTTTATTATTAAAATTAAATATTTGATAATTTTTTAAAATATGATGCCATTTATTGTTAGAGTAAGTAACTTTTCGTATATTTAAATTTTAAATATAAAGATAGTAATAGAAAATATACAAAATTTCATGAACAAGAAAATTTTAATAAATAATATAAAAATAAATATGTTCTTATCAATTTCAGCTTATTTACTTTTCATGTCTTGCTATTATAAAATGAATTTAATTGAAAATTTTATAATAAAAGCATTACGTAAATAATGTAAAATATTTCTTTATAATAATATTATTAACGCAGTTATTTGAAATTAATATTTATTTGGAAATACCTGACTGTTTCAATTTCATTTATTTATTTTTTCAATTTTAATAAAATTTTCTTCTGCATTGTATTTTACTTAAAAGAACATATGACAAAAGTGTTATAATTAATGACAATAATTGATCGAGTGAGTGCTACAATACAATGTCACATGTATGACGTCATGTACTATAATGTTCATTACATTAATTTTTTTTTCCTTCATCGCATTACTGGTAACGAATGTCTCGTTAGCGCTTCTTTGGTCTCGCTTTCTTTCAGGGAATGCTTATACCAGACTCGCAGATTCCACTTCACTCTTTCTCTCCATCTTCTTTCCTCCTCTTTTCCTTTCACTCTGTCATTCCTTCCGTGCTCCGTTTGCCATTTCTTTTTACAACGTTTATTTTTGTCACTAATATCTCGGAATATATCATTGTGTCTTACTCATACTTTCTAAAGGTATATATATATACACGTATATTTCTCGTCATATTTCTAATCCCTCACACTCTATAAATTATCTTTTTTTGTCTCAAGTATTACATTCCTGGGTCATTTATTACTCTTTTTCCACTGATTTCTTGTCTTTATCGTATTGATTCTCTAATTGGATCATATTTCATACTTTATTTTTGTACATAAAAAAAAGTATAAATCATTTTCTTAATTACATTATCTTTTATAAAGGTATAACAAAATACGATCGACATTTAATTTTTACATGAACAATTCTTCTATTGAAAATATATATAATCACAAATTAATCGTGTAATTATAGAATTTATATAAAAGCTTTACTTAATGCAATCAGTAAAAAAAAATATTTGTGCCTTGTTATAGGAAATATTAAATGTTTGATATAACTATTGTATTACCTATTGCATCATTATATATCACTATACTATACATAAAAAATATGACTGCTACAGAAAAAAGGATTACTTTTATGACATATATTTTTAAAATATTGTATATTTTTTTAAATGCTATAGTATATATATATATATAAATATATATATACTAATTAATACAGAAGCTGTTTAAATTATTTATAAATATAATTTGTAATAAGCATTTATTTCTAGAATATTAGTATAAAATTTAGTCATATATATTATTGTTAATTTATAAAATTGGTAATTGTGAAGTGATCAATAATTTCCATTATTATCCATTAAAATAAAGCTATTTTCATATATTTTTGAAATATATAAATTATATTGTCATAGAATTTTTACACATTTTATACACGTGCACGAGAATAAAAATGGAATAAAAACTGACCTTATAAAAGCTGAAATTATCAATATTTTATTTTTACTATACAATGTTTTCCTGAAATACAATGATAGAAATGTTTTAATATAATTTTTATATCATTTTGTAAATTGTAATTTTTAATTGATTGCATTATATAAAAAATGGGATTTTGGTCTATTGATAACTATTGTACTTATAATTTTAATGAGTTCTGGTTGTTTATCACATTCAATAAAGAAAATTGTAGATAATAATAAAGTTGATATATTAAGTCAATAAATTTTTATAATTGAATTTATATTTTAATTAATTTTTGAACATTTGAATTTGAATCCCTGCGTAAATATTAGCTTAAATGTTTGATTATAACATTATTTAATATTTATTATCTTTATAATGAAGCACTTCCGAATCATTTTTTGTTGCCTTTATCTATTTAATGATTACTTGTATTAATAATATTTTAACTGCAATAAGAACGATATATTTTCAAATAGATCCGATTTGCTTTTAATATTATTTTCTTGCGATGAATATTAAAAAAATGAAAACGTTAGTAAGGAATTGGTATTTATAATTATTTGAAGGTAAGCTTCCATTAAATAAAATACTTAACTTCTTTAGACATTTTATTAATTTATACATATTAGAATAGTATATACATATAGAATACTAATATAGATTTTGGATATTTGAATAAATTGAAAAATTTAATAATAATTTAAGATAATCTTACAAAATAAAAGATAAGATTACAATGTTTTTATCCATCTAACTTAATTCGCTTGATTACGCTCTCCCCTAAACCTTCAAAATTTCTTTTGATGTCTCCAACTTCGTTAGATCACGCTTTCTCGTGATGCATATATCTTTCTTTTCTAACTACCATTTCAGCAGTTTATTCTTGTGAGCTTTGAACTAGTCATGGCTGGAATTTCGCTATCGCGGCAGAAACTTCTAGTTATCTTCACGTTTGCATTAATTTATGATGTCCAGGTATTTATTATACGGTTTCAGCGAGAGTTTAATTTTGTTGTTGCAGTGCATTACGAGCTTTCGACAAAAATGCATTGCTGCACCTGCTGTCAAGCAAATAACGACTACAGCAAATTCTTGTTGTTATGTATTTCTCGTTTTTTAATCTCTGCATCTAAATAATTACGCAGATAGCTACCTTCGCAGTTTTTTAAAAATCCATTAATCGCTTGTAGGGTTGTTAAATACCCTTATAAATTTTTTTGAACTTTTTAAATCAAGTATATTTGTAGTACTATAATACAAAATATAAAAACACATAAAATTTGTACATATATAAAAGTTTTTTACAATTTTTTGCATATTCGAACTTTATTATATATAGTTAATAGAATTTTATAATGCAAATAAATTTTATTATTTAGTAATTTATATAATTTTCTTTTCTCTTAGTAATATATTATAAGTATATCTACATTACAGGCCAAATAATTTAAAGCTGTAATAAGTACTATGTTACGGTATTACTGTTACATTACTATAATAGCTGGGTATTATATTTTATTGGTTTTATATGCTTTTATTTTGACAATTACAGATATTATTAATTATTAAATAATTTTATTCATTTATATGAAAATTGAGTTTCGATTTATTAAATTAAATAAATAATATTTTATATCAGATAAATTATTTAAATTCATATTTTTAATTTTAATTAATGATTTATACAAATAACTTTGTTTAGGATTACTCATAATTCATCTTTGTGAATACTACCTAATTCTTTTCAAAATATAATATATATAAACAGTATGTTTTGATACTTTTGCAATAAATATTTCAAATATTAATCCTATTAATAAAAAAATATATGGATCTGTTATTTGTTTGAACGAAACAATAAGATGGTTCATGCATGTGCATTTAAATTAAATTTAATGTACAATAAATTTTTAACGGCAATTTTTTTTTTTTTAGACTTGGTTTTTTACGGACAGAGAAGATCCATTCTTTCATAACCAAACGAGTGAGTATAATTAATTGTATTACTTATGAAAAATTATTGTAATTATAATAAACATTGATTTACTACAACTTTAATAATGTATCTAATATTATATAAGGAAATAGATATGTTAATATATTAATCTAATTATTTTATGTAATAAATAAGGAATGAATAAAAAAAAAGATATTTTACTAGACAATATTATTATCGTTTTTATATTATCGTTGCTATTAAGTAATAATGGAAAATTTTTTTAATATTTTTTAACAGTTTTTTTTATTGTTTAATGAAAATAACACAAAAAAATGATGAAAACTCTTATTTCTTATAATGTAGAAATAATAGGGAATAAAAAAGTATCACTGTATGAATTAAAATTTTAACTTAATATCTTAATTCAATAAACCTTCACAAGTTGCACGAAAAATATGAATACTGACATTCATTCGACATTTGACCTAAACATTTGTTCATAAGACAAATAAATATCCCTACATATTTACTTTCTCTTGTACTTCAATTTTTATTACTCTATTTACTTCTTTACTCTATTACTCTATTCTCTATTCTACTATTACTAGAATTTATTACTCTATTCTCTTCTTAGTCTTTCCAGTCCCTTTTTAGCTAACACATTTTTAGTTAACAATTTTATTTACTATTATTCTTGTTTAGATTATAAATATATTTAGAGATATTTACACACGCATTAGGTATAATACTTGCTGCAATACTATGTTCATTGAGGATTACGTAGGAAGTATTATAATAATTTATTGTCACGTTATAAAATTTTAATAATTTGTATTGCTATATCTTTGTCTGATTTATAAATAATTATCCACTGAATATCATTAAATTATGGGACATATTTTCGAAACATTTTCATATCTTATGCATATCCGAAATTATTGGCCTAGTTTAAGCGCGGTCGTATCTGAAGTAATTAATTAAAGAAAGGCGTTGAGATGGTATGGTATGTTCATGTGATGTATTTGTAGTTACAAGAAAAATAACCGAAGATTCAAAAGAGCCGAAGCGATAAAGTTATTAACTTCTGGCATAATTAAATGATCTCCATGAAAGTTCATTATTTAATGGTTATATGATGCTATTCATAGTAAAGACATTCAATTATTATTACACTAATATAATTAATAGATTAGGTGTATATATTATTATTATTAGATATCAAAGATTTAGTGCATATCAATGAATAATTCTATAGACATTTTCTGATTTAATTTATAAAAAAGGAAGTATTTTATCTTACTATATATTTCTGAAAATATAATTAAAATTCAATTATAATTTAATATATCAAAATAGTGATATTGTTGACAGATCCTGCTACTAATTTGGATCCATCTGAAATATTTATTAAGGAAATAGCACTGTACGATACAATTCAAAGATCTGATCTTATGATAGTGTTGTCAAATATGTGCTATAAACTCATTCGAGAATATATGAAGATGTATAAATATAAGTTTTACTACATGAATCATAACGATTTAGTTAGGAGTCTATTGAGTTAGGAGGAAATAGTAGTCCTATTTCCATCAAGTTTTTATTTTATGAATAATGATTTATTCAATCCATCATTTCTTTCTACTCCTTTGCTATTTCTTATGAATTTTTTATTTACGATACTTTGACGATTCAGAGAACAATATTATGTTCCAAAGAAATTATACTTGCCTGTTGCTATTTATACTAATTAAGCCTTCATTAATTTCTTACGTATATAAGTTTGAATATACTTTCGGAAGTTTTTACTTTATTAAGAGGTTTAAAGTTCTTTTATCTTTAAAGTAATAACAGCAAAAGTATTTTTATCAATAATTTGTTGATTCTTATAATTAATTATAAGAAAATGACAATATATACTGAAATTTTTAGCTTTTAATTGATTATTGTTGCATTCGTTAAGCATATTTTTTATATAAAATATTTATTATTCAAAAAGTTTCTACACAAGTTATATAAAAAAGTTCTACAGAATTCAAAAAGTTCTACAGAAGTTATATAAAAAATTATTTTTAAATTAAATATACACTTTGTTTTCGTAATTAAATTCATCAAGTTACACAATAATATTTTGTATATGTGTATTCTTTCAAGATTAATGACTCATAAAAATTTCATCATATCCATCATTATTTGTCGAGCGAATACAAAATTTTAAATAAAATACTTATTTTATTTTAAAAGACACTAAAATTTAAGACACCATAAAAATATAATATTAGCTTCGCTATAGTTTAATCCATAATCAGTTATCGTACATTAATAGTGTAATTTTATTTTCAGATGGGCACATGATCAACACAAAATGCTCCTCTTCACACAGTCGAAGAGCTCTCTGTTGTAAAATGTCGGTCGAGTTCGACAGGTTCCTGGAGAGCGGTAGAAAGTGAGCGATGCATAATTTTATATATTTCTTTTTCTTTTTTCGTATCTATATTCCTGTGGCTGTCTATGTTTGAGTTGTTAATACTGCCAGAATCTTCTATGAATATTAATGATCATTTAGAGACGATCATTTGGTTTACGGTCACATCTGGAATTTTAAAGGCTCAAATGAGTTGTTTTGTATTCTTAATTATTCAAGAGGTGCAATTTCTTATATTTTGTCCCTATAGTGAAATGTATTTATTTTCTGTTCAAAAAATAACTTTTTTTTTTTATTTTGACCTAATGTTCTAGAAAAGATTATATATTATTAACTAAATTTTACATTTAACAATTTTCTTACATTTAAAATTATACATTTAATTAAAAATTATAAATCATAGGAAAATTAATATTATTCATTGACGAATCTATATTATTAATGTTAAATATCTAAAAATATAAGATAGTGAATAATTTATTGCCTCATAGCTTTCACAAGTGATAACTATACCTTGTCCATTTAGGATAAACATTTTTATTAAATTTATAAACAATATTAAACTATAATATCAATTAATGTGAAACATTGTATGAAATTTAAATTATAAATATTTTTAAATCTTATTATTCAAAATAAACAAAGTTTAAATAACATTGTATAGTGTTTATAAATTTGAGTATACGATATACTTTCAAAGGTAAGAATAGGTAAAGCTAGAGCACGCTAGGGACATCAATTCATAATATTATTCAGACGTTGTAGAATACGTGACTTGTGTAAGCGAACCTATAAAAGCGACACAGAAATAATTTAGAAAATTCTTTATCTTTGGTCTTGTCCGAATACTTTTATCTATCCACTACCACGTATTTTTCAAAATCGTAATTTTAATGAACAAATCAAGTACCGGCTGTTTTTATATCAAAAAGCTCTGCTAAAATTAGAAATTGAAAGCTAAGAAATTTGCAATCGTTTTCATTTTGATTCTCTACCGACTTAGCGTCCGAGTTAGCTCTATGGACCACTGCAGCAACAGGTTAGCCGTTCATGACCGCGAAGGTTATTTATGTCTTTTCGTTTTAAGCTCGCTGTGTAAAGCCTTCATTTATCACTAACGAATCGAGAAAACATCTTTGCCTAACACTTTCTAATTACTTCTCATCTTTTCTCTTCTGAAGTATATCTCTTATCTTTCTTTATCCGCTTGTGAGTCTAGTTTGCATTATTTATCAAAAAAATATATATGTTATTTTGCATAAGGCCATTAAAATATTATTCATGCTATTTGTCATTTTATGCTATCTAAATTTTTAATTTTATTAGCGCAATTTCTGCCTGACATTTACATTAATTAAACATATACGATAAGTTTAAAATTATAATCTTACATGCCTCGACAAGTAAAAAAGATTTTTAAAATTTAAAAGTTTATTTGAAATTCGTAAAATTTATTACGATAATAATGAAAATCTTGTAATATATATTTTTTTATGATACTTATACATTGTTATAATTATTATTGTATTTAAATGAATATAAAATATAATTTGAAGTTAGTTATTTTCTAAAATTTATTTATATAGCTTTCCGATTCGTTATTAGCACAGCCATTGAAATAAATTTAGGGTGATACAATACGTGATTATTTTTTAGTACAAATAATATGTAATCCAATACAAAATATTTTAAGTAAAGAAGTACAATAAAAAGTCGAGATCAGTAAATGTATAATCTTATAAATAATCTCATGCTATTTTAACTTTTCACTATTTACAATATTATTTTTCTGTATTATATTTTTTTCTTATATTATGAATTAAATAGTCAGATACGGAAAGCAATGTAATTCAAATAAATTTTAATAATATAATACATTTTCCTTATTTCATATTATTATTCCAATAATTTTTATAAATAAAATATTAATTTGTGTTATTAATAAACATGTTAAAAATAAACTTTTTTCTAAAAAATAATTATATACATTTACTGTCCTTTGCCATGACATTTATTTTTGTATTAATATTCAGAATAATTAGAAAATTTTATTTTTGGAAATTTATTGGTTTATAAAATGTATCTGTATTAAGTGATTCTATTTATCTCAAGTATTGAATGAATTATTTTAATGAATAATTTAAAGAATACAAATTATAATAAATATTTGTAAATCGTAAATTATGATTACACTATATAAGCAATATGTTGGTACAATAATTAAATGATATCTAAGTCAATAGTTAAATTAACAAATGATCGGTATCACTGCATTGATTTACAGCAGATTCAGCGACTCAAAGCATGTAAAGAATATGGTGATGATAATGAAAGTCACTGACATCAAAATTCATTGTAATTCACGGTTAGATAATTTAATTTTATTGGGTTCTACTATAAACGTACAGATACTTTTGCATAATGGGCGGCGCGCGCATTAATGACGACCTGGACATTTTATCTTTTGAAATGCCGACTAAGCCTGTATAATTCAGGGTCGACGCTCTTTAAGCAGCGGTAGATCATATATCCTGTAATTGTCTTTCATGTTATTTTCTCATTTACATGCATACGCACATCAAGAATGTAACTACGTGTTCAAGAAATATCCAATAGCTACTGTTTTTCTAACCTACAAACATTTATTTTTCTATTTTGTATATTTTATCACCGTGAAATCATAAAATCTTATTGAAATATTTTACATCTGTATTAGTTGTTATTTGAATATATTTTCGTAAGAATTCTTGATTCATCAAACCTTTCTTTGCGTATCTTTATATAATATATGTTTGTATTAATTTTAAAATTTTTTATATAATTTTATATAATAGGATTATTTATTCTTAATTTTTTTCATCTCCGTAATTATTAGTTATTAATAAATATTTTATAAGCTACAGCTTTTTATTTTTTTAGAGTATTTTACATTTTATAACGCATTATTTCTATTTATGTAAATTATAGATTTGTAACATATTTCTATATATGTGGATTAATTATTGACGCGATATTGTAGGTGAAGTATCTTGAATGACGATTAATATAGTGAAAAAAACTTATAAGATAGTTTTTAAATTTTGTTTCTTTAAATTGTTATATATTCTGAAATTTAATTTAGAATATCGATAGACTTTGAATATAATTGAATTTCATTATATTATTTTTGCGTTGATTCTGATATTATAAAATTGTCTGAATATACCATTTAATATACCCTTTAATACATTTAACAGATTTAGAGAATATGTAAAATGCAAAAGTGTAAGAGCAGCTGCTTTGAGGAAGATTCCATCTTACGATTATGAATATATACCCCTGACTATAGTGTGCATTTATCTTGAGACCCTTTCGCGAATCGCTTGTGTAGTAGTCTTTCGTGTCTTTTCGTATTTAAGGATGCGGGCAAGTACGTCTCCCGTTTCTGAAACAGAATTCGATCTACCTTCGAGGACTCTTTTCTCTGTCTTTCAAGATATCCTTACTTTCTTGAAACTCACGTCGGGATTATTTTACATTAATATTTGTAAAAAAGTTTAGAATGCACGATACTAAAATATTTCTTATATCTTTTATATAATTATTTCAGTTTTTATATTATATGACCCTAAAAATTTATTTCAATGTGGAACAAGGAATATATGAAAAAATATATGAAAGACATCATATGGAAAACAATATATATATATACATATATATTTACACAGATGTATATTTTCATATAATGTTAATTCTTATATATATATTCTATATATGTTATATATATCATGTTTGGATACTTAAAATTATAAATATCAGAAATAGGAATTTATAATACAATATTTCCTTATAGTACACTATCGCTCTATTAAGTTTCACATTTTAATCTATGTTTTATATATAATTTACAACCAAATAAATTAATATATATCATCTATTTAACTCTTTATGATTTTCAAAATTTTATTTTACTATCAGTCAAGAAAATATTTTACTTATGTATACGAGCCGTATTTTTTGTCGCAATATCTTTTTACAGTAGTGTACTTTGTCTATTACGTTTATTTATATAACTCTCAAAATTCTCCTACATTTTTACCAGTTTTTAAGCTAATTGAAATTTATATTTAATAGATAAAAACATCATTTTAACTTATTTTTTAGTTTCTTGCTTTTTTTAGTTCTAGTTTATTATTTTCTCCATTTATTGTTTTTTTTTTTAAACAATATAAAACCTAAAATATTATATTTATAATTTCAAGATTAAGCGTATACTTTTTGACGAGAACATAATTTTTAAAATATTTATATTTTTTTAAATAAAATCAGCTATGACGTAATAAATAATGTTAATACAAATAATTCATATTTAAAAAAGCGCATTTTTTTTTGTAATCTATTTATTTTCAGTATTTGATAAATATTTATTTTTCTTTAATATTTTGATAAATATCCTTCAATACAATAAAAACTAACATGTAATAATTTCTTATTTATTTAATGGAAATCATAAACAATACATTACATCATAATAAGCGATTAAAATAAAATAGGCTACGTATAAACATAACTTATACATAAAAATAGCATTTGTTTGCTATTCATATTTTTATTTCTTAAATTCTGTAATTCAAATTTAAATACATTACAGATTTTTATGGCGAAATACGTAAATATTAATTTTATTTCTTTTTTCGTAGATAAATTTATTCCTTGGTTATGTATCATTATTTCCAATGTCTTATTGTAATGGGTATTTAAAATTAATTAACTATCATAAATTTTAAATATATCTGTTTATTAAAAGAAAAATGTTATATTAAGTTAGTATTAAAATTTATTATAACAAAATAATTGTAGATAATTATTGAAATAATTTTTAAATATTTCTATTATAATTATTAACGTTTTTTATTTGAGAAATTTGATTAGGTCATTATTTTTAGGTTATGTAATAAGAGTTTAGTTTTAATTCTTTTATTTGTACGAAAAATCAATGTTTATTATTTATAAATTATTTTAATTCTAATTATTTTCTAAGATTTGTGAAAATAGGCGAGATCGCGTTGTTTTTTGTAATTTAAACTTTGTGTGTACGTGACATGAGTGTATACAAATTGCTTGTATTGTATGTTTGTACAGTTTGAAGTTTAAATAATGATATTAAATATATAAAATTTAAGAAAAAGATTATAAATCATAAAAATATTGTAAGAATACAGATATTTTTGAAGTTAATTATTTATAATCATCGATATTTTAAAATACAGCAAGCTAACCTCCTTCGGAAATATTTATCTTTTAATGAAATCGATTAAATTTTGTCAGAATTGTTTGTCTTTTGAATGTAAGCTTACTATATGTTAGACAGAAATATAATAATAATTTAAAATATTTTATAGGTGAAAAATAAATATTAGAAATATATCGATGTTTTAAAAAATTAAAGTTTAAATGCTAATAAAAATATATTTATTTATTCTGTTACTATTTCTTTCTGTATTGGTATTACCACTTTATGGCTGCATTTCTATAATAGAAATGAAGATTATTAACTCAATTGATAGCAATAATTAGATATATATGATGGATCAAGCAGAATGGGCTGAAACGAAAGGAAAATGGGAGGAAAAAGAAATGAAGTGAAAGTTATTGAATTTTCTATGGCGTGGCATGTGATTTTGGCAACCACTTTTTTTGCATTGATAAAAAGAGTATGGCGTAATTACCACTCGGGGGGTCGACCACTTCGTGGTAATCACGCCTTCTCGAAGAAAACAGCGGTAAGGAGCAAAATAGACAGAAGGAACGAAAGAAGTTAAAACAAGGCATGAAGAGAATGAGAAAAACTCGTCCTGTTTCTGACGGACGCAAACGGTCGCGTGACTGTGGTATTATATATTCGAAGGGTGCTCGGTAATGCCGCATAATAAACGTTTAGAGACGACGAAAAGACGCGCCTCCCACTTTCCAATTCTTTCATTTATCTTTTTTTCATTCGTTTTCTGTACGATCCTGATGCTCCTGCAATCTCTTTACTCTGTCGTTATTCTTTCAATTCCACTTCACTGTGTACGCATCCTTTTTTCTGTATGTAAAATTTTTACTTTTCGATAAAATATTTTTTATATCTGCATATTAAACTAATAGTCTCCAATTTTTGTACAAATTACAATATTTAATAAAGTAAAAAAATTTACAATTATCAATTCATACTTTTTATATAGAATTAAAGAAAAATAGCATCTATAACTTTTAGGGAAGCAATTTTAGGGCAGTTTATTTTTAATGAAATTAAAAATAATTAAAGTTATATTAGCAACAACAATAATAAATTAATAATAAAACGTAAGTAATGAAATTTAAAATTGAGGTAAAAAATACAGGAGCGAAGAATAAGTGCGGCCGCCAAAATTTTTAATTACTTCCACTTTTGCTTCTATTTTTAAATTATTTTAAATGATGTTAATATGAAATTCCACTATTTAAATTATTAAATAAAAACCGGATAATTATTAAATCATATCGAGTAAATAAAATAATATCATAAATTATATTATTAATATTATATTATTTATAATAATATATGTTATATACATTTTAATTATTAAAAGCCTAATACTTGTATATTAAAAAGAACACTGTTTTTCTCAGAACAGTTTTATATTGAATTTTTGTTTTAAGATTTTTTTAAATATTCTTTATAAGAAATGTCTTCACAAAAATTAGAATCAGACTCTAATTTTATATAAAATATGATAAATAAAGACAAATTGCAGAAATAAGAATGAACGAAAATCTCTTATGAATTGTGTTTCCTATTTTGTAAAACTTTTATGCAACATTTTACTTTAAGTATAATAAATAGCAATTTTTTAAATTTATATTAAAATTTTTATTATTAAATTAAATAAATAAATAAATCAAACTAATGTAAAAAGCACAATTTTGCGATAGGTTACGTGCATAAAAATATCAATTTTTTAAATGTTCACCGTAGCGGTGATAATCTAGATAAAAATTCGTTATAAATTCATAACTTAAAAAGTATTATAAAATAGAGGCAATAAATAAATAATTTAATTTTTGTCGTACATTTAAATAATGGTATAAGAAAATAGCTCAAAATTATTGATCGATTGCCAGGAACATTTTCGACGCTAATTTTTATGATTCGCTCAATTACCATTATGTTTTTTTTTTTTTTTTTATAGAATAAAAATCTCACTCGCCATTTACTTCTGTTCCTCTTTTTTGCCTTTCTGTCCCACTGTTTCTTTAAATTCACTTAGGCTCTTTATTCGGCCAACTTTATTCCTTTTATTTCTCCTTCTTCACTAGCAGTCCTCTTAAATTTTGTGGTCCTCTTTATTACTCTTCCTTCAAAAAAATATTATCGTTTCTTTTTCACCTGATACTTCAATCCTTGTGTGTCTTCTTGATGAACATGACTGGAGTGACCAGAAAAAATTTCATAGAAAACATACTGTAAAACCGGCAGCCTTTTAGTTTATTTGCCTATTGGCGAATAAATCCATTGTATGTAAGAATAGACATACATACAGTAGTGCTCACAGAAATTAATTCATAGAAGCACAGAACATAATATTTTTTGTTCTAGAAATTTTAATTTTTTTTCATTTTATAGTAATATTTATTTTTAGTACATATTTAATATGTACTCATAATAAATAAATTTTTTAAATTTGAGTAATAAATATTCAGAGATACGTTGAGTTTAATTAGAACGTCAATATTATCTTTACTGATTCAAAATCATATGAAGTTTTGAACATTGGACCGTTTTAAACATTTTAAAAGATTAATATATATAAGTAATTAAAGGTAATAATTAACGAAATAAATATAAAATTTCAAGATACAAATGGAATTTAATGTTTCATATTTAACAGAAATATTTAATATAAAATAATAATAAACGAGGACATACAGAATCGTTTCCTAATAAATTTGAACTTTTCAAGAAGATATTCATTGTTTATTTCAAGGCATTCATCTTTTTTATACATATATTACGAATTATACAAAATCTTTAATTTAAGAAATTCATTGCTTTAATAAGAAACTTAATAAATAGTTTTAAATATATGAAAATTATTGAAATAACTATTTAAAAACAATTACTGATAAAGGATCTCATTTAGGTTCCTTCAAATAATGTTATACTTAAAAAATAATAGAAAATAATATTTGCTTCTAAGAGATGAATTTCTTACAACTTCTTTGTATAAATAATCTATGTGTACGAAATAGAGGCTTGAATTTAAAATGTTTCGCTGCTTATAAATCGTAAATGGGCGGAGGAGGGGCGTTCTTTGTTAAAAATTCATCTTGATTCACTTTTTATGAAATTCAAGTGCTCTGGCTATCGTATAAATGTATTCAGCGATTTCTGTATTGCTAAGAGTGCGTTGTATTGTCCCGAGTTACTTATACTTTTACAATTCAAGTAACCGATTGTACCATCGATGTGCGAATAGAATCCTGTTTTCGTTGTACTCTTCAATTTAATACGGCTTTGTAATATTGAAAGTATTGATAATAAGTCTTTCTTTCTTTCGCTTTACTAAACACTATAAATATATGTGTATTTATGTACGCTTCCGTGAAGCTATCAAAATTTATTGTGATGTACAATAATTATTATCATAAAAGGTACGACTATAGTAAAATCTAGATTTGCAATTCATATTTACATTATAATTTTTAACAGTTGTTTTAATTGTATTTTGAACATTCAGGAAAAAATTGTTTAAATTATAACAATAGAAGCAGAAGCGCTTACTTACATTACGTGGTTATAAAATATTTGGTACCGTTATAAAAAGTATAATATTACGATAAAATTTGTTAGAAGTTTCAATAAAAATGATCGAATTAGTAAGTACATAGGAAAAGTAAATTTTCTACGTCCGAAAGCAATAAAAATATTCGTCGCTTAAAATTCACGGGAAGCGATTCGCATTCTTCTTTCTACAGCAGAATATTCACTCGCAGAATGATTATCACTGTTAATATTTTTTAAATTCTTCCGTTCATTGCACAGATCGAACGAAAATTCTACGAATTTCCTACCACTTGAACGATACGCATAAGTCATAAATTTGCGAAGAGCAAGCTCCGGCTTCTTTCCGGAGACGAATAGCCTATAAAAAGCATGCAAGCGTGAAAAGCAGCGACGCGCGTCTTTTGATTTTTCTGTGCATCAAAAATTACAAGAAAGAAGAGATCGCGTTCGCTTTTACAGTGAAGAATTTCATTTCATCCTTCAATGGTTTGTTTAACCTGACAACGGAATTTTGATTCTAAAATCTTTTTTCTTTTCTTACTGAAAATCTACGATTTTTCGTAAGCAAAACTATCAGTTTTGCGTACTTATATTAAAATCTAACATATAAAATAATTTTTAACTTTTTCCGCATTCTACAAATCTATTTATAGACAAACGCACTAATAAAAGTAATAGTGTGAAAATCAGCTATAGTACTATATAATACAACGAAATATTACTTCAATTTTATAAAAAAACAAGGTAATATTACTTGTAGTAAACATTTTTATGAAAAACTATGATTAACTACTAAAAACATGAAAAATTGTACTTTAGAATAAATCATTTAACCTATGAAAATGTTCAAATCTGTTGTTACACTGCTTCAATTTTTTACATAATATATGTTAATTATTAGGTTTGTTTACTTATTTAAATCTAAACTCGCCTTAGTTGAAGAAAGTTTTTCTTTTTAATAAATTAATTTAATAATATGAGAATTTATATTTCCTTAAAATGAATTGTAATTTAATCTATTAAGTTTAGTTAATATAATTTTAGTGAAAAAATTGATAAATGAAAAAATTAGTAATTGGTAATTTGTATAAAATTAGAAAGATTCAAATAAAATAGAAATTTATAAAGCAAAAATTTTAAAACTTATAATATTTGTTTTATGTAGAACGTATTAGTTTATCCTATTGTAGTTGTATTTAGATGATTTATCTTTATTTTACTTGGCGGAATGAAGAATAAATTTAAACAAATTTATAAATTAAATGAACAATATTTTTGTCTGGGTAGGTTCAATACTATCAACCTGAAATCTGATGAAATTATTTTTCTATATGAGGTAAGGGACTGTTTTTAGGAAACTTTAGAAGTGCCGTAGTGGTGATTATCGCATGCATTTGCGAGGACTCCGATCGTAATGTAATGTGGTGAAAAAGGGATATTACACCAATATTTTAAAACTACAGATGCACATGCGTCCATACTGTTAAAAGATCCATGTGATATGTACATATTCTAGTTCTGTGGTTTGAAAATTTTTAATTTCTTTTTTTGGCTTTTATTATACATGTATTTTTAACGTTAATGCATTATTCCATTTAAATTTAATATTTTAAATTTTCTTGGCATGAGAAACATAAATTAGAGAGAAATTAAGCTGAAATATAATCGAGCACTTGAAGGTTCAATAAAATATTTTCTTTTTTTTAACAAACATGAATAAATAATAATAATTTGAATTAAAGATACTCGTTACAAACAACATTAAATATTTTAAATATTCAAAGCTAAAAAATCTGAAGAAATTAATTTTAATGATTATTATTATCTCATAAATAATTGAATTGACTAGCATAAATGAAGTATTGTATTTCCTTGGGTAATTAAAGAATCATAAATATATGGAAATACATCGACCCATATATTTATTATAATTATTAATAATCTTCAATTGTATACTTTAGAATATCCTTTATTAGTATGGAATTCACTTTCTAATGCCGTTATTAATAATAGAAAATAGAATAGGATTTAGGATAAAAAGCGCTCGATAAAATCCAATTTTTTATAGTCCAGAATCAATCAGATTTATTGGTAGCCCCTGTCTCCTTTTCTTGTCCGAGCAAACATGTTCTTTTGTGCTCGGTCTTTATTGGAACAGGTTTGCACTTGATACTCTGCTCGCGATCAAATGACGTGTTTCAATGCATGTGTTGTCGTCTTCGAAGTAGTTGTTCTCGCACTCATATTTTTTCCCTTTCTCCTCGGTTTCTACTCCATTGCGATGCTTCCTGGTGAATTATCTCTCATCTACAACAGTGATTTTTACTTCATTTCAAGTGAATCTTCGAATATATTTTCTTTGCATGCAAGATGAAAGCATGTACATTTTTTATGAGACAAGAACTCGGTGTTATAAGGCAGGTCCATTTATATTGGTATATTTATTATATGGTATATATTACGGTGTATATATTTATATTTAATACTTTACTTTCAATACGCATAACTACTACACGCGAATAATTTAATTTATTGATGTTAGGGCTGCAATTTGAATATTGATAATAAGAAAGGTTTTACAAATTGACTTGCGCCATCAGTTACTGATTGTAATTATAAAGTTACATGCATATGTAGCCATGATCCTTATATATATAAATTGCATATTGCTGATGCATTTAATTAATCATACCTAATTTTATGAAGTAAAAACTAATCATATAAAAAAGTTTCTGATCTCTTATATATAATTATTTTTAATTCACTTACAAGGCTACTTTTTAGTAATATCTTTTTAAGGTAATTTTATTATTAATAAATTATTCGCTTTCAAAATATCACAATGCAATACATTTCAAATAAATTAATTTTATATATAGCACAAACATTAGTATAATTTATATTTCATTAGTTATTTATTATTAAAATCTTTAAGCAACAATAATTACATTAAAATTCTTTAATGTAGAAATTTTTGAAACAATTAAAAAATGCAAAAATAAAAAAATAAATTTATGATTTTTTTCTCAATAAGTATATGCAGTGTATATTTTATTGTTTTATTTATTTAATATTATCTAATATTTATAAAAATATGAACAAGAAATTTAGCTTTGTAATAGAATGTACCGCAATATATAAATCAATGCTAAATCTAAATAGATCTAAATAATGAAAGAAAAAAACTAACTGTCACAACATTTTATTAGTAAAGTAGAAGATTAATTGATACTAATAAAAAGTAAATTATGACAATAATAATAATGTATATAGAAAATGCGTATACTTCTGTTCATGTACCTTGAATTATATAAACTTTCGAAGATAAAGTTAAATCAAGTAACCGGTCAAGCAGAGTTAGTCATAAAACGACCATTATTTAATGTTATATGTCATTATTGGTACAAGTCATTTGCTTAATTTTCTATTCAGATTAAAAAAAAAAGTAATAATAAAATAACAAATTTTCAAGATATGTTTTGTATGAAATAATATTTTGGATAAAAATGAAGTATTTTACTAATTCTTCATGAGTAAGACTGGAGACTGTATGTTCATCTGAGCAATTATTACCGACATAGTGAGGAACGGATGCTCAGTTTAACAAGGAACGAAGACAGTGAATGATGTGATGAAGGTTCGATGTGAATGATTCTATCCACGAGTCAATTGGTAACAATTAGATGAGAAGGGGGAAACACTTGGGCAAACACTTGGCTATTCATGTATTCCTTTTATATTAAGGAAACATTTACGTACGCAAATCATTGTTCTCTTAAATTATTAAATATTTTCAAATAAATAAATTTTTTATACAATAAAGTTTATTTCACATTATTTGTCTTATAGTTATCTTATATCAATAAAAATAATAATTTCTTATTATAATAAGCACCATTACTACTACTACTAATATGATTATACCGATTTTTATTGCTAGATGGAAAATTCTATATAAAACTATGCTTTTATAATAGTGATTTTTACATTATATTATACATTTAAAGATGTAGATTACCAATTTTTAGATTTAGATAATTATCTGCAGGTAGTCTCAGAATAATTAGTATAATTAAATTTATTATACATAGTGCAAATTTGTTATTGTTTTTAAAACTATTTATACACCGTGCTATTATAATATTATAAATAATATTTTCCATTTGTTCGAATTCTATATTGAAAGAATTCAAGTCATTGCTTTGTTATTTTTCTCGGATAATATAAAAATTGATAGTAATTAATTTTGACTTTATACATATCATATGTATTCTGTAATAAGCGAATGTTCTCAGTATACACTGTCATAAAGTGGTTATTGCAAGCGTCATATCGAAGAGGGGTTGTTCTGGAAGCAATACTTCATATTACGAATTTCAGTCTACCTTAATACTTAAGCACACGGTACATATTTATAAATAGATATTTATAAAAATGAAATAATTATAAATATTTAATAAAACTATATTTTAAATAAAAAATATAAAAATAAGTTTTATTTAACTTTATATTATATACTTTATATACGAATATCAATAATTATTTTTAGAGTAATAATAATATAATTGTAATAAAAAACACTATGTCATAAATACCTCTTATCCATGATTTCATTAAATTTAACAATTTTGTATGAATATGTTTGAAATTTTTAAATACCTTTAATTAATACCTTTTATAATGCCTTTAATCTTTAATACCTATAATTATTTGTAAAAGTAATGGTATGATTTGAATAACATATGTCAAAGTAGAACATCATTACAATAAGTAACAATAATTAACTATTTATACTGATCTTCTAAAATGAATAAACGTCTTAAAAAACATATTATCAACGTAAATTTATGGAAATGTGCTTGACAAGGATTGACAAAAATTAATTAAGCTTAAGAAGCGTAGGTCGGCCAATCGAGTGGGTTTAGATATCGCCAGTGAAATTTCTTCTTCTTCTTCCGTTCTTCTATCCATCATGATTGCGTATTAATAACGTACAAAGTAAACTTCGCATGTAGCCGTTTGTATATACATCAAGGTGACTAATAATTGTCGGGCATTCGCATGTGAACGAACAACGATGAATGAGAAAGACGAGAAAATAGGTAGACGGTTAGAGAGAATGAGATGGCTCAGGGAAGTCTCCGGAAGCTACTCGTTGACGCTCGGTGCATTACTCATTGCTTCATCCGCTTCAACTAGACGACATTGTTATAGTTGTATTGCATTAATTTCGACGGCCACGCCATCGACAGTTTAACTAGTTTTTCCTTGCTTATGAAATGGGATCTGATTGTCTTGCTTTTGCATTTTGTATTTTCTTTTATTTAATATTACCTCATATTTCAATTTTTTGTCTACCTCTTTATACGAACAATTATGCGAGTCTTAAAAAGCGATCATTGTAACCTTAAAAAATTAAATAGTTCTCAAAGCTTAGAGAGAATTAATAAAAGATAAAAGATATTTTCAATCGATATTGAATTATTTGCACACTTATTCAGAATTTTAGGATATTATTAAAATGTAAACTTTTTTGTTATTCTGGTTATTTTTTCAATTTTGAATAGAATGTTTTGCATTTAATATAATATATAATGAATTTTTTAATGTTTCATACAGTTATTTAGAAATGTGATTGATTTATGAGGCATAAAACGTCGTATATATTAAAAATTTCTTAATAAAGCACTTTATACCTATATATTTGAATGTTTGTATTTAAAAAGTAATTAATTTTGTATTAAAAAAGTATTTTAATGTCACTAAAATCTTCAAAGTAGATTTATTTTGAAAAATTATTTATTATCGTTGGAGTAAATTTTTTAATTAATTATAGTAAATATAATGTCTTATAATGGACGTGATCGTCAGGAAATAAAACAATGATAAATAAAAACCACCTTGACTTTTTAGAAAAGGCATACAAATAATAATTATAATTGTTCAAACACTAAATAAGGTTTAAAAAATTCTCTTAAATAGTAATAGCGTGACAAGCAAAAACCTAATGCTATTAATAGACAGTGACCGGATGAGCTTTATACAATGTTATGAGGTGGCTACTAATTCTTTTTAAGTCGCCTTTTTTGTTGTCATAAATGCCGTATATTCACAATATTTGCGGGAAGTTTGCAATATATGCTGAATCAGCTCGTTCGAGTGTAAGATTTATAGAGGTTAATATCCACGCGGTTTTATGCTTTAAGGCGAGGGCGTGGCAGCTAAATAAACGGCTCGAAAATGAAAATATTCCTCTACCGACACATCCTTGTTTTTTGACCTTCGCGTGAATTTTGATTAAAATAGTGGCTTCGGCTAGCTCCTGGCTAGATCAAGCGAAAATTCACCGCGACTCATTCGTTTCGTTTTATCTGTTATTTCTTCATTCAAATATTTCTCAAATTTATAAGTTTATAAGGCCTCAGTTAAATGCCTAAGTTAAATTTATTGAATCCCACGTTTGCAAAACTTTTGTGACTTGTGAATTATTGACAAGCGATAATATAGACTTAGCAGAAAAGCATGGAAAAACAAGGCTCTTGCGATCGAGGTGAATATGAAAATAAATATAAAATTCGGCGCTATGCAAGTAAATCCTAAAAAGATTTTAAATCGTTTTTAAGGGGACAAGCTTCTTTTTACGTAATATTAATTCATGTACGTAAACATTATATGTTTGGTATATGCCAAAAGGTTTCCTTTACTTGCCACTTGGCGAATCCCTGACTTTAATAATTAATAATTTTAAGGCTGCCGCTGCAGGCCAGATAAAAAAGAAGGAATAGCGATGGGAGAAGAAAGAAGAAGAGGTCGATAGAAGGAGAGCGGTTACTTTAAGGGTTCAGCTCGTCCTGTAGACTTCATATAAAAGGCCCGAGCGCCGCACGTGTACAGCTAGTGCTCAAGAACTTGTTGCTTCTACCCGATGAGAAACTTTTGCCGGCCTTAACATTTAACTTCATATATTTCTTTTGAATTCTAGAAAAACTTTATTTTATCTCCATCATTCACCGTAACATTCTCGTACCGAGAGTCATTAATATAACAATCAAAGCTTACATACTTATACAATATATAAATATACAACAATAGTATACATTGTAAAAAATTATATTTCGAATACATTATCTAATATTTGCATAATATTTTTATATTAGGTTTTATCTATTATTGAGCCTATAATCGGATGATAAGTGCAGATATTTTTAATTTAGTAAAATACAAAATCAGAATCAGGGGGATTTTTCTTTAGTGAAAGTATTTCAAAAGAGTCATTTTTATGAGAGGAATCATCCTTAATTATGTTTTTCTACGCAGAAGGGTCGAATGTGTGCTGAATATTTATTCCCGCATGGACGCACGCGCCGGAAGTCCAGTTTCGTCACAGAGGTGCGACGAAATTTCTCGCGACTGCCGCTGACCTTCCCCCCGTCAGCGAATGGCTCCATTATTTTTTTTTATTCTTTCATTTTTTTTAGCGACACCCATATGCGACGGCGCCATCATATTTTATATTTAATCTAACTGCATAACTCAAGACGGGCAACAGATGTATGAAGTCTGGTTCTTGATCTGACTAGCGGATACCCCGAGGGGACCTGCTTTTTTATCCTAAGCTGACGTTAAAGAAACACATCGTCACGTGTCTCTAAAATATCATAAGTGACTTCACTGTAAATTATAACTCTACAAAAGATTCGTACTTTTGTCAGACTAGGATAGCTATAATTTTTACATATTCCTACATTGCTATGGTTAATTTAATGAGGTGAAAGGTCAGTGGAGATCTAGCAATTGAGCTACTTTTAGAATTAACAGCTCTTTATATTCTTTTAGCGAAACTGCTTTTATTTTACACTAAAATTATTCATTAATTTTTGCTAACTAAAACTCATTATGTCTAATGACCTTAAAAATTATTGTACTTAATATTTTACAATTAATAAAATAAATAATAATTATTAACTCTTGATAGTTTTATATCAATTCCTCATAACTTTATCATTACATAAACTAAAATAATTATCTAGAAGCTTATAAATATTAATACCTAAATATTTATTTAAAAATTTGTCGATTAATGCTCTTTGAAATAAGAACGAATGAAAAAGAAGTAACAATCCTATGGTCTATGTAGAGAAAATTGAAAGTGGAATCTCTAGTTTACAAAAAATTTTCTTTTCTTTCTCCGTATATAAATTGTTAACGAATATTAGTGATTCTATTGACTTTTAGAAAATAAGAATAAATTCAATTTGAACTTTGACGATCTTACTAAACAAATTGAATGAAGAAGTTTCATAAATTAATAAATATACTATAGTCAATATAACTCCTTCATATTCTGAATTTTTAAAGATAAATATATTTATCTATGGATTTATAGTCGCTAATTAATTATTAATAATTATATTATGTAATTTATATATCTTAATTATCAAAGTAAATTGCTTTATTTATAATATAAAACATTTGTTTAATATAAAATTGCAATCCATTACTTCTTTAAGTAACATAAAGTTTAGAATAATTTGATCGATATTACTATAAAAATATACAAAAACAGGAGGCTAAGAGTGAAAGGTTATCGATAGGTTCGTACGCTGCCAATGGAGTTTCAGAAGAGATACAGTTGAAGAAATTCATTTTTAAGGGTGCATAAATAGTCTCATATTTCAGGAGAGCAATCGCTAACACGACACCTCCACCGTTTCTACTAGGTTTAAGGGTAATCGGATGGCCGCAGTTTCGATCGGTCGCAAGATGTTGCTTGTGGATGGCGCGGCTCATTATTCTTTCTTTCCTCGAGTATCTGAGCCTTATTAAAAGGAGGATACTATGAGACTTTATGGTGCTTGGCCAACGTTTCTTTAAATCTTCCTCTATTTTTGTTAGAACATTGTCTTGTATTTTAAAGTTAATTTACGGAAAACGGATATTTATGATAAAATTGCAATACCACGAAATCATAGATTTTCGATTTTTTTTTAATTGTATTTCACTCTTTTATTACGTTTAACTTACGATAAAAATTATTTAGGTAATATCTCTTTACTTAGAAATAATTATTGTACATTTATTTTAATATAGTGTCTGAATTGATAGTAAGATTTATTACATTTGACCTTCGGCATTTTCTTTTAAGGTGGACTTCTCTTATACATGTACTATTTAATTTACTCTGAGAAATAGTTCGCTTTCAGAATTGAAAATATAAATCATTACATTAAATTTTATTATTAAATTGAATTCTATGAAAAATAAATGTATTTTTACTAATTGAACAAATCGATTTGTTGAAAAAAATTGAATATTACGACGAGTTTCAATTTTTCTTTTCTTTCAAACATAGAATTTCAAACATAAGAATTTCGTTTCAATAGAAATAGTTTAATTCGAAACGTGAAATAAAATTCTTGTAAAATCACGCATTAAAAACATAATTTTATTTTATTTATTCTTTAATTATCCATTCGGTCAATATATTCGCACTGAAATAATGACAATGAAATCATTTAATAATTGTAATTATTTTTCAGCTTAAATATTATGTTAAATCTTACTAGATAGAGGGGCAGGATATTAAAATTAGAAAGATGATAAAACTGAGCCTAGGCTACAATAAATTATAGCTAAACTTAAGCATTAATGGTTAATGAATTTGTTTGAGTGTTCTATGAAATTTAAAAATCATTAAAGTTGAACATACCTTTAGAAAATAATAGTATTTTAATTTTATATAAAACGAATATTTTAACGACTTGAATATTCAACATTATGTTATATTAAAATAACATTAGTTCTTCTATCTCGTTTTTATTCTTAAGTTGCGCATCAGCGCGAACTAAAACTGAGTTGCAAAGGTATGGAGCTTTACGCTGCAGTTGCTGTTCTGTGGTAATAATAAACGTTCGCCTCATATCTGGGCGCGGCATCTCCTTTCGCTCTTTTCGTTTTTTACCTTCCAGAAATCGGGAGAAAAAAAAAGAAGAAGATGAAGAAGAAGAGGGGAAAGAAGAAGAGTAAAAGGCAGAGAACAAATATAGGAGAAAGGTATGAGTGAGAAAAAGTGTAATAGTAAGGAAGGTAGGATTGGAGGGACGAAGAATAAAAAAGTGAAAAACAGAATAAAAGAGAATAATGAGAGAAGAGGAGAAAAGACGTTAATCGTCTTAGCGATGTAATTTTCTTATAACCTCCGTATTTCACTCACCGATAAGGTAATAATAAAACGACGTTACAGTGCCGAAGGGGACGATAGCAAATCAGCCGTACTCGTTAAAAAGCTACGGTATCGTATGCCATACTGTAGTCACTCACGGCCTTTCTCAGATGAGTATTAACTTAATTCATAGCTTTTAATCAACTAATCCTTAGCTTTGACTTCTTTTTTATACATTTAGCACACCGATGAAAGTAATTACACCATTAATTAATGTATTAAGAAAATTCCCTATCAGCCTCATGCTCTATTAAAATAATATATTTCTTAACATTTGTTTACAAGTATCTTCAACATTAGCTTTGAGTAAAGTAATTTGATTAAAAGTCTTCAATATCTGTAATTTGCAATTACTTTTAGTTAATATTTTAGTTAATATCGTATTTTTCCATTTGCATTATTTTTTTGATCTACCGATTCAAATAATCAACTAATACAAGTTTATGTATTAATTTTAATTCATTGTGATATAAATAATACACTACTGCTATTTATAAGATACTCGTTTATCTAAAAAATTTTTTGTAATTCATTTTCATCTTTTATAGTCCATTATGGGGTATCTAATATAAATAAAAAAAGAAGAGAGATAAAGGAGGAAAATGTATAAAAATGTAAAATAGGATGATAGATGAATATCGCGAAACAAATCTGATTAAGATCTACAACAGACGAAAGATGTCTGTGAAATATGTTTCCATATCATAGCCATAGCATGTCGAATATTACTCCAATGGTAAATATAAAGTTGAAAAAGAAGCGTAATACCTTTTCTTTCTATGAACTCGCTACATTGTTAAGTATAAGCATTACGATATTAAAACCGTTGTAAAATGTAAAATGAGAACGAGTTCGTTAAAAGATATGCAATTCGACGGTGCCAGATACTAAATGAGAAAGGATGTGGTGGAAAAATGAAACTCAAGGTTTCTTGGCAGGTTCAAGAAAATTCAAGGTTCAGTTCAAGAAAATTGGATTATAGTTCTATATAAGATGCGCCAATATTTTTCAATGTAGCAAGAGGTAGAAGCGGAAGAAATAAATTTCAACGGTACATAAGGTTTTCATTATAAATGCTACTGGGATATAATATGAAATAATATTTCTGTAGTGTATTTCAAAGGATAAAATTTTAGTACTTAGTCTTTTATGGATAGGTTTATATTAGGGAAAGTAGTATTGATGCTCAAGCTCTAAAGTCATGATTTAGCAAGAAATCATTAATCTTCTATAATATACCGGATCCGAAAAATTATTACTTTCATTTTTAAGTCATCTTTTATGTTTCATATTTGATCATCATTATTGATTTCATATTTTTAAAACTATTTAAAGCAAGAAATCGTCATGAAAACATGCGAAATTATTAATTAAAAATTAAAACAATATTTTATTACCATTTATAATATTGTTTTATATAATATTAGAATAGTTGTTACATTTTAATGGCGGACTTATTATTTTTTGAATTTCTTATGTTATATATTTAAGGAGAAATCGAAAAAAATCTACAAAAATAATAATAATGAAAGATATCAATCTATATATATAGAATTTAAAATTATATAATTATAATACTTGTATTGGTAAAAAATTATTGTAATGAATATACATGTACATAATTGCATATTTTCATTATAATTTTATCATAAGATCATTATATTGTAAGTTATTAATAGTGGCGGATAAATAACTATAAATGTTTAATATGTATGAGTTACATATGTTTTTATTATCTTCTTGACAAAAGAGTTCTTTGGTGGCGGTTGTGTATATTCTCCATAGCAAAAAGCCGTAAAATGAAATTAGAATGAATCTGTTTGTGTGGGTGGTAATAGGCTAAGATTCACATTCTTTTTTCTTTTTAATGCCAATAATTTGTGCATAGTTGCTGTTTTATTACCCGAACGTCCACTCTTATTTTTTATTTCAGCGATATATTTACACTTTCCTTTCTCAGATGTATCATTTCACTTCCTATATAATGAAATGTTACATTTAAACATTTTTACCGAATAATATAAATGTGAGTGTTATCTCTTTTATTTATCACATAATATTTTGAATAAAATTAATTTAGATTTTCGTGTTTAGTATTTAATACTACCAGACTTAAACGTAATAGAACAAAGTTTTTGAAATAATGAAATTTACTTTTCGGCTATTAGAGAAATTCTAATACCGTAAAACATTAATAAAAATTTAAAAAAAAAAACAAAAAATTTCGAAAAGAAATTTTTTACGGTTAGATTGTGAAAATTATTTGTATGATTATGTTTAAATTTATCAATAATTTATCGAAACTTCAGGACTTTAAACCAAACCCTAGAAATAATTTAGAAGAGATATTTAAAAAAAGAGAGAGAATAAGGGAAAAAATAATGGTACAAGTCTTTTGAACAATGATGAGTAGAGGATCGGATGTAGCAAACATATGATTAGTTTTAATTCTGCTTTCATTCTACATTTTCTTTCCTCGACTCGGAGCGAATAACGTTTGCAGCATCGAGTTCGTGAAAAAAAATTGCCATGTACACAATGACAGTGTATGCGTGCAAGACGAGGACCCGTGGCGTACACGCAGAGGCTAGTGGGTAAAGACAGAGAATTAGAAAATTTGCATATCTGAAAAATATGGACACGCTAGATAGCCGGAAGCAGAAAATTCCGTAATGAGAACATCTGGAGAGAGAGCGAGAGAGAGAAATAGAAAGAGAGAGAGAGAGAGAGAGAGAGAGGAGACGACAGAGCGTCTGATAATACATTCTTAAATGTACTTTTCTGGTCGCTTCGGTTATTTTCGATCTTTTGCTTCTCCGAAGGGGTGGAGCTGTAATGAGAGAGTTGATTTCTGAACGAGTTACTTAATATAAGACTTAAGAGTAGCCCGGCTTGACGAGTTTTCTCTTCACTTCGTATCACGCGCATAAGCGTTTGGCGCGTGCTAAGGAATATAACATAAATGTAAAATATATACGTATTTTTGCATTACCGAAATATATTTTGCCTCTTACTTGATACGGTTTGGGAATGACTGTAATTTCGTCCCTACACGTGACTTTATTTTTCTCCGAGCGAAATTTGCTGGTTCTCTCAGTAGTAGTCAGCCAGTAGAAGATCCTTCTTTTCTTGCAAAATTAAATCGTTCACGGAAACGATAAGTGCGCATATTTCGAGCTCTTTATTCAGTTAAAATTTATTCTTATTACAATAACTTCTTACTTCTTTAATAATACTTTTGATTTTTCAAAATAAGATTTTTATGTCTTTTTTAATCTCAGTTAAAACTTATTTATAATAAAAACCTCAGTATTTTGTCTAAAATTAAGAAAACGTAATCGAGCTCTTAAAAAATCTTCTGTTCTTATTCATTTTAATATAAAGTTACTATTATTGTAATTCCTATATATAGTATAATATACATATATATTTTTTCTTTATATAATTTTATTTTGAAATTTTATACTTAATGAAGTTATGAATATATATCAATAATAATTTCTTTTAATGTATGCTTCAATATTAGATATGGCATAACAATTTTGTTAAACATTTTTATTAAAAATTTTAATTAAAAATTAAAAAAGACACAAGACAGTAAAAATGAAGATTATATTTAAGATTTTTTTTGTTAACAATTTTTTTTTAAAATTCTTATAATTTAACTTTTTAAGTAAAATAAATAAAATATTATTCATTTTTTCTAATATATAAAGTATAAATGTATGATATATTTTTATGTTTGAATTAAACTAATAATAATTACTATATTTTTAAAAACTATTTTCATAGTAAAAAAATTCTAAAGTATTTACTCTGAAATATTTGCAAAATAGATATTTAGTGTCGTAATTTTAGCTGTATTTGCTAGTTATAAAGGCAATTGTGTAAATTAGACTTAAGTTAGTGGTTAAGTTGTTTGTAGAAGCAAACATATGTAATAAATTGTACTGTACCTTAATTTATTATTTATACAAGAACTTATTAAAATATTTTGATCCGTAAAAATTTTCTCTAAAAAATTTTCTCTAAACGAACATTTATTGCAATATAGTAATTCAACATAAAAAATTTGAAGCAATATAATAATTATTGTAGAACAAAAAACAAAATTGATAGTAAATATTTTTACATACTATTATAATATAAAAATAATGTCATTTTTTATACAAAAATTATAATTACATATGTAGATAATATGAAATAATTACATGATATTCTGAAATGTAAATTCTCTCAATAAATAAAATTATTTTTTATATGATAATTAAAGAACAAATTTTTAGGTTATAAGAATAAAAATGAAAGATATAGAGAAGCAAAAATAATATATAGTTATAATTTTAGTTAATTCAATATATTTGTAATGAATAGTAGTAACAATAACATTACTAATATAGAACTAAAATATTCTTATCTTTTAATATAACTATTAAATTAGAAAATAATATATGTTTTAAATAAATAAAAAGTTTATTTATAATTATTTACTATTTTTTATATTTTTTACTATTACTTCCGTAAGTTGGCACTATACATTATTAGTGAGGTATGATTTAGAAAACTGTAAACTTGGAAAAGCAAAAAATTTCTTACTGAATTAACTCTCAGTACATCAGAAAAAAAGATCACACAGGGTTATGTTAAAATAATTGTGTGGCTGAGAATGAAAACTTTAATACATTGGACTATTAAATCAAATCATTAAATTATAATATCAAATTATAATTATCAATAGCTATAAATTATAACAAAAAAAAAATAATAGAATCCTATTTTTAAATGAATATAAAATGTTTTTATACACAAATCATAGTCATTTATTAAAATACTTAAAAATAATTTCAAATAAATAAAAGGATAATTTTATGTGTATTTTTGTTTTTTAATTAAATTAACTGTTTTTTATGATGGAAATAATTTATTTTTTCGAATTGTTTGTAAAGAAAGGAATTTCTAATTTATGTTTAATAAAAGATATTTTTGATTGATATATTAATAATATTACAGTGATGCATACTTTAGTCTTAATATGAAGTAAACATATCATATTAACTGACTATTAAGGCTTAAATAAAAGTTATACACATATGTCGTTTATAGTTAAAGTTAGCGTATACAATTAATTCTACAATTAATTGTCGTCAGTTGATTATTTGTATAATAATCATAATTTAGAATTCATAAATTGTTACTATTTAAGGATAAGCAGTTTGAGAAAATTATTAAAAATAGAAGCATAGCTTTGAAATTGATATTATACTCGAGTACTTATCTGGAGGAATTTAAAATACCTCTAATTTCTGTACATCTCATGTGCATCGAATAGCTTCATAAAAGTTACAAATAGAGCTTAGTTCAAGCTATCGAACAAAAAATTTACGGCAATATGCTTAGTCGAGTAAACTCGATACAAAAACTGCGGAGTTCCTCCGCGCATACTCATCTAATTCCTTCGCCCAGCCTTTCTCAGCTACATAATTAACGTACTTCACTCTGTATCTATCAGTTCTATCTCTGTTTTCTCAACTCCCCGCCCTCTTTCTCGTTATCCATAGTTTCTGCTTCTTCTTCTTGCATTTTCTTCTTTTCATCGCGATGGCCAAGGGATAAATCGACAGGCACATCCGCGACCTGTTGGAAAGACAGATGTTAGTGAAGGGCGAAAAGACAGCATAGGAAAAAGGATGAGCGAGACGGAGCGAGAAAAGGAAATAGGGGCGTCATTGAGAAGAAGTGAAAGAGGAGAGAATCACAGTGAATGTAGGGTATGCACATGTATGCACACTCGATGGATTGGTACTCGAGGAAGTCGAGTTGTTCAGCCTCCGAGTTAATGGTAATTGCGGTTTCGCCCAGAGACTAGCCCGCGATCTTCGAGTCGATTGAGAGAGACATCCCTATTATATAACTATATACTAAGACGAACCTTACGCATATGCGTCTCCAGCTTCGGTTCTGGAACGAACGCGTCTTCTGCCTGGGGCAACCATTCCTCAGTAGACTAAGATCTAAGTAAAAGTCCGGCTGACAGCTGCTACCTCCTTCTAAGCACATCCTTTCCATCAAACTTCATACGTTTCTGCATTTTATTCACGATAAGCAACAAACATTTACAAAAAAATTAAATTCCAAATTAAATACGTCCTAAAATAAAATATTTATATGTATATATCTGGCTTTCAGATTGTGCAATGATTGGTAAAGGAAACTCCTTGAATTAATAATATATAACAAAATTATTTAGTATCCGATTGAATTGAAATTCTCTTATAATTAACATGACCCTTTACATCGGAAACTTCCTTTTCCGATAGTACTTTATAATATTTCAAAATTGAATTTATAAGAAAAAATTTATTATCTTTAGATTTCAATTGCTTTAAAATTTTACTATGCTTAAATAAAATGAAGAAAGAATTAAGAAAACAAGTGATAATAGCATAGGAAACAAATGTTGATGACATTCATTTTAATTCTTATACATAAGTATCATAAAATGATTCATTTATTTAATAAAAAAACATTTATTTAATAGAAAAAAATACATTCAATAATCACTTGGATTGAATTTATTAGAAAATATTATTAACTATAAATCAAGTTTATAATTTGTTGAGCAAAAACATACTTTCATTTATAAAGATTTATAAATTGGTATTGAAAGGTGTAAATAATTTTAAAATAATATCGTATAGTCCGCATTGCGTATTGTAAAAATTCTATCAAATGTTATTTATTATGTTTTTTAATATAATATTAATTAAATACTGCCTTATAAATAATGATAAACATAATAAATATGTTTCAACAACTTAAAACATGAAATCACATTTTTAATTACCTTTTGAATTTGAATCCATATATAATGTGATAAAAATGAAAAATATCTGGAAAAAAATTTAAACATTACTTAAAGTTAAAAATACAATTAAAGTTTTTTTTAAAGTTTTAAAGTACAGTTACTTATTAAACGATATCCCAAAGCTACCGTAATTATATGCTGACAATAATGAAAGCGATTGCATGTCCCTCACGCACAAATTATGGGAAATATAAAATTGCAAGTAAGTATTTTAATCATTTCCCGTGACAATTTTTGACCATTACAGAAATGAAGTTAAATTATATTTGAAAGCACGACAGAAATAAAGGAAAAGAAAAGTAATTATTTTAATTAAGCGCTTCTAAAAGAGGTTTATGCTTATGAACATTACATATGCTCCCGCGTTTCTGCTATACTTATATTCTCAGTGAGAATGAAGATACTCACGATTTTCTCAAATTATTAAATATACCCCCCTTGTCAATCAGTGTCACACAAAAAAGTAGAAATAACGAGAGAGAGAGAGAGAGAGAAAGATAGAGCGAGAAGGATTGAGCGGGAAGGGGGCAGTGAAGAAATAAATTGTATTTACATGGTTAAAGTATATAAACATTTCAATGAAATTTCTTGTTAAAGTAATTCTCAGGATTATAAAAGTATTTTAGTTGCTTATCCATATTAATTTGATTTCTATAAATCTATCTGTTCTTTTTTCTTCTTTTAATCTATAAATTACACCTGAAAAATCATATTTCTATCTGCAATTTTGTATTTTTCTTCATTAGTATTATATATCACAACTTATTTTAAAAGGTTTTAAAATCGGCTATTTAAAAGGTTAATTTATTACAGTGAAGGATACTTAAAATTATATAAGTTAAAAATATGAATTTATTTTTAATTTATTTTTTCAATCTTGTTATTCAATGGGAAAATAATAGTATTTAATGATCTTCACATAAAAATTTTCTTTGAATTAAACGTATCAATTAGGAGCCTGAATAATTTTATTTGTGATATTTTTGCTTTGTAACGTGAATAACTTTACCTACATTTATAGAATTTAAATTCTATTGATACTTAATAATTTGACTGCAAATATCCTTATCAAAAAATGTTGTAAAAAATTTTATACTGAGTACTTTAACACCTTTTGACCATTTTTCCTTTTAATTTTATAACATACAAAATCGCACATATATTAAATTAGTTGTTTATCATTGACTCGATAACTGGTCATTTCATTTTATTTGTAAAATATTAAGCAAAGCAAATCATAATTAATAGTAAAAACTTTTATTTATTTAAATAAAATAAAATAATTGAATAAATTAAAAAGGGTGAGTCTGAACGAAGGTTTATCAGTTAAGGGCGCGCAGTTGCTTACTGGAGGCGGACCACGGCATAGGCGTTGTTGTAGTCGCCCGGAAGAAGTGGCGGCAGCGGATGGTAGTAACGACGATGGCAGGCAGCTTTTTTGGCCAAAGGCAGCTCCGTGGGGAGTCCTACTAACTTTCCTAATTATTCTTTTTAGTCTTTAATATTTCGAGGAAAGTATCCTCATTTTCACACTCAATCCAACTCATCACAAATCTAGGCACACTGAATCTCGGCGAAATTCCTATGGGAGTCATTCGTTTTTCTTTGACCCCGATGCATGGACCTCCTGTTCGGGATGGTTCCAGCATAGCGCGGAAAACCGGCCTTAGATCATTTGTCTCCTCTTCTGGGGGGGGGGCGTTTCTCATCGGTGATAACAGGGGGAGTGACTTAGACGTTAGTGGTGTCTTAACAAGTTGCGTACGTGAACTTAAAGTGAATTAATAAAGAGAAAATAATCAATTTTATGTTGGCTACTTATACTGAATTAAATAAATTTTATGATTGATAAATATTATAAGTAAAATGAAATATGAATAATATTAAAATTTTTTAATTTTAAAATATTCCACAATCTTCATTTAAAAAGATCTCGTACATATTATATTTAATGAAGAACTCTAGCAGTATATTCCGATTTCCTGACATGCATATTTATAGTTGGCATATTAATTGGTGCTTAGTAGTTGCTATAAACATGCTATAAACCTTATAATAAAGTAGCATTCATATTATTTATATATATTAACATATATGGTTTTATTTGTTCATATAAATTAATTATTGATACTATTTAATTTGTTATCTATTGACAATATATGATTTCTAAAAACTGGTTTCATAATTAAGATCTACATTTTATGTTAAGAAACTTAAAAATATCATCGAATTGTCATTTTAATAAATTAAGTATCATATTTACTGTTTATAAATATTATTATAAAAAATGTTTACTATAAAATTGTATTTATTATAAATTATATTATTATAAAAATAATTATTTTTGATGTAAAATTTGTATTTTTATTATTATTTAGTTGAAAGTAGGTTATTAAAAGACATTTTTAATACTGGTAATAAAATAATTTAATTGTTGATGCAGATGGTTTTGCCACTTTGACGATGACAATTACGTGAATGTACCGCGTCTGTTGAAGCTCCTTGACAATTATAATCCTCGAGAGGATTGGTATCTTGGCAGGCCATCGATACCAACGCCTCTAGAAATTGTTCGGCAGGGTTCCGATTCGTCCAAGAGAACAGTAAGTTTATATTATACTCATATTATTAATAATATTGATATTGATAAATATTGAATACTATAAATATACTATTTTTAATATAAATCGTATAGACAAAAAAATCTTAATTTATATTCGGAATATTATCATTATACTATTTGAAAATCGTATTACGTATATAATATATGAAAATCGTATTACGTATATAATATATGAAAATCGTATTACGTATATAATATATAAATCGTTGGTTAAATATTGTCGAATATTGTCATAATGATTGTTATTTATGTTATTACCAATAAGTTTAAAAGAAAATTTTTTCATTCCAGTATAGTTAGCTTACTCAAAGCGTACACATTTTTGTATATATACTGTTTCAAATGAAGTTATCAGTACGTTTCTTTATTAATTAATTAAGTTTTCTTTAATTTTTGTAATAACATATCATCTATTATTATTTTATTAAATATTAATAATATAATATAATTGCTATTAAATCACAATAGGTATTTTAGAAAATACTTCAACATTTAATCACAGTTAGAAGATAACAAATAATACAATTGTATCATTATATATGAATTATATATATTCTTTTATACCATGTAGTTTCATAAATAGGTAACTACTAAATACTTTAACAATACTTTATAATAGAATACAATCGATATAAAACCATTTATAAATAATGTATAAAAAAATGATGTAAAATAAAGTAAATATGAGCGTGTATTTGACTAATCCAAAAATATTTTTAAATAATAAAATTATTCTATTAGGACTTATTTTGTCTTACATTTAATCTTACATTAACACAAACTCATAATTCTCTGAGGACTGGCTTCAATGAAAATTGCTCAAGGTTCAAGAATACCAATATCGGTAAAGAGGGAGAAGAGAAACATGTACTGGGCTAAGAAGTAGTGGAGAAAAAGAGACTCTGGCCTATAAATCGTTGCAATTAGAGTACCCAATGTCAGCTGTTTGATAATATCTTCATGTATGTATATTCGATGCAATGCAATATAAGCGACGGGGGCACGAAATACTTGTCCATTGGGCTATCTGATTGAACCAGTATGCATTCATTCACAATGTTCACGACGTAAAAGGGACTTCCAGTACTTATAATAATATAGCATGAGTGATTTTTCGTTACAAATTCTTAGGAGATTTTCATACCCCCGTAAAAGGATATTGATTAAAAAAAAATTAATATCTAATTGGCTTCTGATTTTTAAATACTGTCAACAAATGTTCTCAGTTTTCAAATGAGGATTTTACATCTCAGAAATAATTTTATTATACTTTTTATTCACTATTGTATTGTTTTTTAAATGTTGAGATCTTAGCGACTAATTGAAAGTTCGTGTTATACCTAGAATAATGTAACATGTTTCAACAAATGCTATAATTTTTAAAAATAACGTCAAAAAGTCTAATTTCTTAATTTATAAACTATTTATATATAACTAAGTAAGGTTTTATTAAATAACTACCTTTTATGCTAATAAGTTATTGTAAATCTTATACCTTAATGTAGCTATAATAATTATAAAAGCTATACTTTTATTTTAAGAATAATTCAAAGCATTACGATCAATAAGATGAATTTTTTAGCTGAATATATAATTCGAATCCTTCATAATACCTATACGTTAATTCATTTGTTATTTTTAAAAATTGAAAAATGTATTTTTCTTATAAGTGCTAAATATTTGCATAAGCAACTTCATTTAATTGTGAAATTATTTCGCAGATAAAAATAATTAAAAATATTTTTTAAATAAAAACCTAAATATTTATATACTTAAGGTTAGAAAGAATGTTTTAATAGTGTTGTTTTACGTATTAAAATGTGAGCGTACTATATAAAGATACTTAAAAACAATTAATTTTCACGAATATCTTATTTTATATACTAAAATATGAAGACTAAAACTAAAATTTTGTTAAAAAACTACATTAAATAGTTTTTCATTAAAGGCATTTATAAATAGAATAGAATACTTATAACCTTAAAATAACCTACATCAGGAGAAAATCTTCTTGCTTTCTTTCTTTGCTTTGTTAATATTGTCGACTTCTACGTTATTTGATGCGACCCTTCTTTTAGCAGTTTCATACCGGTACAACATGTATATGTATTTTTTTGTTAGCTATCTACATTGCCTAAATTTTTATTTGCGTAAATGTTGCTTTAATATTTAAATTTTTTGCTATTTCTATAAAACTATTGAACATTAAAAACCATGTGTTATCAGTTTTACTTAATATCAAACTAGAATACATTTATTCTCTATTTTTAACATAATAAAATTGAATTACATAACAATGCAATCACATATATATATATATATTGCTTCTTCCTCTTATTTTTCTTTAGTGGCTTAATCTTTTTCCTTCCCTTTATCTTTATTACTCACTCATTCTCTCTCTCTCTCTCTCTCTCCTCTGTATCTACCGCTATGTTACTTCATCTCGTTCTCTTCTATTTTATCTCTTTGTGTCACTCCCTTTCTCAAAAATATTTCTTTTCAGCATGCATGAGACACACGCGCATTTATGCGATTTGTATACACGTACACATTGTTATCAAAAATTCCTTACTAAAATAGAACAACTTATATATTTACATATTAACACGAAATAATTCGTAATATTAGAGGCATTTTTATTTAATCAAAATAAATATGATCTATTGTTTAAAGAAAACATTTTATTTTCAGTATAACAATTAATCTTACAATTCTTAAATTTGGTTTTGCTTCAAATATTTTTACATGGAATATGAAACTACATTTCTTAATTAAACTAATAAGACTATTAAAAACATTCGCCAACAATCCTTAAATTTTAAATTTAATAAGTAGTATTTAATCATTCTTGTCAAAAAATAATTCTACAGTCTGGATAATATTTGAAAATTTTGATTTAAAAAACTATAAAAGCTTTTTTACAATACTTTTTTAAACATTGTTTTTCCTCTGTGCGTACTTAATTCTGTCTCCCCCTCGTCTATCTATCTTTATCGTTCTCTATCTATTTTTATTTGTGCGATGAGTAAAAAAGTGAGCCGAATGAAAAATATACAATGTAGCGATGTTGCCATGTGGAAGCAAGTGGCTGAGTAGAGTAATAAAGTACCGAGGTAGAAAATAATCCAAAATAATCTTCTAGTTTAATCTCGTAGATTTATAAACGTTTTCGTATATTACATATGTACATTTTGTCAATTAAGGGGTTGAAGCAATATTATAAATAAGACGTACTATTATAAACTTTAGGTTTTTCTATATTTTTAATATTAAAATAATTAGATTAGAAGAATTTAATATTATCTTTTCCGAATTACACTTTGGGAAAAATAATAATTAATTTTTATTTTTTATTTATTAGATGTAATAATAAAGCGAATGAAATTACAGATTGTTATAATAGTATTTTTATATATTAGAAATAAGCATTCTATGACACTTATTTTAATTTATATCAAAATAAAATTAATAATATAAATTATGTTTTTTAATATATGTATATATGTATATGTTACTGTACACAAGATCCACTTAATTGATAAAACTTTGTGTTTACCTTTATATTGAAAACTTTCCTGTTAAGCGAATATATAAAGAGTATGCACTTTTAAAACTTTTCATATTCAATTGAGGCAATATAATATGCACAAAATGTGAAAAACATATGAAAATACCTTTATTATGTAATTGTTATTTATTTAAAAAATTTTCATTTTATTTATTATTTAATAAAAATTTTGTAAAATTTTAATATTTTAAGGTTTATTCAAAATTGTTCCAAACTACTTTACAACAGAATTTTTTAATAATATCTATTATATGAAACTGTCAAAACAATATTTATAGTAATATTATGTTAATACTTATAATTTAAAAAAGAAAATGCTTATAAAATTTACTTCAATGAACATCTTTTAATAATAAACATCTTTTAAATGTTATTATTTTTATTAGTAGTGTGGGCAGTTATGTTATTTTAAGCTGATATAATCTTTAATCAGATAAGTAGAAATTAGTTTCTGTATTTTTATGAGCTTATATAAAATCTCTTATTTTATCTTTACACATATATTTTGAATTGACACGTGGTATTGTCCTATAGTGGAAAACATTACGTATTTTTTGTACTTGTATTTATTTATATTATGATATTATTGTAATATAAAATAAAATTTCGATTGTGATAAACATCATATAAAATTCTGGCTGTCTTACGATGACTAAATACATAATTCAACGTAACACATTCTTTTTTATGCTGTTGAGCAATTATCAAGATCAACACTGAAAATTCTATCAAACCAATCTGACGAAGTCAATGGTCTTTCCCAGTTCTTCTTTCTAATTATTCGAAGAATGTTACTACCAATGCAGTAGCGCCTTGTAACTCCCGCGCAACGTCTTATAAATGCAGCATTGTACACAACTTTTGTAACGCTCGTTTTTCACAAGTATTCAGTACTTTAAATTTAAAACAATTACTCGGCTGGGTTTATAAGTATATATATAACAGCAACAAAGCAAATATTCGTTGCCATTTTATTTGACTCTTAATTGTTTTTGTAATCTTTCACGACCTATTGCAATAATGTGATCACGTTATTATTTTCCTATTATTATTTAAACTAAATGTTTAATAGCAATAAGTGAATTTATTAAAAAACAAAATGAACTAGAAGGCCATGCTTATATAAGGCAATATTTTAAATTATCTTCAATTATTTTTATATTTATTTTAAATTTATTTTCCATATTTAATATTCCCTCTAACTTTTTACAATAAAATGAATATTTTTTATTTTATATTTACAAAAATATTAGAATTCGTCATTAGAAATACATATTTTTCATATTAGATAATCTAATCAAAAAATCATGTCGTAATCTAAGTTATTTATTAATATGTAGAACAAAATAAAATAAGATTCAAATTAAGTTTTTTATGACAAAATGGAATTAAAAAGTAAAACAGGTATTGAATACAAATTTTAAAAGCATTTATATTTGTTTCTTTAAGAATTTATCTATTGTATATGTAGGTGTAGTTTAGTAATAATTCATATTTTTCAAAAATAAATTATACTTATAAAAACATTTATATCGACACTAATTGGTAATTTGAATTGTAAAATGTAGAATTAAAAATTAATGCGTTAATTAAAGCATAGGAAAAACTTTATGTTATGAATGAAGGAGGAGAGAGAGAGAGAGAGAGAGACATTTATAGGACAGAAATTTACTTTACGTAATTCGGTGCATCTATTAATAGTCTTGATAAATGAAATTTTTTTAACGAAGTTTGTAGATGATTGACGGAACCTATAAATCAATGTAGCTAACGTTCTGAAGCGCAACCATTTTTCTTCGAGTCAGTTTGCTGTAAGGATTTAGACTTGATAAAATGGTTATCTGTACTCTAGAGCTGTGCGCACGCAACTACGGAAGTAGGCTATTCGATTATTCATAAGTTTTTGATCGACAGATCGGGAAAAAGAGAATAAGAATCTGGCACGACTATTCTCACGAAGATCGCGACTTTTATGATATTTAAATTTTATTTACTAACACTAGAGTACAGATTCTGTTTTCTCTCTAGACTATAAACAATAATAACCATTATGTTAAGATATAAAGAATACGTGAGGTGTATAAAATAAGGAGAAGCTATAGGAAAAAAAAAATTATAATAAAAATAAATGGAGGATAAAGTATATAATTGTGAAATGCATATCTCATGTTGAGAATTTTCTTAGCTACAATCGAAATACAAATTTTTTTCGATATTTTTTCTATTCTAATTTCTAAGAAAACTAATTTACTATACTATAATATTATGTTGCACATTGTGCAAATAATATTATTTAAATAAATGAAATTTAAATATTTCATCTGTATAGATAAACTCTCTCTCTCTCTCTCTCTGTGTATATGGAGAGAGAGAGAGAGAGAGAGAGAGAGAGAGAGAGAGAGATTCTAATCTTATAAAAAGGCAAATGAAATGTAGTACCTCTTACATTTGGTTACTTTAAATGAGATCATTTTAGAGCGTCAGCTCATCTCGACCAATCTTGTTCCGTCTTTCATAACAATGGAATCCCACTTTCAACTTTTTTATCATCTAATATAAAACAACAAATAATCTAACCTTTGGACGAAACTCATATACCAATCGAACAAACGATGCGATAAATTGTATTTCTGATTAGAGTGGATAATCAATGCGTTTGCATAAATAATTGTATATATGTTGAGAGAATAATATATCTATACACATATGCGTGCACACATACACACACATATATATTTATATGAAACAAGAACGGGAGAATAAAGGAAAACGAAATAAGAGCATTAGAAATAAAAAAATTTATAGGATGTAGGAAATGATCATTATTATATTGTTTATATCATTGTTAATATGTTTATAAATTTTTATAAAATTTTGCTCATTAAAACTTTATTAATAATTAATATATAAATATACTGTTAATTCTTATTTCGAATGAGGTATTTAAAATTTTACAGTTAAATCGATGATAAAAAAAAAGTATTGATTTCTCAAATTTCTTAATAACAGGTTACTATTGCTATAATTTATTTGGAAGTAAATTAGGGAAAATAATTTTTTATCCTGCGTTTGTAAAAACTAAAATTTATGTCCTGTAATCTCTTCTCGCATATAAATTAAGCACTCAGCTCTTCGATCCTCCATTTATCTCTGGCCTATTATAAAAGTAATAAAACGAATTTCAATAGTTCGAATTTATTTCCCTCTCTTGTTCTTCATCCTACTCTTCTTATTCATCTGACTAGAAAATAGTTTCTAATCGCAATATACTATGCACATATCATAATCTTAATACTGCTATTAATTTATGGATTCTCCAGATTAAAATTTAAAATTAAAAAACTACGACGAAGTTCGCAAATAATAATAATAATATAAATATATAATACATGTACTATATAAAAAGAAATTTCAAAGGCGTTATTTGTTAAGAAAACGATTTTAATCCTTTTATAAATAGACAACTTTAGCAAATAAAATGAATATTATATTTTGGCACTAAGATGCATGTATCACATGAAGATGATAATGTGTATCCAGCATAATTAATAAACCGTTATCAGATTATTTAGCCATAAACACTAATAGCAATCTGGCCAATTTATAAATCATGTAGTATATGGAGCTTTTAGTTGTGAATCGTTGGAAGCAAAAATAAATATAATTTCCCGTAAATCGCAGTGATTATTGTAATTTAGTATCTTACATTTTATTAATTTCTTCCATTTATTGCATATTTTTAATAATTCTATATATACACACACATATTTCAGGTTTTAAAATTTTTTATTTTCTTACAGACAAATTTAAGGCACATCTAATCCTATTTAGATAAATTAGAAGGTATCTAGATAAATTTTTAAATTATATTAATCTTTCAACAGTGCTTATACTGCACCTCTTAGTTTAAAATTTAAGTAATAATTATTTCAAAGTTAAAAATGTTTTTTCTTTTGTTCAATAAAATTAACAGTAAATGAATTTATTTTCGAATTTGAAAATAATCATAATTTTCGGAATAATTTAACGAATTTAATTGAAAATTTAGTTTATAAATTATATTTAAAAATATGTTTATGAAACTATGACTTAATAAAGTGTATATAGTAGCTATCATTGCTATAGAAATGTTTTATTTAATATTACTTTTTTTTCAAAATTTTTTCATTGTTTTCTTCATTTAACATTGTTTTATTTCATTTAAATTTTTTAGTTCTTATCTACCTGACATTTATTTTGAAGTAAATTTTTATTAGAAAAACAATATGAAATATATAGTTACATTTTATATAAATTAAAAAGAATTATCATTTTAAATGGATTTGAAATTTTATTTTTTCATGTATATTTTATTCTAAATAATTTTATTATAGAGTTTTATTAAGTATAAACGGTCAAATATCTTGACGTTTAATAATAAAAATTAATAAATGAAAAATTCAATTTAAAAATATCATCTATTTATAAATTTAAGTATTTATTTATGAATAAAACTGTTCATCAGTTTTAAAATAGCAATAAAAAATAGCAAGGAGAAATTTGACATCCTTCTTCATTGGATGACATAAAAATTTTATATCTAAATTTTATTTATAATGTTAAGTAAAATATTGATTTTAAAATTATAAACATTTTACAAAAGAAGAAGATATTCATTTACAATAGTTAATTAATTTAAGGAAAAACTTATTTTATAATTTAAATACCGTTGATATGTTTAGTAAAAAAATAAGATTATAATTATAAATAAAATTGAAAATAATACATCATTTGCTTTAAAAAGAATTAGTATGTGAAAAGCATGATATGTAAATACAATTATATTATTAATAGAAATAGTTGTTCTTTTCAACGCTGAGTAACAATATTCAGGATACCGCAAAAGACAATCTTAAACTATTTTTGTTATCCTTAATACTAATCTTTCATTAGGAATACTTATTACGTTTACATTTCGTTGATTCAAAGTCAACTATGTAACCAGTAAATGGTCGAAGAGAGTACAAGACGACAAAGAGAAAGAAGTGTTTATATATAGCCGAAGCAAGATCGCGAGTGATCAAGTGAAAATATATCACATAAATTGAAAGTTGTAAGTATCTTGCCAGCGTATATTTTAGAGCAATGGATTTTCTATAAGTACATGTTACGACAGATAATATTTTTCTTTACATTATGACTAATATTTTAACATGAAAATTTTGCAATAGATCGGTAACTACCAAGGCTCAACATTCGATATTGAAAATTCTCCAGAGTTCTACGTAAATAATTATCAAATGATTTATTGTTCATGGTTAAACAGGCTGCAGTAATAAATAGGTAAAAAACAATATATCTTTGAATTAAATAATTATATTGTAAATATGTAAATATGATATAATATTTAAACATTAATTACAGTAAATTCTTATAAAAATGTTTGTAAATAATAAAAGAATTTTTATATAAATTATTTGTTAATTCCAATCTTCAATTGTAATAAAAATTGAAGTAAATATATTCTTTGAATATATTGATAATTTTGTTCAACATTAATTGAATGCATTTTGTCGATTAACGTACTAACAGTTACAAAGTTAAATAAAAATTTTTACTCTTAAAATAAAGTTTCTATTCTATATAGAAAGATAGGAAACAGGGCACAATGAGTACTTCTGGTATTTTATAAGAACGTATTTGGTTATACACGCGATAGGGTCAGCGGTAGAAATCTGATATAAATGAATCTTAAAATAACTAAATATATAAAAAATTAAATATAAGAATATATAAATCGGATAATAATAGAGTAAAGAATTAAATTTATCTTTTTAATGTTTAATCAAAACATATATTTTATATATATGTGTAAAGTATATTTTTTCTACATGATTCATATACATAACCATTTCGATTTAATTTTATGTTAAAATAGTATATATAAATAAATATGAATATTTTATATTTTATACATATTTATATAGAAAAATGTATTATATAAGATAATATCGCGTATGACAAATAATTCATTGCACTAAAATATTATATATTATATACATTTCATGAAGAAATAAATAAATTACTTTTAAATTTATATAACATATTGATTGTAATTTGATTACTATATAAATAAAATATTATCAAATATTTTGATTATAATTCAAATTCAAAACTCTCATTTTGAACGAATTATTTAAAAAAGCATCGATTATATTCAACTTTATAGTTAATAATTTGTTAAAATACAACTATATATGTTAAATATTATTATTTTTATAAATTTAGACAACTTAATTAAGATTTCAGAAATAAAAAAGTTGCGTAAATTTCTAAAAACTGACCTTGAAATGAAAAAGACGAATTTAAAGAAACAGGCTTCGAGCATAGAAAATGAAGCAAATAAATTAAAGAAAATTATTAAAGAGAAAAAATGAGGACACCAAATAAACAAATGAATTAATATCAATAATGATAAAACAAAATAATGTATAAAGAATGAATATGAAAAGGAATGGTGAGGGAGAGAGTAATATAGGAATAACCGATACTTTTCATTGTTGGCGTTAATAAAAGACTTTGTGCACTTGAACGTTCTTTATTTGCTTTTACGCGTAAATGATTTGAATCTTAATATATAATATACATTAAAATTAATACAAATATTATTAATATATAATTTTTTACAAATGTTTTTGTACTAAAAAATTTATCAAACATGTGCTTCATGTTATAAGTTTAAAACGAAGGTTTTTAAAGCCATTTACTTACAATTATTTTTAGTAAACAGCAGTTACTATTATGCAAAGTGAGCAGTACTATTATGGAAATAAAAAATGTGTGTTCTGCAATAAATATTTTCAGAATATGTATTTTTAAAATTCGAGCTTTATCTAAACTATGTCCAATTAATATTGTATAACTTTCGATATAATATATTATTTTAACAGTTTTTATTTTTGCGAAGCGGAACGCGCTCTGGTGTCGAGAAATTTATATTTTTTTTTCGAATGCATGCGAACGTTATTTTCCGCAGAATTAATAATACGAACGCCAATAAAAATTTATTGTAAAAGCAGTCCCTGCCAAAAAATAAAATAAAAACCTTAATATCTGCATACGTAAATAGAGAAAATTAACGAAGGGGAATTCATTACCATTTTCACTCTCGCATTAGTTATAATTCACATATTACCAATAAATAATTTAGAATGAAAGTTTTGTGTATTGTTATTCTTTTTTACAATATTAAAAAAAATGAATGCACAACTCGGTAACACGACGAGTGGAAGGCACATGGTATTATTTGTTTGTTTGTAAATAATACTACATGCTCGAACAGTGGTTCTATATTATAGATATATGTAACAAATATGAATGATATTTACGGATAAAATATTATTTTTCAAAATTTGAAAGTATTAATAATTTTATATGAGAACATAATGGTGAGTTATTAAAATATTATTGCACAATTAATTTAAGACATATATTAAGAAATTCGTTTACCTTTTTATATCAGTTAATATCTAAGTAAATTCAATGATCATACATCAAATAAAATGAATATAATGCAAATAATAAATAAATTACACGCATAGACTCTTCATAATTGAAATAATAACTCCATCTGTTTATATTATTCTGTCAATTAAGCAATGACCTTACCGATCCATACAACTCTTCGTCGTATTCGCGCTCAATACATTCTAATACTATATTGAATAACTGATTAAAATGTAAATTTAGCTGTATAAAAACGATACCGTTTTCTATCACAGAATCGGAGTCTCAATAATTCCGATTTCCAAATATTCCATATGTCTTTGAACCTCAAACGCGTAGCATTATTGTAGCTTACTACTATCCTTTATTATCATTTCTTCTTTTCTTCCTTTACATTTAATATGTCTCAACTATAAGTGTATGCTTTATTGAGCCACATAAGAATGTAAAATCAAAAAAGGTTCAATAATTATATTTACTTAAATTTTTTCTAAGCAATTTATCTATTTTCAATGAAGAAATTATTTAATTTCAATATTACTTTCGTATTAAAAGATATGTCGCTACATGATTTAAAACAAATATGTAATAGTTTAAATTAGTATCCCTTGGTGCGTCTTAGGTTATAATCTGCGTAATTTAATTTTATTCACTAATGTTGCAGCAAGAAAAATCTACATACCGATAAAGTTCAGACATACCCAAGAGTACATATGTGAGATCTATAAAAAGAAATATCTAATTAATTTTAATTTAATAAAATTTAAATATTATCTTAATTATAGAGGGTTTTATCTCGACTTCCATTTATTTCTTTATATTCCTTTTACTCTTTAAGCGCATGGTCGTTTTTATCCAACGAAGGAGTTTTTTCCATTTTCCGTACAAATGTTATTAAATATATTTCGTGTACTATCATTCAAATATAAACGTTATAGTTTAAATCATTGTTTATATTATTTATATATCTATGTTTTTATTCTAGCTAAAGTAAATCTATTAATTTTTAATGCAACTACAATAATTGCTTTAATTTTTTTACAATGATTGCTTTTTATATTTGATAACTGATTCGTAATTTTAATTATATTTTATTTTATTTTAATTATAAATTCACCTCATTGTTATTTTAAATAAAAAAAATTAATATAATATTTATTTCACTTTTATATTAGACACTGAAAAATATCAAAATTTTTTTTAATCATATCCATATTTTTTGAATAATTATTATGAAATATCATTATCATCATCATCATCACCATCACCAGCACCACCATCATCATCATCATCATCGTCATCGTCATCATCATTATTAGTATTTAGAATGTTTTTTAAATTCTAATATTTTTCTTATTAAATTTTATGATAATATTACAGTAATTTATGTTTACGTATAAATTAATTTCGCTGGATAAGAGAACAGTACATCTAAAATACAGAAGAAACAATATTACTTATCAAGCAGATAAATTTATTTTATCTCTATAATCTATGGTTTTTACTAATTTTTGTTCAACTCCTCTTATCAAAAAATCCTCATTAATTCTTTAGTAACTTTTAATAAAAAAAGTGTCAATCTTCTTTGTCAGTCTTTATTTATCTTATACACGAAAAGAATAATATGCTATTCATGTGTTCTTTTAGCTAACCTTGTTCTATTAATATAGTCTGCAATATTTTTTTCCTTCTTATTTTCTTAATTTATTTCATTTAATTACTTCATACAAATTTAGTCAGAGAGGTTAGAAACGAAATGAGCAGGCATTTCGTTACTTTCATTTTTATCCCCCCCCTCTCGCTCACTCTTTCTCTCTCTTTCTCTTTCTTTCTTCTTCTACCTTTCATTCTGTCTACATCATGTTCCTTGTAAATATGTATGATTTACATTCTGATAGTTTTAAATTTAAACTATTTCATTTTTTTTACTTTTAGAAGATTTTTAGAAAAATTTGTATTAATAATCTTATATAAATTTATATTATAAATGAAAATAGATTCTTATAGACATTTTTCTCTTCTCGGTGATGTACATTATGTAAGATAGTTTTAGTTTTGTTTCATATGTTTATGTTGTAAATAACATGAATTTAAAAAATTACAGATTTCGTATAGATTTTTATCGAAAATATTTTCTTGGAATTGTTATTATTGCTAAAGTATGATATTTGTACTAAATGCAGGTTCTCAATTTGCGAATTTACAGTATAAGACATTGTTGAGTGTCATGCGTTTAAAATGCTGAGGCTCGATGTCAATTGTCTTTCTGGTGTAGCGGATGCAGTTCGGAAAATCGCACTGTGTACGTCAAGCTATTAGGATGCACTATACTAAAACGGGAATAAATTCATTCAGTAATTTAATGTGACATAATGAATTGTGGCTTACTAAAATTATTTTACACATGTTAACTAAGCGATATCTACTACATCCATTCTGCCGAGAAACTAATTTTTCAAATAGAATAGTTCGCACACGCGTGAATAATTTTAATTACATAAGATTTTATGAATTTGTATTTAGATATTTGTAAAAAATAATTCAGTGAACTCTAAATTATGAAAGACGTCCTTTCTCGGGGTGGGGGAGCAAGGTATAAGCTAATGGTCCAAACAATCATAATGTAGTTCTGCGCAGATCGCTACATGAAATTCGAGTACATTTCAAATGACAATAGGACCGTCTACGTCACAGCATCCGGAAATTAATGACGAAACTTGGTCTTAGCATTTCATAAAACAATATGTAAATACATGTTGTTAAATTTATTTAATATTTACGAACTATTTATAATGCACATTCTTTATGATGACATTATAATCTAATTGGACAATGAGCTGGTTGGAAATGGCTCAGGTTATAAACTAGTTCGTCTTTTTTTTTAGCTATTGTTTCTATTTTTTTTCTGCTCTCTCATTTTACGATCATTCCATTCTCTCTCTCTCTCTCTCTCTCTATCTCTCTCTCTCTCTCTCTTCCATGTTTCTATTTGTATTTTTCTCTATCTGTCAAAAGTAGCATCTTATAAGTATCTTCTCAAATAACCTCTCCGCGATATTATTTTTATTGTGTAGATAAAACAATGAAAAATACGTTGTCGATATTATAAAAGGTTTCTAAAGAAATTTATACTGATTTATTAAAATCATATTGAATGATGGGTATAAATGTATTTATTGCAATCTATTTATGGAAAATGCTTATTAGCTCGCTCTTTCAATATAATATATTCTATTCTTAAGCTAAATTATAAACTTTTATTTATCTAATGATCTGGATAATTTTTATATTATTTATACGACGACATTTTAAATATAGTTGGAAAAAAACCTGATTATATTTAAGTACTGAAAAAGTACAAAAACTATTACTATTATATATTCTAAAATATTTTATAATTTCTATTGATTGAATAATTATTTTGAATTTCAGAATTTTTTAGAATCTTGTTTTTAAATGACATCTATAGAGAATATAAAATAATATAAGGGGCTTTAAATAAAATTTAAAAAATAACAGTATATTAAGCTTTATAAAGATTAATTTCTCTAGTTAAAAGTCGAATGAAATGTTTACATTTAGATTTTTTCGGAATCGTGTAAATCTGAAAAATGCTAATAAATAGTTCAATGAAGTGATTTATTTTTAATATAATTCGAAAATCTTTTTTATATTTTACACTATCTCTTCTTCTGAATTGTCTCTTTCCATGTCGCGCCAACGCCTTGTCTCCCCCAGGATCTTACCCATCCATTCTGTTTGAGCGATTCCCCTTTTGTGCATTGATGATAGTCGAACGATGCGATAGGACTACAAGCCAAACAAGTAAATATAGTTGTGTTGGGCGTTGTAGGTGCAGTACGGCTACTATTCCGATGCACGCAGATAGCTTGTATGGAATATTATTAGGCGACACAGACGAATGTTCACATAAATGAAAAGGTGAAGCTCTGTTTCAGCATGTGTGCACACACACACACACACACACACGCGCGCGCGCGCGTTAAATCAGCGATAGACGAATCAGTTTATGTACCCGTTATAGCACCGCAGAAAATGCTCTATCCTTGAATAGAAACAGCGAATAGAGGTTTAAAGAGGAGGGAGGGACAATAATAGAGGTTGAGAACTCGCTTGTAAGGGACATATTTTATGCGACTTTTATCCATTCTTATATAATTTATAGTATTTAGTCTTTTGGATAATTTCTTTTTACTTTTATTGAAATCATCTTATTCTTCATACTTTTTATTTTACTTTTATAAATTTTTAGTTTTGATTTTTCCAGATCTTACGAGAAAATATTTTGTATAATTTCCAGAAAAAAAATATCTTCAGATATTCTTTGTAAACATCCTCTACATAACAAATAGATACAACTAGCTTTTTATCAAAAATATAAATTATGAAATATGCGCAATTCTTCAGATCTATTCCAATAAATATTGATAATGTAAGTGATAATGATATTGTAAGTGGAACAATGTATAACTGTTTCTATTATAATTTTGATTTTAAAAATATTTCAGAATATTTTTAATAATTCGTATTATTACAAATTAATGCCTCAACCTTCATCAATATCCCTTAATTTCTTCTACATTAATTCTGTCTATTCCAGATCTCTCTCTCTCTCTCTCTCTCTCTCTCTCTCTCTCTCTCTCTCTCTCTCTCTCTCTCTCAAACAACCCTTCTTTACAATAAAAACTAAATAAATAAATAAATATATATATATATATATATACATGTACATACATGCACTTCAATTTAATCAATTGATACAATCATTTGATTGTATCAACGTAAATACGGTGACTAATTTGTAAATTCCTGTCGATGCTTTGGTCGGATGCATAATAATTCATCACGTCGTATTTTTGTTTTGCCTTGAAATATATATGTCAGGTATAAATGTTCAAGAGGAAAATCAAATAGGCATGAAATTTAATTGATGATCTGCTAATGTCAAGCTATAGATACATTGAACAACCTGCAATGAAACAAACATTTAGCCTTGAAAACAATCAATTACCGTAAGATCATGTAATTATAATAAATTAAATTGATATATTTTAAATTAAGATTTAGTAATTATATATTTCTATCGTTAATACCTGATTATTGATTTTTATTATTACCAAATTACTCATTATTATTACATATAACATGTATTTCATAAAATGGACAACAAATACATGTAAAATATACGGTTATTTAATGTAAAAAAGAAGTAATTCTAATGCTTTCTGTATGTGAATACAATTATTATGTTAATGTACTATTATATTTGTAAGAAACAGTGCAGTTTATGGAAAGGTATAAAAATAACAGTGAATAAATAAATTTTAAAGAAATGTGTTCCGATCTCTAAAATAATCACGTGATTTATGCATAATTATTTTTATATAAATTATTATATTTTTTAGATAAATATTTATAATATATCTAATTAAATAGAAAAAAAGTATAAATAAAAGTAGAAGGACGTCGGGTCAGGCGACCCTCTTTAAAAAAAAGAGGGAGAGAGAATAGCATCACGTGTAAGAAAAAAGATAAGACAGGTAAGTACTCATCAAGTTTAATAAAGAATAGAGAAAAACAAAGAATAAGACGATGGAGTAAAGAGAAAAAAGTATATGTACGAAATGTATAACAGGGAAAATGATCGAACTGGACTGTAGAGACATGTCACACAATACATGTACGTCATAGGCCAAATGTTAACCAATCTCACGTGATCTTTGTGCTTTTGTTTGTTGCAGCAGAAAGTCAGATTCTGGTTCGCCACGGGTGGTGCCGGTTTTTGCATCAGCAGGGCGCTTGCACTGAAAATGACACCAGTTGCCGGGTAAGTTACATTATTTTTCTTATTGCATTCCAATTAATCTTACTCTTCCACTATTCATTATTACTCCCCTGTGACTCAAGGTATTCAGCTGTTCTTCTTATTAATGCATCCCCTATCAGCCATTTTTACCTCACTATACAGTTTATTCAAACCAGCTTACTTAAACGAACCCTTGCAAATAATAAGTTTCCTTCAACTAATACTGAATAATAAGCTTACTACGTACCTGATAAAGATTGCTACGAGAATAAAATATAATATACTCTAGAAAGAAATGTATAAAATCTTTTAATTTTATTAAAATTATTAATAAATAAAGGGAAAAATCAAGAAAAATAAATAATATTTGAACAATTAAAATATAAAATGGCAGATATAAAATAGAAACACATGTTTTTCAACGTTGGCTTATAAGATTCGGATATGAATATAATTAAATGAGAGAAATAGTGAGATTAAGAGAGTGAATTTTAAAAAGAACGATTTGATAAAGTACATTAAAATATTAAGCAACCATTTAGTTGAAAACACATATTTCTAGCTGCTACTTTGTCTTTTTTGTGACCTTATTAATTTATATTTAGTAAAAAGCTAACTTAGTACTGATAAATGAAGAATTAGAGAGAGAGAGAGAGAGAGAGAGAGAGAGAGAGAGAGAGAGAGAAAGACGCAATTAAACAGTCACAAACTGGAAAATTCAGTTATATATTTCTATTTATACCAATATATCATTACGTATTCGAATTAAATTATGAAGCTGAATATGAGTTATATGAATCACATTAAGAATGTAGTAAAATAAAAATTTTTTATTTCTATTTTATTTTTTTATATTTTCTATATTTAAAGTCTTAAATTATATGAAGAGTAAAACTTCGAAAATGTTCAATATAGAATTGTAAAATTTACATTTTATTTTAATAACATAAATAAAATTCATTGATCCTTAAAAAAATAAAAGAAAGATTTTTTTAGATTTCATTAAATTTTTAAATTTCATCATTCAACATAAAGAATATGTAAATGATATTGCTTTATGTATAAAATTGAAAAATGCAAACCTTTTAAAGATATTTAATTGAATCCTTAATTTATAAATTTTGAGAATTCACAAAAAAGAAAAATGTAATTTAAACATTGAGATATGTGATAAATAGAGGATAAATTATTGAAAAAGAAGAAAAAATTTGGTTCACGATAGAAAGTTAAGAATTTCGGATTTATTCGCTAATCAACAATAAATTTTGAACTTCCATCTATTAACTCTTTATACATGAAAGTCTCTAGGAATATATAATTTCTCTCCCCCTCCCCCCGCCTCTTTCTATCTATCTCTATCTCCTCTTCATGTATTATATATATTTATAGAGATATTAAAAGTAGAATAAAAGATATATGAATCTGAACTCGGTATTGTCGACAAACCATTACTCTGTTACTCTTATTTCCATAATCATAAGAAATAGTTCAGAAAATAACGTGAAAAAGAATGGCATAGAAAACGAGGTATCTTCCTTTGAAAGGAAAAAAAGGATAAGAGCGAGGGTGCGCGTAGGGAATAGAGCAACTATTCGGCCAAGCGTAATAATTATTATAGCTTGTATAGGAAATGGCGCATCCGGAGCACGTATAATTGTATGCGACGACTGGCATTACACGTGCTGTACTGTTACTGTACTGTACTGTTACTGTACTGTATCGTAATGTACTGTATCGTTACTGGACTTTTTCATTATAGAAACTCATTTACGTAGATACTTCCACCGCATACTTATAATCGCAACTATATCTTAATCTTTCTTCAAATAGATAGATTCAAATAAATTATCCGTTGTACGTCGTATTCATGATATGCATGCAAACTATTTGCTCTTTATTACCTGTAATTCTAATGGGAACTTAGTGTAGTGTACGAAAAGTGAATTTCGATGTCGGTACAATTGGATAGATATTCCTAAGCAGACTTCAAATCTATAATTTATTGAAATAGAATTAAAAACTTGAATGAATTACCAATTTTTAAAACATATTGATTATTCAATTTTTATTTATTACTTAAAGAATAAATTCTTTGCATTCATTATTTCCCTGTAATAACTTAGTCCATACTTTTAGCATATAGTTTTACTATTGCAGTAAGAAAAGCTGCAATGTATGTCTTTATCTTTCAAGCATTATCTTAAAATTTTATCTAGGGATAACGTTTGATGGAAAAAAACCGTTATTAATTTTATATTTTGGTTGAACTTTAAAAGACATCATTTTCACATAATTTGTAGGTTTATCATTTAATTTCCTCTTATCACTTAATAAGATTATTCTATAGTTTTTTTAATGTGAAAAATTTACTATTACCTAAATAATAACTTTATAATGTAATATATAATTACATTTATATTAACTAAAAATTAGAAATTAAAAATTAGTTAATGAACAAACATCATAATACAAAATTTACATTATTTAATATTTTTATTATCTGCATTGTAGATTTTTCATATAGTTTCTACATATACCAATGATCACCTGCTTTAGAAAGCAATTACTTGCTCTTACGAATTAAATTGTTTCAATTACTATTCATTAAATTTCTATTTTAAATTTTTCTTTAAATTTTTTCTTCTCATTTATAGATTATAATTATTCAGTGACATGAAATATTTTTTAATCAACTAGAAAATGTCATATCAGTCATTTTATTTTTGTTGTGCCACTGCCTTTTAACTAGTTTTTTGTTCTTTTCCAATCAAAATTAATTCGAAGAAGGCGTTATAATTAATTTTTCGATTAAGCATACAAGCTTTTTCATTAAAAATATGAGGCTGATGATATGAAAGGGATTTCATTTTTTGTACAAAAAATTAAGATATGTTTCTTATAATAAAGACTAACTGTAATATTAAATGTTTATGTAAATATCTATATAGACATTATAATTTAAATTCTATCATAAATTGCAATATACGTATATGTAACATGTACATAAATTATATATATATATATATATATACATATACATATTAATTCTGGAATAGACTGCCACAAATGCTGGTAGCACAATCACTTGAAGATTTATGGCTGATAATCCTCTTACTTCGTGACTTAACTGCCATAAAACATAAAGATATGCGAGAAAATGATGATTACAGATCCTCAATTGAATCTATAATTTCATATAGTAAAATTAACTTAATTTTTTACAAAGGTATTTAATACTTCATTGTTTATTTAATGTAGATAAAATATTCAAGTCTAATTGTAAAGTATGACTAAAAATGTTGTATATATTAATTTCATTAAGCCCTACCCTTACATATCTTATAAAGAATTATACAGAAATTATTGTAAGCAAGAGTATGATTACTTGGTTAATATAATAAATAAATAACAAAATAATAAATATTTTGATGCTATAAATTATGATAAATGATTAATTTCAAACAATACAGTAACCTTAAACTGGAACTAATATATCAAATTACAATTCATGTAATAAACATTAAATTAATTAAATTTCATTTCATTAAATGTATTATAATTTAAAATCTTCCTATATTTAAACCGATGCAGATCACATAAATAACAGTACTCAACATTATAATAAAATCAAGCAACAAAGAATTATAAATATTCGATATTTAATTTCCTTTTTTATTTTCGTATTTAAACTTATTTACTCCAAGCACTCTAAATTTATTCTGTTTTATGATTTATTTAAATATAAATGTCATAAAATATCTAAAATTTAAACTTATGTTTACGTATTGAAAATAAATCATTGAATATAAATTAAAATTTCTGCGAGAACAGATTTTTTAAAATTATCGTATGTGTTTATTTTACAAAATTTAGTGAATTACATTTAAATAATCCAACGATGCCATAACACGCACGCGCTCACGCACGCACGCACAATTTAATAATCACGGTATAGTAGATATAGATCAAATTTGGCTAGACTATACACCTTCGTTAAAAAATCAAGTAAATCTGGGATATCTAATGAAACATGAGAAGGCCATGGAAATTAATATTAAATTATTATATTGAATAATCTGTTAGGATACGTAAATGTGTGAATGAGTTCACTTATCGATGAGAAATTTTATGCATCTAAGATTTATAATGAGTGCGTAAAGGATATTAAAGAGCGATAGAGAGAAAGAACTACCGAATTGATGCGTGTATTTGTGGCAAATCGAAAGGCCATAGATCAATCCTCCAATCTATCCTCGTCCCTATTCGGGAGCTTCTCTTCTCTTAGTCTCTCGCTTCCGTCTCGCTCCGTACCCTTGGAATGCCGAAATTGGTTTTACGAGCCACGTTGTGTTGTGCCGCCGTTGATAGGCTATAAGCTTCCACCAGGGCTATACCGAGCCGCAATCGGCTACAACCAAAGGAATCCAATTAGAGGAATAATAATGGAACGATCGGAGGGGCTACGGATTACCCATTGGTCCATTCCTACTCTCTCTTGTTTTTTTTAAATCGTATTTTTACTTTTTTCTTTTTACTTTTTCACGTAGCGAAAATTTTCATAATTCTCCCTCCTCTATTTTTTTCTTTCTCTTTAACATGTAATCTTTTTTTGCAATTGGTCATGCACTAGTTAAAAAATTACTTTTTTAATAATGAATGCAATCATAGTCGCAGGTGATATGTCCATCATTTGAGACGCTCATTCGTTTCCCATTTAATAATATTTCTGAGAATAGCGTAAATTTTTATTTTATATTATACTAGATAATAACAAATATTCGATTATATAAATTAATTTTAACTTTTATTCGACAACCTTCTTTGACTTTAAATTCAATCCATCGACAGCCAACCCAAAAATGTCCACAATTAGAGCGAATCAGAGCTTATCTAAATTGTACTTTAATTAATTAAATGTAATAATAAGTAAAAAATATTCGTTTACAAATTACAAAATGTTTTAATTTCTGTATTTTTAACGTACAGAATTTAATGGCGATGACAAATTCTGTTTAAATTGAAAATTTATTATTAAATGAATGATTAATGTTCATTAAGTGAGCGAAAAAAAGTTTTATTACTTAAATTTCCTATTATGTTTTTTATAATTTCAAGTGAACTTTTACTTTAAATTAGTGTTTTCGTTAAAAATAAAGTATCTATACATTATTACATATTAAAGAACAGATTGCAATATGTATCTTGATAAAATATTAAATAAAAATTTTAAATTTGTATATACTATATTTAATAATTGAAATATTAGTAAATTACTGTTGGAAAAATGATTGCTAAAATTATTAATGTAAATAAATATAATATATATTTATACTATCATAGTCAAATTATCTGTAACTAGAGAATTCGATTATGTATTTACGGATTTGACTGAACAAAATTCTATATGTACACCTCTATATACGATATCTAAATTGTTATACAAAACGTAAAATATAATATGCAAGTTGATTATTATTGCGAATTACAGTTTAAAAATTTTCTCAATTTACATATTAAATTATAAATATTTTTATAAAAAGCAAATATTTTATTATGTTAAACAATATATGCATAAATTGAAAAAATATTAATATATTGTTATATATAGTTATATAAAGACATTGGGGAATTTTATTTTTCAGTTTATGAATAATTAAAAAAATGTATAAAATCGATAGAGCATTATCGTTGTAAGATTAGCTGTAAAAGTGAAATATTCTGATCTGGTGTTCTATCATTATTTGTTTTGTTCTATCATGTCTAGCTGGGAGAGATTTTAAACGATGACTAGAATTTCGTCGAAGAGATTTTTAGTTATCGTGAATCTATGTATAAGGGGACTAGTTTTAGTAATGGAAATGCGTTGACAGGTTTATCGGATACGCTAATGAGGTCGTTAGAGACCTGCACCGTACGTGAATTCGTCTTTGGATTGGTTCATGCCAAAGCCATAAGATTTTGTCAAAATCGAACAATTTGATTGATCGAAATCATGATATAAACTATAAGACTCTGAGTTTAATTATCGTTTAATTTAGCGTTTAATTGTTAGTTAAATATATATATAGAATTTAATAAGATATATAAATTAAGATATATAAATATAGATATAAATTAAAAAGAATTCAGAATAAATATACTTGAAATATTAATTAAATAGTTAAAAAAATTATAACTCCTTATTATGTACAAGTGTTTAAATTTTTTAAATACATTTTATCCGCGATACTAAACATGAAATTATTATAGAGAGAGTTAGTATAAATAGATAATTAAAAAGAATACTGAAATATTTTTGTTATCAATTAATTTAATATTTAAGAAATAGAAAATTTAATATTGTTTTGTTATAATAGCATAATAGAATAACAATGTTTTTAATATTTTTTGTATTATACATAAATTAACAGTTATAAAAAATAATAAGTTCATGTTCTTTTTAAATATCAAATACTAATCATATAAATATGTATATATATTTTTTATATTATAAGAAATGCAATGGGATATGATTAATTGATCGTTTATTATTATCGGAAAGTTAAAAACGTAATGAATAATAATATAAATAATTCTTATAACTTAAGATATTATTATTATTATTGTTGTTATTATTATTATTGTTATTGTTATTATTTTTATTGTTATTATTTAAAATACCACTATGTAAGTAGTATTAAAAAAATCAATTACACATACATGCATAATAAAATAATTCTTAATGTAAAAAACAATGCAATTTAATTAAAGTAAATGCTCTTAGTGAGATATGTAATAATAAAAAAAAAGAAAAAATTAAATAAAGAATTAACGTAAAAAATAAAAAGCATAGAGAGAAGAATATAGGAGGATAGAAAGTAAGAAAAATAAAACAGAAGAAAGATGCAAAGGAAAGTTGCCGTATCTTAGCCCCGTATACCTTCACCCTTTCGTTATCCGCTTCGCTTCGCTTCGCTCTCTCTCTCTCTCTCTCTCTCTCTCTCTCTCTGTCTTTGTCTCCGTCTCTCTCTCTATGCTGCCCATCCTTTCTTTTATGTACCAATTCGGTTTAGCTCGATAAAAGCGCTTACGCACGCCGCCACTTAACCTCGAAATTTCGATTTCGACGCATGGTATTTTAACGAGACCGATATTCGCCGGAGCACATGTACGCCTCTGTCCGTTTTCTCAATCTCGTCCAAATGTGCCCCGAATCCTTTTTCTTTCAGCCATGCCCTGATGAATGCAAGCTTTAACGAGCGGAGGGCCCACATTTTTGAAGTCCGATGAAAGAGCAGACGTTCGAGAAGAATCATAGTCGAGAAATGAGAAAATCTAGTAAAAGGAGGGCCACGCTCCTATAATGATATTGGCTCGGGGATCCAATCCTCAGGGAACACTTTGAAAGTCGTTTTTCACAAGCCGGTGGTAATCTATTGGACGAAATAGGTCAGTCAAGAAAGATAAAAGGAATTAAGGGATGGATATTCATCTTCCGAGAGCTTCATCAAAGTAGCCAAGTAGTTGTATTAAATAAATGAGGGAGGGCCAGGAGGTATGGATGCGTGTAGGTATAAATATCGAAGAAAGGGGGTGTTTCTGACACAGGGCAGTGGTATTCACTAATGAGAGCCAAAGCGAAATGAAAAGAAAGAGAGGAAGGGACCAATCGAAACGAAAAATGTTAATTAAAGTGCGCGTCAGGACTTTGCGGCTCTCCTCCTCGAGGCTTCTTCTATCTACCCGTGGCTTTAACACCGCTGAGCTTGTCTCGATTCTTCAGACTATTATATCTTTGGTAGGACTCTAATTGGCAAGGCATGGAAATTCTGAAAGGTTCCTCCATCCGAAGAACGGCCGCCTCCTTGTTCTGGATATAAGGTTTTTAGCAATCCAACCGCCATTGCTGACTTCTGTTTCGAATGATGTTTTTGGGACTCTCTCTCCTTTTTCTTATCCGCTCAATGACTCTCTTTCGTGTTTTTCCGCACTTGTCGGTGTCTTTATGACCGTGTGAATGTTGCGTAGGCGTTTATTCTTAAGATCCCCCTTTCTCATTCATCTGTCTATTACTCATAACAATCGTTATCCCTAATGTGTTTCAAGACTTCTTAATTTCATTTATTTATGCATCCTAGAAACGTATAGATTTGTATTCTCAAATATTCATAATACAGATATTTTGATGTGCATCACTAATTTACAGATAATAATTATAAATTTACAATAAAATAAAATAATATTTCTTTCATTCACTTTTTGACATATTTATTCATTATTTTTCATATTTTAATTAATTAATAATTTAAATTTGATATAATTTTATAGAATAAACTTTTTTAAAAATTTCCCGCATAATTATATTTATTTCATTGCTATTATATTATTTAATAATTATTTTTGAATTTATAAAGAAAAAAAATCGCATTTCAAACATTGATAATTCATTATTAACATAAGAATAAAAATGTATTATTTAGTATTTTAAGTATAGATATTTGTATTGTTTAATTAAAATTGAATATAAATTTGTTATAAAAGAATTTAACAAATTAGTTACTATCGTTTACTTAATTAATATAAATATATCGATATCAGATTGTCTGTTTAAATTTTTAATTAATATGTTCAATATTTAAATGTCAAGAGATAGAAAAGAATTAGAATTATAATAATAGTTATAAATAAATCTTCCGATAAAAAAACTTATATTTATTGCATGAATTTTTTGAAAAATACAGAGTGTAGAATCTGTTTATACACTGATTTCACAATCTTACGCGATTGCATACCTTGGCATGTTTAATCACTACAATTTTAATAACTGATTAAGTATCGATTTCATATAAAAATAATACGATTAAATAAATAATGAAATAAAACAGGACTCGAGAGAAGAATCGTAAAGAGCTAAATTGAGAAAAACGCAAATATAGTCAGGAAAGCAATTCAATCCATTAGCGATTAATCGGTAGGCATATTGAATTCGACGGAACTGCTCTGCCAATATATATGCACGTGTATAAAGCATAATAAACCGCTTTCATTTAATGGATCCGTGGTGTTGTTACGGTGTAGGTAGAAGCTGTAGTAAAGACAGATGGAGAAAGAGAGAGAGATTCAGAGAGTGAGAGTGTGAGGGACATTCACAGTGGTGCGGATTGTCGACAGCGGGGTGTAGCAGAGAAGAAAAGAGACGATCGAACGACGGCAGGTGCGATCAGGTTCGTTCCTAATCTCCATACGCTCACGAAATCGGAATGTTACCGAATTAAAGGCGGTTGAATAATTAAATTCCGTAAGAAGGCAAATCGACGAACTCAAAGAGTAGAGCCGTGTGCGATCCCAAAATGTCGTATACTTTTTCTCGCACTTTCGCAGGTTCTCAGTTTCTTTTTTTCACTTCTTTTTTACTGTTTGCAAAGACTTGAATCCTTTTGTCTCGTCAGATCATCAGATGCTTCCAGAACTTTTATATAAAATATATGCATATAGACATATAAACACATATAGGTTTTATATAGAATATATTTTATATAGAAAATATATATAAGTCCACGTTTCATCCTTTGATTAGTAATATGACAAGAAAATATATTAATATTTTTGATTTTTCGACATTGATAAATCAATGTCTTCTTTAACGTTATCGATAATATTTCTTCCGTTGATTAATTTACATCGTATTGTAAGAATTCAGTTTTTGCTTTGAGCTATTCTAAGTACATTAAAATTTTATTATTTAAAGGAATTTATTTATTTCAAAATACTTATTAGACATTATAAAATACTATTTTAAACTTAAATTTTATTAAATTTAAAGTAGTTGATAAATGATGCCTTGCTGATAAAAACAAGAAAAGGAAAATAAAAGAATTCAACTTAGAAGTACCATTTAATTTATAGATAAAATTGTATAAATTTTTATATTATTCTTAATATTTAATGTATATTACTATTGCTTATTTTTTAGAAATATTTTTTTAATAAAATTTTAAAAGTAATATTAGCATATTATTATTTCGCTAGCTAATATAATAAAAACTAAAAATGTGTGATTGAAAATTATTTTTTACATCAATAATATTCTACAATAGATAATTAGTCAGATTTGATTTTATACTAAAAGTACATTAATTTTTAAAAAGAAGAATTAAAAAATAAGTTCAATATCGGGATTTCATATGTATGTGAGATAATAGCTTTAAAATCATGATAATTAAAAATACTTTTAAACAATTATTTTTGAGATTGCAATTACTATTAATAATAAAAGAAATGCGTATGCTTGAAGTTTCAATTGAAAAAAAAACAACAATAAAACAAAAAAAACAAAAGAACATAATTTTATTATACAGCAAAGGTTATTAAAATTACATGTGTAATAATTTGTTATTGTAATATATATTTATATGCACAATTATAATAATCAATGCTTTGTTTCAATATAATATGTATATGTACATAGAGACATCATATTGATAGAGCGAAAGCTGAAAAAACGAAGTAATGATCTTGCGACATTTCATGAATAATCATATTTATCTTATTGAATTACAGAGGTGGCAAGTTCATTACAGTTGGTGATAGAATTCGACTACCAGACGACGTGACCATGGGATACATTATTGAGCATATGTTGAAAAAGCAGCTCACTGTCGTTGATCAATTTCATTCGCACCTCGAAATCCTTAAGTTCCTTAACAAAGATACCTTTCACGATCAGGTAAGTTAGCCGATACTTCATAACATTTTTAACTTACAATTTTCAGGTTATTGCATTCTATTATCAAAAGTAATAATCTTGCCTTTATAATATTGTTTAGGTTAATAATAAATATCTTATTTTTAATGGATAAAAATATAAGTAATATAAATATTTAAAAGTTTTTTAAAAATATATAGCTAAGTCCTTCTATAAATTGATAAATTGATCGTTACAAATACAAAAATCTTATATATTTGTTGTGTTAGCATATGTAGAGTTATACAATGCTCCATTCTATTATTTCAGAAGATATGATCTTCAATTTAATTGAATTAACAAACAATTCTTTCGTATATTTTAATTCCATCTTGACTGATTTATGACGTATTTTATATCTAAATGCTTTTCTAAAAATAGTAATATTTATGATTTTACTATATTAAAGAGTCTTGTCTGCCGTATTTTACGTACTTAGAAAAATTCATTTAAATTATGTATAATAAATATGGTTACAGTCGAATTGATTATACAAACATGTAAATCTCATTCTGCTGAAATTAAAATAAAGTAGACGATTTGCTTGAGTGTAAATTTATAGAAGGAATTTACTATAGATTAACTGTTAGTATCATAGAATAGATAAATCCGGCAGATTTTATTGAGTATAAAAATTCAAATCGTATTTACATCCTAATAAAATTAACAAGAATTAAACTTTATTTAAATTTCTTGACATGAGCATAAGTGAATCGAGCGTAAAAGGAAAGGTGTGTTAATACGAAATATTAGTAAATGTATATATAATTTTAACGAGTGTCGATTAGAGCTTTTAGGTAAATTTATATTCGAAATAGCTTAGAAACTCAAAGATTAATTCGTCATTTATTCAACAGAGCGAAAGTCGAGGTCCTAAGTTCGACAACGGAGCATCAACTCCAATACCCGCCGTCCAAGGTGCATTATCTATCTTTATTTTTACTCCTTATAAAACGTGTCCGCATATTTAATCGGAGGACAGGATGAAAGAGATATCTTGAGTGCTACCACCGGGACCGCGTTCAAAGGCGACCGCCGACCCTCGAGCAAAGAGCCTTCACTCGGCCGAATATATTCGCAATGTCCAGCTACCGATAGACCCTTATAACGCTTCTGAAATTTCTATCCTACAATATTCGTTCTCACCCCCACAAAAACCTCACAATATTACGATATTGTATACGATATACGAGCATTACGTCAAACAGTTGCTCACAGCTGGTATTTTTTACGTCAGACTATTGCGACTACTGCTTCCATCTTGACTGTGGGAAAGCCTTACTTTATTCTAGATTCGATTCTAGCGATCCGATCAATGCTTATCTATTAAAATGATACTACTCATCCTTAAATAATTTTATCTTAAATAATAATAATATTATCCGACACTCATAAACTATACCATAAGCTTTTATAAGCGTTATAGTTGTCGCGTCACTAATTTTTAAAGCAGATCTACTTAAGAGCGCACTGACTATCTTAATAATTCCAAGTTATCGAATTTATTAAAATTAATTTCATAATTTTTACATAAAAAGAAGAGGTGCTAAGAGTAATTTTAATTGAATAAGTATTTAAATAATAGAAATAGGAAAGTAAAACGATTTCTGTGACGGCAGTCGAAACTATTGTTAACGAAATAGAAAAATATTAAAAGATATAAATATGTTTTCATATGCGAGAGAGTATGAGCTGAATTCTAAAAATATCCAATAAACTAAAAACTTCCATAAACTTCTAGTGTTCAGACTAGCTTTAGAAAATTTATACAATTTTACGTTATAAAGTTATATTCATTTTTTACATTCAGTTTAAAACGTCTTGTCTTATCAGACCACTTTATATCCTTTTTTTATAACTTTTTAAATTACGTACGTAGTTAACCGGTATGATCAGTAATTTTTTTGATATTTGTTACAGGTATCATTCAGTTATTCGAAAGGGCCCAGAGATGACTGGAATATTATAAAAATAGATGGTTTCAACATCAAGGATGATCCAAAAAGGTGAGGCCATTAATATCAACAAATCAGCCTCTAAGATACGAAATTATCGTAGAAAACAAAATCAAATTTCATAAGTTTTCTAAATAAAATTATTTATTGTATTGTACAAATTATATATTATATTAAAAATTTTCAGATAATCAGTATTATTTTATTTTAATTTGATTTCATATAAATAATTTATAAATTTTATTGATAAATAAATACGTTTATATATATTAGTTTAGGAACACTCAAGTAATAAATAAATTCAAAATTTAAATTTCCCTTACTAGACTATATGTAGCAAACTTTTATATTGAATAAATTATTTTAATGATACGCGATAAAAAATAAAATTAGCTTTAACCAATTCACAATTCACATTTATAAAAATTGAAATTATTTATTAGATCATTTTTAATGTTTAAATAATAACTCTAAACAGTATAATATCCTTGCGGGAAAATAATATTTATTTATAGAATTAAATAATTTTGAATAAACAATAAGCATGTCAATAACTTATTTGTAAATTATTGAAAATATTCCATATGTATGACATTAAAACCTAGAAGTGTTTTTATTCAAAATGAAATTATATATTTTAGTTACGTTAAGAACGCAATTATACTGATTTTACGCATTATTATCTTTATAGTATTGTATTTATTATTAAAATAAACCTAGAGTATCGAAGCATAAATAATGATAGTTTATTTAACGATTGAAACAATTAAAAATTATATAATACAGTTTTAATTTTAGATCATAATCTATTATATTATAGATTATGTTACCAAGTTTAATGAACTTATTAATATATATTTATTATATATTATATGGGTAAAAATAAAATATAATTTAAGTTAATACTATTGTCGGAACAAAAAACATGATTTGATTGGTTGCTTATAAAATTAAAAATTAGTAAAATTATAAGGGCTACCTTATAGAATTTTGAATTAAATTCAGTTTATTTTGTTTATCAATCATAATGATATTAATCAGAATCATGAAATAAGAGATATATTTATTATTAGTTGACTATAAACATTAATTTTTGTTTTCTACAATTTTAAATATTCAATATTGAGTAATATTGCATTAATTAATCATTAATTATGTTTAATGGAAAACTACTTATATAAGATTAGCTGATGTATGATTTTTGGTATAAATGATCGAAAAACTATAAATATATTTATTTATAAACTGCTTTTAAAATATTATCTAAAAGAACTATTTTATTATTTTAGTTTAAAAGTAATGATAAAAATTCTATTATATCTTGGCATATTTTAATAGTAAAATAATGTTAGATTGTGAAAAGTTCCATGATTTTTGTATAGTAAATTCTTATCGCTATTAAAAAATATTATTTTGCTATAAAAAAACTAATTATTTCATTTTATTTTATAGGTTTAAATCATTACATTGCCATCTGTTTCCTCAAGCATCGAATTGCCCACATGGGTGATGACTTGCAACTGTAGAACATTTAAGAATCAGCTCATTGACATTTTAAACATAGCATAATTATTATTTTTATTTAAAAAGTTCACTAATTTCGAAAAATGCTTTAATAAGCAAAGAGTTTAGAAACTTCGAAAAATACTTTTTGTTTTAGTCGTTTTGTTTCCATTGCGAAAAATGTAAATAATGAGTAGCGTTTGTAATTTTCGATGAAAAAATATTAAAACTATTTTTATATCATTGTATAAATATGTAAAAATGGAAAGGTATTGAATGATATATTGTATGATTAAAATTAGTTTTATAATTCTTTATAACTTGTATAGGTATACAGTACATAATATAAATAAAATAGTATTTTATGGACAATCTGAAAGAATAATTTAATGTTGTGTTATTATCAATATTTGAAAATAGCACTTAAAATTTAAAAAAATTTACAATCTCTATATTGAAAGATAATGTATTTAAAACTTTTTATTTAATTTTTACTGTATTATTCTTATATCGTAATTTTTTTTCTAATAACATATTATTCTTTCAATACTACATCATTCATGAAAACTATAGAAAGCCTATAAAATAAAAATATATTTCGTTACATTAGAATATATTTATTACACGCGACAAGAACGTTAAAAAATGTAATATTGTAATTAAAAAAAAATGTAGATAATGTTATATTTTATTTAATAATAATAAAGTGTAATAATTTAAATAATTTTCAAGAAATAAGAATCAGTAAAGTTATTAATTAATATACATTTTGGCAATATATAAAATCAATTATAGTCTATTAAAATGAAATAAATTTTTGTGTAAAAAATACTTATATTTTCAATAATACTAATAAAGAAATATATTAATTAATATAAACAATTCCTATGTTTACTTATATAAATTGAGTATCTTTTTAATCATATAATTGCAGTTATAATCTGTACATTCATTAAGAATTTATATTCGTAATTGATCTTATTGATTGAATAAAATTAAATAAAATGTAAATGTAATATATGTAAATATCTACTCACACATAAATACATTATATACATAATTTATTGTTAAATAATATTACTTCATAGATTTAAACGAATTCGTTTCAAGTAAGAGTCTGATACGTATCGAATTTGCATAAATAAATATATATACCTTTTTAAATGTTTGCAACTTAATTTCATTTTTTTAAATGTAGCTGAATAAAGTCTTAATTAATACTTTTTCAGAAAATGTTAGTTTCTTTGACTTCAGAAATCAATGATACATGCGTTAATATATACTTAGTAATATAAGTCTAACCTAGTCCATTTTTAAGTAAAATAGTGGTACACAAAATGTGATACGTATTTTGCGTGTGGATGAGTCGATAATTATTATATTATTAATATAATTATTTTTGTTACCTTTTTCATGCTTCACTGTAAGTAAAATTTTGTACAAATGCGTGTTTTCCGAATTTATTGATCTATTTTATAATAAACTAATAATATATTTAATAAAATCAAATATGTGTTGCTTATTGTAATAGGTAATTTTATGTAATTCGTTTATGTAATTCGTTTTTATGGATCTTCATTAAAGAAAAAAGGAAATTTTTATTTAGAAAAAGAAATTTTTACTTATCCTATTTCCATTTATATCTAAAATATAAAAGATGTAAATTATAGTCATTCTCATTATTAATTATATTTTTTGTAATTTTTAATGGGTAAAACTGTTTTTATTTTTTTACAATTTATATTTCATGTAATGATTTTCTTATATTAATTTATTTTGCATTATTATTATTATTGTTATTATTATTATTATTCTATTAAACATCAGGGGAAGGGAAGGGGAAGAAGGATGGGGACGGGAATATGGCGGCTCTAATCGCTAAATCGGTGATAGAGGGGGGAGACGAAGATAACACCCGGGACCGGATCAACACCCGAAAGAGCTAAGACCGGCTATGGGGCGATCTTCGCAGCAATTAAGGGAATAATTACGGAGATGATGGAGGCGCTAAAGCGCCAGCCAAACATCTCCAAAGTTATCAAAGAGCGCCTCCCTGTATTGCAGGGGAAGATAAAGGCCCTTGAGGAACAGGAGACAAGGGAGCGGTGAGGGATTCAGAGGAAGGTGCCCGCCTTATTTTCCAAAACCACCGACAACGGTCGGCAAAAGGTCATCACCGGCAACAACACCAGAGGCCCAAGCGAACAAAAAGAAGAAGAAGAGGAAGAAGGTGGCAGCGATAGCATCGCAGACGCCTCCTCCAGTTTCCACGCGAGAATAAAAACGGGAGGACCGCAGAAAGACGGCCAAGGCCTGGGACAAGGGGATCCCTACAAAAAAAGCGTCCTCATTAAAAGAGGTAAGGTGTGGCCCGAGGCCATCGTCCTTAGGCCAGCGGAGGGGAAGACCTATGCGGATATCCTAGCAGGAATCCGACATCAGGTCAGTCCCTCCAAGCACGGGCTCTCGATCAAGGGCATCCGCAAAACCCAAAAGGGGGATGTCCTGATCGGGATTAGAAAATCATCATCGGTCGAGTGCAAGAAGGGCTTTGCCGATGCCTTGAAAAAGGCCATCAGAGCCAGCGCAACACTCCACACTCTGATCCCCAGGAGAACACTGCAGGTCAGGGACGTGGATGAGTGCGCAACGACCGAGGAGGTCAAAGGCGCCCCTCTGGCGATCCTGCAGGACTATACTAGTCCTCTAGAGGTATGACTCACGGGAGCCAACAAAGCCGGTAAACGGCTTGCGATCGTGACCGTTAGCGAGGAGGCCAGTAAAAAGCTACTGGAGGTGGGCAAGGTCCCAGTAGGATGGGTCTACTGTGGCATAAGACCACGGGTCCAAGTCGAGCGCTGCTTTAAGTGTCTCGGCTATGGACACCGAGGTACGAGCTGCAGTGGCCCATACAGGAGTACGACCTGTTTCCGGTGTGGGGAACAAGGTCACAAGGGGGTCGGATGTAAGGCTGAGTCCAAGTGCTTCCTTTGCTCGGGGACCTCCCCCGCGGCAGTACACCATATCGCGGGGTCATGAGCCTGTGCGGTTTTCTACGAGGCTCTAACGAAGTGTCGCTGAAGTGGCTAATGTCCTGCAGGCCGATTTGAACCGAAGCCGGACGGCGCAAAATCTGTTCGCCCAGATCCATCTCGAGCTGCGGGCTGATATTGTTCTTATCAGTGAGCAGCATCGGGAGGGACCTGCGGGGGCTGGTATCGCGACATCACCGGTACCGTTGCGATCTGGATCCCCAGTCCGCACTGCTTCCAAGCAGAATGTCATGGAGCTGGTAGCGGCTTCGTTTGGGTGAGGAGCAGGGGCGTATAGTACGTCAGCTGTTGCCTCACTCCAAACGAGACCATCGACAGCTTCCAAGTAAAATTGGACACCCTCGAGGATGCTATCGGGGACATGGAGAGTGAGCTGATAGTGGCCGGGGACTTCAACAGCAAGGCTGTGGACTGGGGGAAACCTGTGACCGACTCCAGGGGAAGGCGAGTCCTGGACAGGGTGTCCAGCATAAGACTGGTGATCCTAAACACCGGTTCAACGGCGACCTTCCGGAAACCTGCAATAAGGCAGACCATCCTCAACGACGTCTCCTTTGTGACGGAACGTCTGGCCGCAAAGTTGCGGGATTGGCGGGTGATCGAGGACTATACAACCAGTGATCACCAGTACATCACGTTCCGTGTTTGTGATGACCGGCCGCTCAGGACGGCGATCATACGCCGCCCTTGCAGGTGGCTCGTTGCGAGGATGGACGATGCGTTGCTTTCTCGCGCCCATTGCTCACTATGTACAACTCGTGCCTTCAGGCGAGAGTTTTTAATTCCTGTTGGAAGGAGGCAAGATTTGTGCTGGTGAGCAAGGGCAAGGGACCGTGGGACGCTCCGTCGTCGTATAGACCCCTCTACATGCTGGACACTGCCGGGAAGCTCCTGGAAAAACTGGTGAGACCCCGTCTTCAGGCTGCGCTTCTAACATCTGGCGGCCTCTCGAAGAGTCAATACGGCTTCCGGAGAGTTAGGTCAACCATTGACGCTATCCAGAGAGTAGTGGAAGCGGCCAGGAGCACGGAAAGGGGAAACCACTTCTCCCGACAAATATGTCTTCTGGTGACACTGGATGTCCGAAACGGCTTCAACTCTTTAAGATGAACAAACATGCTCGGGGCTCTGGATCGGCACTTCAGGGATTACCTTGAAGAATTACCTTAGGAACCGATTCATTGTATACGAAACGGCGGAGGGCTCAAAACGGAGGGAACTGACGTGTGGTGCGGCCCAAGGCTCCATGTTAGTACCTGATATATGGAACATTTCCTACGACGGGATCCTGAGATTGGAAATGCCTGAAAGCTGCTTTCTGATGGGGTATGCGGATGACGTGTCAGCCATTATTACAGCGCGTAATATGGTCCTGGCACAGACGCCACTCAATATGTACCGGAGACGTATGGCGGCTGTGCAACGGAGATGCGCACTTCGTGTAGCGTGTTCGTATCGCACGGTCTCGAAGACGGCCTCTCTAGTGGTCGCTGGGGTAATTCCCATCGACCTCCTGGCCCAGGAGAGGAAGTTTGTCCACCAGGCAAGGGGGACACTCGACCGTGGTGAGGCCAAGGTGCGAGCCAGAGAAATATCCCTGGCTAACTGGCAGGACAGATGGGAGCGGGATACACGCGGAAGGTAGACCGTCAGACTAATCAGTTAGGTACCACGTGGACCGGCCGACAGCATGGCGAGGTGAACTATTACCTCACCCAGCTGTTGACCAACCATGGGTACTTCCGTGCGTACCTCCACCGCATGGGTAACGCGGCGGATTCCCGATGCGTGCATTGCGGATCCGCCACGAACGACGCCTTGCACACATTTTTTGTGTGCGAACACTAGGAGCGACCGAGGAAAGTGTTGAAGGGCGACGTCGGAAGGATCACTCCTGAAGGCATCGTCCCTCTGATGCTCGCCAGTCAGGAGAACTGGGGAAGGTTCGCTTCTTTCGTCGAGGATATTTTAAGACGTAGGAAGCCGGCACTTTGGAAAGCTCAGAGGGTGCCTCGAAGGTATAGCTTCTGGGTCCCTCCCCGAAGTAATGCTTAACGGCGGTGCCGGGGAGGATATAAGAACCAGGAAAGGATGTCCCCTCGGCGAACTCGTGTCGTCCTCGCCCTGTGGTTTTCACTACATGGTGCGGGCGGTGGGAGTGCGCTGAGGGGGTGAGGTTTTAGTGGGTATACCGGTATCTTCAATGCCGGGGAGGCCCACACACCGGGGGTCCGGGTACCTGATGGTCTTTAAAAGATTTCCTCCCTCCTTTACAAAAAAAAAAAAAATTAGTATTATTATTATTATTAAGTAACCAATGATTCATTTATCAGTGATAATTTGTTACAGTTTTTTATTAAATTTTGTACTTTTTTGATAAAGAATTATTAATTTTGAATATTTTTTTATTTTCATTAAAAATTATCGCCATCTGTAACTTTTTGAGAAAAGTATTTATTATGATAAGGTAGATTCCTGATTAATCAATGGTTGGTATTGATTATTCGGTTGTGCGATAAAATAAGTAGTTGGTATTACTATTTTTTAGATTAAATAAAGTATATTATCAATTTATTTAAAACCTTTTTTAATCATATAATACATTAAAAATTACTGAAATAGTTTGTAATTAAAAAAAAAGAAGAATTTTTGTTTACTCTCAATTTTATAAATGCTGATAAGTTAGTATATGATTTTAATCATTAATCATGTGCAAAATGTTTGAGATTCATTTTGCGATATATATAATATTGAAAGACATTTAAATTTTTTTCTACTTAGGAATGTTAGATTGATTGTTTACGCTCGTGATTATAATTCAATAGAATACAAGTAATACAAATTTCAATATTTAATTTTATTATTATGAATAAATTATAATTCTTACTTGAAAATAAATTCGAATATTTATAATTGTAAACGAATTAAGAACCTTCTATCTATGAAACTATTATGTTAATATGCAATACATGTGTACATGTGTAATAATTATAGTAATTTTCTCAACTTGATTTATATTTTGTAAATTTTAAGTTTCTCTATATATATTATGTCATTTCTACGATTATAATGTTTTTAGATTACAAGTATAGTGACTATAATGATTATAAAGTATTATATAACTTTGTATATGTATATTTTATAGATTTGTATGTTTAAAATGTATCGAAATACTAATTTCTTGAAATTAATTTGGTGCATACGTTATTAGTGAGAGAAATATTTAAATTAGTATAAATTTTTATACTAATAATTTTTGAATTTATTTAATATAAATTTTTGAAATTATTTTTATTAATTTATATTTTAAATAGAGGTTAGATAATTTTATTTCTATAATAAAAGTTTATTTATTGCAATTCATAAAAAATTATTATTATTAATTACAAAATTATTAGACTGTATGCCGTCCAGTGAATAGGTGGTAGTTTTCAATTTAGTAATTGTAAGACATTTGTTGACGCGTCAAAATTAATCGAAACTGCATTTTGTAGATGAATTTGATCTTACAGACATACACAAAAGTAAGCGTATTAGCTGTTTTCTTTCTTAGAAAGAAAATTTAAAGAAAATCCCTTGTAAATTTTGATAATTCCTTGATAAATTTAGTTATTTTAAACGATTCCATTTATTTTATATTCTTCTTTGTTGAATTATTGTCCTTCTATTGATAAAAAAGTTACAATTTTTACGTATGTACGTTAAGTAGCGAGTGGTTAAAAAGAAATATTCCTCTCCAGAAAAGGTACAGGATTATCCGATAAAGTCTTACATAATTTTTTGGTAAATAGTGACTGATATGTTAATGTTATAAGTTATAGAAATTAGATAAGGTCAATAAAGGCAGGTTAGCAGGTGTAAAAATGCCCTTAATCCAAAGTGCTTCCAAAGAGCAGAGGTGTTTGTAATAATATGTCTCATAATGTCTAATATGAAGTCGAAAGGTCGTTGAAGTTCGAGCCGATAAGAGTTTAATGAAACAAAACATATGTACATCTTGATTAATAAACCTAGCAGTATAGCTCGCGAGATAAACTGAATAAGCATTCGTATTTTCCATATCTAGTGAGATACTTGGTCGATCTAGAGGAAAGGCGTTTCGTCGCACATTTCCGATACAAAGGCCTCCATTGTATCGAGGAATCCGTACGTTCTCAGTCCTGCTCGTGCGCACCATCGACAGGGGCAAACTCGAGCTCCGAGCTCGGACCGCAGTTTTATTAAGGAACACGATGCGCGTCAGCTGCTTTAGACTCGTTAAAACAACGGCCGAGCTCTCGAGGACAAGGGCTTCTTCCCCCTCCCTTCGTCGCTGTTAAAGCATTTTCCGAAAGAGCTCGTGCTCATCGTTTCCCGGTGAAAATTACACGAATGAGCTCGTGGCTTCTCTGTATCAGCACGAGCGTCTACAATCCACTTTAAAACTCGCTTTGTATCGTGTTCGATGGAGTGGAAATAATGGTCGCACCGTAACCAATTTCCCTCATTTTTTGTATTCCATCCCTTCAATCTCCCTTAAATCATGTAGTCGCGATCGAAGCTCCGTGGGAAGTTGATTCGGATTCATTTACCTCATAATGAAATGAACTAAAGCCAAGCTACTTTTTACTCTAGATGTGAATCTATATATGTGATGGCAGTCTGTCTTTGGTGGGGGCGGTGGCGGACGCGGGGTGCGTATGTGTGTACGTGTGAGGCAATCGCTCAATCATACATCGACTTGCTACCTAACGCTCAGTCACATTTTTCGTCTCTCGTGCATGGACAATTTATATATAAAAATCAATAGCTTTATACTATTTATATTTGTTGATTTGAAAGCAAGTTAAAGCTCTTTTATATTTTAAATTTAAGTATTGAGAAACTTTTTTTTATAACTGTAATTCGAAACGAAGCGAAGCTACATGCCTCAAAATTATAAATAATTTGCAATAAATTGTTATACCTTCCAGTAATTACAAATCCTGTTATATCATTACAAATTATGTAAGTAATTAGTTCCTTTACTTTGTCACATTGTATTAATCACTATCTTTCAATTAATTGCAATTCATATCAATAAATCTTAAAATTATTTGCTCAATTTCTGTACGGTTAATCGATCGAAAGCTTCCCTGAACAGAACTTTATGAAAGTGAAACAGGACCGTTGCCAGGGTGCACTACGTTCGTTATATGCCGAAGCGCATTTCCGAACCATTTGTGTGAAGAAATTTATCGCTCAAAACTTATTTATATATATATATCTATATAACTATATATATATATATATGTATATATATCTATATAACTATATATATATATATATATATATATATATAAATATATATATATATATATATATCTATATAACTATATATATATATGTGCGTATGCGCGCGTGCGTATATACGTATGTATATACGTATATATTTGAAAGTATTCACAGTCAAAAAAATTAAACTTACACTTATAAAATTTATCTAGTTTTAGTTTCAACCAATAATTTTTTTTAAAGAACATACAGACTTTAAATATTTAATCTTAATAAAAACTTTTCTTCTGATCTATATTTTTACTTATTTATTTTTAAAATTTTTTTCAATATTTATCATTTTATAAAATGAATTACTATTTTATATTCAATTTTAAAAATGTAGAAATAATTATTAGTTAGCTACATTATGTTGATGTAAGATTACGATATTCTTTATATCAATGTTTGGTAACAAATTATATATGCTGAAATAATATATTATATATACCTTACGTAGTCAATACACACTTTAAGAAATATTTAAAAATTGATATATAGGAAATTATTAAATGAATAAAAAAACTATTATACTTTTATAATTTGTCTTGTAGATGATAACGCCCGAATCATTTATATTCATACTTTTTCATTTTCCAATTGAAATCTAATTTAAAATAGTATTTTTAATCCTATAATAAATATATTGTTTATTTAGACAATATTTTAAATAAAATATTTCATTTTTTATTTATCTGTAACAGGGAAGGAATTTTTCTTTCATTTCGATTTTTTAAATAATTCATATGTATATGTGAAGATGATTCGACAATTTGTTAAAATAAAATTTCATTTTTCGTTCGATATTTTGAGATTAATATTATATACTATTGACAACAATACTTTTTAAATAAAATTGGTAATAAAAATTATAATATTGATTATTTTTCAAAAAATTAAAATATAATAAAGTACTGAAATTGATTTCTTATAAATAATAAAACTATATCTATTCAAAGTTGTAAAAATAAATTTTATTATTTCTGGAACAAACAAATTGTTATTTAGAAAGAAACAAAATTTACAAAAGTAATGAATATATAAATCAATATTGTGAATGATTTTCTAATACATAATTCAGTCTAAATAATATTGTACCGATTTAGTATTAAAATTATTCTTTTAAAAAATACAAATATTTTTATCGTATGAATTTAAATTCGTATTGTTCATTTTATAAACAATAATTATAAATTCTTTAAACTATTATTAGATAAAAATTTTTATTGTTTGAATATATATATAATATATACATTTTGTATAATTTTATTTAACATTTAATACATAAAATATACATCATTATTTTTCATATTCTATTTCTATTCTATTTTTAAAAAAACATTCAAGAAATGAAATTTTTTATAATTAAAAGAGGTATAAGTGATGTGAGTAGAAATAAAATTCTATGTACAAAATTGTGTGCCTTTTCAGTGAAAAATGGTCATATTTTGTAATTATGACTTTTGTGCACAAGAAAAGTTGCTCACGACATTCCTAATATACAGTTGAAGATAGACTAATAAATTATATAACATTTATGAATAATAATATTTTCAGAATACAGATAATACTTATTTTACAGAAATATAACAAATAATTTTAGTTTACATGAAATATGTTTTCATGTAATAGATATCAGGCAATTTCAACAACAGTTTTAAATTTAATATTATTTATGCAAATTCAAATAATTGTTAGAAAAAGTCGACAGATATATTTAAAAAAAGACAAAATTTTATTTTATTTTAATCTTATTGTATAAGAACATTTAAAACCTAATCTGTTACAATAGATTTAGTTTGCAATGAATTAATAGGTTATATTATAATTATTTAAAATTAGTTTTGAATTTTTTTATGTGAAGCAGCAATAATATCAATAGTTAGATAATTGATTGCATATACGCAAATTAGAGGTCTCATCTTTTTTTCTTTCATATTATATAGTAAAATATATATATATATATATATATATATATAAATATATACATATATATACAACTGTCATTGATTATTGTTAGAAAGACTTTTTAAAAATAAAATTATTTATTTAACGACATAGTTAGCTCTATTTTCTTTATTATAATTAACTTATTCACTTTCTTAAAGTAACTTATTAAATATCTTTCAAATTTAAATTTAATTGTTAACCTTATTAATTTTTTTTTACAAATTGAAACTTAATTACTGATAAGATAAATTAACTTGTGTTACGTTTTTACAATGTAAATTGATCTGTAAATTGATGTGATTTTTTCATATAACTTTTCATTGGTTGCAAATTTTGGGAAAAGTCGGAAATCGATCGATTTTTATTATTTCGGTTTTTCAGTAATCGGTTAGACGGCGCTGGAAAAGCGTTTTTCTCATTCATCTAAGGATCGCGTTGATCTAGTCGCCAGGATTTGTGGTGATATGCCTTGCAGCTGCACCCTAGAAGTCACAATTTTACTTTTCAGGATCTTTCTTTTTTCTATATCTAACTCACTTGTTTATGTATTTCTCTAATTGTTATTTCTAGGGCTAAGTCTGAACAAGCTTGGCAGAATGCGTTTTTACGAGACCCTATAATATTCTTCGAAATATAATATTTTATTTTAACAGTTTCGCCAGATTTCAATTGTATATAGAAATATCATTTATTTTATATATTTTAAATTGAGTTTAAATTACACTTTACAAGTAAGACAACTTTCTCAGACTAATTTTTTTGTTCTTAAAATTTTCTGTTTCAGAACTCCAGACAAATAATGCTGTTGAATACTTCGCATACTGAGGTTATTCTATATCGGAATGCGAGCCTTCGAGACACGAGCTTACCGGTCCAAAAAACCATGGGCTACTAAGCTCCTGTAGCTATATTATAGTCTCCGCAGCTCTTTCCAATCGGCCATCTCTGCGAGGCGAAATCATACAAGAATTTGTTTATCAATATATTTTTTTTTTATTCCCTGTCACAAAATATAGTTTTCCTTAATATGAGTAATTTTTTATATAACATATGCTTTCTCTGATATTAGATGAAGGCGGCCCGCAAGAATAGAAGAATATTGGAAAACGTAAAAACATCGTCTACACTATCTAACATGTGACTGCCTAAATAATAGCTCTATTTATCAAAACAACATTATTATATTTAATCGTAAAGTTTAAATAAATTAATTATAATTCTCAATTATAATTGTAATTCTCATTTTACTTAAGTCGATGCATGAACAAGGCAATGAATGAAATAAAAAAATCTAAGTAAGTCTCTTTGTTCACGATTACTTAAATTACAATTAATTAATTGCTAATTACCAACAAAATTTATTTGACCTAATACAAGCATTATAATTTTATGAAGCAGAGAGTATTTATATATTTTATTTATTGTTTAAAGAAAATAAAAATATAGAAAGAAAATAAATTTCATAAATATAACAATAAATTAAGTAATTAGAAGATAAAGTAAAAAATTTGTATTTTTTTACATTTGTTTTAACGTACTTTTTCAAAATAGAGTCTAGAGCATTATCTACATGCAAATATGTGTGGTGATATGCGCGCGTATATGTTTTTATTTACATATTATTCCATGGATAAATGAACATAGTCCTACAGTAGTATATGCAAAGTATGTATGGGCAGGGAAGCTTCGAGTCAATAGCGATAATTAAGGTTTTGAAACGATGAATGTAAATAAAATAAGCAGCAGCTTTTGACTACTAGCACGGTCATGGGCCCATATAAATTTAGGTCGAAGCACTGACAATGTGCCCTACATAACTTGGGTTCTGTTCTGATTCTTCTTTGCAATTCGTGAGAATTCACCAGGATATTTCATCGCTCGACTATTTTTGCGCCTACTTTTATTTTCTGTCTTCTATCTTCTTTTATTCACTAAAAATCGTTCTCATCCCTCCATCCCTCCCCCTCTCTCTTTCTATACGATTCTTATTGCATTGTAATAATTACTTTCTTTTTTTTTCTTTCAAACATTCATTGTATAAAATTTCTCACTTTTCTTTCTTTCTGTCTTTACAAACACTTCTTATTACTTCCCTTCAATTTTAAATTCCGTTTTCCATCTTAAAAAAATGATATCATAGGTTTTTATTTCAAATGTAAATGTATTCTATCGAGTATATATATATCGCAAAAAAATATTAATAAATAATTATTGTAAACTGGTTCATAAACTCATTTACATAATTGTTATCACTCACTTTAATTAGTATGCGACTACTTTTCTGACATGCAATTTTTTTGAAAAAAATATCTTCTAATTTCTTTAAATAGAAACATATGTTTAAAAAGATAACTATTTAGATTCAGACTCAAGCATTCATAGTCAATACTCCCATATATTTAAGGGTTTCGTAGGTTAGAATGAAAAAGTCCTCTTTATTATTACTTTAATTTAAAAAACATGTATAATATAATTACAATATTTCATGACTTACCTCTTATACGTTAAAACGTAAAACTTATCATACTTATAAATAGCGGACATTTTAATTTATGTCTAATATGTTTTCGTTTTTATCGAACGGATTTACCGCATAATAATGATCATAGGTTAAAGTGTATGTTAATATATTTACTAAATTATTCTTTTTTTTTTTAATTTATTTTTATTTTTATATTCCATCATTTCCCCCTCCATTTATTCTTTCGTTCTAATTTCAAAACACCTTCCCAAAAGAGCTTCTATTTATTGACATATGTTTATATGCCCTTACATCAAACACATAATAAATAAATCGATATCCCTTTTTTTTATTTGTTAACATTAAATTAGTAGATACTTTAATAACGTTTAAGTGTTGAATAATGCTTTATATATTTATTAAATATGTATACTTTTATAGCAGTATAATAACCAATATAATTTTTAATTATTTCTTCTTAATGTTTTACACAATATTTTAAAATAATATATCTAATTTTATAAATTATAAAATTATTTATATAATTATGTAATTATCTAAAAATTAATGTAAAAATAATTAGATTCATATATTTTAATTAGCTTAAATCTTTTTGAATTTATTAGAATCACAGGATAACTGTATTTAATTAAATAGTCTAAACAGCATCATTCATATATAATTTTTAATAAAATAAAAATTTATATATTTAATAATATTTTTTTAAACAATATAATTGTTATTTAATTATTAATGTATTTAAAATAAATAGTAAATATATTTCTTAATTATCATCAGCTAGAATTATTTTCATATTAGTATCAGATTAATGTTTATGTAAAGGATTTCTCTAATCTATATGAATTTCCTACATCTACTCTCTCATTTAGTATTGATATTTTATAATAAAAGTAACTGAGATAAAAAAAAATGAAGAAAGAAAAATTTTTACGAATAGATATACATATACATATAACCATTGAGAACAAAAAATGAAATGTAAAACATGTCGTTAAAAAGATTCGAGGTTTCATACTTTTTTTCCGGTTTCGAATCATATATTCAAGTGCTAGACTTTATTAAGAAGTAAAACTTTGTCAGTGGTATTTAAAATAACCTTTTAAATACAAAATAGGATAAAAAAATTCAATAATTCTATTTTATGTTTTTCACTCACTTTTTCTCTTTCTCTCTCTCTCTCTCTCCCTCTCTCTTTATTTCGTTATCTCTTTCCCTTTTTCTATTTTTTTTTTCCAATTATGCAATTCAATTCGCACGTTTGATACGAACAGGAAAATTTAACCTACGGTATATAAGATCATTGTCAGTAGTAAAGGGACGGATTATGTCAGACAAAAGTATAATGAATAGGTAACTGTTTATTAAAATGTGTATTAATAAATTATATTCATCAAATAATTTTATATACTTCAACATCTTTAGAAACTTTTTTAAATTTTAGATTTTACGTATTTATAAAATATATCTTAAATTTTTTTAAATTCATTTGTACATATTGAATTTCTTATTTGTTATAATTTTCCATGAATATAATATTTAAACTGTTTCATGAATTTAAATTGAAATATTGACTATTAAGATTATACTAGAATTCACAAACAATAAAAATTGAAGTTTACACATTTGTATAATTATACATATATTATATATATGTTTCTTTCTCGAAATGATTTTTTTTTTTAAATTTAAGTGGAAATAAATTTTATACGTTTTTTATGTACATGTAAATCAATCGCCATATACAGATTAATTCTGTTATATATCTTAATTTACAAATTACTATTATATAAATACATAAATAAACATAAAAAACGAGTTAGATGTTCAGAAGCATTTAAAGATTTTCGAGATTTATTTACGACTAGAAATTAGTAAAGCAGTAAAAACAAAAAGTTGATAATAATATAATATCATACATTTTAACGGTATATTATATATGTCTTGTAATATTTTTATGATACCATGTATATAGGAATGTATTCACAGAGTAGCATGTCGTAACTGAATATTCAAAGATTCATTTAAAGTGACACGTAGTCCTTTCAAATATTTTAGGTATATGCCACCTAAGAATATTGTTTCCTCTTGAAATCCATATATAATTTTATATTTTTATCCTTTATTTGTGTTCTCGAGTGAATTAAAATTATTTCTCAGATTATATAAAGATATAAAAAAAGTTTGAATGAAGGGAGCGCAGGTTAAATGATGTTAGAAGTGTAAAAAAGAAGAAATACGAAACGATAATTATTTACTATTCAGTTAACTTTCTGCTTATATATATATATATGTATGTATTATAGTAATTTCAAGAATATTTTATTGATTAGTTTTCAATTAAAGAATATACTTTAAACGTTATTAACATTTTTAAATGAAATTATATTCAGATTTTAAAGATTGTCTAATAAAATAATTGAATTTTTAATAATGATTTCGTATTTTAATTTTCTAAGCGCTACGATATAACGTAGGTAATATGATTTCTTAACGAAATTCTATGATAAAATATTTAAAATATATATTCGATTATTACAAGATGTGAAGCAGAAGTGTTATTCAATTTAAAATACATAATAAATAGTATGTTTAATAAACGAATATATTTTCGACATAAAGTATATCTAGTAATTATTTACTGATATAATTATATAATATAATATTTATGAATTTCATTTAATCTTTCGAGTATAATATTCTGCTTACTTTATCTTTATACATAATAAATAACTGATATAGAAATTAATGGTAAAATTAAAATTGTAATTTAAAACATTAATTTTTTTATAGTAAATATTTATAATTTTATAGTAAATACTCTTTATTTCTACAACTATTTATTATTTAAATTAAGGTGATTATTCGGGTTCAAGTATTTTATTTTAATACACACTTTTATAGAAAAAAATAATCAATTTAAAATTTCAAATAATTAATTTAAAGATATTAAATTTTAAATAAATATTTAATATTAATAAATATTTTATATAACAAGTGAATTTAGGGAATAAAAATTTTTCTATTCCCTATCAATCCCTGTAATAATTTTCTACGAATTAAAGATTATTTGCAGTATATGCAGTAATAATAATATTGTTTAATTTAAATAAATGGAAGTAATTCTTTAATAAAACAGGTTATAAAAATTGCTTTTGATCCAAAGTATAGTTTTTAGCGAAATAATTTTATTCTAAGTTTTATAGATTTTTACTAAATCTAAAATAGAAAGGAGTAGAAACAAAGAAAGAGAAAGAATAAATAAAGGATTGATAAGAAAATAAACAATAAATAAAAAATGCTAAAGCCAGGAAGATAAAAGTTTTACTATACGTGTAATAAGCATGAATGTAAAGAAGTTACAGGGAGGCATTTTTTAAAAAAACTAATTAAAAAAATAGCATTTCAAATATATTTTATTTGTAAAAAAAAAAGAATAAAATCATTAATTATTTTAATCGGTTTTACAATATTTTATTATAAAATAAAAAGAAACCAGTACAATTATGTAAAGATAACCTTCTACTATTGTATTATTGTTATATTTTGTATTGAAATTTACAAAATATTTGTTTAAATAAAAACAGGAAATATTGAATGTAATTGATTTTATATATTATATAAAACCAGGATTCAAAGCATTTGCACAATGTATTCCTCATATTTCTTTAAATATTAAGTTCTTCATCGATATCCGATAATCGATAACGTTTATTATGTGACGGTAAGTTAAAATAGAATTCGTCTTGATGCTATAAAATGTATCTATATATTATTTTTACAATAAATAATTGTTTTTTATTTAATATAGTTTCACCGTCGAGTTCATCATAATTGATTAATTTTTAGTAAGAGCGATCATAGACTAATATCCTCATATGGATAACTTATGTGAACAAAGTCTCCGAATATAAATTTAATAAATATAATTGAGACACCGTTTAAGAAAAATGACATATCTATGGCTCCTATAAATCGATTATCTAATATTAAATATTAATACGTAGTAACATAATTTTGAAGATGTTGAAAGAAAAATCATTGTAAGTATTATAATTTGGATGACACGAGCATTAATTTGAATATTTTAAGATACTCACCGCTCAACGAAAATTATACTCTTAAACAAATTGTAGCGAAATTTAAATAATTATAATTTTTCAGTTATATCATAATCATACAGCATCATATTAAGTTTTTCGGTAAAATACTTTTGATTAATAAAAAAATCTAAAATAATGTTTTCATTGATGAAAAAATTTTTTAAATTAGGTTGTTATAATCTTATATAACTGAAAAATTTCAAAGTAAAATCATCTAACTATGCGTTTAATAATTCGAAACACTAAGCCTCTCTTTCTGTACACGTAATTAATTTAATTATTTTGGAATTGAAAGAATTATACTATTAAAATGAATTATAATATAATAAAAATAATAATGATATTATAACACACTTAATGAGTTTTTTATAGTATATGATATTGATAATAATATTTTATATATAGTAAAATTAATTACTCTAAGAAATATAGTGTTATTTCTATTAAATATCTTACAATATTTTAAAATATGTATTACATATAATGTTGATAAATGATATACTGATTAATTTAAAAAGTCATAGATAGAAATCATTGAGCGAAATATTATTTCAATTAAAATTATGCTCTATAACGTATATTGAAAGTAAGATAATTAAAACTTAATGCAATTCGGAAAATAATTTTAGATTACATACTATTCGGTTAATTAAAGTTGTTATAGATACGAAAAATTAAGATTTAAAAGTTATCAAAATATAAATTATTTTTAATTAGTAAAATATAGTATTTAAAAGTAAATACTTATTCAAAAATAAAAAATAATCAAAATATTAAGATAAATATTGCTTACATACAAACTAGATTTTCATATGTCGGAATACAAAACACTAAAAATAAAAATATTCGATTAATATTAATTTATTATTATTTACTATTCTTTACTTGATTTTTTTGAATATGTCAAAAAATTAAATGTCTTTCTCTTAAGTTAGATAAGAATAGAAGTATTTAATAATTATTTTCTGTATATTTTACTATTTTCATAATAATTTTAAAAGGTATTTTTTTTCTCTTTAATGTTTTTAGAGATCGGTTTTTAACAGTATAATTCACCTTCTATGTAGTACAATGTAAATTTATATACAGACATATGAGAGAACTTATTATAAATTAAATAAATTATTAAAAAAAATTTTTTTAATTAATTTCATTATTGTAAAGAAATTTAATTTTCATAAAATTCATATTTTTTTAATTCATATTTTATTCATATTTTAGAAATTTAATTTTCATAATTTTATGTAAAAGTTTTTTAAAAAAAATAAAACATTAAAATAATTATAACTTTACATTTTTGCTATTACTTTTTTTATTATTATTTATATTACCCAATGATAAATGTTATATACGGATATGTAATTTTTGAGCGAGCCTCTTGAGAGTGATCCGGCAGACTTTTGTGTGTCGCCACTTTGACTCTGTCCATGCGACAACTTACTTCCATCAGCTTTTCCACCCTCTCACTTTCTCTTTATCTACTATATCTATATTTTACCTCCCCCTACCATAGCTCTTTATATCGATCAATGCGCTCTACCCGCAGCATCTCTGCGTCGAGACTATATGTGCAAATAAGCGTATCTATGTACATTTGTACATGTTTTGCCCTACGTATCCATGATTATCTACATATTTGTACTCATTTTTTCACCACCTTAAAGATAGACAACATATCATGTACGAATTTTTCAATTCTTACATAGAAGGAAATTTTTTAAAGTAGATAGTTTATGATACGATGTTACTATCTCGATAGTTTTTTAAAAAATAGATAAATTATAATAATTTATTAGATATAATAATTTATTAGATATATTTTATAATTTTCATGAAAATAAAATGTTTTTATATCTCAAAAATTCTTATAATATACTAATTATAAATAAATTTATTTATATTATATTACATAAAAAAAATATTATTAAGGTACATAAAATGATCAACTTCTATTTCCAAAAGATTACTCAGTAAACTATCTGAATTTATAGGCAAATATTCAAATATTTGAAGAATTCAAACTTGGGAATAATCTGAATCTGATTAAAATTACTTATTGGAATTAGAATATTATTTAGATTTTGTTTTTTCCGATATATTAGTTATATATAATCATTAAAAATGTTCGTTACATTTTTTATGATAAAATACTAATAAATATACTAATGTCTCTTTGAAAACTAAATTTTTTCATAATCAAATACATATTTACACACGCACACTAACATATGCACATACGCATTCCTACTTACATACATCTACGTTTTAAAACATTCAAAACATTGAAAATAATATACAATATAATATATATTAAACACAATACAAAATAATTATTTATTTTAATTATTTATTTATAAAAATAATTATAAAAAATATGTAAAACGATATTTTTACATATTTAATAATTTTATAATTAGGAAAATATTTTTAATGAGATCAGATAGTAAAGCATTAGAAGAAAAATCAGCTCAGAAATAATTATTAACAAATGAATTTCACATAAATTTGTAAACTAATATTTGCAAAAATAATATAAAAGATTTATTAGAAAATGAAGACTTTTCAGCCTATTGTATATACTATTATCATTATTACAATATAATAATAATAATAATATAATATATACAATATATATATAATAATATATAATATAATATAATAATATATAATATATAATATATAATATATAATATATAATATATAATATATAATTTATGGAGTATAAAAAAACTGTGAGAATGATTAAATACTTTATTTTCATACAAAAATAAAAAAAATACAATTTATAATTTTAGTTCAAATTATAGTAACAAAAAAAAAATGATTATGAATCATAATCAGAAACATAATTTATATCAATATAAAATATTCTATTAATTGAAAAATATCTATTATCAATATCTATTATAATTAAAATTAATAAGATTGTACAGTCAAAAAAAATAACGATATTATTTGTTTATTAGTGTTGTTATGTTTTAGAGTCATTTTTTAAAACCTTATAAAATAATATCTTCCATATTATTAATATAAAAGAATAAAGTAAGAAACATATTAATTCAATTTTATAATTTATGCAGATTTTTTTATTTAATATATTAAAAGAATTGACATCAATATAAGAATACTTTAAAAATCTGATAGATTACTATAATAGTTTTAAACTATAATTTTTAATATCAGTAATAATATAATATTTATTAAAATAGGTTACTGCTATTTTTAACAAAATTATATATAATATATTCAGATTTGTTCATTATATCCTTAATTACTTTTTATAGATTAATTTTTATAAAATTGTAAATTTTATAATTGTATGGTATAATTATGCTAAATTTTTTAAGACTATCGTCGATATATTTTTAAGCTTTTTTTTCGTTAATTGAAACAGTATTTAAAGACATTTTTCTTTTTTACTTAGTTTTACTATAATTTTAGATAAATTAGATCATAACATTTTACAGTTAAAGTTTTTTTTTATACAGATTAACATATAAAGTACGTACAGATCATCAATGATATTCTGCCAATGAATTACATAGATATCAAATCATTCTAAGAATGACAAAAATCAGAAAATTTTCAGCTGATTGTCACTGCAAAGAGCTCATGTTCATCTGCACAAAGAATTAAATGAAAGTGCGAGATTGAATACACTTTTTTTGCCAATATAAAATTGTAGAATTAGCAATACTACAATGTATTGCTAATTCCACAAAGGAAAACTAATTGAATGTTATTTATCCCAAACTTTCTTTCAATATCATTATTACTTATTCTATTCCTATAAATGGTGGTTTTTAATAATGTAAAGTATATAATATACTTTGGTATTGATTTTTATAATCCAATTATGATAGGGCGAAAGCTTAAAAATATAAGTATACAAATTTTAAATCATTATAATATGTAATATACACTATTTTTTAATAAATTAAAGTCCATATATTTTCTATATATGAGTGCTATGTAATATATTTTCTAATTAAATTGATATAAAGTAGTAGTAATTCATAATACCAACTTTATTAACATAGGTTCTGTTTACAATCGTGCTTCAATTTTTTTTTCAAAATATAACTAGTTTAATAATGAAGGGAAGAATAAAATAATTACTTTACTATAAATTATAAATAACTAGAACGATAATGAAAATCTTCAAGTTACGTAAATAAATTTAATATACTTAATTTAAATATATTATCATTTTTGTATTATTATTGTAGAAGTATGTTAAAATATTTATGAAAGTATCTATGGTTTCTATTAGGAAACACTTATTAATCGTAATTGTCTAATAGATGTAAATAGAATTTTATTCTATTGTCTTACGACAATAAATAGTTAAATATATGATATATTTGGACTTGAGTGTTGGAAAACAAATATTACTTATAAACGAAAATGTTAAAGAATATATAAAAATAGATTTGTATGGTTCATTCAATCAAATTTAATATTATTATATATAGAAACTAATTTGGAATATTAACTTTTATATAACATTTATATACATAAATATATATGATTTTAAAATAAATTTCTCCAGTTAGAGTCTATTCTTAAAATATTAAGAATGTAATGAGAAAAATATATAAAAATTATATCGGTTTTAGTATGTAAATATAGTAGTAAGAGTTATATACTATAGTTCTGCGGCTCTCTACTCTACAACTTTGTCGAACCATGAAAAAGGCAACTAGGAGCATAAAAAAAAAGGTACGTGTAGAAAGTTGATAGGGTGAGGCGACTAGCAGGTCAGAAAGCTCTCTTCTGCCATCAGCAAAAATAGATAAGAATGAAAGTAGAAAAAGAGGGAGATAAGAAGTTCGGGGTTAGAGAAGGAGAGAGTAAAAGAGGGGTTAAAAGTACGAGAGGGGCATTTGGGGTTCAGTTTTTCGCAGTGATGTGCGCGCGACGCGAATCCCCAATGATAGAGACTCAGAAGTAGGTCAAATTCTTCGTTCTTCTCTCTCTTGAGCTTCTCTCGCTCTCGCTTGCCGGCGAGCTCAACGAGCCTGGCGATACGCATACAGCTTTTCCCCGACAGTTTTACTCAGTACGGGGGACGGATCGCTTCGACACCTATCCGATTCCTAAGTAATCCTTCCGCTCATATACGCGACACCGCGAACTGTCTGCATTTGCAAAGGTTCCTCAGTATCTCGTTCGTATATTTATCTATTTGCTTGGGAAAATATCATCTTTTAATACTGTCATCTACATCCTCTCTCTCTACGTCTAATTATTTCATTCATTAGATTGTATCTATTATTCTGAGTGGGCAAGAATATGACAGCAACATTAACAAACCCGCTAGTATTAACTATGACATGTACTACCGCTTATCTATAAATGTACTCTTTAATAAAAAGAGGATGACTCGTCTATAAAATATGTTCGAAACTTGGTCGCTTGAGTTCGATAAAGTGAACGTAAGGAAGAGTTACCGTTTGAATATTGTTAACGAGTGATAAATTCAATAGTAGAAAGGTGAATGAACAAAGAAGCAATGAACTTTCGAGGACCATGTATTATTAAAGTCTCCATTTTAATACCTTCTCAGATGCCCATGTGAAATGACAACGAAGGCTACAAATATTCATTTAACCTGGAATAGCAGCCATAGCGTGACAACAGTCACAAGTCGTGCTTACATTCAGGTAAAACTGTTTTTTTTTATTAAATTTCTTTTGGCAATATGTTCCTAGGTCCCTTCATCACTATCACTACAAATATTGCTTTTTCATTTCTTGTACATTTTTAGCAAAAATTTCATCTAGAATAGCTAATATATTAAAAACCCTAATAACTTATGAAATTCATTAATATCGTATTTTCAAATTATCTCAATAAAAAATGTATCATATTTTGTTTATTAAATTCAATTATTGTTATTTGATATTACTGTCATTTCATATTATATTTTTTTTCATTTATATAACGAATAATCTTAGATCTGCCTATATGTAATTTTACAAATAATATGTAAAGAGATAATTGATTTTAATCTAATAAATAAATAAATTTATTTACATGGAAATACTAAGTAGTAAACCTTGATTATTTGTTATTCATTTTATTTATTTTGAAATTGTTTGCATTTATTTTTTTTAAATTTAATCATATCTTTTAAACTTAATATTATTTATAAAAATAAATTTTCTAAATTTTTATAAGTTAATTTATGAATAGATATAAACTTTAACAAAAAAATTTAATCTCATTGCTGATTCTTTTTTAGATATCCCAAAAATTAATAACCATTAATTTAAGCACATTCAATTTTTCTAATGGATATCAAATTTATTCAATTCCTTATAATTTACAGTCGTATTATTTCATGAAATCGCCATTATCTCAGCAATTTTTGTTACATCACCAAATTTATATCAAGAACGTGAATGATTTCATCTATTTTCTCCATTATAAAATAAATAGATATATTTTCTCATATACCTATCATTTATTGTTCAATATTTAAAAATGTATATAATATTTATTTTATTAAATTTTTTTTTAATTACATTATTTAATGAAGAAAGTATTGCCTCTAAAAGTTTATAATAACAATTATAAAACTCTGTCAATTGGATATCAATAATAGTCAATAGTTATTAAAGTATGTAATATTGTTTAAAGCTTAATTATTCAAATAATTTCGAATTTAATTTATTATTTATGTAATAATATAATGAAATAATAGGAATAGCCTTAAAACAAGCCATACTAGTATATAAAGTATATGATATAAAATATATGGTTTGTATCAATATTATTAAATAGAATAATATATTTTACATTCGTATCAAAAATAAGATAACACTCGCAATATCGGTATTCTTATTTTTCAACTTCTGATACATTTTACAATTTAATTCATTTTATCAATATCTGATTACTACGATAAAACATTATATAACAATCCAATATATTTTATTGGTAATTTTATAGCAAGCAGTATATTTTACAAATTATTCTTATTTAATATTACTCTATAAAATTGAAAATTTTCGAGGATTAATTTGAAAAACATAGTTATTTTCGAATATAAAATACTTTACAATGACAATTAGAAAAAATTAGAATAAAAAATCATTTGTCAAATCAAAAGAATACAACTGAATTGAATTGAGAGTAATTGCGAATTGATTTTACATCATATAAGGACGATAAAACGTTCTATTCATTCAATTTATTATATGAACTTTTATATAAAAAAATACCGTATAATAATACCTAATGTACATATATTTAAACATGCAAGCACAAGTCAATGCTATTTTCTCTGAAATATATATGAATTTTACAGATTTATAAATAACTGGTAGAATTACTATTTTTAAATGTATTCAATTTATTTTATTAGATGTATCAAATATTTTGTGTTATTCGACTAAATTATTTACTTTCGTTATCATAATATTTTAAACGAAAAATTCATAATTTTAATTTATATAAATTCCACAAATAAATAGAATTAAAAAATTCAAATTAAAATAAAATTTGTATGTAAATTATATATATTGTATCTACCTCTAATTATTCGATATTGGAAGTAGGGAAGATTTATTTAAAATGAATTATTTCTAGAATCTCTTCAAAATTCTCTTTAACTACAGAGAGCAAATATGTAGCTCCATCTAGTGGCCGCATGCATACTTTTTATAAAGAGCTTTTCTATAGCTAATGATTTATACTCTCAATTAAATAATGTCCTTGAATTTGTGTAGGACATCCCTACGTATACTGTAGCGATGATAGCTATAGATAGCTAAAATTGAATTTATCAAAAATAAGTTAAAGAAATTCAATAAATTGTCAAACGTAAATGTTTTCATACATTCTAGGTAAAAAGATTTTCTTTAAAAAAAATTTATTAGGTAATACAATAATTAAGAATAATGTTTTGAAATCGGAATAGGGTTTTTGAACTTAAGTCGTAATTCACGAATATTTTATTTACTTTGTATATAATATCCATCATCGAATCACTTAAATATATTGAAAACATTACATAGCATTTATTACTCTTTTCCTTCAAGATATTTTTTTTTCTGCATGATATCAGAAAAATTATTCAATTTGTCTCTCAAAATATTAATTCGCCCAAGCTTATTTTTTATTAATATCAACATTCATTTCTTGAAGATGTCAATCCTAACCTAAAATATCGATTTTAATTGTTCTGCATTATTATACTACGGGAAGTAATAGTATTTTGAGAAATATTTATATTATTCTCTATAGAAGTTTCAGTTCGAATATTAAATAAAATTGTGTAATATACTTTTTGAATGTTATTTAAATTACAATAATCGTTTGAACCCAATCAGATATTATAATTCATTGAAAGATAAATAATAGAATTCATGTTTTTAAATAATAAATTAATTTTTACCGCGGTTGCTTATAATTATTTAAAATAGAAAATAATTTATCATGTATAATACATATGAAATTTTAATTAAAATATAAATACTATTATAAATATTATAAATACTATTATAAATATTATAAATACTATTATAAATATTATAAATACTATTATAAATATTTTAAATACTATTATAAATATTATAAATACTATTATAAATATTATAAATACTATTATAAAAATTCATAAATGTAAGTTATTCATATTACAGATCACTTTTAATTTTTTTCTTCAAATATCAGGTAAAATATACTAATTTAATTTAACTGATATATAAAGTAACACTTTTTTGTATTTTAACATAGATTATATATTAAGAATACTTTTATAAAATAATTAAGAGAGGAACATTAATATCTAATACAGTCAAAATACGTATGAACAAATTTTGTTAATAAAGCGAAACAAACAACAATCAAGATTTGTAAATACTTTCTTATTCCCCTTCGTATTTTATTTATTTCTAGAAATACATTTTATCATCTCTCAAACTCTCAAACGCTACGGTAGTAGCTTCTTATTATATTAATTTCTCACTCTATCTTTATCGATTACACATAAAATAAATCCACGGCGATATTTAAACTGTAATTAAAAGCTAATGTCGGTAAGTATTAGCGATAAGTATTAGAGTGTAAATAGTTTAATAGGTTTTAGGTAAATATGAGGTCTTATTAATTTTAATTTAACATTGAATAATCATGCAAAATAAAGATTAGAATGAAGTTAATTGCAATTGAATTAATAAAATAATATGGCCATAATTTTATGCCAGGGTTTTATCATTATCTATAAGTGAAATCATCATAAATATGTAATTTTATAAATTTAAAAAAATCTTTAAATGTTTTATATGCGTATTATGTAAAAATAAGTAATCGTACGATCATCTACTGTACGTACATGTTATTTTTTAAACCTTAATAGTTAAAAATCTTTTTTAAAGAAAAAAACTTTTATATCCATTTTAAATTTAAACTTTATTTTGTAGTCAAAACAAATTTGTAAATATTATTTTAATAAAAGAAAAAATTATTTTTCAATTTCGAACGAAAACATATCTGATCTTTTTCCCATTGTCGCTTCTTACTTGATAGACTTAGTCTTTTCTTACGGATATAATTTATAAAATAAATTATTAATTAATTAAAATTAAATTAATTAAATTAAAAATTAATTAAATAAATTTAAGGAATAAATTTATAAAAATAATTATGCAGTATATTATATTTGAAAATATGTATAATTTTATTTTATAGCTTGAATTTATTTTTGTTTCAGATTATACTCAATAAATCAAATCACCACATACATAATGTGGGTGAAAATTTATTCGACTAATGCTGAATTCTGATTCATATAGTTTCACAAAACTTCCTTAGTTACATTTCATTACCGAATACTTGTAAAATTATTTTTTCTTCATTTGCAAGAAGAAAGATCAAATTTTGAAATGATACGATTCTCCGACATGAAAGGTTAGTTGTATGTTTTACTAGATATTAATAAAAACAATTAATATTAAAGCATTATTACACTTTATTGAAGATTATTGAATATTTATAATACAGTAAAAAATTAGATAATTTCCATCATAATACCTTTTATTCAATTAAATTGTTTTATATATTTTACAATATACGATATTTTAATTTATTAGCAATATATAAAGCTCAATATATACTTTTCTAAGAATTTATTAATTGTAAAAGTTATTAAATTATATCAATAAATTAAATACACCTAACACTTATAATTGAAATTGAAAAAAAAACTGATTTTCGTACAGCAGTTATTTATAGTACTATAATACATATTATCTATATGTTTATAAAAAACATCTTTTATATAATAAAAATGAATAAATATCGCAATTTAATAATAAAATGACATATTTTCATTATAGATGTAATTTATACTCAAAATTTTATTTAGAACAATTTAATATAAAACTAATAAAAAACAAATTTTTTTTACAATTTTCATGTGTTTCTAGGTTAATACAATTTTTAATACTGGAATAAAATTAAGTATTTTTTATCAGATATTTTAAATAATATAAAGACTCAGACTATATTTTTAAAACAACTTTTTTACCAAGAAAAATCAAATTAAAACAAAAAAAATATCCTTTTTTAAATCTAAATAAAAATATTAAATTTAAATTAATTTTAATATAAAATTTTAATTTTTGATATACGAAATAATTATAAACTTATTAAAAAATTTGTATTATTTTGAAAGATAATAGATATAATGAATTCAAAGTCTAAAGATATTTTAAAGAATTCAATATTAATCTATAATAGTGTAACTCACATTTTTTTTAATTTAAAACATTCTATTTTATTTTTATTAAAAAAAATAGTTTTATAATAACTATAAAATTTTAATATTTTTTAAAATTTAAGTTGATATAAGAAATATGCTAAATAAAGAATTGTGGATATTAAATTATTTTTTAAATTTAAATTATTTTAATTATTTAATTAATTTTAAATTTTAAATTAATTAATTATTTAAATTATTTATGTATAATAACGAATTAAGATTTATGTCAATTTTATTAATTATAACTGTAAAATGATAATGATTTAGATAATAATAGAATTTAAAATCTATTGTTTTCATTTATTATTAATAAATTTTAAATACAATAAAATATTGTATGTAAAATGAAAAACAGAATAACCCTTCTATACAGATTAATTATTATGTTCAATCATATAATTATGTTTTTTTTTACCTTTTGTTTTTAATCATTGTTATTAATTATAGTAAAATATTCATTAAATTTTTTAATACTATTTGAAGGAGTGCCAGAATTTCTAATAAATGCAAAATATTTTAACCGAATTATGCAAGGATTAATTAAGATCAGTTAATAATAATAAAATATTTAACTGATACTTCAAGATATTAAATATAGAAGAATAACTTTTTTTATACATTATTAAAATACAAGACATTTTGTTCAGGACCGAGGTCCCTTTACGCTTCGTGCAAACGGGCGGAATTCAAATTAGTTTAAGATATTTAATATACAAACAATCTGAAACAACAAATGAGGATCGTGGGACATAAGAAAAAAATCGATGGGGACTAAGTCTTTAATGGAAGACGGTCATGGTATCAAGTACGTTGTGTGCAAGGCAAGTGTTCGTAGTCTTTAACGTTTACGGTAAATAATTAGTTATCCGTCTACTTGAAAACTTGAAAAAGTGCGAATTTTCAGCCTGTGAGGCGTGATTACTGAGTCAACGAATCGAGAGCCCTGAGGCTACATCGTTAATTTCTCGTGGCCACGAGGTTCTGACGTACTTTACGTTGTTCTTATCTTTTGACAGCAGTCAGATAACATTCCTACATATCCATTGACCCTCTTTATGAACGAACATCGATCGTCTACCAGGTGAAAGATTTCTTGCAACTGTTTAAAGATCGTACTGCGTGCGTCCGAGGTATTCATATATACAGCCAGGATATAACAGCGGCGTGTTTTTATTTGTTTACCTCTTCTTCCGATTACCCGAACTCTCCAATATAGCAAATACATAAATAATAATTCTTTGCATCAGATCTTGAACATATTCATTGCTGAATCAAGTAAATAAAAAATGAATACATAAGTTTAAATTTATTTAAAATTTATTTATCTCTTTTAACTAATATATTATAGTAGTAAACTTGGTTAACTTAGATCATATATATCTGTATTAAAGCAATAATCGATCAAGAATATATAATTCATCCGTGTAAAGTTAATAAATCGCCGACAAAAATAAATTGATAGAATTTTTAAGAATTTGATTTGTTTTTTTTATCACACTTACAATTAATTTATTATATTTGTAACGGATAATAATTTAATAACAATTGATGATGATGATGATGATGATGATGATGATGATGATGATAAAGTTTGTTACGCGTCCGATCCAGGTAAATTGATGTAATTGATAACATAATTCGAAAGAAAAAGACAAAAAAATGTTAATGATGCATAGTAGGCAAGTGTATCGATTTATGACCTTATGAATAGGTCGTGATTGCTCGCCATCCGTTCCGAAATGAGTAAAAGATTATGATGTTATTACATATCTATGAACACTAGTTTTAATTCAAATTCCTTTCAAACAATTTAGTCTTAATAGTCTTAATATATTGCACATAAAAGATGTTATACAATATTTTTCAATCTATCATACTTTTCATATAATTTAAAAGAAATTTTTAATTTAAATAAATTTAATGTTTTTTGGGAATCTTGGTACAATTTACACAACTGGCCATAAGGTTGAAAAAGATGAGTTATGGAAGACATAAAATATGAGATGATTTTATGCTTAAGCTTTATTGTCAGTTGGTATTGATAGGTTTTGACGAACTATTTTCCGATCAATCAAGCCTCCATCTCAGGGGGGAAAAGTCACTTCCGAGGCAGTGGCTTGGAGTAAGGCCGTCAGGTCTGTGGATTCTCTCACGGTATACGTGAGATGTATATAAACGTATTTTTAATAATTACATTAAAAAATTACTTGTACCAGAGGATAATGCGTTGTTAATATTTTTTTCTGTTGTCTAGCTCTATAGTATTTTTTTTGTTAATAAAAAAGTTAAAATTATGTTTGAAACGTTTGGTTTATTTTTAATACTATATTATGTTTTATTTTTTTTTGTTAATTTATAATAGTTGTTGATTTGATTTATAGTAATAAAAATTAATGTAATAAGAAAGAGTTATTTAAGGAAAAACTTTAAAAAAAAATTCAATTCAAATTTCAATTCTATCTTGTATACATTCATGTATGTATGCATATGTACATGGCTAAATATAGAATTGATTGTATCAGATGAAATTGAATTACATTATTGAACCGATTACGTCCTTTTGTAGAAATCGCTTAATAGATGCTTCAAAAGATATCGGCGAAGTTGACCCATTCGTATACAAACATGGATAAGGTCTCTCATAACCTAGTTTTGCATATAATTAATATGGTACAGATTAATACGGTCTCTTGGTTTAGTCGACCATATGTGTTTGTGTACAGGCGCCCAATTGTTAATATAAAATATATTATACAAATTAAAATAAAATACGTGCACATATTAATCGAAAGAATTATCAAATAAAATATTCATTTAAAAATAATTATTTCAGAATAAGCGAAATTTTTTTAAACATTTGAGAAAAAAAGTACTTAAAATCATTGTATTTTTTCTTTTTATTAATAAAATTGAATTAAATTATAAATATATAAATTTTACAAGCCAACATTAATACTTTATTAATGTTTTTATGTTATTGAGCATATAGCTTGAGGTCGTGACTTTACATCAGTCGTCTTTTTCCTGTAAATTTAATTGCAAGGAAGGAGCTAGATCGAGAAAATTTATCAAAAATAATAAAACTATGATTTAGTTAACAAATAATTAATGAATGTCGTTTCCTAATCTCCGCGCGTAAAACGTTTAACGTCTTTTTGTATATACCTTTACACATCTTGAAACCAATAACCATGTAACTATTTATATAAATACATCTACTTTAAAATATAAATAGATTGATAGAGTACCTTGATAAATAATGAAAATTTTGAGTTGGAACTGTAATGACAGAGATATAATAAACTTACGTTGATTATATTCGTATACAATGACTATTGCTTAACACATTGATTTCACAGCGTACGTTATTCCAAATATTCATTTAGCTTTAAAAAATTCTAAATTTAACTTATATTTTAATAATCCACATTTATACTATATAAAAAAATTATAATTTTCTTATTGAAAATATTAACTTATTTATGATATACAAAATTTAATTATAAACAGTTTTCATTCATAATCCTATAAAATACCATAACATTTTCTTAAAAATTAAAAATGTAATTACTAAAATTTTGTAACCATGTTGAACTTTCATTACAATAAGAATTAAATTAATTCAACTAGAATTAAATAGCTCTTTCAATGCTTATGATAAATTCTTTTCTTAAATATTAAATGCGATCAATGTTATTCTTAAATTTGATTATTGATTTGATAATTAAAGCAAAGTTTAAATAAATTCAACAAATAATTATGAAAAGTAAACATAAACAATTGTATAATGAAATCCATATAAATATTAAGAAATTTAAATGGATGTTAAGACTTATAACTTAAACAATGAATTTTTCTGAATCAACCAAATTGTAATAAAAAACTAAATAATCAAGATTAAGTTTGGTATATCTATTACAAAAATTGTCGAGATAATTATTAGCAATCATTCTATGCAAAACAGTAAATAATTAAATGACAGCCACATGCAACAAAATCATCACAATTTCGTAATGCAATTGTAATACATGAGTGATTAATTCGTTCAAAATAATTATTTACATGAATCAGAAACTTAAATTCTGTAAAATAATAATTAATTCAAGTATTTACAATAACAGAAATATAATAAATAGATAAAATGTATATAATTAATTTCATTTTAATTATTATTATTAATTTAATTAAAAATTTATTAAATTCAATTAATTTAGTTTTCTTTTAATGTTTTTTAGAAATTATAATTTAAAAGAAAGAAATATGATTTTGAATTTTGAATTTTGAATAATGATATATAAGCTTTTTTAAATACTTCTGGGTATATATCTGGGTATCTATACTATGTATGAGACGAGAAGAGCCAATTTCTTACGGCTCCGGATATCCCTGACGAAAGAAACAACCCTTGCCCAGTTTCCTTGATGGCAAGCATTCGACGGGCGATATTTCGAGGGTGACACTTCCGACGTCGATCTCTAGTCCGGTTTGGCAAAACATCCGCCACTTTACCCATATGGTGGAGATACGCGCGGAAGTAATCGTGGCCGGTCAACAGCTAGATGAGATAATAGTTCACCTCGCCATACTGACGAGCGATCCACAGGACTATTTACCAGATTAGTTTGGCCGTCCACTTTCCCCACGGATCTCTCTTGAGATCTTCCCCCAGATTCCTCCAACATCGGTTCATACTTGCCTTGGTGGTCTTCTTGAGCGTTCTTCTCGTCACTAAATGCTGGAAGATCATTGGAGAGTTGTCGCGGCCGAGGCGTCAGGCCTTTTGGGCTACACGTCGTAGCCGAAGGCACTTACGCCTCATTTCCGCAATCTTGCTCGTCCACCAATAAATCGGTCGGCGAGTTTTTCTCACCGACATCTTCGGTATCGCCTCCTTACAAGCTCTGCGGATCACGCGCATGATTGCGCTTGACACTGCTTCAGTTCGCTCGAAGAACGTTTCGCTCCTTGAAGCTCCGGCCAGCATTCATTGTCCGCGTTCTAGAGTACGAGAAAACAAGGCATCGTCCATCCTTGCAACGAGCCATCTGGAAGGACAGCGTACGATCGCCGTCCCGACCGGCCGGTCATCACAAACACGGAACATGATGTACTAGTGATCACTGGTTGTATAGTCCTCGTCACCCGCCAATCCCGCAACTTTTCGGCCAGACGTTCCGTTGCAAAGGAGACGTCGGGGATGGTCTGCCTGTTCCCTACACCGGAAAACAGATCGTAGTCCTGTCTGGTTCAATGCTTCGTCAGCCACAGTATTCATAGCAGAGATAATTAAAACAGCGCTCGACTTGGATCCGCAGCCTTACCTACTCATCTTCAATACCGATTTACCGACCTTCTCGGTAATGGTCACGATGACCAACCGTTTACCGGCTTTGTTGGCCATCGTCAGCCGTATCCAACCATAGTCCAATAGAATGACAAGAAGGGTATCTTTAACCGTCTCAGTCGATGGACATTCGTCAACATCCCTGATCTCCAGTGTGATTCTGGGGATCAGAGTGTGGAGCGTAGCGTTGGCTCTATCGGCCTTTTTCAAGGCATCGGCGAAACCCTTCTTGATCTCGATCTATACGTTTCAATCTAATCAATTAATAAAAGTTAATACGTTTTTTCGGCTTTAGTGGATACCTTTGATAGAGAGCCCATGCTCGGAGGTATTGACCTGATGGCGAATTCCTCCCAGAATATCCGCATTGGTTTTGCCCTCCACTGGCGCAAGAACGATTGTTTCGGACCTCGCCCTACCTCTTTCTCTGTTGTTTTTCAAGCTCCATTTATTTAAAAAATTTTTAAATAAGTACAAGTTTTTAAATCGTCCCCACGTATGACTGGCCTGCATGAACCCTTTAATGGCCAGCTCACCAGGACAGCCCCCCAACATATGCCTGAAGGGGCTATCCTGGATCGAGCCATCACGCGGTGATGTAGCACACCCTGGTACGCTATTCCCCCTAGGTTCTCTCGAGTTTTGTGTTCGAAAAAAGACACTCCACTCTCTAGATAGCTTCCAGGGGACGTCCCCAGGATCTCCTTTTGGCAGCTCACGGGTCGCACCGCACGGCCAACACGGCAGTCTACCATTAGTTCGGGAGTGGTTCCCCCTCATTCATCTAACACATTCAAAATACCCTCATTCGCTCGGGAATAGCCCGTTTCTACGGTTCCCTCATTCACCTACACTCAAACGGCCATGGCTATACTCCTTTATTTTTTTTTTCGCGGAATTTCCGTGGCCAGCGCTCCGCGGGTGGTCTCCTTTCTTGCGAGATACCCGTTTATAGGGCCCACAAGGAGCTCGTCCACCTACATCTCTATATAGTCGGCGGAGACCCATTTATAGGGTCCACGGCTTCGATTTCCGCTCCGTGCGCGTACTCATTCATCGAGAGGGCCCTCTTCCGAGAGCTCTCGATTCATTCATACAGTGGCCTTACTCACAGACATCTCACACTTCCGCTCACTTTAGGCTTCCACTCCCTTAAGCCCATCACCCGATCGACTGCAAGCAGTCGATCTTCGTTAAGGTACAGACAACGGATGGGAATAATAATAATAATAATAACAAAAATAACAACAATAATAATATTTACAATGACAATAATAATGATAATAATCACAACAACAATAATAATAATATTTTAATGTTTTACTATATTTTTTGTAATAAAAGTAAATAAATTCTAGGAAATCAACTGAGAAGTTAACAAGATTGTATTTCTCATTATATAAATATCATATAATATATTCATATATTATAGTTGCTAATTCGATATGTATAACAAATTATTTTATATATTTACAATTTTATTTAAAAAATCTGAAAAAGCACAATATTCAATACTTTTTTACATAAATATCTAAAAGATTTACGTTCATTCAGAAAAAATTGATTTCAAGGATTTATTTTATTTGACAAGTGTTTTTTACAACGTACACACATTTTATGTTACTGTCTATAATATTTGAGTTTTATTATTCTTCGTTTTGTTTGAATTTCTAGTGTAGATTGTTGTTGATTTCAAACAATATATTAAATTTAGTGATTTATATATAATATATAAGTAGAATAGTAATTATTTATAGTATAAGCCTATTAAAAGATTTTTAGCAATAATTTTATTACATGCATAAACATTTTTTCATATTTAGTTGTATTAAAATTTATACTAACATTTTTAGTGAAATAAGTTTACATTTCTTTACATGTTCTGTATTAAAGCATTTATGATCTAATGTCTACTATTGTTAACTATTCATATCGCGTATATCTTATTTATCATATATTCCACCCACAATACAATTTCGCTTCTGTCATATATAACTTTATGGAATGTTTTACTTTCTACTTGGAACTTAGATTGTCTATACTCTATTATTAGTGTAATTTCAATTATAGTTGTTCATTGTGAGTGGTAATTTAATACAGGTTTAAATAATTAAATTTGAGAATCGTAATTGTTACATTTTCTTTCTTGGAAAAAGTGTAGATTTTATAAAAATTAAGAATTTTTTTTCGGTTTTATTTAAGATTTATATGTTTTAAAAAAGAACCTCGTCTCATTTAGGCACTGAAAGGTTCATTTTTATTTTTTGTTTTAAAGTTCGTTCTTTTCTCTCCTTTATTTCTTACTTTTATCGTTTCATATTTGTTCTAGATATTAGGGTAAAAAAAATTAATTTCTCCTTGTGATACAGGTTCAAGCGTCTTTCTTGATAGCGAAAACGAAGCGAAGACCTTTTATATGCAGTTTTCTTCTCACCTCCTTCTCGATTCTATATTTTATTTTACATTAATTTTTTTTAAACTTTATTTTCATTGGTTAAAATATCGAAGGAAAAGAAGTAATCATTTATCTCTTGTATATGTAGCGCTGGTACCTTCCTCGAATGAACTTAAGCTCGAGCTATGCCTCGGACGAACGTTGACTCTGGGTAAAGGTATAAGAGTTTTTCAACTATCGTCGATTAGGTAACAATGTAGAGCTTATTCTATAGTTAAACAATAAATCTGAACAATAATTTCTCTGTCCGGAATATAATTTTACAAGGTGATATTTTTAATGAAATACAATCTTACATTCTAATATATTTAATCTAGTTTGTATATTAACATAGTTTGCTATTCTTCTTTTCTATAACTTAAAACTTCTACTTGTTTTGTATATTTACAGGGTTTTGTTTCAATGTTCTAGCCAGTGAATTCTATAAATCATCGATTACTCATTCATTTACCTTTTGAAAATGATAACATATCTTAGATGCGGACGTCTACAGTTCAACGTTCTGTTCTTACCTTTTAACGCGTCGGAAAACTCGCTCTTCGAACGACCCGTTTCCCGGAAGGTCAAGGGTCTCAGAGCGGTCGAACTCTTCCTTCAGCTCTTGTCAGACGGCCGTCCCCGCCAGACGCAGACCTTGTGGCGAATGACACATATCATTGTGAAATTTCACGGTTTCCCATGTACATATCTATGTTTTTTTCAAAGTTTCATTTTTTATATCATCATTACTATCGGTCACTCGTTTTTCATTATGTATCTCGCTACTACTATCGCACTCGTTTATCGTATATTTTCTTATAGCAGATATAAATCGATGTTGTTTTCTGAATAATATATTTTTTATAACATACTACGTATGTTTTTTTTTTAGTACGGCTAATACGTGATGTTTTACGCCCAATACATGTGCGATTGCGATGAAAGCATCCGTAAGATATCAATTACAATTTTCCATATCCAACGAAGTATACATGATACGCGTTACGGTACTTAAATTTATTTCTTAAATTAGATTAGGTTAGAGATTCATGACTTTAAAATTTATTATTTTCACAGATGTTGCTTTAGTGTTTTTCCATCGCCTAGTTTCGATCACCCAAACGATTAAGTTCTTTAAACTATTAATAATTTCTCTTATGATATTTTGTTTGGGATAAAAAAAGGCAACATATTTGAGATGTGGACGTTTATAAGTCGACGTTCCATCTTCGTCTTTTCCCATCTAGATAATACGTCTTTGGAACGGCGACTTTCCAAAAAAGGATCCCAGGAATAGCCGACCTATTCCTTTTCACTAAACCATACGGCTCTTGCCATGCGGACGTGGTCCGCTTGACACAAACAGGACACACTATTGTGCGTATATCATTCCTTTTTTTCTCTTCGTTTACTACTGTTCGGGCGTATAGTTGTAGGCTATACGCGTTGTACAAGGTTGGCGTTAGCAAACCTTGATATTTATTAATTAATGTTGTTTTTCGGATAAGCACAAGAGAATAGAAGAAAACTGTGTAGTGATTAGAATTTATTTATTGTAGAATTTTGAGTACAATGTGAAGAGAGTAGACTTGGTTGTTATCACACCAGCTAATTATGAGCTTAGTAGTAGTCTTGTTGAAGGACGGGAGTGTACTGGCGTCTGTTATGCATTCTTGATAACTAGTTATTTAGGCGACATACCGATCGCGGGGTAGGCGGCGCCTAATTGCGCCGACTGAAAACATTAGACTCTATGGATACGATTAGTGACCTTGCCTCGCAGGTTGTAACTTAGTCAAGACGACAAGCAGGTCACTTTGACGATTTTGTTTACAAGCGATTTGCGCCGTATGAACTACAAATACAAATTAATGAATGAGCCCATCTTTTTTATCGGTTTTTCCGAAACAAGCCTGGAATTTCATTAAAAATGAATTTAATGTGCGTTAAATTTTCTCACATTAATGATTTAATTTCAATATCATTACAATTATATAGGTTGCAGTGAGAAATAGAAATTTTATCCATAACAGTAAAACTAAAACTCTTTTTTATCATAAATACGAGAAATAAAACTATCAGGAAATTAAAATTTAACTTGATGCTTATAAATGACTTTTAGATTAGTAATAAGGTTTTGGGAGTCAGGAGAGGTTACCTTAGGTTTAGAAATAACAACACTATTCTATGCGATTGCATTAATTGTTTATTTATGCTCTCAGATGAGTTTGAGGGCAGATCGCTGACTGACCCAGATCCGTCGGCTCATTACCTCGGGGGCGATCATTGCCTCCCACGCAGTGGCCCGAGGTGGAGGCGAGGCTTTTGGGTCAGTCGATCCCCTAACGGTATTCGTCAGGGGATTTACAATGTTGAGCTTATTGTTATTGTACTTATAATTGTTCTTGGGTGCCGGTAGACGCATGTCTGTGCGGAATTGGGATTTCCCGCAGACGTCCGCCACATTACCCCCTCGCCAGTGGTGGACGTAGAAAAATATTGGGAACGGTGTTTACGAGATTTTTACAGTGTGTTTTGGTTTATGCGGTGGTCGGTTAATTGAAATCCCGCTTGTAGTTTATCGGGAAATCTAATTATCCTACCTGCGCGTGATTGGAAAGGCTGCTTTGTGTCTCGGGGTTCGTATGTCGGGGTATGAGGTGTTGTGTTTTTGTTGTATGAAGGTTCCTCGATTTCTTCGTTCGATAATACAAAGGCTGGCTTTAGCCTGTCTATCGAGACCGATTGCTCTTTATTATTTATTATGATTTTGAATGTTTTGTCGCCGCGGCTTTTATCTTTGAAAGGGCCATCGTACGTGGATTGTAGTGGGCCTTGTACAGCGTCGCGGCGTAAGAAAACGTGTGGTGTTGTGTAGAGGACTTTGAAAATGAATGAACCTCGTGTGGTGTGGTGTGCGGCGGGAACTGGTTGGATCTGCTGCATTGCCCGTTTTAATTTTACCGCGAAATCGGAAATGTTATCCGAATGATTGGTTTTGATGAAAAAGTCCACGGGTAGGTGTAGTGCTTGTCCGAAAACGAGCTCGGAGGACGAGGCTTTTAAATCTTCTTTAATTGCCGTTCGGATGCCAAGGAGAATTATATGCAGATAATCCACCCAGTTCTCGGTCTCGTGGCATTTTATGGCCGATTTCAGTTGTCTGTGAAACCGCTCGACCATGCCATTTGCTTGAGGGTGGTATGAGTATGAGTGGTGTGTAAGTGTTTCGTTCCTATTGTTGTTGTCAGTTCGCGAAATAGTTGCGATTCGAATTGTCGACCTCGGTCGGTCGTGATCCGAAGGGGGACGCCGTACCGCGAGATCCAGGTTTTCAATAGGGCCTTTGCGATGGTTTTCGCCTCGATGTCGACGATGGGGGTGGCTTCGGGCCATCTCGAAAATCGGTCGACGCACGTAAGGACGTACCTGAAACCCTGGGAGGGTGGTAGGGGTCCGACGATGTCGATGTGGATCTGTTCGAATTTTTCGCTTGCTGCGAAATTTCTGATGGGGCTATTTACGTGCCTTGTCACTTTTGATTTTTGACAAGGGATGCAATGCCGCGCCCATCGTCGGCAATCCTTCTTAATATTTGGCCACACGTATTTGCTTATTATTAATTTTTGTGTTGCGCGGATTCCGGGGTACGATATGTTGTGCAAGGCGTCGAATATAGCGCGTCGTAGTGTTTTCGGGACGAACGGTCTGGTCGCACCGTTCGCGACGTCACAGTATATCTTGTGTTTTGAGTTTGGAGGGGAGATTTTTTTAATTTTGAGGGAACTCGAGTTCGGATGGTTTATAATATTTTGCAACTCGCCATCGGTATTTTGTTCTCGGCAGAGAACGTCGTAGTCAAGTGCTGGCGAGATTGCATCGACGCGCGAAAGACAGTCGGCTGTATTATTGTCCGTCCCTTTTATGTGTCTAATTTTTGTTAAAACTGCGCTAAAAAATCTAAATATCTGAATTGTCGCGGGGAACATTTTTCTAAGTTTTGTTGGAACGCGAAAGTTAGGGGTTTGTGATCGGTGTATATGATAAAATCGCGGCCCTCGACCCAGTGCCTAAAATGTTTTACTAACGCGTATATCGCGAGGAGTTCGCGGTCGTAGGCGCTGTATTTAGGGGGGGGTGATAGGGCCCTCGTAAAAAATGATAAGGGTTCCCAGGCGTTTTTTGTTTTTTGTTGGAGGACGCCTCCGATTGCGTAATCGGAGGCATCGACGGCGATGCTCAGGGGTGCACCCTGTACGGGGTGTACGAGCATCGTGGCTTTCACGAGCTCCCCCTTCACTTCATCGAAGGCCCCATTCGCCCCTTCGTTCCACGGGACCGGGGCGTTGCCACTTTGGGCACCTTTAAGCATGTCGTTTAAAGGTCCCATTTGCTTCGCTGCGGTTGGGATGAAACGCCTATAGAAATTAATCATTCCGAGAAACTTCGCAATTATTTAATTGTCGAGGGCTTCGGAAATTCGCTAATTGCTTGCGTTCTTTCGGGGGTGGGTTTAATCCCTCTTGAATTAACACTGTGGCCGAGAAAGTCGATTTCCTCTTGGCCAAATACGGATTTCGCGACGTTTATAATTACCCCGTATTTGTTCAGACGTTCGAATAAGGTTTTTAGATGTGTTATATGTTCTTCTTCGTCTTTTGAAAAGACAAAGAAGTCGTCAATGTACGCGAAGACGAAGTCTAGCCCGCGCGTAATTTCGTCGACGAAGCGTTGGCATGTTTGGCCTGCGTTTCGGACGCCGAAAGGTGTGAATCAATATTCGAACAGGCCGAACGGGGTAAGTATTACCGTTTTTTCGATTGATTCGGGCGCGACGGGTATTTGATTGTACGCGCGAATCAAGTCGATTTTCGAAAAAATTGTTTTTCCTTGAAGATTTTGCGTGAAATCTTCAAGGAGACGGAGCGCATACCTGTCCGGTTTTGTACGTGCATTTAGTGCACGATAGTCGCCGCAAAGTCGCGTTTTTCCATCCTTTTTAGGTGCGAGACGGATCGGCGATGACCAAGGACTCTTGGAGGGCTGGATTACTCCTTGTTGAAGCATCAGCTCGATTTCGTCCTTGGCGATCTTGAGGCGGTCGGGTGCGAGTCTTCTCGCTTTGCTGTGTGTAGGTGGTCCGGGTGTTGTTTCGATGTGGTGCTGTGAGGAGTGTTTTACCTGGGACCGGCGAAACGCTGGAGGTCTTGTCAGATCGGGAAAATCCAATAGTAGTTTTTCGTATTTCCCGTTTCCCGCTATGGTTTTTATCGACGGGGTGGCACTTCCAGGCGCTTGTTTCACTGCACACGCGAGTTTCGTCGTCGCGTCGACTAGTCTTTGGTTTCTCGCGTCCACTAGCAGGTTGTAGTGCGCGAGGAAATCCATTCCGATTATAGGGATGTTAACTTCGGCTATGATGAAGCGCCACGGGAACGATCGGTGTAGGCCGAGGTTTAGGACGAGGGTTTTGTCGCCGTAAGTTTTTATCGTAGACCCGTTTGCGGCGTAAAGTTTGTATTCGCTTTCACGGATAGGGTTTGTTATTTGCGATTTTGGGAAAACGCAAACGTCTGCACCCGTGTTGACGAGAAATCGCGCGTTCGTCCCCTTATCCCTCACGAATATTCGGCTACTCGCGGGGCCGTTGAGCGTAGCCGTCTCGCTCAACGGGTCTGTCCGTTTCCCGCGGCCGACCACTTGCATGGGGGGGGAGGGGCAACACTTGGTTGCGCTGGCACCAAATCTTTCGTGGTACCAGCATATGTCTTTCGTGGTTTCACAGCCGCGCGTATGGGTTCGCGGTTGCCCGCGGGGTTGGCTTCGGTAAAGTTGCGTTTCTCTCAGGGCTTTAATGATGTCGTCTCGCATCTCTGCGAGCCCTTTTAGAAGGACGGATGTTTCGCTCGGTCGTGGCTGGTTGCTAGCACCTGCGATTGTTGTGTTTCCGCCAGTTGGGGGTGGGAATGTAGTGTCCGTTGGCCTGGAGATCACAGTGCAGTTTCTTCCGGCCATCCTTGCATCAATGTGGTCCGCGGCCTCTGCTAGTTGGGGCATTTTTTGGTCGGTTGCCACCGCTAGGATGTCAGATATTTGGGGTGGTAGCCTTTTCAGCCACAATTCGACGAAGAGCTCTTGGTTGGCCAGGTTACCTGCGGTGCTCTGCAGGCGGGACCAGAGGTGCGAGGGCGCGAGGTCGCCGAGCTCTTCTTCGTGTAGCTGTGCTGCAACGCGGCTGGTGTTCGTCCTGGCGTAGTGCTTGAGGAGGGCACCTTTCAGAGCCGCATATTTCCCGGTTGGAGGGAGGTTGTAGATAGTATTTTCTACGCGCTCCACCACTTTCATATCCAGATTGCCGAGGAGGATGTTAAACCTGGTGTCGTCGTTTGTGATGTTGGCGAGGGCGAGCTGGGCCTCCAGCATGTGAAACCACAACTCGATTTTTGTGGGTGATAGTGACGGCAAGCGAAGTATGGTTGCGGTAGTTACGGTGCTACCGGGTTCTGTTGTGCGAGTTGGCTCCATTGCTCTGCTTCGTGTGTTCATGCGAGGGCCTTTTTTTTTTTTGGTCTGTAGTAAGAGGTTGCCCGGAATTCAGTAAGTGTCTATGAATTTTCTGCGACGACACTGATTTCGCTTTGAAAAGAAAACGCTTCACTGTTCGCTTCTCGCTTACTTTTTGTGCGGATTCCTTTGTGAATCACGTCGGGATCACCAGTTTATGAAGGAATATTGAATACGGATCCTCATACGAGTTACGAGTATTTTAAATATGTACTGATGAATCTTTGGTAATAAGCTAATTTTATCTGTTTGTATTATTATATACTTTAATTATAAAGAAAAATAAAATTTTTTTCCTAGAAAAAATTGATCATTAAAGAATCATTAATACTTAGTCCAAAAATTAATTTTTTACATTCATTGAAAATTATATTGAAATATAAAATATTCATAATGCATCACTTTCACTTTCACTTTCACATTCATGATCACATTTTCGTTTTTATTCTAAATAATAGTGAGGTAAACTGTAGTATATTTCCTAATTTTTCTGTTTTGAAAATGTTTGAAAATGTATTAGATAATAATTCAAAAAATAATTTTAATTGATTTACTAACGTTCTTTATACTTTTTATGAAATCCAATTAACTTCTAACTTTAATTAACTACCATTAATAGACTTAATTTATACTTTGTATAAAATATATTGTTCGAGACCGTCGCAATAGCCGCCTAAATAAATAAAACAACGGATAGAGAAGTAAGCGTGGAATAATATATTACAGTCTATACACAATTTCCTTGTAGAAACTTCGGCCTGGAAAAGTCGGGAAAGGTTAGTGGAAAAGAAAGAAAGCGAGTTAGTCGTAATTCAGTAACGAACAGGGAACGTCGCAAGTTTTCCATTGAAGCATATTAGGCGCGTCGAGATATATATCACAGTTTTATCGCGACTAGATATATCGTGCGTGATTGCGTTTCAGCATATAAAGTTAGAAAAAAGTACATATTTGGCACGGAGTTATATAAGCACTACAGCTCTGGGCTAAGTGAGACCGTTAACATATTAATTGGTCGTGCCCAGCAGCCGATTTAGCCGTGTGTGTTTGCACATATACGTACGAGCAGATGGCGGGCTTGTGAGACTGAACCGACAATCGGGCACAGCTACGCACTCGGGGATGTGCGTATAGCAAATGCCCATTTTATAATTCAGAATCGATTAGCCAATCATACGCACTACATCGTAAAACGACTTTTTTTCTCTTCAACTTAGAAGGAGGTTTTTTATACTATTAATTTATGGTAAATTCATAAACAATTTGAAAACGGCTTTTTTCTCTCCTTTGATAGAAAAGGGTTTTTATGCCAATAGTGACAATAATAAAATAATAATAAAATAAGAAGCTCAGTGTTGCGTTCAATACTTAAAATATATTTCGTGGTATCACACATAATTTCTACATAATTTCCCGATTGATCGATCATATTTATTTATAGAGAATCAAATTTTTCTATTTCTTATTCATAATATAATTATTCAATATACTATATTAAATTATTTACTTACTCATATCTTTTTATAATAAATATTAATTTAATTAAAAACTTAAATATTATTTAAAAAACCCACAATTTTATTGCTAGAAATTATAACTCTTTTATGATAAAATTAATTTATGAAATGTGTATTTTTTTTTCTTCCTACCATTTCCATTGGAATGTATTTAAGAAAATATTGTTATTATGTTATGTAAAAAAAATATGATTTTGAAACCAAAAATGAAATTTTTATATAAATTTAATAATAATAAATCTACTATATTTCTATTTTATATAATATTTTTATTTAAGAAATTACTTATACTGTACAGGTAAAAGAAAATATTTTCCTCTATGTAGTCTTCGGAAGAATATAAATCAAAGATTAAAAACCATATAAAAAAGTGATTTAAGGAAATTATTTAAATGCAATTTATATTGTATATCTCTATATCAAAATAATACCACAAAATAATATTTAAAAAATTAAACATAAAACATTATATTCTAGACATTTCGGAGTCCGATAACATTCTGCTTTATTTCTTGTTTCGTGAATTTTTAGTAACAGATTTAAAGTAAAATATCCCATGTGCTCTATCACAAAGAAATTCTTAATTTTTACTTAAAAATCAGTTGAGTATATAATGTTAAAAATTATTTTCGATTTTTCTAAAATTGCGAACGTTTCTGAGCTGTTTATTTTTTATTATATTACTTTTTATAAAAAAAAAACTATAAAGTGTATTTAAGAAAACTACATTACCTAATAATCATTTTACATATTTTAATTATGAATACCGAAATACTACTACTTATATCTATTATAATGTATATTTATTATAAAAGTATTATATTATCTGAATTGTTTTGTATACGAATTATGTTTTACAATATCTTTTACAGTTTATTCAAAATTTTTGTTTTTATTAAACAGATGTATTAAATTTTACATCGAATGAAGACTTAATATAGTTTTCGATTGTAGAAGTCGATTATAACAAAATCATTATGATAAGTTATATAATATATTAAAAATAAATGATAATTGAAAAGAAATAAATAAAAAAATTCAAAATTTTAAAAAATTATTTCAAGTCAGCGTCTATCAATATTTAATTAAATATGTTAACAGCTGTAGCAGCTTATAAGCTACTTACCGTATCCGTGAGTCCTGAAATAAATAAAAGTCGTTGGTTGAATGTTAAAATAAAATTATTTTGATTTATTTTATATTGTCTTAATCGTCGCGAGACGTAAAAAAACCTTTTTCGCCGGGAAGGAGGAAAAAAGCCCTTTAACGCACTGACGTACGTAAATTTACAAACAGCTCGAACAATTATAATATTCGGGCGTTTTCGCGTTGCGCGCGCGGGAGAGCTCTCGCAAAGAAATTTACATACGGTACCTGTTTGAATTGAATCTTAATTATTTATACCATCCACGTCTAGTGTCCTTGATGTAATAAAATGCAATAAAAGCTTCTTGAGTATTTATTTTGATACGAATGTATCAAAGGGCGGAGAAATGGGCTGGTGGAATAAATCAAGCCAAAGAAAGGAAATATTTACTTTCATGTTGTGGATGACAATGGACGAGGGGTTCGGTCGGCGCATGCGTGCGCAGTCCCGATCTCTGCTCGTTATCGTTGTTAAATTGTCTTCTACCCACTTTCACGTTTTTTTTTCTTACACTCGGTTTCCCTGGCTCTTGGGTTGCTTGGGCTCCCTTCTTTTCAGCCACTCGGAAACCCTTTTTCCTTGCGATACAGAAAATTTACGGCCAATCGCTATTCTCGTAGTCAAGCCTAAAACAGGGGCAATATTCTCGGTTTAATTTTTCCTCTTTGCATTATCCTCTCGTAGGTGCGCAAGGCGCAGGTAGTCTCAAGGGCATTCGCAAAGTAACACGTGGCGTAGTGGGGGAGAGGGGCTCGAGGGGTACTCGAGAAGCATCGATCCACCACCTCCTCCTTATGTCCTCCTTACGTAACGGCCCCCCGTCTTCGTCATCCTATTTATTAGTTTCAATTCCATTTGTTGTATAAACACATTAGTTTTTATAACTGATATCAATTTTCCCTTTATCATTATTATTAAAAATATTTATTTTCTGCAAACTACCAATGCGACTGTTAGATTTCTTGTGTCGATCTCCTGGGCTCTGAAGGTTGTATCGATCTTCGCTAACTTCTTTTTGGTCGCGAGAGTTCATTCGGGTCAAGAGACATGCTTTGCGTTTCGGCGAACGTCCTTGTATACGCGGGGCATCTTCGCCGTTGACGGTCCCGCCAGTCTTCGAAAGTCCATTGAGTTTGAAGTCGGAGCTTCGTCTTGTTACTCGTGATTACCGCGCAGACCTGCATCCCCGTGAGCTCTGAAGAGGGAAAGGGAAGACGGGGAGACTATCAAAGATTGGTATAAAGTAGCTATTAAAGCTTCGCTGCCACATCTCTTGAATCATTCGCGACGTGGGAGAATTGTACCCCGAAGATCATCATCATCACGTGGATCATCTGCAAGGGGCACGATCTCGATGGAGATCCCATCTCGCTCAGGAATGGCTCTGATCTCTTGATTATACTCGATCCCATAGCCGCGCACAACGGCTAACTTGGCAACGCCTCTTCGATGCTGCTGCATCCATGCTTCGATCCACGTGGACGACATTCTACCGTCTCTCAAATCAGTCGATAATTTTACTTTGCCCCTATTTGTCCGGGTTAAGTAAGGAAGGAATAAGCTCTTATTATAAATTATTATAAATGGTAATGAATCGATTCTAGGGAGAATTGATATATAAGATGTATAAAACTCTTGTAATTATTAATTAGACAAATACACGCTATATAATTATAATTCTGGTATTTCTTTTTTGATGGAAACAAATAACTCTATAATATTATTTTAACGAAAAGTGTTATTATTCAGTGTTCATTTCTATTCCTAATTTAAGATTCTCTATTCTTATACACGTATATATATATATATATTCCCGTATACCAGAATTTGAAATATTCTACAAAGAATGCACATTTTTAAATAAATTTCACTGTTTTGTATAAAATATACAATATGAATTGTATAATTATTTCAGAATTTATAATGATTGTGGATTTATAATAATCTTACGACATATACGTTCTTGTCACAAAAAATTTCATTAATCTGTGTTGCAGCATTTTCTTTATTATAGGAAGGGATGATGTAGCGGGTAAATAATTTGTACAATAAGTAAGGCAGTAAATTAATCTTTATTTTAAAAGATTCCCTAAAGGCATAAAAAAAGGCATAAGGAAAGGAGGAAAAAGTCGTTTACAATTAGTGCGCACTTAACCTTTAATCCATAAGACTAATATTGGCCAATATTATACGCAATGTACAATTATAAATATACTAGCAGTTGCAACTTAAATTACTTGTTTTAACTTGCAAGGTGGATGCAGATTTAATTGTAGAATTTGACACACGTGAAGTGTATAGCTGCCACTCAGGGGACAAGCAAGCATCGACGCCTTTTAACTCGCACTGAGCTTCACTCTGTGATTCTTCTGATAATCTACAACTACACGAATTAAACTAATATTATTCTAATTAATTAAATTATTTACAACAATATGGATGAAACTGCAACGAAAGATTCTTATGTTCACTTTATGCCGTTCAAAAGAGAACTGTACTGTTTTTCAGGCTATATTTTGTATTTGTATTTTCCCCACGTGCGGACTTTCCCGAAATAACAATTATTAGGCCTCTATTTCGCTTTCGGTGTGAGCACCGAGACCTATAGCCTTTTAATAATTTGTTTTTATAATGGGGCAGTTGGAGGAATGGCCTCGAACAATCTGTTAAATCAGTGAAAGATCATTATAATTTAGATTTAATAGAATATTTATATAAAACAATATTACCTTAATAATGGATTTCTTTAATTGTTATTTTGTTGTAAAGTTCATATTAATAAAGTAAAATTTTTATTGCTTCTCTTTCTTTCAAGTATATTTTAATTTTGATAGTTACTTATAAAATTTGTATATAAAGTTTCCACTTTCGAAATTCGATACTATTTAGGTTTTGCCTAAATTATATTTAAAATAATGTATTAATTTCTGTTAATGTATTTGTAATCAACAAATTTACGCGCTGCGAATATCAAGGATATCTAATTACTTTGCTACTAAACGTAAAAATGGGCTGGTGCTTGTAAAGTAATCGTCTTTCAAAATAAATATGTCAAGTTCAATGACAAATGAAAATGATCGTTAAAATATAATCTAATACGTTAAAAAATCGTACGATGTAGCTAAGTTGCTACTTTCTCTTCGGGTCGTGATCATTGTATATAGAGACTGAAAATAAATTAAATCAAAATATATCCAAGTAGTTAAATTATTACTTATTTCAACATTATAGCTTTAGCGTGCTCGCTGTCTCGTAGACCGAGGTGAGTGCGAGGGAGATGAGGAGACGGGACCGGGAAGGAAAAAGTAATAAGTGCGGTTACTCTTTTGTTTTCTATTTATTGGATGAAGCACATAGCCGGGCGCCTCGTGGCTTATTGATTTTTTTTGTGTTGGCCGAGCATCCACTTCGGGAGAGCATAGGTCGCTTTCGTTCCGATGACCCGAGGTGGGGAGAGGCGGTCTTCGAGCGCGTTTATACTTACAATGCGCGTGCACTGCGAGTAATTAGATCCTAAAACCATTTATCGCTGTTAAGCGTACGCATATTTTTGGGTTAGCTGGGGAAGTTACATTTCTCCGCTTCGTCTGCCACATAACGAAGACAAAAACTCATTAGTTTTGACGAGTGCATTGAGTATATATACATTAAAAAAAAAAAAAAAATGTTTCACAAGCACGAACCGATATAGTTAAATAAGAGAAATATAAATTTTTATACCATCGACTTTGATGAAACAATCTATTTCTTTTTAACAAATAATATTGACTTTAATATATTAAAATGTATATATATATATATATGAATATAAACGTAAATACCTGCCTAATTAATTTAATATATAAAATCTATTAGCGGTAAATAAATTTGCTATAAATTTATAAAATATATACATGTAGCACTTTATACGCTACTGACTAAACGTGTGAATTCGTTAAGGAAAATGGGATTGAGCGAAGGAAAAATAATAGCCGTTGACGTTAGTTCATACTTAAAAATATTTCTATTTATTCATTAACTCCTAACCGTCGCGAGGCGTAAAAAAAAACCTCCCTTCTCTGGGAAGGAGGAAAAAAGCCAATTTCGCACGCAATAGCAATAACGCAAATTTGCAACAAATACGCAAGTCGCACGCAGGAGAGCTCTCGCGGATAATTTTGATCTTACTTACTGCCAGCCGGACACATTTACACCTCGCCATGGCACCGATGCGTCGCGGACTGCACACAGTCCGGGCGACCTGGGTGATCGACCTGTGTGTGGGTGCGAATACCGTGCTGTCTCCAACGTCTTGGAAACCAGACTTGGCCGCGAGAACTCACACTTCACTTACACTCTTTCATTATCTCTCGTCCCCTCGATCGATCACCGGGAGATGCTAGACCTCTCCCAGAGAAGTTCCTATTCTTTCCCCTGGGGTTTTGACACTCTCCCTCTCTCGTTCGCACTCACCCAAAAGTCTTCCTACGCCACGACGCACCACCTCTCGTAGGCCAACACTTACACTATGCGTGTATTATCACCTGGGCTTGATAACGAGCCCGTTGACTTACGACGGCCTTTAAATCTTAATCGTTCGATGCAACGATATCTTAATCGAGCCAAGAACTCGTCGCTTGCAGCGAGAAGAAAATGTGCACACTGTAGCTTCTCAATAATGTGACTGACAGTTACTAATTTCGGTTTTCCTTATGAGGCCTCTCGTTGAGGTTTCCCATACCTAAACAATTTTATGGGACCAGCACTGCTGGGAGGCAGATTGATCCCAAAACATGTTCACCTATCTCAACGCGCAGGTCTCTAACATACTTATTTGCATACATATTCGAAAAATAGTAAACAATCAACCTCTTGATATAATTACAGGTTCATACTGGCTCTTCTACAGTAGCTTACTCACTGTAACGGTGGTATTTTCTTGCCGACAAAGTGAATTTCTATGTAATAATGGGCGTTGCATCAGTCTCAATAAAATTTGTAATCTTGTGGATGACTGCGGTGACAAAAGTGATGAGCAGCAACAGTGTTCGCGTGAGTTTAAAATATATATGATTATATTTTGTTCATAATATATAATTCTGTATGTATTATTTAAAAATTTATTATTTTTATATTCTAGAAAAAATTGTTGTCTTACAGAAATAAAATACAAAATATCTAAATAAATATCGTTTACTAAAATAAATATTATTTTTTTAAAAATATTCAATAGAAATTTATTATTTTTTAATATATTTCTATCATAACAAAATAATTTCTACTAATTTGAGTGAATTAAATATTTATACGTATTTATTTTTATTATTTATATGTTAATTTTCTTTTCAAATAATATTTGTTACTTAATCAAAAACATGAAAAGTTATGAAAAATTTAGAAATTCATAGTTTACAAATAAATAACTCATGTGTTCAGTCCTTAGGCGTCTAACGTATTAAAGGGATGAAGACACTATTTCATAGAGCATTAGTAATAAGTGAATATAAATAATCGATCAATTACATAAGGTAATGTAACCAGAACAAAGATGTTACGGTTAAAAATTAAGGAGGCAAATAGTCACGACAAGGGCGAGAAGATTAGTCGCATAGATATTCTCGAGATCGCCGGAGCCGTCGTTGACCAGTCTTCATCGTAAAAGAGATGAAATTATTTTGTATTAGCTGATGTGACACGTGGAGCTTTTACCTCGAATTTTATAGATTATTCTCTTTTATTTCTGTGATTTCTCAAATAATCGATTATCATATAAAATAACAGTAATTACTATTGAAATTCCTCAAAATACTTGTTCCCATATTTTCTTAATATTTAAAATAATTAATAAAAATATTAGTAAAATTTATCGTTATATAAATTTCGATTTGCAGTCATTAGTAATAGTACTTATTTTTTTTGAAAAATTCACTTTAGTTACTCATTACTAATTATGTACATATAGCTGCATAATAATGTTAGTTATTACAAATAATTGTAAATGATAAATCACTTATAAATGAAATATATTTTTAAAACATCTGATCCTTCATTTAATTAATTAGATATTCCTTTTTATTTTCATTTTATATTCCACATGCTTGTATTTTTAAAAAGCTCGTAATATGAACTGAGATACTTAAATATGACTTGGATGAAGGGCTGTCGGAAAAACTCAAAAGCTCCACTGTGTATATTTTTTGTAGCAACTCTTTCTAATGAAGAGGGACGTAGAAACAAATATGTGTTTGACTTCATTACGGCATATATAATTAACTACAGAAAATCTCAAATCATACACATTAGCTAATTTACCAGCGGCAGACACAGCAAGTTAACAATAATCGATCGATCACGGTTTCTTTTATTTATTTCTCTTTAAATTTAAAAATTTTTACGTAATAAATAAAAAAAGAGTTCTGTTTTCCATATTTCTTATTTTATGCAATGAAACCGCGGTCACTCTATTCCACTGCATTTATTTTACTTTATATTTTTTACGACATTGTAAAGATTACATTTGCAATTTCCATTTTTTATATAAGTCTATTGTTGCAATTGAAGTATCCTATAATTTACCATACGGATACATGACTCGAAATGGTCTTGCCGAAGTATTTCGACAATTCATAAATACGTATTTTAAATTTATATTTATATAGATTGATTTTTGTATTGGTTCTCTTTAAAGTATAAGTAAAATATTAATCCTTCTAAATTAATAAAATCATAATTTTTTTGTGGTGAAGCAAAAGTGTAAATCAATGTCTATACATTTAGTTTTTGTATTAATTTCGCGTTGTTATTTTTAAATAGCTTTAATTATTACAGAATTCATAATAAATTGTAATTATTTATATTTACATCAAGAAACTGATTCGATTCTCATATAACGAACGTATTTTTAAAGCATATATAAAAATTAAAGATATTTCTTTCATTTTACAAAAAAAATAACTAAAAACAAAAAAAAAATTTTTTGACTTTAAATTACACAACAATAAAGAATGTATATTGTGGTTATATATTTTATTTAAAATACGTTATGGATTTTTGTATTATAAAAGTGTAATATAAAATTAAAAGAGTAGATATTACAATTAATTGACGTTACAAATAATAAACAAACTGTAGTATTTGAATAAAATTTATTTTTTCCATCAGATTATAAAATTTTATAATTAAAATTGTTTTTGAGTTAGATTATAAACTTTTTAATATTTTATCAATCAATTAAACTCAAATGTCAATATAAATATTTTTCTAATCTTTCGGCACACATTCATAGTATATTTTAATTGTATGGATTCAATGGAAGAGAGTTTTGATTAGCCAATGAACACAGAAGCTGCCCAATGAACGTGGCGGTAACTTGCCGGCTAAGACCATCAGACGTAACTACAGAAGTCCAAGTAAATCATATTATTAGCCTCTATTTCTAGAAACGGGAATTAAGTGATACTCTTAATCTTAAAAATATCAATACTTATTAATTGATTGAATACAATTTTTCTATTAGTAAAGAGATTACGCTTTCTACAAGCATTACTGATTTTTTAAATGTATAAGATTTCAATAATGTTCACTAAAGTTCACCGAACAATGGAAAGCTAATAAATCTAATTCATTCAATTTTTATTAAAGAATCTCGCGTAAGTTATGCATTGTAGTAGTGTAAATTAAAGATGAAAACTAAACTAATACAATAAAAGAATTTAAATCATTACTCTAATAATTAAATGAATTATATAGAAAAATTCATAAAATAAGCAAAAATATACGATGGTGTAAATAAATTAATGACACCGTATACATTCTATAAGTAATATCGTAGCTTCCATCATAATGACACGAATGCGTATACATAAAACTAACAGAATAAATTCTTTTTTATCTAACGATAATACAAAAAAATTAATTTTATAATTTTCTATATTTTAATATCAATTTAGGTTGAATAAAAAGATATAATGTTAATGAAATGAATATAATTAATTATAATTTTAATGAAGAATATAAAAGAATAGATTAAATATAATAATATATATTTAGATTTTTATAAAGAGTTAAATCTTTAATTAATAGAAAAAAGCCATTTTTCAAATCATTAAAAATATAATTACAGATTTTTTATAACAATTACAACATTAAATTATTAAAATTATAGTTTTCTAAAACAAATCAATAAAATTTCATGCTAAATTGAAAAACATATTACTAAAAACATTTCGATGATATTTTATAAATAGAAAATATAGCCAAAATAATTTTAAATAAAAAATTCGAATTGATAAAATTATCACATTATATAATTATTATTATACGACGATCGTTATTATATTAAAGGTAAATTTAAAATTACATAAATAAGGATTTTCCAGAATGTGTTTGTAACCTCACAATATTTAATGCAATGCCAAGATAAATTTAAGTTAAATTTAATTTAGGGTTTGTAGCAGTTATGTAGCTAATCACCATACGCGTGAATTTCTAAATAATGATAGGAGAGGAATTGATAAAAGTTGTTGGTTTACTTGTTTTTAGAATTAAACTTTATTGATTACTAATCGACACGAAGTAACAAGAAAACCTCCTTCGTTAACAAGGAGGAAAAAAATCAAATTTTTATTTTAATTTTACCTTACTGGAACTCTATTCAGTCCGGACGTCCTGGGTGACCGATCCGTGTGTGAGTGCGGACCCTGGCTTGACTCCAAGGAACTCTCTCTCTCTCTCTCTCTCTCTCTCTCTCCCTCTCTAACTCTCTAACTTCCTCAGGACCGGTCACCGGGAGTTTTAAATCCTCTGCCAGGGAAGCCCAATTCCTTTCCCCTCGGAGTTGATGCGAACACTCCCGCACTCGCGATCAACCAAATCACCAGCACATGCCACGACGCTATCAAACGTTGGCAAAACTCTATGACCTCGCGATTAATAGCACCTTAACTTCAAATCGCAGCCCTTTCAATTCGAAAATGCAACGTTATTCGGCGGACGAAGCGTGATCTGCACGACCATGTGCCTTCGTATAGAGAGTGACCTCGTAGTTTTACTTTGTCACGCCAACCGAAACACATCGAGCGGAGATTTCCAGTTTTTTTCGAAACTTATTTTTTTCTACCTTATATTAACGGTCTCCAACAGGGACAAAACATGATTCAACATTAAATAAACATAGCTTACTACTTAAATTTCGTTTAGTATTTTAGTACAACAAATTCTATTTATATGTGTATTTATATAATTAATGTTGGAAATACAGAAGTAATAGCTTTATACTATTAGTACTTAATAGTACGTAATATTCAATGCTATTAAAAAAAAAATTGAACGAATGTGAATTGAATATTGAATTTATTACCGAATTTAAATTAGAATTAGTGTCACAATACATGTATAGTATAGAACTATGATATTTGCACATCTTTCGGTTACAGCCTGCAACAAAACTTATTACGGAGATGTTGGAAAAACTTATGATCTTGAACTTCATCGCCCAAAAGAAGATAAGGTGCCTTACATCTGTAAACTAACATTTAGTGCACGAGGTGGCGATCTGGGTGATATTGTACAGGTAACTTTTTGTCTATTTATCTTTATACTGGAATAAATTAAATTATTTATTAATGATCTCATTATATTTATATAATTATGGGTGTTTTTAGAAAAAGTAAATTGCAATTATTTGAATTGCAAGACCATAATAATTTATTTAATTGCTAAAGTAGAATGTTTATCAGTTCATCATACAATTTGCATATTTCCTTTATGCTATTAGCATTAAAATAACAAACGCAATCATTCTTCGGATCATTAATAGATTGATTAAATAAAAAAATTTTAAGCGTATTCAATCGACTACATTTTTTGCTTTGTAAAAATTGAAAAATCTTTAAAAAAGTTAATGAGATATAGAATATAAATATTATTGATTAAGCAGCCAACTTTTATGAAAATGAAAAATTTTAGTCGATTCAAATATTATAATTTTTGAAATTTCAGCTAACATTCGATAGTTTTACGCTCGGAAAATTTGTATCATTCACGGTGGCAGGATGTCCAGACGGTTCGCTGCAAATATCAGAAGCAAATCGTCCGGACGTCGGTGGTCATTGGTGCGGAACATCTTGGGGACCTGCCATTTACTACAGTGAAACTCCATTAGTTTCTATAACATTGCGACTTTTCAGGCTCAGTAAGGATCAAACAGGATTCAATTTTGATTTTCGGATGGCGTACAAAATGATTCGACGCTCCGATGCTGTTGTTCGATACAACAATCCATTTGTTGGTTAGTTAGATACTTTATATAATTAAAAGATCATAAGAATTTTTATTTAAATAATATTAGTTCAAAAACTGTATCGAAATATACTTCGATATATTTTTATCAAAAGTAATTTTCATGTATATTTATTAATTTACTATTATTAAATACAGAAAATAATTAAGTATTACTCGAAAATAATTTAAATAACCATAGAATTGATTGTCCTCTCAATAGATCATAAATTAATGCTTTATAAAGCATAGAAATAAATATTTCTTTAAAGAAAATTTTAATTTTAATTTAAGAAAAAGTAAATTTTGCTAAAATAATTTACTTTTTTTATTATAGGTAAATTATTTTTTATACATTTAAAATTAAATACTCATTAATATTTTTATATTATTTATTAGAATTTTCTATAAAATTAGTTTAAACATGTAATACAATTTCCAATATACTTCTCGTATTAAATTTGATCTAATATATATTTGTTAAAATCTATTATATTAATTTATACTTTAGATTCGTTAGATAAGCTTTGCTTAATTGAAATTTTAGTTAAATATTATAGTAAATATTTTGATTTAGCTGCAATGATCAATGCGATAGTATTCGATAATGTTTTACATATAATATCTTGCCTTAATTAAAATCAAAGAACAAAATAATACGTAAAATTGTAATGAGAAAATTTAAATTCCTTAATTCAAAACTTATTTATGATTTATTATCCCATAATGTAACTGAATTATGTAATTTTGAATTGAATTCTATCTACTTAAATATATAAGTTTATTAACATTTTACTCGCTTATGATTATAATCTTAAGGAGTATACTCCCGGACAGATTGAAAAAGAGTCGTTTAAAAATAAATTTTATAATGAACTTTAAACAGGAATATTTACTGTTAAAACTTCTATAAAAAATTTAGGTGGTGGTGTATGCAAATAAGAATATAATAAAACTAATGAGCTTTTGCATTTTTTCAATATATACTAATCTACAGCTTTAATACAAAATTTAATTTAATAAATTCCATAATATGTTACGTAGTCTAATACACACAGGCAAGGATGCTATATTGTAATAAACCTCTAAAGGAATTACAGATTTTGCGTTGACTACGACTCCCAATACGCGCATCACAATAGGTCGCACTATCTCGAAGAAGGAATCGTTTAACAAAACTACGATTACAACGTCCAAGTACGAAACTACATTTAAACCGACTAGTATGAACCACTCTACTAGTAGCGTGATTTTTCATTCATCGACACAGACAACACCCACCAGACACACGCCACTAAAAATTGAACCGCCGACGCAAAAGCCCAATCCGGAGCAGTACCTTGGTGAACTGATATCCGGTACTTATTGCTCTAAGACCTTTAGTGACTGCGATAAAAAAACATGCCGACTACAATCACCAAACTTTCCTGGACTCTATCCTCGAAATCTGACCTGTTATTACGCTGTAAGTTCTTCTTTATACACCCCCCCCCCACGTACAATATAAATTTTATAAGCATAGTTTAGCCTATTTTCATTTATAAAAAATATTGAGACTCTCTTTTTTAAAATCATAGATTAAGTTTTAAAATTTTATTTAACTACTAAAATATAAATATTATTTAAGTACACTTTCTAGTGGTATTTTTATGAAACTTATAGTATGTCGAAATTAATTTTTTATAAAATTTATTTTCTCGTCTTCGAATACAAGAATAAGAAGGAAACAATAGTTTTACTCGGATACCTTTTTTTATTAATTATATCAATATATATATATATATATAAAGATACAATAATATTTAGTATGTGTGTATTCTCTGTTTATAAATTTAATGATTTTATTTTCATCAATATTCAATCAATATTCATATATTTATACTGAAATTTCAAACTCCCGATTCTCAACAGAAGTTTAATTAAATCGTACAATACAAGATTTATGAATTTCTTGTTAACATAATAGAATTTTGCAATACATGAATTTTAATAAAATTTATAAAAGAATCAGTAAAAAAAATTGTTTTCTTTAATAGATTCGTCAGCATGAAATACCAGAAGGAAAGCACCCTTTAATATCTGTAAAGCAGCCTCGAGGTCAGTTAATCGCCGTGCGATCGAAACCACCTTCTCAAGCTGAACTACCACCTCGAGAGCTTCAGCTTTGGGATGACTGTAACATAGTTAAAGTAATAAACTTTTATAATAAATTCTTTTTAGTTTAATTATTACGTGCATCACTTTTGAATAGTTAATGTGTTTGTATATATTATTTACGAAAATTAAATAAATAATATCTGGAATAATCCATAAAATATTAACTTAGCACTAAATTTATAATAATTTATTATAAAGGTATATATAAATATATTATCGCATATTATAAAAATTACAAGAATATAATTGTAATAATATTAAATTGAATTACGTAACGATTTACAAAGTTAACATTTGACTACAAATTTTTAATTCATCAAAATCTGTTACATTTTATAACTCGATCACCATCATTTAATAATATATGAAACAGTATTAATAATACTTCTTGATTGAATAATGTTTTTATTTATTAGTAAATCATACTATTAAAGATAAGGAATTAATTTTTTAAAAATCATGCTTCGTTAATGTGTCCCACTAGAGTGCTTCTTGTAAAGAGTAGTCTTTTTATATTCTGTTACAGGATCATGTAACAATTTACGATGGCTACAATACGATGGAACCGGTGATACTAAAATTTTGCGGGGGAGGTGAGCCTCTCCCTGAAGTCGTTAGTAGTGGCAAGGATCTCCTTGTTGTTTTTACGACCTCACCATACGGAACATTTCTTCATCCATCTCCGCCTCATTCACTGCATGGTTTTCAATTGGATGTACAGGTAGTTACATACTCATATATTGATACCTGACACGATATCCATTATGGATTGTGTCGCATTAATCAATTAAAATTATCATATCTTTACTTTATAATACTTAATACTTTATTGGTACTTTATAATAATGCATCGATTTAGAGTATCAAATCACCATAATATTTATGAGTGCGTAAGTTTCAATGCATTAAGAACGGATTAAAAAATCTATGCAATCTGATTTAAAAAAATTAATGTTAAATATAGCTTTTCAGTTACGTAACTATGTGAATAATTTCCTTTTATTCGTAGGTCAAATTTGTAGACTCGAATTCAACATCTTACGCTAAAAATAAACGTTGTGAATTCTGGCTTCGAGGTAATACCGGTGGTATTCTAACATCCCCACAACACTCTTTACCGCGAAATAGTACTTGTCTTTATCATTTGCGCGGAGAAGGCAGCAACTTTCCAGTTCCTACGTCGCCCAGGCCGATTCCCAAGTTCCCGACTAAGGCTGATATTAAATGGGGAAGACAAAAACCTATAGTACCGCAGCTGCAATTCCGCGTCTGGTTGTCGATACTGAAATTCCACGTTGGTGTAACGTCGGCTAATACCGATGACGAATGTTCGAGCACGTTAAAAGTTTGGGATGGCGAAATGATGCCACTCTCCGCGTCCGAATGCAATGATGTCTTTTGGTTAGCTTTTATATTATTTTTTAATCTTAACATAACAATTATTTAAATACTATAATTCCATGACCCACAAACATATGAATTTGAAACAAATAGTTTAAATTCCAATATGTTTCTAAATTTTAATTTATAATCGTAATTAAGTTATAGGCTTTTAACCATAACGCTATAATGAGTGTCTCTATGCATGTTTCAAATTTTTATGATAGCCCCCTTAATAAATTAAAGATCTTTTATATATTTATGTACAAAAATGAAATATATCAGTAGGAATACATAAACTTATTCATTTTTATAATATTAACCTAGTATTAAGTAATATTTATAATATTAATTTATAATAAGTGATACTGTATACGATAAAATAAAGTCTTTATTAATGTTTAATAGTGATAAAGAGAACGAGAGCCTGATTAATGGGAATAATATAAATAATTCGGTTCCGAGTAGTCGATTGGCTAGTAATACGACTCTTTTAGCCCGATATTGCAAAGATAAAGTACCGCGGAGCTGCGATCATGCAATTTTACAAAATGCTAGTCGGCCTTGTTCACTTGGTGAAAGCTTCATCTCTTCCGGTAGCAGTTTGACCATTGAAATATTAGCCACCGAAACAACCGCTCTTAGGTAAGTGAATATTTTTTACGAAATATTCAGGCTAATATTTTCATTACATTAAGTTAAAATATTTCTAGTAAATTTTAAAGGTAAAATATTTAAAATAATATTTTCTAATGTATTATTCATTCGTAGTATTTTAACATGTTATGGCAGTATATAAACATCTGTTTTAATAAAGATATTATTTAACCTATGGATCAACAAAAGTTCGAAATTTAATCAATATTTTAATTTTAATTGAATTTCTATTATTACAATGAAATATAATTTGAGAAAAAAATATTTTTAAAATCTTAGTGCTTTTAATTATTATATGTAATAATTTTATTTAGATAAAATTAAAATTAATTAAATATCATTATATTGATAAGGTCGCTAGTTTATTGAGTCACGGCGTATGTAGAAAAAAGGATAAGGCGATGGGGAGGGGTAAAAATTTAAAGATCGAGATTCAATTTAAATCTCATGTGTCTGGCGGTGTGGCGGATGATGGGGATAATGCGGGAAGGTTCGCTCGTAATTCGATGTGTCCGGCTTCGAGCCCGTGAACTATCTGTCTCGTGTCTGGCGCCGCTCATTCGACTATATCAACAGTCTCAGTCGGTTAAACTGTCGGTCCAGGCCCTTGGCATAAATAATGTCATATCGGTCAGATGCGGTTTTTTTACTCTTGGCAAACATTATTTTTAATCGAAATATTACATTTAATAATTGTCGTAACATTTCTCTTTTAAATTCAAATATTACAAAAATTAGTTTAGAACATTATTATAATAAACTTGTGTATATAATAATAAAAACAATATATTAAGTATTTTATGTACCAACCAAATAACGTCTTTCTATTTTATAATAACAAATAATAAATTTGTCTTTTTTTCATAGACCTTTGGATTTTCGTGCTCTCTATGAGTTTGTTGATTTGTACCAAGACGGCGATCCGTATGGTAATTCACCTTGTTCCAGAGTCTTTTACAGCCGAAATCGAGATACTTATCCAGACCGCAATTTTCGCGCCCCTAAAGATATTTTTCTTTATGGTCGCGGAGGTGCTAAAAATTTGACGTAAGGTTCTTCATATACTATATACCTTATTATTTAACTCTATTAAATTATTGTTAATTTTATTTTTGGAAAGGCCATTATTAAAAATAATTTTTACAGTTTAACAACAATTTTATTCAATGTTTATACATACTTAACATTTATTGGACATTTTATTAACTGTTTTTAAAATTTTAAGATTGATTGCTTACTATATTAAATGTTTTTACAGCTAACAATTGATTTGCACTATTATGAAGTGTTTATCTCTTTACTTAATTTAATACTATTATAAAATCTTTCTTAAATTTTAATTTCGCACTGTGATAAAACGTTTATACAATTAAAATTTATTTTGCACTAAGATATAAATCTTTTTTAAAAATTAATTTCACATTATGATAAAATATTTTTACAATTAAAACTATCTCGCTCTTTTATAAAATATATACGTTACAATACGTTTTAACAAATAAAGTTTATCTTACACTATGTTAACTATTTTCGTCATCGCACTGTAAACTTATCTCTTATTTTTATAAAACTTTTCTTAAAATAAAAATTGCCGCGCATATGGATCGAAAAATTTCTTTCTGCCGTCGATATACAATTTTTTAGTATTAATATCTTTAATAGCATCAGATTTTGGAAAAGGGAGGAAAATTGTCAGAATTTGTAGATTTTCCATTGACAACGTACTGCAAGATTTTTTTTTATATTGCAAAATGTTTGAGAACTCTGATTGGCGTGAACCTGGTCGATTTTTTTTTATAGTAAAAACTTCCAGGATGCCGATTAGTGCGGGTCTGATCGATTTTTTTTATCCCGATCCTTCAGTTTTTAATTACGCAGCGCCGGGTTTCCATTCAACTCGCCAGGGTTTCGTCTGAATATTTTTTTGTCTCTCCAGTTTTCTGGATTGTTTATAACAATGGTTGTATAGGATAAATTTGAACGAGTATGGGAAAACGCATTTTTATGAACCCCTACAATTTTCATATTTTTGTCGACGTTTTTCTCACGTTTATTTTATTTACTAACTCTTAAGTTTTGCGTTATTTTTTATCCGGAAGTTGGCATTCGAATCGCGAGTCCATTGTTACGAAAAAACTACGGTCACGCGAAGTTCATTTTTACACAGTAGGTTTCAAAACCCCTGCAGCTCTTACAAAATGGGCGTCACCGTGAAACGAAATCATATATAAATTTATATATTCAATATATATCCCTTTTTTACTTATCACGTTATTTACATTAATATATAAATGTTGCCGACATTTTTCATCTGAGTTATTGGGTTATATACTATCCTCTTTCAATAAGTTTCGCGTAATCATTTGTTTTATATATTTTTGTAAAAAATATAATATATATTTTTATTAAACGAAATAATAAGTGCGAACCATAAAATTCTTTATACTTTGTTCATATCATAAATTAATTTTAAAATATAATATTACATTTTTAATGTTTTGTTTATTCTTTTATTTTAATAAATGTTAAAATAAAATAAATTAACTTAATCATATATACCCACGTTAGCAAAATTATATATATATATATTTATATATAGAAACATATATAAATACTTGATATAAATTCTATTCTAGCTGTGTGTATCGCTTTGAAGGTGAACAAGATGAAGTAGTAAAATTGCGAATTAATAAGCTCTTCAATGGCGATCGAAATTGTAGAAGTATCACTAGTCTTGATTACAATCGTCTTCTCTGTGTTGGATCAACTGAGTTTACTTTAAAGGTAAGTTCACAAATTTGTTAAATAATCAATAATAGACATTTACAAGAATTTTATTACTTTATAAAACAAACATAAATTAAAAATAAAAATTAATTTTTAAAATATATATTTCATTAAAACACATTTATAAAATATTATAAAACCTCTTTTGGTAAAATAGTTTATTAAAACTAAGTAATTAACATTTTTTTAATATGATACAATAAAGTATTATAGTTTATTTTTTATATAATTAATTATATTGTTCTATTAATTATATTAATTTAAAATTTTTTATTGTAATAATTCTAATTATAATTTGTGCTATTTTTGAAAACTATGCCTAAAATATTTTTTCTTTTCTTATATGATTACTTCAAAACAATTACTATATCATAAATTTTGTTATAAGCTGAACTCAATTTTAAATTAAGTTTTATTTATATAGTTATATAATTAAGTTTTATTTATATAGTTTTATTTAATAATATAGTGTTGTATATATTTTAATAGATATTACATAAAATATTTATTTTCATTGCAAATTTTTTCATATAATTATAATTTTTATGAAATATTTAGAAGTATAAATAAATATAAAATATACAATATAATATTAAGTCTTAGATTATAAAATGCATTAAGTTCACGAAAAGACTTAAAAAATTTGTGAATGATTTAAAATTTATAATTAAGTTATAATAATTTTCTATTTTTTTTTTTTACTTTAGGAAATTACTACTACGATATTGCATTCGTTGCAAAATATTTATACTAAATCCCGAAAGAAAAGTTATTTTGTTCAAATTGAATAAAAGAATAGTTAATATATAATCGGTAACATTTTAATTTAATTGTATTGTTTTAATTTTTAGTTTTATTTCATCTCTTAGTTAGTTAGTTTTTAGATAAACTAGTATTAAAATATTATTACAGTATAAATTTTTTAGAAATATTATATTTATTTGCTATTTTTAAATCTATAAATTTATTCTGTAATCGATTTAAAACGAATTAAAGGTATTAGAATTTGCGACGCTTATATTTACAAATAGTAAATTTTATTTCAATGAAATAAGCCAATAAATAACTTTAAGTATATCGTAACATAATTATGTCTTCAATTATTGCAAAGATAATGGAAATACCATGGAAAAATGGGCCACCAATCCAACAAGATTGTTTCTGTTCAAATCGCTCTTTACCTGTGAGCATCAAATCGAAGTCAAGCATTATCGAAGTGCATTTTAAAGTTCACTCTATGAATTCATTTGACGATTATAAAAACGTGTATTTCGAGGGAATTTGGGAATTTTCAAAAACTACGGAATGTATGCAGAATAGACGAATTCATGGTCCATACGGGGAAATAAAAAGTCCTGTCTCTAAGAAAGACGATAATGAGGTAATATCTATTATTACTTATTTCATATTGATAATTATAATTTATTATTAATATTATTATTGTTGTTGTTGTCGTCGTCGTTGTTGTCGTTATTATTATTATTATTGTTGTTGTTGTCATCGTCGTCGTTGTTGTCGTTATTATTATTATTATTATTATTATAGTAGTAGTAGTAGTAGTAGTAGTAGTAGTAGTAGTAGTAGTAGTAGTAGTAGTAGTAGTAGTAGTAGTAGTAGTAGTAGTAGTAGTAGTAGTAGTAGTAGTAGTAGTAGTAGTAGTAGTAGTAGTACGAGCAGCAGTATTGTTCAATGATAATGTAAAAATTGATATGATACATATAGTCATAAAAAGTAGTTGATTCAAGTTTTTACATAATGCAAAAATGTAAATAATGTACGCATGTAGATCTCTCAATAATTAGTCGAGTTACGAATTTCGGGAATAAACGCTTAATAAAGATAATTATTAATAACTATCTTCAGAATAATGTGTTTACTTGATGTTAATATTCTTCACAAGAATAAAGTGACAATTTTAATAATATCGTCATTTCATGAAGTTATACGATATAAATATTAAAAGAATATAAGATTGTAAGATACAAATATTATAAAAATAGCATATAGATAAAAAAATTTCGTAAAAAGTTCTATTAAGTTCGTTCTCTATTTAACATAAAAGAATTGTACTTTACCGTTTAAATTCAATTATATTAATAATGGTATTATGTAAAAACTATAATCTGCTTGATGTTTCATATGTGTAAATTACAAATTAATTATTTAATACAATTGGATATTGTGTAGATTAATTTTGTCTTGCTTAAAATTATTAAGAATAACATTACAAAAAGCAGAACTGCAAGAGTCATCCGTGGTTGATTGAACCAGGACCGAATCAATATCTCTACGTCAAGGTACCAGGAATAATAGCGACAAATCGCACCAAATGCGAAACAAAGAATCGTATCGTTGTGCATATGGCGGGTAAATTGCAAGCAGTTTGTCCGTACTCTTCCTCTAAATGGCACCAGGATATCGTGGTGGTATTCAGTGACGGCTGGACCGTTAGTGACAAAGCAATGATTGTCGCAGCCCGTCAGGACGCGGACAGGAGCATTGCCATCGAGTATTTTATCAATGAAGATGACCCGGATAAAGACGAATATAGCATCACATGGCTCGAATTAACCAGGAGGTATATATAAGTATTTCTAAAATTACTTCTGTCAATTTCGATGAATCAAAATAATTACTTTAAAATTTACAATTTAAAAATATGACGTCAAAATGCCTTATTTATATATAGAAACGAATTATTTTGTTTATTATCAATTTCTCAAATATTAAAATTCAATAAATATATAACAAACGAGTTCAAGAGAAAAATCCTGAAAGAAATATACATTAATGGTGCTTGTACTTCATAAATTACAATATAGTGGTAAAAATCGAAAATTCTTATTTCAAGTAAAATTTTAAATAAATTTAAGTGTTATTTATTATTAAAAAAAAAATAGTTATAAACGATAGTAATAATTACAATTCATCAGGAACATCAACCAATAATCATTAATTAAAATACGAATGTTAACAATTTAAATATATAAAATATGTTAAAAATGATAAATGCTTTTAGAGATTTTAAAAATATTATTATAATATATTATAAGAGGTACATGTTGACTAATTACAGACCAGTGCTGAGTTCGGCATTGGTTGGTTTCCGATTGGGAAACGATTGCCAGCATCGCTGCCCGGAACTTGACGCATGTATAAACGGCTCGTTATGGTGCGATGGTGTAACTCACTGCCCAACAGGATACGATGAGGCCCTTGGGCACTGTTCGATGCTTTTCCGCTTACCACCGCTGCACCTCGGGCTTGGCGCGATCGCCTTCATTTCCATCGGCGGACTTCTCTGTATCGCCTCCTGGCGTGGTTGTCGATACGGCTCCGGTGGACGGTCCTTATCCCAGCATCGGCTGAAAAGTATTTCTTCCGAGACCGCGATCATCGATGGGAAGGAAGTAATTTGCTGACACAACGAGAGTTCCGTGCGTTACGTTGAAATCGACCGAGTGACCACCGTTTGACAAATCACAAGATGTACAACAGAATTCTACGGACTGTGGGTCAAATGCACAATCAGCAGCTTCTAAGCGACAACTCCGTATCGTGATAAAGGTAAAATATTTTCAAAATAATCTTCAAAGTTATTTTTACCAGCTCTTTTTCATTTAATTCATTCATTTATATGGCTTAGCAAAATTATGAAGTTATATTTCAACAATATATTTTATTTTTTTCCTAATTCTAAAATAATTAAAAATTATACTAATACATTTTGTGTCAAGAGATAGTAAATAATTTTGTTTATACTACCAATCTAGAATGTACAAATTCATTGTAGGTCTTACAATAGTATTTAAAATATTAATATTATATATAAAATTATATTTATTAGATAATGAAATATGATTTCAGGAAGTAATCTATGGAATTTGAATAAAAATTATTTAAAACTCAAAGTTTTGGGGCAATCTTGTGACCAACGAATTCAGCAACTCTTAAACATCAACTGAACGCATAGAACTCGTTAAACAGAAAATAATACAATAGATTTTATGACGTTATGACTATGACTTTTTTTCACTATCATTTATGAGAATTATTTATTCTGTTTGTTCGATTCTTTAAATTTAATAATAATTCTTATTATATTAATAATTCATATTTTACAAACGTGTGTTTGGGTGTGTATACGCGTACTATTTCATATATAATTTTAGTCATTTAATCATTACATATTAAATGTATAATTAAATACTGATTTTTAAAATTAAAAAATAAGATCCTTATAAAATATTACTAACAATGACCAATGGATAACTTGTCGAAAAAATCACAAATATACGTGTGTATTTAAAAAAAAAAGAATTTTGAACGATAAAAATAATATTCCTTTACAAATGCAAATTAATAACATAATTAATAAATTAAATTAATATAGATAATCAGAATGAATGTGATAAATCTTCAAATATTTATAATGAATATTAAAATATTTATATGAAGAACACTGTTTTTCTTGCAGAGCTGTGCTCTGTCATTGTTAGTCCACTGATGCAACCGCCGATTTTGTTATAATATAAGCTACTATTGAAAAACAAAATTTACTAACAATTATTACATTATTTTCATAGAGAGATATATTATGCATTTACTTTGCAGTTATTCAATATCTCTGAACATTTAGTGCAGCGAAAAGTAACAATGTCGACGGTTTGTATTCAGTTTTATGAGCATTGTTAAGAATTGTAAATAATTGAATGTAATACACGGCATTTATAGAGAGAAATCTAACTAATTCATTAATTTGAATTAAAAACTTCATTTTCATGAAAAAATATAAATTTGTATTGTTTTTATAACTGTTATCATTCATTGATAATTATCTATGAATTAAAATCAAATGAGAATAATATACATTTCAAATTCACATTTTAGCAGATAAATTTTTTTTTAATTAGTATTTAAAATAGAAAAAAATATATATAAATACTTCTACTTAAAATAAGAAATTTCGGAGTGATGAAAATCTTAGAATTAATTAAGAGTAGAAATAGTTTTATTATCCTAAAAAATAAAATTGAAACAAGATCGCTAACAAACTATTAGTATTTAAGTGTGAATAACATTTAATAGCTTTTGAAACAAAAACACATGAATGAAGTAAAACGATTTTAAGATTTAAGAGAATAACAAAAATTAATACAAATGATATTCATAAAATTGTTGCCTACAAACAAGGGCGCTCCTATTAACTCAAAATTTAAAATTAATATTTAGTATAACGAAAACAAGCATGAATTTTATTACATTATTACATTGTTATCATGAGTAATATATATTCACGTATATAATTTGTTTTTTTAGCTAGAAACATTAATTGAGGTCAAATATGATCAGTAATATCTATAAAGCATCAGGAATGGCAATATCTAATTATTAGTTAGAAATTACAATTGTTATTATTTATTATTTATTATTTATTATTTATTATTTATTATTTATTATTTATTATTTATTATTTATTATTTATTATTTATTATTTATTATTTATTATTTATTATTTATTATTTATTATTTATTATTTATTATTTATTATTTATTATTTATTATTTATTATTTATTATTTATTATTTATTATTTATTATTTACCGGTGAATAGAGATAGAGAGTGAGAGAATGACATCTGTATATATTTCTGTATAATATTTTGAAGGCTTCTATATGTTGTAAACTTGTTGGATATTAGTAAATCAGCTAATCAAAACACCGCCAATATGTAATTGCATTTAAAGTAGTTGCTTATTTGAAGACTTATTATTATTATCTTACTTTTAAAATAAATAATATTTCATTTTCTGCTTATTACCTTCAAAAGATATAATTTACACATATACTTTTCATCATGAAATAGAAAGTAGTCATAAAATTTTAAGATCTGATTTGCGTCACATAAACAACTTAAATAGCTACATAAATACATATTTTTTTATTTATTATAAATTTAAACAGGTTATATATATATATATTGAATTGTATAAAAATACTTGAATTTTATTTCAAATTATTAATGAATAATCTTACTTCCTCGTTTAAAAAAGAATATCAGTATAACTAAAGCAATTAATTTAAATTGTATTTTAAAATTACACAAGCATGAATTTATTAATATAGAAATAATTGTAATTGCTTTCTTAAATATATTGTAAACAATCTTATTAATTACATTAATTTTTAATAATTTTGTAAAAATAGTAAGTTTAATATAGGGAAATGTTCAAAATAAATTTTTGCATTGCATATTTATCTGCTATATTAAGAATTAAATATTTTACTTTTTGATAAAATATTTTACTGAAATATTAAAAATAAAAATATAATAATGTGTATATTTATTTCAATTCCTTACAATAAACTTTGTATAATGAGAACTAATAATAATTAAGAATGAAATCAGTATTTTATTTGATAAAAGATATTTTGTTCTTTCATAAAATTCTCAAATAATTATAAATATATTTTTTTCACTGTTCATAATATATATATAATTACTAGTAAAGTATAATTAATAAAAACTTTATAATATTTCTTTTAAAAATTTCATTTAATCATTACAATAGACTTCATATTGAAATTGTTTCAATAACTGATAATATATGAAGATACATAATAACCTTATTCATTTTCTTTTGTTTAGAAAGTAATTTTTATTTTATATTTCCTATTTTTACTAATATTTCCTAATTTTATTAATTGCGAATAACTTTTTTTTTAATTTAATTGATTTTAAAAATGTATTTATTTATTGAATAATTAAATATAGTAAATAGGGTGGTAATTTATATAATGTGAATATTACCGTTGAATATTTATCATCAATTACATGTAATTATATTATAAATATCATTAATAAATTTATTTATTTTACATTCTAGATGTATTTCTATTAAAAATAGATACTAATATTAATTATTAAAGTAACAAAACTATTTGGTTAAAACATTAAACATTTTAATTCTAGTTTATATAATATCGTAAATACCAATCCTACTTAAACTTAAAACTGACATTAATTGAAAGAATTAATATTTTAAATATACTTTACAGACAAATTTCCCTTGTATGTTATAAATTGTAATGCGATTGTATAAATAATATATTATTATACATTATATAATTATCAACTTTGTTTAAATGTTTCTATACTATCATAATACAAATAAAAAAATTGTGATTGATAAAATATTGAAAATATTAATTAAATATAAAATCAAATTTTAATTATATTATATTTTATATATTTTAAGTATATCATTTTTAAAATAAAAATTCTAATATATATCGATTTGGGCTGTTTAATTTTAAATAAATCAGAAAATTTGAATTAGTTAACACTTAATATATATATAGTATGATCTGTTGAAATTCTAAAATTTATATCGAACCAATTCATAATTGAGTCTATTATTTGAAACGTGATAATAACAATAAACTGAGTATACAACGAATTTTATGATTATATTAAGATTATAAAATAGATTATAACTTGTAGCATTATTAACATTTTATTTATTTCGTATTTTTTTAATTTATTTAAAGTGTTTAATTTTTGTAAAAATTAGGGTATATAATAGAAAAATTGTATCATAGCATTAGTAATGATATATGAGACTTAAAAATAATAAAAATTTAAAAAATACGTTGATATATTGTAATAAATATAAGATTAGAACTTAGAAGTTTAATTTAGCAATAAATGATATATTGTACAAATTTACTCTTTCTACTCTCGTATTAATTACAAAATTAATAAAAAATACTTTTATGTAAAATTAAATACAATTTATATCTAATTTATTATATAAAAATATTATTTTTTATTTATATAAATATCTATAATTCTTATTCACATTTTACCAAAAAGTTTCTATGAACAAGTAATAATACAATAAAACAACTAAATTCAAATAAGCACAATTTATCTATATTGGCAAATAAAAAAATATCGGTTAATTCAATTAATAACGTAAATTAATATATTGATTTTCTATACAAAGATTATACAGCAAAATAAAAATACTGAAGACTGACAAATTCCTTGACTATAATATTTAAAATAATACAAACATTTTATCATTAAAATCATTAGATTAATTAAGCAATAATTCAACAACTTAATTAGTGATCAACTTCATAAAATAAGAGCAAAAACTATAATTTTTAAAAATTAAATCTAGTAGAAATATGTATAATAATTAAATTGTATTGTCTACAATTTTTCCAATTATATGATTCTACTTTTAAAGTTAATAATGATTTCCGGTAATATTTGATATTTACGTAAAATAATTATTCCTATTCTTTAAATACTTTGTTAAACTTTGTTTTTAAAAATGTTTTTGTATAATGGAACAATTTTTACGTCCAATTCAAATAAACTAATCAAAACATTTATTACCACTACGTTAAAAAGTCATGGTTGAAGATACGTATAAAGATTTAAAAATTAGCATTATTTCACTTCAGGATATTTACAATAAACCCTTAATAATTTTAAGCTTTGAAATAAATTAATCAATCAACACTATAATTTGCAACAATGAGCGAAAATAAATAATAATAATGCCTACATATTGAAATAGACTCTAATAAATGTAAAGATAGTGGGTCATTTCAAGATCGTCAGGAAATTACTGACAATAACTTACACACTAACGCACAAACCCCAATATACGTATGAATATATATTTATACATGCGTAATATTTATGAATATCGTATAAAATATAATGTTTTAAAATTACATAGAACATAGCAAACTAATTTGTCCAATTAGAAAATTGAAAGGTAGTAACATGCCATTAAGATTAAATAAATAAAGCATTTATTATATATAAAAACAGAAACAAAGTGCGTGCCGGAGACAGAAAGAGAATAAACTACTGTCAGTTCCTCACATCCTTTATTAATTTGTACGTGATTTGTAGATTAATAAATACAACTAAAAACAAGAAAATAAAAGAATAAATGTTTTTAATTTACAAGAATATAAAAATTTACAAAAGTATCTTTTTATTTAAGTATTGTTGATATTCCGAAACGATGAATAGTAATTTAATTTTACAATCTTCAATGTCAATAAATTTCTTTTTCAATTAAATGCTTATCTTTTTTACATTTTCCTTTTACAATTAAAATAAGAATACAGAAATGTATTTTTTAAAAATGAGTCAAATAATATTAATCAAAATAGTAGTAACAATAAAACTTTTATTCAAACTATTATTTTCTTGTTATAAAGTAAATTAAACATTGTATAATAAAAGTTTCTCATTTATAAGAAAATCTAAGTCTTCTATATTAAACCAATGTTTATATGGTGAAAACTTATTTATAAAGTGAAGCTATAAATATAAGTATTCTTAAGCATAGATAAATTGCTGTTTTAAGAAAAAATGTAAGCAAAAATTTTCGTTGTACGAAAATTTAAAAATGGAGTGCCGAACGTATGTTAATCCATTTCGTATAGCGTAATACATGCTTACATAATTACATAGATATTATATAACTCTGTTCGAAATTATATAAAAGAATATAATGATAATTATCGATTATTCGAATATTAAATATACAACATTTTTAATAAATTATTTTGAAGATTGATTGATTTGCTTTATTTATTCCTATATCATGAAATATTATAATATTAATCTATAAAGATATTTTATAACTCTAATATTAATTCAACATAAAGAAAATCTTAATAAAAATAAATTAAATGATATAAAGCTGTTTATACTATAAAGATATATTTTAGAAATAAGGAACTTTACATAATATTATATAAATTATTCCATACATATTTTATTACAAAATTTTATCCCAGCATGTAAATTAATTATGTATTTTTGCTTCTTTTTTTAAATAAAAATGTTATGACGATATAATATGTATTTGTAAATGATGAATACAATTTACAAAATTTAAACACTTTTGTATAAAATTGTGTGTAACGAATATTCTATTAATTCAATATTTATGCTGCCAACATTCTTATCTGCTATTGAAATATTTAGTTTCTTATTGCTCCTGAAATATAAATAAAAATAATTTTCAAAATAAATGTTTTAATTCCCTAATAATGGTGCTAAATAATTAATTTATTGTAAAAAAACTTACTTATTGTATAAAAGTACTACTATTTGATTATCTTGAATTTTAAAAGCGTTTACTAAAATATTATTATCTATGTTTTTAGTATCTATTTTAATAGAATGTCGTGGAACAAATTTACTGAAGTGAGTCATAGCATAATATAGCGGTTGCTTATAAAATAAATCATGTTCTGGCACAACAATTATTGGCGAATCAACATAATTTTGAACCCAATTTGGCCCTCCTTGCATATCTAAAGCCAAATTCCAGTCTATCCAACCAACAACCCAATGATCAAAATTCTGCAATAATTAGATAAATAAATATTTTATCATCTAACAGCATATTAAAAAATTTAGGATTTATTTACATTATGTTGTAATTACTTATTGTGAATACTAGAAAATAAATATTTATTTATACTTAAGGTACGTACTTCAAACAGTTTTATTATTAAGCGTTCAGCTCGCGACCATGAACCCAAAATGACTTTTGGATATTCCCAAGGTCGATCACCTAATAATTGTAAAATTATAAATTATTTTTTTTTAGAAAATTTCTCTGTAAGCTCTTGTCGTGGAAATTATATACGTAAAAAATATAAATTTTTAAAAATAATATTTTAAATTTATTGCAGTTACCTACCAACACAAGCTTCTGTCATTAAAATAAATTTATCTGGAGCAATGCGATGAGTTACATCAAGTACACTTGCTGGACTGAAGCTATCAGTATACCAATGAACACCTATTCCTTTTATATATTTAAGAGCATCCTTATGCAAAAGTTTGTAATGAAGTAAGTACCATGGTAAATGAATTCTTTGATCATCTAACATCAAAATAAATGTACTGTTGCTTCTAGATTTTTCTAACGAGGGCCCCAAATTTTCAAGAACCCATTTAGATACAGACCTTACTGACCAAAACATAGAATTGATTTTAGCAGTAACTATTAATGAAGTGAATGGTTCATTTCCTGTCGAAACTGCCCAAATCGGGAGACCTTGGCTTTTATAGGTCTCCAAAAATTTTATAATGTAATTTGCATATGTTTGGTAATATTTTTCCAATAAATAAGCTATGAAGAACAAAAAATTAAAATTAGATAACAAAATTTTTGTTATAATATAAACATATATTTAAGATCTTTTACAAAATTTTTTTTTTATGTTTTTCAGTATTTATAAATATTAATTTAAAAATGTTAATTTAAAAATACTTAAATTAAAAACAAAATATAAATTTGAATGATTTCTTATTTTTTATTATTAATTAATTGTTATTGAATGCGGGAGGGGGTGTGCCCAACGATGCTGGCGGGTGGCGCAGGAGCTGGTCTCGCGCCATTTTGAAGGGTGATTGGAGGAGGAGCAGGAGCAGCGGGGGGAGGGCAGCAGGATAAGGCAGGAAGCAAGTAGGCCCCGGGGGAGGAGAGTAGGATAAGGCAGGAAGAAAGTAGGGCCCAGCAGAGAGGGAAAGCCGTCCATGCCGTAGGGAAAGCCGGAAGAAGATTGGCGCAAAAAGGGGGGAGGGTAAGAAGCAACGCGGCGAGATGACGCAGATGGCATGAGGGGGGAGTCAGTACCTTCCCAGCCGTGACAGAAAAAGATCCGTACGCTTGCATCTATTACGAAGACAAGGACCTCTTCGCAAATAAATCAAAATTAAAAAACGATCGGCGAGCATCCTATCAACTGTGAGTCGTGGAGCAGCGGTCCTTCATCGCAAGTCCGCGAGTCGTGGCCGCATACGCGCGCGAGAGGTGAGAACGAGGTCCACGTTCGAAAGGCGCGCGACCTCGCCGACGTTGTCGTGCCCCCACAGGGAGAAACAACACGGTACAGCCGTAAGCGACCGCGAGAAGTCGCAAGGCAACACCGCATCACAGCATGATGAGAAGACGGGAGGGGGGAGCGTTACCTTGACGACGCTATCATGAGGAGATGCGTCGTCCGCCATCTTGGCGACGCCTGACGTCAGCGGTGACGTCAGCATCATATCGGCGCAAAGCCCCGTCGGCAGAGTTTGACATAACACCAGCCAAAGTACACAACGTGAGAGTCGTGACACGACTGAAGACAGCGCGCAGTGAGCGGAGTGGCAGCTCGGATTCGAACGTCGCCCAAGGAAAAGTGCGGGAAATTCGAACGTGTGACAGTGGGAACGTCTCGCGCGAAATGAATTTAAAATGATTACGGTGAGCTCGCCGGCGTTTGGTTCTGGAAATCCTTACCGGCGATCTATCCCGGAATCGCCCGCGTTAAGCTGAGGAAATTGTGCAACCATCCGACGTGCTATCATACATTGTAACGAATAAAGTTGTGCGAAAAACAAACAATAAAGGGATCATTGAATAACTACCCGAGATTAACTCCTCCCTCATCCTACATATCCCACGCGACCCTCACGTTACGTAACATTAATTATAATAACTATATTATATAGCCGTTACTTCAATAATTATGATTTTATAAATGTGAAAAATGAATTAAATAAATAAAATCTATGTACTGTTAATGACTTTTTGTATAAACGTACCTTCATACAACAAATTTTATCAGTTTCATGATACTATTAGGTTCAAATGTGTATAATTTATTAATTGCAATCTAGGTTACTGAGCATAATTAGGTATTACGTTATAGTTTTTAATTTGATACTAATATTTATTTTCAAATAAATGTCTTTAAAATTTTATATAATAAATTTTAAACATATTTTAAAGATACTTAATTATAAGCAATTATTAACCATTAATATAGAACTAATAACACCGTGTAATAAATCATATGAAAAATTTATTTAATACTCAATAGTTGTTCTATATTCGTCTCTTCTAGAAACTACTAATGTAGTAAATTCAATAAAAATCACGATTGAATCTATATTGTACATTTTTTGAAATTGTGAGAGAAAAACTGATCTAATTAGACAATAATTACCGTATCCATTATAAGTTTGTTTATTTTTCATCCAAATTGGTGCGGTCCAGGCAGCGGATACAAAACGTAAAGATGGATTTAATTCCAAAGCTCGTTTCATAATTGGAATTTTATATAAAATATCCTCAGGAGCGAGAGCAAAGTATTTTAAATTTATATCATCTGAAACATTGGCATATGTATATGCTCTTATGGAAAAGTCACTGCCTCCAATAGGTAGACGTCCAAAATTGTAATTACTTCCATTTGTAGTAAAGTATGATCTGTAATATTAATAAAAACTATTTTTGAAAATCGAATTATTAAATGTATAATGATAAGTAACCGTAAACTTAAAAGAAAATTTATAATATTAATATATGCATTTGCACTAAACTTTTACTGTAGATTATAACAAGAAGTTTTTTAAAAAATGACTTAGTAATTATTAGTTAATTCAGATGTAATAATAAATGTAATTTATGATATTCATAGCTTTAATTAATAAGATTTGTAAAGTATTGAAAATATAGTAAAAATGTTCACAAAAATAATTACATAATCCTATTTTACATTTATTTATAACATATTCTAAATTTTATAATTTCTTATTAATTCAGATAAATGCGAGAAAGTTTATGTTTTATCTCTTATCTACATATTCATTAGATTTTATAAATATGTTTTAATTTTTTGAACAGTACACAAATAAGTACAAGTAAATATAATAATTCTTGAAAAAATTTGTTCTTGTTATAAATGCATGATTAGGTGTACTTTTTAAAAAGGATATAAAATGATAATTATTTAGAAAGTTTGAAAGAGAAGCTTTATGAACGATACTGTAAATTGTTATTGCCGAAAAAGGTTTTCATATTAAAATATATTAAATATATACGCGAGAAAACAATGGATTATCGACTACGTCTTCGAAATATAGCTGTGTTAAATGAAGGGACTAGTTAGTAATCTAATACTCTGAAGTTTATTTTTTTTTTTTGATATTTCGCAAATACTATTCAGTCGATCACTATTTTTTATTAATTTTTTAAAATTCTGATTTTGATATACCCTGAAAGTCTTTTTATAACCTTAGCTTAACCTTTGATCAATGTATGATTTTCTTACATATTTTGGAATATCGAATACGTTCTGAGAAGCAATGGTCAATTTATTTTAAAAAATATTTGCAAATCAAGATATCTTAAATTAGCATCGAAAATTGCATGACTTATGATATTTAAATTATTTTAAGTGAAAGAATATTTTCGCTTTTTTAAAAAAACCTATATTTAGTATTTGAGTAGTATTATGAGTAGAACAGCATGAAAGATGATCTTAAAAAATTTAAAATAATTATTTAATATTATCTTATTGTTACTTATAAAGTAGTTACGATTTTGTCATAATTTGAATATGATAATATTATAAAATTATATAATTGTATAATATGTAATTATCAATTTTGTCATGTAACAGCTTATTAAATTTTATTATACCTAATTAAGGTAACTGAAATATTTTTTAATTTAATCAAATTAAATTTAGATATTTCTAATATCTAATGATTCATACAAATTATATCTATAACAGATTAGCTTTGAGTAGGAATATTTAATCATCTTATTGATTGTATTAAGTGTTTAGAGTATGCAAACAATTTTAACAAATGCATCTTACAGAAACAGTAAAGAGATAACGATCAATATTATCCATGATTCAGTGTCAATTATTGAAAGAAGTAACTTCCATTTTCATTTCTTATCTGTATACAATTCACTCAGATAAAATTAAATCTATGAATTTAGTATGGGATCACTCGACTACATTCATATAATATATTTAATCATTAGCTTTCATTGTGAAATAAGATTATCGTTATTTTTAAATATATCAATATGTAATATAAGTAGATAAGTGAATTAATATTTTACATAAACTATATTTGTGCGAAAATGCAATTATACCTTAATAAATTGTCCTGCGATTTTTTACTTAATTTATTAATATTCATAGTCGCAGAATCAGTAAAAGCACCACCAAAACCTTCCATAGTTTGATATTCATGATCAGGATTTACTTTTATCGTAGATTTTTTTTTAAATTCTTTTGAAATTATTCCATCCGATCGGCTAAGCCTCTTTCCACTTTTAGATGTGACGTACCATATAAATTGCCCTTCTTTTGGTGGTTCTGGATCTTCATAATAATCACAATAAGTGGAATTACATTCACATACTACACTTCCTTTCCCAAAATCTATTGGATTACAATCTTGGCTGCAAACTGTAAGTTATTCATAAGAGCTAAATTAAAAGTTAAAAGAAAGTAAATACTATTTTTCAAATGGGAATGAAATACAGTTTAATACATAATTTTTTATATTAATAATCGTCTTATTAATCGAGTTATATTAAAATAATTTATACAATTATTTTCAACTTACAATTATTTGTTTAATATTAATATTAATTCATGTTTCAATAATAATTAAGTGAATTAATTAATTTAAGTGTTGGAACCTAATAGTATCTTTCCAAATATCGTTTTGTGTATTTACTCATTTCTTTTCGATATTATTCATGTATATATTAATTAAAATTTATAATAAATATATTTATAACAAAGAAAATATTTTATTTCATATCATCATTGAACTTAAATTTTGTTGCCAAATAAATTTTTACCTGTAATACTGAATACAGTCATTATTGAAACGAGAAGTATTAACATTTTACAAGCAGTTATGTTTAAGATGCCTTTGAATTCTGAAACATAAAATTCGATCGAATTAATTAATAATTCTATAAAATACTAAAAAATTTTTTTAATGCATTTAAATCAAACTGAATGTTAGAATATGTAATTTTTAAATAAATATAATAGATATTCTATATTAATATGAACATGAATGTTTTCGAATATAAATATTTTATAGTATTAATTATATTCTACAAAAAAGGTATCTTTAATAATTCTATTTAATACTTGTAACATACGAATAAAATTGAATTAGAATAATGAAACTAATAAAAATGGTAAATATATTTATATATATATATATATATATATTCATCTATGTTAATTGAGCTAAGTATTTTCTTTATCAAGCTTTATAGTGATAATAAAGTATAAGATTTAGAAATATTGAAAAATAGATTATAAGTTTAATATATTTAATAATTATAGTATATTTCATACAATATACTACTAAATAATGCGTAAACTCAGTTATATGTACTTTCAATAGCCATATTTTTATCTGATTAGTTGTAGGATAAGATACATGATGATAATAACATTATAGATATTGCTTACATTTAATAGATTAAATTTTACGATGACAACCGAAAATAATACAAAATACACAATTAATAATAACATTTTTTTAACATGTAGGATAATATATTATCCGTTATTTGATTTAAATTGCTCAGATATAAATAAAAATAAAGTCATCAAATTCTTAAAAATAATTAAAAATTTGGTTAATACTAAATTTGACTTAATTTTATATGATGCAATTTTTATTAATTTTTTAATAATATTTAATATTAATTTTGAATTTAATAGTAACTACTATTTATAAGCACTAAATATATTTCATAATAAATTTGTCACAGTATTTTAGTATTTTTCATTGATTTTTTAAAAACATAATAATTAAAATTTGGTATTAACTAAATTATTAGATTGATTCAAAGTTATACAAGGTCATAAATAAATTTTAATAATATCAATATACAATTTAATTTAAAATTAGATACAAATAAGATGTGTAATATTAATCTAAATTTCTATAATACACCTTTTCGGGAAACAGTTGCATTCTTGATGTAATTGAATATAATGTAATCTCTTTCATTTGCGAATATATGTAATAATATATTACATTGAATATGTTTAAAATAGCAAAAACTCGACCAACTCTTTCAATACTAGAATATTTTATAATAAAAATATCTTAACACTAGTGAATTATTAAATACTTATTGCATTAAAATAATTGTATGTTCCTGAATATTGATACTTAAAACAATATACATCTTTATACATATCTATGTAAAATATCTTCAGCATAATAATAATAATATTCGTTCTTGCACCATAATTTGATATATGAAAAGAAATTTTGAAAAACGAAAGGTAACGTGAAAATTTAGAATTATTTATATATTTTATAGCTAAAAATATTATAATACAAATAATAAGGTATATCTCAAGTCGCAGAAAATTAATATGAAGATTTTAGTTCGGTAGATACATCAAAATTAGTTTACTCAAAAGTTTCTAGAATAGCCGGTCTCTTAGAGAATACCTAAAGAAATTTAACTTTAGTCTAGTCTGAGTACATATCATTGAAAATAAATGCGAGTATTATAGCTAAGCTTTATCTTTAAATTTTCTTTATAAGAATTCATTTAAAAAACTCATTATAAAATTAATTAAATATTTATATTACTACCAAATATTAATACTTTTTCGAAAAATTTGCAGACAAATTTCAAATTATTACAAATAATATATAAATAATTTCATACCGAAATGTATTATAGCGCTTGTGGGATATATTTTCAATTAAAATAAATGAAATCAATTATAAGTAAGTGTATTAATTATCTCTTTGTTTACGCTTTTCAAATGCTCTATATTTAGGCGCTAGAAGTGCTTATTCATTAGATAAAATATATTGAATAATAAGTATTCTTGTAAAAATATCTGTTTTTTTTACGTCACACCTTTTTCAATTTGAGTACCTGCTATTATGTCGTTTTATATAAATTAATATAAACGTTATAATTATTAATTATTGTTACACACATTTTTGTATTTTAACAACAAATTATTCAAATTCGTATAAGTATCAACGCAGTAAATTATCAGACTTAATATTTTGCAAGATTTTAACATGTAATAGTAATAAAAGTTACTATTTTTTAGTTACTGTTTAGTCAACATATAATAATTATTTTATCAAATTAAGTAAATTACATCTATCTTTCCTTTAATTTAATAGATTAATTTTATCAATAATTAATCAAAATATTTTAAAACTTTTTAATTTTGTCTTATTGGGTTTATAAGCAATCATGATTATAAGAAAAGTAAGGATGCGGTATGAAAAAATTATAAATTTAAAAACAAATCATGTAAATTTACATTTTATGTGGGGTAAGCTAAAATTTTATGGCCTTTAACACAATTTTAATTAATAATATAATAATATATATTTCATAAAAGCTTATTTTGAGTTATAATTGCGGTTGATATATATTTAAGTGAAAAATGAAATTTCTATATTAAAAAAATAAAACTTGCAAAAATTAAATATTTTAAAATAATGAGCATTGAATGATATATTATTAGTAGGTAATAGTGATAAAAATGCGTTAAAGTGAAATGTAGTCCTCAAATATCCTCTCTCACTCTCGACTTCTTCATCACCTAAGCTCGTGCCCAATTTTGTAAGATTACGATATTTTTAAAGATGCTTTTAATTTTTTCTTTCTTTTTTTTCAATTAACTATCTGACGAGCATATACGGTGCGTGTCGAGTTTGTATATATAAATTAGCGTGCAATTATTAAGTATTATTTTCAGCCTTGACATGCAGACGTACTAATTAGTATTGATAAGAGAAAGGCTAATTATTTTATTAAACTATCAGTTGGAATCTTTTAAATTTATTAAATATGCCTCTGCAAAGAATGTATTCAGATGCTATTGATTGATTTACCAAAGCTAGCATTTAGATAGTGCTGTTCAATGCATTTAAATTCGATCTTTTATGTTCGAATCACGTCAATAATATATCATTATATGAATTTTCTCGTTTCCAACATAGAATTGCATAAATTACATGAGAATTACTCTCTCGCTATTAATTGCAGTTCTTTTTGCTTTAAGCGTTACATTTAAAGAGACGTTTTTAATAAAGTACTGAACTTGCGGAACAATATAAGAGCATAAGTAACTATGTTTCGAGATTAGTAAATTAAATGAGCATTAAATATATCATGCGTAATCAAAAATTCTTGATTACTAATATATTATAAGTAATATAGAATATGCTAATACAATGTCATCCTGCATCTGTTTTTTAGATACACTTTTTGATAACCGATTATTACGCTGAGTAATTTAAACAATAATCATTATCTATTAACACAATACTCAAATGTAGGACTCGATTTCGGATCTTCCCCCGAGAAGAGTTGGCTAATCAAGTCAACTATAAATACAAGCTTCATAAGCATCATTAGCTAAAAATTATCTTCCATGTTAACATATTAGGTCATTTTTAGTAATCATAAATTATGAAACTGTAATTCAATTCATACTTTATAAATCTTTTTAACGTTCAATATATCGTCCAATATACGTCCTACGCATTTGTCAATAATAAATGAGTATCTACGTTTTATGACATTATAAAAATACCAAAGGAATTTCTTGACCTTATTTCCAAACCGACGTTTATCAAACATTACTTCTGCTTTCTTGTTAAAACTTTTTCTTACTACATATAAATTGCAAACTTCAAAATGTTATGTTTCACTTCATTGCCATTGCTTCGTTGTCTTTTTTTTTTATCATTTTTTTTTGCTCATTTTTTCTTTCTCCTGCATGCTCCCACTCTTTAACGTAAATTCCGCCACCAAATGAGTCTACGAAAATCACATTTTTTAAATACTAGCCTCTATAAATATACGATTTCAAACAGAATTTAAAAATTTAATTTATTAAAGTTTAGTCGACACAAATTTTAAATAAAAAATACTTAGTAAATATATCTATTAGATATTTATTTGTCATGTAATCTTGTAAAATTATATTAAAATAAATTTCATAAAAATATAGTTTATCATATCACTATGTATCATATTAAGTTATTTTAAAAAATATGATTGCTTCAATTTACTATAATAAATTAATATTTCGAACTAATAATATGTGATTTATTATTTTATAACTTAATATAACTTTTTAATAATATTTAATATTAATCTTTTATTTGAAAATTTATTAAGTGATTTACTTATTACAGATTTTTTTTTGTATTATATATTGAATTATTGAAGAATATTACATTAAAAAATATATAACCTACTTTAAATTATAAAATAGTGTTTCCAAATTTTGTATTTTTACAAAAAATATTAATGTTCAATATAGATGTATTATTTATTTAATGTTAGTGTTACTTAACTGTTTCAAACAATTGAAATTCATATAATTTTATATTTGTAACAATTAATTTGTATAAATGTAAGTTATTTATAATTCAACATTTTATTGTAAAATGTTATTTCTTCATTATTTATAAAAGTACTACACTTAAAAAATTATAATTATTTCTAATAACGTAAAAGTATATTTTATATATATAGATAAATGAACTATTCTATAATTATATTTTAATTTATGAATAAATATATTATAGCACTCATTTAATATGAATATACTATGTTTAAAAAGTATTTTTATTTTATTATATGAAGGTCAACAAGCTTTCAATAAAATGTGTTTCTATAATTATGACAAAAAAATTTTATTTTATACAACTAAAGATTTATTTTAAAAATAGAAGCCAAACATAAAAACCTTTTAATTAATACTAATAAACAATAAATATTTATATAAAAAATAATTATTTGTTTAATTGTGATATGTATTTTGATTCACTCCGTAGTTTTTTGAGTAAGATTCTTGTAAATTATATTTTAACTTCATATTGATATAGGTTATGACATGAATATCAATATTGAATAAATTATAATATATTGCAATAAATGGAAAAAAATAAATACTGATAAAGTATATTAATAATATTTTTAAAAGTTATATAAATTCATTTATTTTACAATGAATTATTAAACATTTGACTATATATATATAAGGTAAATGGTACAAAAATGTAACTATGAGTTAATGTAAATATGTATACAAAAAACTTAAGATAAAAACTAAGTATCATGCTTTACATAGTTTACAAAAATTTTAAAATATTTTTAAAAAACTTACAAATTATATGTTTAACATTACAAGTAAATTACATTAATTAATTTTATTACTTAAAGTACTTAAAGTGCTTTTAAAATTATATGATAAATGAAATAAAAATTTACATTTTTGTATCCAATAGTTTAAACACGGATGACGGGTCACTAAAGGAAAAATGTAAATGGATTTGTTTTTTTATTATGGACTTAAAGGTCGAGGTACAGTGATCTGAGAATTCTGATGGATTATTTAGCAGACACTTTCTTCTTCAAATAATAAGAGATGAGAATATTAATATTACAAGTGACTTTCTGTCTGTCACTGTACGCATGTCTTAACGCGCTCATTCAAAAATGGATGGAAAAATTTAATATGCATGAGTAACAATTTTATGTTATATTTAATTTTGTTTTGTACTTTAGATATAAAATATAAATTTTAAAGTGCTCGGAGGTACTGTTTTTTTGCAAATATTATTCGTTAAGGATTGGACGAATATACCTTATACACCCAAATATATATTTGATAATTTAATATTCAATATGTAAATTATCCGAACAGAAAAATCAAATAAAAAATTGCATTTGATTGTTAATCCAAATCTTTTCTCTCTCTCATTTTTCATATAACATTTCTTTGTTAGCGTAAGCAATGACCAGGAAAAAATTTACCGATAAATATAAGAATTAATACAGAAATAGATTAAATTGAACCATATTTAAGTTAAAAAAATTATTGATTAGATATGTAAATATATAAATATTCATTCCTTATATATATATTTTTGAAATTTCAAAAAAATTCAATAATATCGATTTAGTCAACTTTGTATTGTTGAATTTATAATTTTGAATATATTTTCTTTTTAAAAGTTATTATTCTTATTTCGTGATATTTTGTTAAAAATAAAATCAGTCAAATATAATATTTTCTTATAAAGAAATATTTTTACAAGTAATTTACTTATTGTAAATGCTGAACATGTATTGTAAGTGCTGAAAGCAGTTATGAGATTAATCGTCTGTTCTAATTATATATAAAAAATTTTTACTTACTTAAAATTTTAAAAGTATTATTTAACTGATTATTTCATATTTAGTGTATTAAGAGTAAAAATTTATTTAAATTAATCGAAATTGTAATATATAATAATAAACAATGACGATATAAATTCATGTCAAAAGTTATAGTTATACTGTAAGTATAAATATGTACTTAAAAATATATTTAAATTAAATAAATATGCACTTACAAATTTAAAATTATATGCTTATGCAAAACTCTTTCACTTTATGAAGATTACATATAAGTTTATTAAAAGGAAATTTTTTAAATAAATTTTTAAATCAACCTTTAATATTAGAATATTTTAAAGTCACATATTAATATTCAAATTGATTTTTAATGGATACTTGAAATTGAAAAGGTAATTCATAAATAATTATTATACAAATTATTACGAAACAGCTTTACACAAATTTTATTAAACGAAATAAAGTTTTCATACAATAATGTCGTATATTATGTGAAAATGTAATATTTTTTATATTTCTTTTAATTGTAAGAACAATATTTTTAAAAAGCTTCATCTTTAATTTTATACCTAACATTTCTTTTTTATTTAGTCATAATATCGATTGTTTAGATACTTTAATAATTTATCAAATGATTTATTCTTTTACTTTTGCTTATATTTTACAATGTTAGAACTTCTCAAATTCTCTTTCTCTTTCTCTCTATCTCTTTTCTTCAATCTACGTCTTCCTATTCATTTCTATCTCTGTTTCTACAATTATTCTTTCTAGCGGATTCCCCTACTCCGAAGAAACCTTGAAAGTCATAGGATGTTATTATGACGTGGCCTAGGTAAATCGTAAATGTTACAGTCAAATAAAAAATTTTTTAATTTTCTCCTTTCAAGATATTATTTATACAAGAATAATTAAAAGTTTACATATTTCACATTCAATATAAGTGAAAGTATTTACAACTATTTATTTTGGTAAGTCTACTGACGTGATTATAATATCGGCAACATATATATTTAGATTTTAGAAAGTTAAATAGAAAACGTATATAATATTCATTTTGTTGAAATTATTCATCGAAAAATATTTTATTATTAATTTTATTGATAATTTCTTTTTGTAAAAGTAATCATTTAAATACTGCATTTCTATTAATTCTATAAAACAAAATTAAAATTCACAATTTCTTAATTGATACGCACAATGGTTATAAAGGAATTTAATAATTTAATGTACTGCAGTGTTCCATTTCATTTTTATTTCTTGCTTTGTATAGTATTTACCATAATAAAAGGTCCTATTAAAATATTTTTGTAATTATATTAAAATGTTATAATAGGATACAAATATTATATCATAATATAATATTAATTTGACATTTGTAATATTGTTCTTTAATTACGAAACAATTTATTCATATAAATTAATGCATATTAATTTTTTACAGAATATTGAATAATATATTAAAACATAAGATATATCAACATGAGTTACGGATATCAAGTAAGTAATTTATTTTTAAAAATTTTCATTTTATTTTCTTATGAAAAAATATAAGAATTAGTGAATGAAAAATATTTGTAATTATTACAATTTGAAGCTCAGTGATAATAATAAACCTCAATGAAGTCATAAAAGTTAATGCTATTGATAAAATTATATATTTAATTTTTAAACATTTAAACACTTTTAATGTTGTATAATATATTTAAATAACTATTTTTTAATAAAACATAATATTATATTAATATCAATATTATATCATAAAAGATATAGTTTAGTAAAATGTTTTCATTTGTAAATTTTCACTTTTTACACTTGTTTACATTGTTAAACAAAAGGGTCCACCAGTCGCATTCCCAGGACAAAAACCACCTACTACGTTCGGAGTTCCTCCAGGAACACCTTCAGCTCCCCCAAGTGCTCCACCATATTTTGATGCTCCAACTTCATTTAATATGCCACAACCATACTCTCCATACCCCAGTGCTTATCCCTCTCAACCATCAGCTTACTCTAATTTAAGTGGTCAAACAATACATCAACCTTCAATGCCTCAACCATCTGTGACATTCTCTGATCCAAATTATATGTCTTCACATCAAACTACTTATGGTTCTCAAGCTTATCCGTTACAGCAATCAATGTATGGTGTACAACAACCTCAAAGCCAATTGTATCCTTCGATACATCAATCTTATCCATCACAATCATTACAACATGTACCTTATCCTCCTGTATGCCAAACACACCAGTCACAAGCATATAATCCATTACTATCACAACAAAATTCTTATCCAGCACAAAATTCAATGTTGACTCAAAATCCTACTTCTTCTGGTTCAGGTTTATACCCTAATCTAAGCAATTTTGAGAAATCAGATCCTAGTACTCCTATACATAATAGTAGCTCGTCTCCTTATCCGAGCAGAGGTTATTCTGGGGGTCGGGGTAGTAGCAGTAATTTTTCTTATGGAGGATCTGTATCACATAATGCACCGGCCCCTGGAATTACTCAGGTGAGAGTAGAGAACAAATGATCCTTGCAAAAGTGAACACCCCAGTAATCACAAAGTTTTAAAAGCAGATTTAATTATATATCTTTAATATATTGGATGTTAATTTTATTAGATAATCTGTATATTATACTTCTTAATTTATTAAATGCTTTATCACAAATATAAAAATTTGTGAAAACTATAAATAAACTTTAAAATATTGTACAAAAATATAAACAAATTAAATTATAAATAGTGTAATTATAATATTTTACACAAAACTAAAATATTCAGCTTTCTTGTGTTTATTGGGATCAATAGGTAAATATTATTATTTTTATTTTTATAACTGCCATTTTTATAATCCTTTCCAGCTTTCTCCAACAGTTGTTGCTAATCCGAATACAGATTCAAGAGCTGATGCTGAAGTTTTACGTAAAGCAATGAAAGGTTTTGGAACTGACGAAAAATCGATTATTCAAGTTCTTGCGAATCGTACTAATCTACAGCGTCTCGAAATCGCTACTCAGTTTAAGACATTATATGGAAAGGTTAATATTATATTTTAGTAATCTGTTTTATTGTCCAATTTTTTGTTTTTTATTATTGAAATATTATGTATTAATCTATTATTTTTATTAATAAGGATTTAATAAAGGACTTGAAATCGGAAACTTCCGGAAATTTTGAAAATTTACTTGTAGCTATGATGACACCTATACCACAATTTTATGCAAAAGAACTGCATGATGCAATGAGTGGAGTTGGTACTGAAGAAACTACACTTATTGAAGTACTTTGTACTATGTCAAATCATGAAATTAACGTAATTAAAGTTTCTTACCAAGCAAGTAAGATTTTTCATATAATTAAAATATAATCTACTTTAAACTATATTTAATAAACAAATCAATCATTGTTACATGAAATTACTACTAGATTGTCAGTGTAATTATTTAAGTTAATGAAATTTTAATTTATTCTATTTATTTATTTGTAATGCAGTAAATATAAATTTCTTAATTATCAAATTATATATTTCAATAATTTATAAATGTAGATGTATTAAAAGATTTTTTTATTTATTTTACTTCTCGTCTAATATTATATTTACGGAGAATGAATTATATACAAAAAGTAATTTATTCAAAAAACATGAAGAATTGAAAAAATATTTCAAAATTTTATTAATTGATATAGTTTCATGGTTTTATTTTAAGAATCAATTTAAATGAATTAGAAAAAAGAAATTTTCGAATCACTAAGCAGTTAATTAAAAATTATAACAAAGTAATAATTTTCATTATTAAAATAAATATTTTATTAGATAGAGTAAAAGATATATTAAAACTATATTTAATTTATTAAAATTTAAAATAATGATATTTTTTAATTCAATAAAATGATAAGAAAATTAGATTGACCAATACTTTTAATGGATTATAAGTTAATTTTTATTAGATGATTGGCTAAAACCTTTAATTTTAATGTAATTCTTTAATAATTATAGTGTATGGAAAGTCTTTAGAAGATGATTTAATTGAAGATACTTCTGGAAATTTTAAACGACTTATGGTTTCTCTTTGCTGTGGTAATAGAGATGAATCATTTCAAGTTGATCATGCTCGTGCTGTTAATGATGCCAAGCAGTTACTTCAAGCTGGTAAATATCGAATCAAAACACCTTATATAATTTTAAAATCTTTAAAACAATTTAATTTAATCTTATAATAAATAAATAGGTGAACTTCGTTTTGGAACGGATGAATCAACATTTAATGCAATTCTTATTCAAAGAAATATAGCTCAATTAAAACAAACCTTTGCAGAATACCATAATATTACTGGTCACGATATTGAGGTAGCAATTGAGAATGAATTCTCAGGAGATATTAAAAAAGGCCTACTAAGCATTGGTATTTGTATCTAGATTCAGACTTCTTTAAAAAGCACTATATATTTTATATTTAATTATAATTTTATACATTTTATTGCAGTTAAATGTATTAAAAATCGAGTAGGTTTTTTTGCGGAACAAATTTATAAAAGTATGAAAGGAATGGGTACCGATGATCGTCGTCTTATACGATTAATCGTTACACGTTCTGAAATTGACATGGGCGATATAAAACAAGCTTTTATGCATCAATATGGACAAAGTTTAGAAAATTTTATTTCTGTAAGATTATCGATAGAATATTCTTATTAATATTATTTATAAACATAGTATACGATTTCTTAATTTATAGAAGTCTTTTCATATTTTTTACAATATTGTTTTTGGTACTAATAAAATAATATTACATGAATTGATTTTATAAATTAAGAATTATTTATGTTATGTTAATTACAATACTATTAGTAAAGACAAATATTAATCATCTATTTGGTTTTCAGGATGATTGTACTGGACACTATAAAAAATGTCTTCTCGCTTTAATTTCTTAACTAAATTAAAGAATATTTAAAGTATTTGATCATCTGATATATTTATATTTGTGTATTCATTATATTAAAAAGCAAAAACAAAATATTTTATATTAAACTGTTAAATTATACAATATTTAATGATGCAGTTAATGTTTGATTGTAATGCGTAACTTTATTAATTATGCAAGTTACGAATAAAAAGTGCCAATAGAATGATGTAATTTCATTTATTATTCTATTGTATGAAATTTCAGCTTTTGCTAAAATAAAATACGATTATTTTTGTAACAAATATATATATACATTGTTTTTTAAAAATAAAAAAAGATATTCATAAAATAATAAAAACTTTATTATATTTATTATAATTTAAAAAAAATTAAAAAAAAATGTTTTCCAACTTATCATTAATTAATTTATAAAATTGAATTTAAACTAATTTTACATAATTTAATTTTCAGAGAATTTTTGGTAATTTAAGAAAAATAATATAAGATTATGATGGGTTAATATAAGTAAAAAGCATAAATATTTAAAATATGGTTACGTTTTGAAAATAACATTATGTTATGTTATTTATTTTAATCGAAATTATTCTATTACAAATATAAATTTATATTATATTATAAATATTGGTAATTAAAAAATTCTATAATAGATTTGGTCATACCTTTATAAATAATTTGAATTCATAATAGATGTAATAAAACATGATTATGATGTATTAACTAAAATAATTGTTATAATAATATTATATAAATTTAAAGCGATTCTAATTTAGATTTTTTTATACGCACTTTAAAAGTAAGTAAATTTTATAAGAAAATATATAATATCACAATAAAAAATATCAAGTACTAATACCTTATATTCATAACAAGATATTCTTATTTCAAAATTTAGTGATTTTACATACAAAATTAAAAACTTTTTTTTACATTTGTACAATAGCTCCTATCTAAATATGTACCTATTTTAAAAAATTGTCTACTTATCTTAGGTTAATGTATCGTTAAATTAATTAAATATTGTAGTATTAAATAAATATTGAATATTTATTAATAAATGAAATATGATTGCACTTACAACTTGGCTCGCCAACGTATTAACACTTCATCGAACAAATTAACGTTTCAAAATAATGTAATAATTTTTACATACAGTAGTGTTATAATTAACTACATTATTTTGTATACACTTCAATATTTATACTAAAATAAAACATTCAAACAATAATTCGAGTCCAGAAAATGTAATTAATTGAATCACTACAGTCAATAATAAAAATCCTTTGTTAAGTGAGAAACTTAATTGTTTACATTTTATTCATATTATCTTCTTGGGAATGAATTATAAATAGATTCCAAATTCTTTTTCACTTAATTTTTTTTTTATTTGAAGTTATAGCAATTAATAAATTAAAGCCAAAATAAAACTGGCAATAGTAAATAGGTATTATAAATCTTTAAAAAGATAAATGACAAAATTTAATAAAATTTTTTATTACTTTTAAATATTGTAGTATATATATCTGCCACGTTTAACAATAAATAATTATTTATACTAAATTTAAGAATTTAAAATAATATACAAATAATTTTAACAGAAAGGTTCATAATGTAAGTATAGTAACAGATGCAGCCATTCAAATATTAAATCAAATTATGAAATATCTAATATTTACATAATTCAGTTTATAATAAAATGTTTATATAAGAAAAAGAAAATATTATGCCTTAAAAATGGGTACATATCTATTTTTTAATTAATTTAAATTATTAAAATAATTAATTGAATTATTATCATATCGCATAAGGACTTGAATTTTTCAGTAATTTAATAATTTTTTAAGTTGATTGAAAATATTAAATGTATTTAATATTTATTAAATCGAGATATAGCGTATATATAAATTTCTTGTGTAGTTTTTAGTCACAATTATGCAATTGTGATGAAAAAAAAAAAAAAGTATCTAATCTAATATAAATGCTTATTCTATTCTATATAATATCTTTAATATAAAAATTTTTATGTAGTTTAATTTTATTTAATAAAAAGACATTTTTTAAATATACCAATGAATGTTATTAAGTAATTACAAATTTTCTAAAATATATTAGATATAAATATTCATATATATATATTTTTTAGAATGAATTCTTGTATACAAGATATTAAAACTTTTCACTGAAGTACTTGAAAATTTTGATATTAATTATTAAATAATATTATTTATTCCTTATATATATATATATAAGAAGTTATTATATGTATAAAAGAATAATTATTTATTACATTAAAGTTAATTAATTTAATTGAAGTAAATTAATTGAAATAAAGAAAAAATATAAAAGAGTTATAATATACATAAACTTTTTAGTATCATTTATTAAAGTGAATGAAGCGAGTAAATAATAATAAATAAATAAAGAAAGAAAAATACTTGATGAAATTTGTAAACCGTATTTATTCGTGTATAGTCATGAATAAATAAAACAATTAAGATATCGTTTATTCAACAAAGCCAACACAAAATTTGTTTTATGTGATTATTGATTTTATTTAGTACTGTCATTGGCCTCTTACAAAAGGTTTGATAAATTTATTATAACCTCACAATATTCTTGTTCAAGAGCCATCCTTCTATAAATATTCAGTTAATTAGGATAATAAATTAAGCTTAAAGATATAAGCCATAATATTTCCCACAGTATAGATTATATTTAAACTTTTTATATTTTTAACATATATAATTACATTACATTTATCTAACTTAAAAGTTTTTTGTATTGGTATTATTTATTTTTTATTTTTAGTAAGTTTAAATTATTATTAGTTTTGCCTTTGATTTAAATAACATAGATTAGATATATTTGACAATAGTCAAAAGTATGATACCTTTTTCGAATAAAGTCTAAATAAATTTAAGATGAAGAAAAAGTCTTGTTCGTTTATGATGTCGATTCAAGCCTAATTTTAATTCTTTTAAATTATTGTGTATTTATCTTTGCGTTTAATATTCCAATAAACAGAAATTTATTCAGGTATTAAATCAAATAAAATTCATTTGCGTTCATAATTACCTTTTTAATTTAAGATATCAAGTTATAAGTAATCGTAGAATGTATTTTCTGTTTTGACTATAGACTACCCTATCACTCATTAAAATAGAGCGTTAAATTATTATTAATAACGGAATGTTAAAAGAAGTTTTTTATTTTAATGCCCTTAAATAAATAAAGAGTAATAGGAAGTTTGATTTAGCCAAGTAAATTTTATTTTATCAAATAAAAATAAAATAAACAAAAATCCCATAAATGAAATTTTTTAATGTAATTAATAATATTTATATTGAATTTTTCTGATATATAATGAAGAAACATTTTTTTAATAATAAATGTAATATTAAATTTGTATTATGAAAAAGAAAAATTAGAAAATAGAAATAGATATATGGAAGCATAAAAAGCAATGGAGAAATAGCAAGAGAGAGAGAGAGAGAGATGAAATAATAAAGTGAACAGTCCAGCCTATGACAAGTCTCTTCTTATCTATACACTTGAATTGCTCAATCATGTATTTTAAAATTTTTTTTAAGAATACAATATCAAACTTGTTTGTTCATTAACATAAAATTATTCGTTTTATGTTAGTTCTTAATGCGAACTTTATAATTAATTAAATAAAAATTTACATGATTATAAAATTACATAAACATGAAAAAACTGTATGGTAATTATTGCAATGAAAACTCATATTTGATGAAATTAAATAATGCGTATTATCACTTATATTTTTGTCATATATAATTATGAAAGATAATATATATATATTAAATTACATTACAAACTCAATATTTCCAATTGCAGTGTAATAATTTTCATTAGTTGAAGGAGATAATCTTTTTATTCATTTATTGGCGATATAAAATATATTGAAACAAAGTATGTAACAGCGAGAAAATATCTATATCGTAGGTGTGTGAAGTCTTAATTAAATTTATCAGTCATTTGTTCTCAAAATTGAATGTTTATGTTTCAAAATTATGTGTATGTACATAATATTTTTATAATTTAATTGGGATATGTGACTCTTTAATCTTGCAGAAGTAGTAAAGTATTAATGCTCATTTTTAATAATATTAAGATACTATTAAGATGTTTTAAATATTTTTAATAAAAAATTATATCCATTTTTTCGACGTTAGTGTGAGAAATTTCTTTGTTTATTAAATGATCTTTCGGTCTGAGAACTATCGATTCAGATTGATCCTGTAACTGTGACAACCTAATCATAAGTATGGTTATATTTTGGCTTGCTTTCCTTTAACATCCATATATTGGTGCTTTTTAAAGGATTTGGTTTATCTCTCTCTCGCTCTCTTTCTTTCAAACGATTTTTAATAATTTATCCTCTGAGCGATCTCGAAAAACGCCCTTCTTATCTCTTTTTTCTTAAAACTTAAATTTATAGAGATTACTTGACTGAAATATGTATGAGCTTTATTAATACTGCTGCTATATTTTGTTTATATGCAGTTATATTATCTAATTTATTAAATTAATATATTCCAATATAACCAATTACTTATATAACTAGTCACTATTTCATTTTACATTTTATGCTATCGGGACCAAATAATGTTATAAAAATCAATCAATAATACTTTGAAATAAAAATACCAGAAAAATAATCGTTTTAATTAAAAATTTACTGAATATAACTTTACTTTAAATATACTTATTATATATATAGAAATTTATACACAGACATTGAAAAAAATGCATTTGAAATAGTTTTATTTATATGATTTACGACCAGAGTGAACTTGAACTACGTGATTATTAAGTTGATACTCATTAATTCTACAATATACTTGTACATATAGATAATATTTTTAAAAACCTAAAGACTATTATCTACAATTATAGTAAGATTATTATTTTTAATTTTATAATTTTTAGATTTCAATTTATAAATCATATTTAGGAAATGAAAAAATTAGTAATATAAAATACATAATTAAAAACAAATGTAATTACAACTTTAAACAAGTAATTAAGCATTTAAACATTTATTATAATTTGAAGTTATATACTTCAAATATGTTTAAGTAGAAAATAATATAAAAAATGTTCTAGTATTTATAAATAGAAAATTTATTTATAAAGAAATTTTTTTTATAATCGGAATATAATTGTACTTTTTTGATAGTAATATCAATATACTATTTTTTTTAATGTATAAAATTTAATATTTTTAATTATTCTATAAGATATTCATCTAAATATTATTATAAACTCTAAAGTCTTGCCAAATAATTATAAATTATAATTTCTTCTTTTTACATCATCTGATGTAGGGTAATAAATAATATAAAAATTACGAACTTAAACATTTTATATATTGTAATGAAAATTATATATATTTCAAATTATAGAAATATGCTTGCATTTCTTATACTTACTTTTATTTTCTATTAAAATACATAAACATAATTAGATTTTAATAAAAAGTTAAAGATATTAGAAATAAATAAAAAGAACTATTTATTAATTAAATTATCAGTTAACCATATCTTATCATAACTATTTGATAAATAAAATCGTTATCACTAAAAATTGAAATATTTTGAAATATTTACATTTTTAAGCATTAGTACTTATTTATTTAGAAAAAAAACATTATTTTAATTTTAGAATAAACAAACAAAAAAATGAAAATTATTGATCAGTACTAATATTAGTTACAAATTTTGTCGAATATTAATTCTGAAGTTATTATTTCGAAAAACAATTATTATTATAAAGAACGCGTATATATTCTGTATAGAGTAAATAATTTAAATAAAATGTTGGAGTAAAAATATTTGATTTCAGAATTAAATTTACCTTACAAATACTTCTATACAAATACTATTATTTTTTAACTAATACTAAAGAAAAATCAATTATCTAGATACTTACAATAATATAATTATGAATTATTAAAGATCTTATAAAATAATTTCAAATTCTGTGTTAATTGAAAAATTGTTTTTAATTTCTTAACTATTAATTTTTAATAAATTGTATAGTATAAAATATAAACAGTAAAAAACAATACATTTAGAATTATTAAATAATTAATTTAAGGAATATTTAAAAGCCTTTTAAATAAAATTTATTGGATCGATAGAGAGAATGATCTGTAAATCCTTTTAAAAAAAGATAATTTTTTTTAAAGAAAATTAAATAATAATTTTTATCTTTTTTCTAAATATAAATAATTGAATATAAATTTTGTATTAAAGTAATACGAATTTATAATTCAAATTTTTTACATATGCGAGTTTTGTGCTGTATATTTTACATCTGCGTTGTACTCATCTTACTTTTAACTCCTTATCTCTATCTCTTTATACAGCCATTGACTATGCACACACATTCAACAAAGACAAGCTTCTGGCTATTCTCTAGAGATAGTCGTGAGAATTGCTTTTCTATATAAGTATAGGCGAATAGTGAGTGAGATATGTATATACAAAGAATTCTCTCCCTCCCTTTCTCTTTCTTTCTCGTGGTGGCATTATTTCTATTGGGCGACCAGCTCGATGGCTCATATACAGTAGTTTCTAAGGGGAATCCGCGGGGTAGTGCAGTTTCATGTTGGCATTATTCTTGATTTCCGTGGTGACGTCTAGCTATGCGTGTTATACTCTCTCTCTCTCTCTCTCTCTCTCTCTCTCTTCCTGAACTGATTTTGTTTACTCATTCTATCTTTTCTCTCTTTTACATTGATGTTCACACAATTTCACACAAGTATGTGTCTATATGATTATATCAGATTAACTCATTCAAACTTTATCTTATTTTATTCCCTCATTTTTTACTATTGGCATTTAGGCAAATAGTCATTTTATCCTTTGTATTTTTTAATTTTTCACACGTAATCGAATGTATATTGTACAGTTTCTAAATAAATAATGAGCAAAAATTATGTTATATTATGTAACATTCTTCTATTTTAAACAATCGAAGAATTTTGTAAGATCGAAAGTATTTTTAAATAATTATATTTCTAAATATAATAATATGTATTTGTTGGAAGATCAAAAGTGTTTAACCGTATTGATTCATTATATTATGTATAAGTAAAATAAATAACAATACATTTATGAACCAATGCAAAGTAGTTTAACAAGCTACTTTGTAAAAAAGTTGTTTTTCAATTTTGTCATATTATAATATCTCAATCTTCTATATATGTGACTATATTTAAAAGCCATTTTTATCCTACTTGTTATTTTGCTTCTGTATTCGTTGCAATATTTTTTACTATAAAAATATTTTAAATTTATTGAAAAATTGAAAGGAACAAACTTATTTTATTTCAATTATTATAGTATAAATAATGTATAAGTCTCTAATTCCCAGTAAATAAATTATACATATAGTATATATTAAAGTATATATATATAGTAGACAAATTTTAATTATAAAGGTTTTCGAATGAAAATAATCAAATGATGTTGATAAGATAATAATGGCTGCATATTCCTTCATCAGTATCAACATTTTACGATGAAGAAATTAATAAAATTTTTTAAATTATCGGCACAATCATTATTAATTTTAATGACTTACAATTATAATTCACACCATAATGTTAATATTTTATAAATTTCATTATATTCATGATAATCTGGTTTTAAATAACCAAATAATATTACATATAAAAATTAATAATATTTATATTTATATTTACATTTATATATTATTAATAATCATAAATTAGAATTAGTATTAAAATTATAAAAGAGTAAAATTTATTTAGTTTTTATTATAGTATCTGTAGATATTTTTTCAATACATTAGTAATGATTTATTGTGGAATATGTGTCTCAAAATAAATATAAGAACTATTTGATCTTATTTATACAATAATTCATTTTTTTTTATCTATTTCAAACAATAGATTTTTATTAATAGATATAAATGTACTTGAAAATTAAAAAGAACAAACTTAAAAGAAATATTTCTCTTGATATGAAACAAAAGATTTTTGATTCACAGTATATCGAACATTGAACTCTATTGCCTTCTTTAATTTCATTTAAATTGATATTAAACGTAATAAAAGGTTTGATGATAATCTGAAGAAATATTTGAATGCCTAATTTTGTATATTTTCATTTATCATTTATTATTTTGTATTAATATAGCTTTATAATTTATAAAGGTTTACATATGAAGGACATACAAAGTATTAATTTATAAAACTAATATAAAACGTTATATATATATAGTAATAAAACTTGTATATATAATATTATTTAAATTATAAATGTTTATATTTTATAATTTTTACTTAAATATTTAAAATTATACATTAAAATTAATAAGTGATATATTTATTAACAAAATTGTATGTAATGAAAATGTATAAGAATATGAAAAAAATCAATTGTAGAATTAGTTATTCAATTGAATAAGTATGCCAAATAAATAATTTATTCATTTTGTTTTGAATAAAAATCAATGATTGTTATGAAATTATTAGAGCCTTCAAAAATATTGGCTGTAAATATCATGGACCGACTAATTTAACCAAGAGTCAAAAGAATTACTTAATGAATAGATATAGATAGTATCAGCGATCTTCTAATCTATGGTAAACCTCCCAAAATTCAATTTCCATCGAATTACTCGCTACATTGTTTATATACCGATAAAATAAGTTAACACGCACTCGCCTTCATGTCCTCACGAATGCATACAGGCAAGCAAATGCATGTACGTTATTCTCTTAAAAAGCAAATAGAAATATGGGTTCTGACAGTTCGTGAGTTTAGTCTTCGAAGTAAATTCCATGTCTCAATTAGTTTTAGGTCACGTGCCGACACGTGTCACCTATTGCCAGGGTGAGATAGACTGCACCCCTCGAAGGTGCAGACACATCGACACATACTGCGCATCAAACGGACAACCAAAGTAAGCCCCGTCAAATTATACCTATATTATAAGTGGACACAAAGATTCTTCCCCATGTGTTTAAATTTCCATGTACAAGCTACGGGTCTAGAGACAATTTTATTACCGTATGCGATATATTGCCTGAAGAATTCTGGATATGAAGCAAAATAACTACGTTTACCTCTGAGCAACACAAATTTTTAAATGTTTCTATTTCTATTTAATCCAATTCAAAAAAGCCAATTTTTCTACAGTGCTATCTTGAATGAAATAATTCTGTACTCCATTAAATATATACAGTAATTACTTAATAACTTAATACAATTTTTGTGAATATTTACTGCATTCACATATATTTATAATTATACAATTAATTTTATTTGTTAATTTTTTTTTTACTTTTTTTTATTTACTAATAGTATATTCATAATATTGTGAAGACAATTATTAAAATATTAATAATTTCAATTTTTAATAAATGAAAATATACTAATAAAAAATATATTGTTAAATTTAATAAGTTTTTCTATAATATATATATATATATGTAAAACTTGCAAGATATTGAAAGTTTCTTTTTACGATTGATAAAGATTTTTAGGAGTAATTTTATGAAACTTAATAAAAAAATAAATAAAAGTAGTAATATCCATTTCAAAATACTTTGATGTAGCCTTAATACCTGCAATTTAAATGAGAAACGGTAAGTGACGATTATACATAAATAAGTTTATATATGGTATAAATTACATGCGTTTCTTGGCACATCGTTGTTATCGTCGTTAGCTCGTATACGTACATATTAACAGCTTAGTCGATAAGCCTTTTATATTACATTTTTCCCTATATGCTTCGCGTAATCCAATGATGGGGAAGCTGACCCATGTTACAGGGTGTGGTTACATTCAATATATGTATACTATAAGCGTTAGTCAGGTCTACTTCATACAGATTGTGCAGAAAAACATCTGTAATCTTCATAAAGCATAAACATGCCTAACACTATTTTTAAACTCCCATATTAGTTTTTTCGTTGCTTGACTGTTAAATACTGTAACTGTATGCAAAATAACTGAGAGGCTTCTTATATTATGATTTATTAATATTATTTTTATAATTTATTTGATTTGAAATTGAAAAGAAAATATGTATAATTAGAGTAATACTGAATTTAAAATGAAGATTTTTAATGAATTATTTATAGAAAATTGTAATTAACGTACATTATTTTGCTAACTATTAATAAGAGAATGTTTAAAAGAATTAAACTAGTATCATAAAATGAAAAGATTTGAAAATTAATTTTTCAATCATTTAGCTTAGTTTAATTAAAATCATTTGACATTAAAGTAATTCTTAAAAATTTTAAATTAAGATATTCATATCGATAATGTTATATATGCAATATATTCATATTACATTGATAAAAGATTCTTTAAAGAACAATGATTCTTCATGAAAATTACATGTTCAGTAGCAATATTTTAATTTATGCTTCTGATCAATAATGGATGTTCTTGAATAGCTATAACGATGTGTGTATATGTATACTCTTGCATTTTGTTGAGCCGGTCATTCTATATAATTGGGGATGCGTCATATGAATTAAAGCCTTTTTTTCTTCTCTTAGGGGAAAAAAGATGATAATACATCTTTTTTTTATGATTTGAAAACCGCTTAAATATTTTTTAATTTTTTTAAAACATCTTAAAAATTATTTGAATATTCTTCAAAATTTAAAATAATAATCAATTTATTAGTTAATAACTAAAAACAAATTTTGAAATTAAAATATTTAAATAAAGAAAATTTATAAAATGGAATTAAAATTTTGTTTCAATAATTTTTATTTATATAAAAGGATTAACATTAAAACCTCATCCTCAAAATCTATAATTCCTAAGTTTAGACAAGAATGTAGTTAATAATATAAATTGGCGTACAGACGTCATATATATTATGAATCTTTTACACTGTAAATTTTTTTATTTAAAATTGGATTAAAATTGGATTGTGTATTTATTAACGCACAATTGACTCCAAGTTTCTATGTTTATGCGCATGGGAAATAAGTTTGATTTTTATCCCAGTCGGAAATCAATTTTATTCAAAGTCATCGTATCTAATTGACTAGCGAGCTTAATGGATACATAATTTTGAACGCTACATATTTATGGATGAAAAATTATGGTAAATGAAGTGCATTAAAAAAAATATTTTTTTATTCAAAAAATGAAATGGTATTTCAAATTGTTATTGTTTCTGATGAATTTATAGAAAATAGTGATTAATGAAAGAAATTGATCTTGATAAAGTGAATAACTTATCAAAGGTAAAATTATTTATATAATTCCAATATGCTCATGCTCACACTATACGCACTATGTGTACATATATAGCTATTCGTAAAGTTTAATTGTACATTACCTTAGAATAAGTAATTGCCTACCTTAACAATTGCAAGTAAAATATTTTTGATTTCTTAGGGAAAACTTTTTAGGTTTAATGGCTTGATTCTGAGTTTATATGTCACATACATAAAAAAATAGGAAGTGATATTCAGCCGGAAAAAACGTGGATGTACATGTGTACCTATCTACGTGTATAAGAAAATACGTAAGAAGAACGACTACAAACTAAAGATAGATTTGGCGCTATTATATACTTTATCAGGACAATAAATTTTCATGCTTCGGACTAAAGTTACATCGTGTAAATCTCGCCACGTTTTAGCAGTAAGTTGGAACTTACTTTATCCGATCGGATCAAGAATACTGCACTCACTTGCTCTTTTGTCATCAGCCCTCTAGATAAGAAATCCACTTATGATGAGTTTCAAAATGCTATCCTCATTTCCATACGCACGCTCCCTCTACCTACTAGTGCACATATTATGTATAAAACTCATAGCTTTTTGTAGGAGCTTTTTGCACGTAAAAGCAGCTTATTTTGCATTTCTTCTGCTTTTCCCTATTGTGTTCCACAAGAGTTTAGTTTGGTCTTAAAAAAAGATATAAATATATTTCTATATTAAAAATTATTAATGAAAATAAAGTTTTTATATATTTTATCATTAAATTATACATGATTTTATATTTAATTAAAAAAAATTAAATTATTTTACGTATTAATCATAAATATAACATTCAAAACATTGAAAATGTTTAAACTATAGGTAAGTACAGTATTAGAATCCAGTATTTTTTCTTCACTTAAAATTTCTTAAATATATTTCTTAAATAATTATATATATATATATATAATTATTTTATTCATATTTTTGAATAATTTGTAATTATATTATTTTGATTTATATATTATGTTTTTTAAATAATACAAACTTTTTATAAAAAAATAAAAATAAATACGGCTAAATTCATGTTAAGAATAAATTAAATCTTTTTTTTTTGTAAATCAAATAAATTATTCAAATCAATATAACTTATTTTTATGCAATGTACAATTATACTATCTTGTTTACAATGTACATAATATTTACCTTCATGTTAGAATTGTAATATCAATTATAATAAAAGTTTATCATCTTCAACTTTGTTTTTTATCACAAAAAATGTAAAATTTGAGTAACAATAGCTAAGTAAAAGGACTTATAAGTTAGAAAGAGAAAGATGAAAATGAGGGTGCAGAGTGTGTGGGTTCAACATAATTTAGATATCGTTTTCTTGTGGTAATCAATTTTCATTACGAAAGAGAAACCTTTGTGTAATGTCCGTAGAGAGACTAAGACAATAAAAAAGAATAAGAAAACGAGGAATGGAGTGGCAAAGAAAAAAGAAAGGAAAAAGCGAAAGTGTGGACGAATGAAGGGTGTGAAAATATAAACGAAGTAAGTTGACCGAAAACAGAATGAAGATGGAAAAGATAGAAGTAAGTAAAATAGAAGATAAAAGAATTCCAAGGATATATCAAGTTTTGATCAAAGAGAAACAGAGTCGGTGTTAAATCTAAGGAAATATGCTTAAAAACTATATTTTCTAAGGTAACGAGTTTTATTATTTTAACATTCGGTAATGTGACATACACGGCAACTTATAATAATAATATAAATAATAAAAATATTAACAATTTATTATGTTATTTATATTATACATAGTAACGACATATTACTGAGAATAATATGTCGTTATATGTCGAAAGAAAAAGTCAATACATTTTTACTTGATAAAAGCTCCGTAGATAATGCATCTAATGTACTTGCAATATAATCTGAGAGTAATTATTTATGAAAAGTATTTTTTGAACATTTACGTTTTAAATATTTATCAGGCAATTATTTTTAACTTACAAACGTTTACAGTTTATATTATAAAGAAAGCAATCTTTAAGTGATCTACTATTGTTGAGTGGCGAGATCCTCGTTTACGGTATTGTCACTATAAAATTACAGCGAATGGGCAGCTTCAGAAGCATAAAAAAGATATATGTAATAAAATTGACGTGAAAGGTTGCACCTAGCCAAAAGAAGTAAAAAGCGGTTACGGGAGCGTAGTCAAGCGGGAAAATTGAAAAACTTCTTGAATTAAATTGTCTTGCTGCCACGTGCATCTACCTTAAAGCAGCCAAAATTTGGACTGTACTATTCTCCCTTGCTTGTCTTATGAACATCACTTTATATATATGTATATATATATATATATATATATATGTGTGTGTGTGTGTGTGTGTGTGTGAGAGAGAGAGAGAGAGATAGCGTGCGTTCGATTCCAGTACTCTTTTCTCTGTTCTCTTCTATTCTTGAAGTTACCTTCTTCTTTGCTTTCTGAAATTAATTAAACTTTGATTGAATCAGCAGAAATTTTTCGCTCTTTATACATTTACATAATCTTAATAACGTTGCAAAAAATGAAGATAAATAATAAATTATTAGATATATAGTTAGACGTATAAATAAATAAATGAGATAATAGAGAAAAAGAGAGATAGAACGAATTTGAGAAGAATAGAAGTTTTACCAATAAATTACTTTTGAATAACTTCTAAATCCACGTAGGAAAAATAATACTAAACAACAATTCACGTGTACCATATAAAAATTTAATAAATTTAATTAAATAAAATCAATTTCACCTATATATTTATTATAAATATAATATATTTTAAGAATAACAATTATATAATAATAAATATAAAAGCATTATTCTGTGAAAACGAATTAAGAAAATGTATTGTAATAGATTTAGATTTCAGATTTCGTAAAATATAATGTAATTAAAATAAATAATTACATTTGAATATAATAATAAATTTTTCTTTTTCTATATATAAATTAACTTAAACTATATCCCAATACCTTTAACTTTATCTAAAATGTAATGGAAATATATGTATATTATAATCGTTTTTATGAAAATAAAATTGTGAATTCAATGTGTGATGCTCAGAATATTATGCTCTCAGTTTGATAACAAAAATGTAACTTTAAATTATACGATTTAAAAATAACGACGAAGGTAGGGGAAATTTAATTCAGAATATTTTTATTTCAGCGTTTTCTCCTAAAGCAGCTAGATTTGTATATTGTCGACTGAAAACTAAAGGAAAATCGCGTAAGTAATTTAACTCATTACAGGAATAGCGGAAATAATAAATAAACATAAACAAAAAAAAAATATGAAAAATTTATATAACTATAGTTAGAATTGTGGAATAATAGAACGCGTGTAGTTGAAATGGAAGAAAAAGGGGGTTTGTGCGTGCGTAGTCAGAAATAGGGATAGAGACAGAGACACCCAGAGAGAGAGAGAGAGAGAGAGAGAGAGAGAGAGAGAGAGAGAGAGAGAGAGAGAGAGAGAGAGAGAGAGAGAGAGAGAGAGAGAAGGGAATGCTGGAAGTACGGTATAGATGTATGTACGTATGTATGTATGTATATATGTATGTACGCATGTATGTATGTATGTATGTATGTACGTATGTACGTATGTGTGTACGTATGTACGTATGTATGTATGCATGTATGTATGTATGTATATAATCTTTCCTGCTTTAATAGCGAACGAAAATGAAAATTCGGTTATATCTAGCAGTCGGAAGCACGAGCCAGCATGATTTTGCGAAATTGAACGAGCGCAGGAGCGTATGCCGCTCGTCCTGCGCGGTTGAGTTATTTGGTTCGTTGCTGGTTCAAGAATGCGAGATATGATCGGAACTCGGCTTTCCTCGCAAATGAAGCACGCACCGGGAGAGTCAGCCAAGTGGCTGCTCCTCTGGAACCGTGCAGACTCCGGAGCGTTTCGCGCTGTATCGAGTCACGCGAATCCGCCTGCCTACGCGCTGTCTAATGAAAGCGGATGCGAGCACTTAATATCTCCGCTCCACTAGAATGTAATAATTTTCAGAAGGGAAAAGAGAGAAGCCGCCCGAGCCGCTTCTCGTGGCTCCGCTGCTTCAAACGCGAAGCGGACCTATGAGCCAGACAGGTAAACAGCATCCCTGTCCTCGTGCACGTGTGGCTCTTTGGATATGGGAGCGAACGGTGACGTGAATTCCTGGCCTGCCATGTGCGAAGTGGCTAATATTGCTACACATGCATCTCTCCTCTCCCGAGCAAAAAACATATCTCAATTACTTACACTCGTTTCTCCCACTTTCAACATTGTTTTTATCAAAATTTCTACTTTCTTATTCTTTTACTGTTTTTTTTTTTTTTTTAATTTAGAGATTTATCCGGTTCACGACTCCAACCCACATATCTTTTTTACCTTTTAACATGTTCATTCCAAAAACTATCAAATGAAATTTTTAATAACTAATCTTTTTAATGAAATAAAGATTTATATTGAATTTATATTATTAATAGTGAATAATAAGTTTTTGAAACAGCAAGCACTTTATTTAGTATTTATTAATTATTTTATGTAAAAATGCAAGATTAAGGTAAAATTCAATCCTAATATTTGTAATAAATAAAAAAATAATTCATAATTTATGCCGGTAATTTTTAAGCTCTGTAATTTTTAGACTCCTATGCTATTTAAGTACTAATATATCAATCATTTGCGTATATTTTTAATATTTTTCTATGCAATCTCAAAGTATATACATTTAAAATAATATATTCTTTTTTTCTAAGAATATTCCAACTGTGATGTTTATATTATCAAGAACCATTAATTCAAATCTAATTGAAAAGTGAAATACAGACAAAGAAATTTCAAATTCTCTTTAAGAAAGAAATTTTATATAATATTAATTAGTTCTTTGAAAAATTGTATAAAAAATTTCCAAAATAGTACAAATGAGCAAATTTCATAAAATCGAATAATTATCAAATTAAAGAGTAGTTTCGCCTCGAGGCTGTGTGCATTGCTTTCTGCATTCGACACACCGTCAATTCGCTATGAACTCTATCTCGTCTGTTCAAAATCGATTGCGTACAAGCCATTGGTTATATGATATTCATTTTCAATGAAGGGGACATTTTTCTTAGTATTCAATTTATATACTTAAATTAATATGTTCCTTATTTCCTCTGGACGTTTCCATTATTTTAACTTATTACATGATGAATCTATTGAGAATATTTCAGTTACTATATTGTACAATTTATAATTTTATAATACCTTTTTTTAATGTATTATGGTTTATTAAAATATAAGACAAAATTTGACATATAAGACAAAAGTTTTTAATATTTGAAACATAATTGTAATTTTTTAGGTATTGCTAATATTCGTACACCAATTGTAACAAATATTACTATTACTAAATTATGTTTTTTATTTAATAGACATCCATTATCTTTGTATAATTTGTATAATTATTTGTTTTAGTCTAATATAGTCTTATCTAGTCCAGATTCTTCATAGTAATTTTTACACGCTTAATATTTTTGATCTAGTTTTATTATATATACACGAGACCGTTACGTATTTAATTTTATGAACATTAGAATATTATTACAGATTTATTAGCTCAACTTTTTTTGACATTGATTCATTTTTAAAATCATGTTTCTGTAGTATTATCAAATACAGTAAAAATAAATATTTTTTTTCTCAATTATACAAATAATAACTAATTAGTTAATGCGATAAATTTTTAATATGTTATTGTAATATCAATCTTATAATATACTAGCATATTATTTATATTTCTTTTTATATTCCTACTATGCTTAATTTTTTATCGATAGATATATATTCATGTAAATAAATAAATAAATAAATAAATAAATCAACACCATCTATTTTAATGTTTTTTTGTGATAAAAAATATACATTGTTCACCTATAATCTAGTCATAATTTACAATATACTTTTTAGTAAAAATTATGGCACGAATTCTCAGCTTTTTAAGCTATAATTAATTGATAATTTATAATTATCAAGTAATTGTTACTATTTTGTTAAAAATATTTTTAAATAATAGTGTTCGTTATAATTTACCAATCATTGGGTAAATTAAGGTAATGTTGTAATTCCCTAATTACTACCCTAAAACAATATAAACAATATAAACTGATTCTACAAATATTATTTACATTTTCTCTCATATTATTGTTTCATTGCTATTATAGTTTACTATTCTTTATATAATTATTATTTGTGAAAACTTTATCATTTCGATATTCTTAAAAAATCTAAAAGCAAATCTCAAAGTTATTAAAGAAAAAATTATGGTATTTAAATTGTTTATCCAGTATAACAATTCATTATGTTATTAATTTAATTATTATTAAATTAACAATTCAATACTAAATAATTAATATATTTTTATTCATATGAATTTATTATTCAATATTCATTATTCAATATTCATTATTCAATGCTTTCATGTATAAATGTTAAATTTCATTAACAATATTTCTAAATTAAAATATTTCACTAATGTGCATTTATAAATGCATATATATATATAAATATATTTATTCAAATTCTAAATTAATTAGCATTCGTGAAAAATATATTATTTAGTAAAATATAAACAAATTCAAATATAAATTATTTGTTTTAATATATTTTCTCTAATTTAGTATATGATTCTACATTTTCAAAACAAAAAATAAAAATAAATACAGTTATTCTTTATTAGTATCAACATTATTAGGATATTGAATGATAATCTGTAATATCTTAGACTCCATAAAATTTTTAATACTTTAATTAAAATATATAGTATGGCTAGTCGATATTCAGTTGCAACGCATGAATAATAATTTATATGAATGAATCTATAACATAACCTAGTGCAGTGTAATTCAATCAGAGTGTAATAATACAAATAGATTTACCTCTGTGCTGGTTCAGTTAGAGTGACATGAAGTTCATTTTACCTGATCGCCGTTGCGTGGTCTAAAGCCCGAAAAGAGATTTATCAATACGCAGCCGCCAATGTAATGGTTCGAAGATATACATGCGCATGTCTATCTGTTAATTGTATCAAAGTTGATTAATGTATGATGACAATGTAAAAGCTCATACTCTAAGTTGGCAATTAATATGGCGAATGCACATTACTTGAAATCCATTGTTTAAAATCGATGGTATTTTGGCAGTAAATAGATATGTTAGGTACTCTCTCTCTCTCTCTGTATATTATTATAAGTAGCAGATGACATTGATTTATAAGTTTTCCGAATAAAGAAGATGTAACATACTACTGTTATTTTATACTTAAAAAATCACAGTATAACAGTTTATTCAGTTGCAACTATAAACCATGACTAACGAAATTTATTCTTCGTATTATAATATTTTTTACATTGATAATTATATATTTAATATGAATTTAAGATAAATTAGTTAGGGTTCGTATATACCATTCAATTAAAATTTGCCCATAAATCTTAGTTTTCACCCGAAATCGCTATATAATACTTCCAAAATTTAAAACTAAATAACAAAAAAAAAATTTTGTACTGAAATAAGTTTGTTATAGTATTATGTAATTATTATTAATTTTTGGACATTCCATTACTAGCATTTAATATTAAAATTTCCTCTTTATTCTAAAAATAATAAGAGACCGCTAATCATAACCTTATAATAATTGTGTTCTAAATTGTAAAATTATTATCATAATTGTATATTAAAGTAGTATCAAAATTATGTTTTCTATGTATTGTATCAACAGAACAAAAATATATTCTGTCCTTTATAAATATTTTTTCTACATTTGTTTTTTTAATCTGAGCAATAATTTATTTTTATAATACAATATTTTTACCTGAATAATTTATTTTGAATAAGGAAAAAAATATTTTTATACTTTTACGTTGCTCTATTATTATATTTAATTATTAAATATTTATATAAGATCGTAATTTTTTAATTACTTATTTAGCTACATTTAACGTATTTGTATGTATTAAAATAATATTTTATAAAATAAAACATAAAAAGCATTGCAGGTATGTATAATATAATCATAACTTTTTATTAGTAAAAATGTTTAAATAAAACTTATTATATGACGAATATGTAAGTTCAATTACAATTTCATAATTTTTATTTTAATATTGAAGACAATTTAATAACTAAAAATATTCATATGTTTAATCATTGATGAGTAGTTATTATTTTTTCAAATAGCCCAAAGTATTTATAATATACTGAAACTGTAGCAAACGAAAGACAGTTGAAATTAAATATAAAATATTTAAATACTGACTAATTGAAAACATTTTGAAGCAATGCTCAATTTTTTTATTTAATATAAGAAAAATGTTAAAAGTATGAAAAATTATAAATTAATATATATAAATATATATAAATATAATAAAGTAAAAAAATGAAAACAGAATTGATGCTAAATATGCAACAGAAGACAGAAATCAATAAATAGTACCAGAAAATAATTATATTAAATTAAGAAGACGGTAGAACTCGAGATCGTTACAGAAACGAAAAAGAAATCGCGACAAACAAGCGAGTGTTGATGGAGGGGCGGAGAGAGAGGATTATACAGCCGGAAGGTAAGAGAGAGAGAGAGAGAGAGAGAGAGAGAGAGAGAGAGAGAGAGAGAGAGAGAGAGAGAATATGATAGATATGAAAAAACCTATTTCAAGTCCCGTGATGCCTCACTCTTCTTTTTCGATCTACTTTACTGTCCTTCTCTCGCTCTAGTCGTACTACATAATGTTCGAAAAACGCTTTCCTTTCTTTCCTTTCTATCTTTCTTGCCGTTATTCCTCTCGCTTTCCCGCATTTTCTCCCGTGGAAGCTGGGCCGCCGGTGACCATAAAAATAAAATTTCAATAAATCTTGGAAAGCGTGTAAGGGGACTTGTCAATGTACTAGTGGGGCTAGAGTAGAGTAAGGGGTGAACTCGCGGAGGCCGGACTTCGCCCTCATTGGCTGTCGAGGCTATGAGGTCGGACACGCCCACTTCCTCACCGATACCCGATCGTCGCGCGCATCTCGAGTCGCTCTCGTGAGTCGGTCGGAGGAACAATAGATCCCGATAAGCGAAGGAAAGCAGACGGAGCGTTGGACTAACATACAATTATTACCGAAATATATTTATATTATTATTTTAGAAAATATAATAATTATTTTAATGAAAATGGCCTTCTTACATTATTTTTTATAAGAACCGCTGAACTTACTTAATGTTCAAAATTCTTAAGATCATGAAACTTAGTTTATAAGTTCGATTGGAAGCATATTTTCAATTTCAAGAAATGTTTTTTTCACATTATTTAAAGATTATTTACAGCAATGAACTTACGATGCTCAAAGCAGTTTGGTCTGGATTTCAACAATTCATTCATTCCATATCAATTTAAATTTTATGACGCTCAAGCCAATTGACCATCAAAGTTACAGAATAATTAATATATCTATAAGAACAAATTACATTTGTAATTCAATAAATATAAAGGCCTTTATTGACAATTAATGTAACGTTTTTAGTGGGCTGCATCGATATTAAAGATGGAGTATACTCTAGAACACCAGTTAAAGCCAATAAAGACAAAATAGAAGTATTGATTAAAGCGAACCGTCATATAACTTTACTATAAATTGCTACAAACTTGAATTAATCGAATTTAGTTATTCATGATTAAGTAAAACACTCGGTTTGGTTAAATAGTTTTGACATATTCTTAAAAAAGCTTTTTATCTATCTTATTTTTTTGAATCGGCTATCGCTCGTATTCTGTGAAACCATATAAAAAAATAAATTATTAAACTTGTTATGAATCCTTTATGTTAATGTTAAATATAAATAATTACACAATATTTAGTTAGAATTATACAGCTTCCGATAATTTTTTATTCCTTTTTTTGTGCAGCGTTGCTAACAATTAGCAAAGAAATGATCAACAGTTTATTAATACACGATAAACCAGTCGGTCATAAATACGTAACTTGTAAATAAAAGAATCAATAATGTATACTGATGGACGCGTATACTTAAATATAGTTTTTTATTTTCTATCATTAAATTTAAATAATCTTTAAAATTAATAAGTCGAACTTCTGGTATTTTGAATTTTTATTTATTATAAATTATCTGCTACTAATTTACGTAATGAACTAATGTTTTTAGAATTAATCTTTTCAGAGAAATCAATATTTTATATCATAAAAATAATACAGTATTTAAAAAGATTATATTGCATACAGAACTATTTGTCGAAAGTAAAAACATAGTTAGCTAATCAAAAGTGAATATTTTAAGAATCCATCTAAAATGATCACGACAGCAATTTTTTAATATTCATTTCTTTGATTTAAAAAATTGTTTATAATCAGAAGAATATATACTTCTGAACAGACAAATATGGACTGAAGAACTAGACTGACTAAATAAAAATAAAGCGGAAAACGGTGCTGCTGATTTGAAACTATATATTGTGGCTGAAATCTTCTCCTCGACCTTATCCCTAAATCTAATTATCTTTTTACCATCTATCGCCCTCTATTTTCGACAATTTCTTTCTCGCTCTTTGATCTCAGCTTTAACTATCTGTACATCTATTATTAATTCTATAAGACTTGCATTTATTTTTTCTCAAATATAAGGCCGTAAAATTTTGTGCATACGTGGTGAGCCGTATAAATGTAAACATAGTTATGTGGACATGAATAGTCACACCTACCCAAACAACCGTGATAGTCTCACGCGCAAATAGAGTATACGTCACATGAGTAAGCGTAGGAGTGATTTAATATCACGCCCACGAAGGTCTCCGACTCTTTAGAGGGAGGGAAACAATGAAGGAAGAGACAAGCGGTAGAGAGAGAGAGAGAGAGAGAGAGAGAAAATATTTGTGGTGGGGCATCGTATATGGCGGCGAGTTGAAGCCGAACAGTTTGCTATTTGCCATCATAAGGCATGGGTGTCCAGCTCCAGGATCCCGTAATAGTCGCCACCAACGCGTATTGAGAAAAGCGAACGACAGAAGGAGCCTCAGTGGCAGAAATAATCGCGATCTTTTTAAGCGAAAACGGTGCTTATCATTCCTCTGATATTTGTGATTCGTGAGATTTAGATTAGCATAGGGAGTCTAAGCTCGATTGACACTATATGAAGCCAAGCAGTTAGTGATCGGTGCGGTTGCGGAACCGCCCTTGACATTTTGTTTTCCCGAGAAGCGGCAAGACTTCTATCCATTTTTTTTTAGTTAAGCAGCCAAGACTACGATAGGTGAAGGGTTCTTTGGGGAGTGGTGTCAAGCGATACAGTGCTGTTAGAGCCCTTGCGGCCTTGTGGAGGCATGCTTAACAATATCTCCGCCGGCGGCTCTATTCATGGAATCTCAGGTATTCTTTACATTTTTATTATATGCGGATTATTTTGATGATTGATCCATCAGTCTTGATCGAAATCAGCTTTCAATTCTTGTTTAGATTATTCTACTGTTTTGTTTTTTATCTACAAAGCTTTTCTTAGCCTTCATTCACAAATTTGTTAATGATTGCATTCATTTTGGGTTTTCTGCACTATATTTTAAACGTTTTAAATTTTAATGACACAATAACTTATATAAATTCAATTGGTTTTTAAAATATAGTTTTATATTCGAATTGAAATACATTTAATTAATGATCATTTATCACTCACCACTGCAAAATTTCGCGTTCTCATTGTTTCATTAAACTATATTTATTATATAATTATGTATGGTATTTATAATTGGTATTTATAATATGGTATTATATAATTATGTATTATATAAAAATATATATGTATGTCAACTTATCAAATTAATTTATTAATATATTAATATATTAATGTTTAAATTTGCTTTCTTGTAAAGTTTAAACCACATGTAGTTTAAAAATTTGTTTTTTCAATATTAAATTGTAATACATGTAAAAGTAATAAATTTATTAAACTAGCTTAACCTTTTAGATCTGTATTCGACATTTCAATTTAAAAACAAATGAATGAAAATATTTTACGATTTTCATTTATAAAAATAAATTTTCAAATTTTAAAACAAAAATTATCTATTATTATATATTTAAAACTCTATTGCTAATCATAAATAAAACTTTTATTTAAAAATATATATCAAGAATATATTTCAACGAAATAATTTTAAAGCTTGTTTAAATCTCGTTTACGATTTTTCATCCCAGAATTAACGTATAATATTCTATACATTCATCTGTACTATAATTTACCGCAGGTGAAAATATATGAATTTAAAATTTCATTTAAAAGTAATATATTATAAAAATCTTTTAATTAAAATTTAAAAAAATCATTGATATTAAGATTAATGATATTTTTTCTATTGCCTTTTTTCAGTAGTAAACAGAAATTTTGAAAATATATAATATTAGTTCACGAAGAGTAATTTAATTTTTCAATATAAAATTTTCAAACTAAAAATATCTATACATTAAAAATATTTAAGTAATTATTACATAGTATAATTATTTTGTTAAATATACTAAATAGTTATTGAAATTTTCAAATAAATGAAACATGCCTATACTCTGATCATAACAAAACCTAATAAAAAGGGCATACTAGAATAAGTATGTACCGATATCATTTATATGTAAAAAATATTATTAGCCAAAAGAAGATTACTTATGTATTGCATTTCTTAAGCAACTGAAAACTGTTCAGTCAATATGTAATGATCTGCGTATAGGAATACAATTAGATTAATTTACAAAGACAAACTTCCGTGACTAATACAATAGTTACTGCAGAAATAATATAGAATTTCTACCACAGAAGAAATAAGAAAATTATCTTTGGGAAAATGATCTTTTTGTTGTTAGTTTGGAAACGAAATATGGTATATAGAAAGTCATAATGTTTAATTAAATTAAAAAATAAAAATACTTTATCAAGCCTTAATACTGTAACTCATAATAAGATCAAAGGTATATTTAGATATAAATTCATTAATCATAAGGTAATCTTAATTTAAAGTTTTAAAGTTCAAATTATTTAATGTTAAAATATGGTTCCATATTTTCCACTGGTTCCATTTCAGAGATGAAAAAATATAGAATTTGTGTTATTAAACTTAAAAACCAATCATCAAAAGCATTTTTGAATTTTTATTTAAAATGTTGTTAATTATTTAATTTTAATTAAAATTTTAAATACATATTTATAAATACAAATTATTATTCATATACAGATAGTGAAAATAATTTAAATAATAATTTAATAGAGAAAAATTCAACAATATCATTCAATACTGATGAATTATTATTTTTTGAAATAAAAAAAAAAATGATAAAAATAAAGTAATTTGGTGTTATTATTTTACATTTAATGCATCAACGTATATGTATAAAAATATGGATCTAATATACGAGGCTTGTACAGCAAGATTTAAGAAATCGCTAAAGCAACTTCTTTTTACAAGGTATATTCTTCCATTGATATTATTTGAGCCTTTTAGAACATGAAATATCTCCTAATACAGGGCAATAAAAATAAAACCGTATCGTTCTCTCTCTCGTTCTCATTTTCTCGCTATTATATAACAATTCTTTATAAACACGAACCTATTAATGAACGAAGTAATACATTTTTATCTCTTTGTACCTCTTGGTCATAAGAATTGAATTATGAAAATTAAAAAAGATCTGAAAAATGAAAAGTAAAAATTTACCAAGGACTAAGAGGATACCACGTAGGTAGAGAAGGAGGGAAAATTAAGAGGGATACGGAGAAGGCTAATCCACTCTTAAAAAGCCTTTCTATCTATGGGAATGATGTATCAGTAAGGCTGATGTTAGTAGATGAGAGTTAATGTGTATGCGATCTGCTGGTGGTCAACCTATTTGACACCATACCTTTTTATGTCTTAAAAAATTCTTTTCCGATTTTTTATCTTTATACCTACTATAAGGTTGTTTTATATTGAGATGATAAGAGGTTTAAAATTTCCGCTTACTTCCTTTGCCTGCCGGAACTTTTCGTTTTATACTATATTAAACACTCATGCATATCAATCGAAACATTAGTTAAATTAAATAATGCATCGCCACAACCCTTTATTACATTAATTAATATTACTATACAATACTAATATTTAAAAAAAATTTTATAACATCAATAAATTTTATTTCAACTATTTTATGAAATACTCTTTTTATTTACTATTTAAATAATAACTTCATTAAATAATTAAATTGTATTTAATTTCTACTTATAATCAATTTACATTGGCTAACTTAAAAAATCCATTTCAATTTTAAATGCAAATACCTTTATTTACTTAAATTATCGAATAGAGACAAATTATTATAAACATCTTTGAATTTTAGAATGTCCATATTTGATAAAAGTTTGAAAAGTATCTTTAAATATTAATTTACACGTTATTAAAAAAAAAACATATTGAATAATACTTTTAAATTATTTCAACTGCAGTTGCAAGATAAACTTTTAAAAAAATAAGTCTGAAAGTACTTGAAATAAAATAAATTATTTTTAAATTCATAAATAGTTTGTACAAATTAATATTTCAAAAAGGCAATTATATAATCTTGAGACTACATTTAACTTTATAAATTTAAAAATAATTTATTTTATTTCAATATTTTAGAAAATTTTTTAAAATTGTATTCTATTGTAGGTATTAAAATAAAAAATCATTTATATTAGAAAAATATTATGTTCAGAATTCTTCTTATTAAAAACATAATTTCTGAATTGGTTTAAAAATTTTATAAATTAATTAAGTTAACTTAACACATACATATTAATTTAATTTAAAATAATTAGAAATTGATTAATTTTAATTTACTTTTTGATGAAGAAGAAATGCTATAGCATTTAATATTTCATAGTTGGGTGGATTAAAGATAATATATCAATAAATAAATGAATTGAAATGAAAACAGCTATTTAATTAAATAAACATAGATGGATAAAAGGTTGAGAGAGAGAGAGAGAGAGCGAGAGAGAGAGAGCGAGAGAGAGAGAGAGGGAGAGAGAGAGAGAGAGGTAGAGAGATGATTTGTATTACCAAAAAAGTGAGCTTGTCGAATTAGGAATCGTTTGAACTTTATATTATAAAATATCTTTTAAATATTGTTTTTTAATTTAATTTTAATCGATTAAAGCTAAAGGTATTGTATTATGATCGTGGTATTCGCAGTAATATCGAATGAGAAGTTTTATGACACATGTGTGGCGAGAGATAAAAACTAAAATTGTAAAGGATTGAGAATTGAATAGAATAAAGAAACAATCAAGTTTGTAGTAAATTCTTGGTTAGACAAAATATAAAAGAATCCTCAATAGTATTTCGTTTTTCTTACGTGGCTGTTCGTCTTCGTCAACTCTCACCTTTTTTTCGAGAACATTAAGCGTATCGCACACCCACGAGAGAAGAGCGCGCGAGCACCTGTTTGTTCGGTTAGAAGCTACAGCGAACAAAGTGTAGAGAAGCTGGTGTGGATTCTCGCACTTCGGTGCTAAGTAAGCGGCAGGAGCTCATCATCTTCTATCTCTGTCTCTCGGCCTCTCAACCGTGCGCGCGCTAACTCACACCCGCGTCAAACTACTTCAATGCTTCAGTTCCTATATAAATTTAAAGTATCCGTCCGTACAAGAAGAAGTGAACAGAGCCGATTGTCGAGCTTGGACTCAGTCAGAACGATATAGCCAACGACGGAAAAATTTCTTTCACCGGTTCTGGCTCAAACTACCCTTTAAACATTTCTATTTCAATATTTCCTTCTCTCCATTCTCGCAACCTGCTCCGTCTATTCATATTACCAAAGATAATTCACCTATTTTTTCCAATTTTCAGCTACGGCTTTAGGAAACAATAATTATTTTTCGATGTTCAATTCATTAAAGGCTTGTAAATGAAATTATATCTTTAACCATTTATACGTAACTATAATAACATATATTATTATCTTATAAATATTTTTAATGGCTTATATTCTGTAAGTATACATTTTTTTTATGTTTAATCTTGAAAATTTTTCATCAATAACAAATATTGGTATTTGCAAGTGCTAATTTTTTCTTTTATTTAGCAATTTTAATAATTCATTCTAATATTGTATATTTTTAAAAAATATACATATTTATTATTTTAAAACTCAACTATTATATGTTTAAAGCATCTAGAGAGTCATAGATCAGTGGTATATTATAATTTATCATAAAACATCTTCAACCTTTGCCGAATCAATAATTTTAAGTACATCTATATTTATATATGATAAATAATATTAAGAATATTTACATTAATAATTATTATGTTTATGTAATGTAATGTTAATAAAAAAAGAAAAGTAAACTTACTTTTTATTATCTGTAAATCATCTAAATTATTCATAGTCTATTTTGTAATTAATTACGTTATAGTCTAATGAGGAATACTTAATTTGTATAATAAATGACTATTATTCTTTTATTTTATGTAATTATTAATTTTAAAAATTCCCATTTTTAAAAACTTCTAAATAAAAATTTACTTCTTTAAAGTACACAATAGTATTATGATAATAATGCATAATTATATAATTTTGTAAAAGCTAAATGCTTAATTTCTAAGCTAAAGTTATAATTATGAAATTGTAAAAATAGGAAGAAAACTTGTCTCTACCTATAGTTGTTGACGTTAAACTTGATATAGACTCGGAAACTTTTACAATAGTACTACTGATTAAAGGTGTATAAATAATCGGACACATTTTCTTGTCTAGGAGTAAAGGACCTTCATGCCCAGGACGTTAAGCGTCACGATAAATTAGACGGCGTTCTGGGAGTAAATCTAGGCAGTGGCCTATCTGCCGGAGGGACTCTCACTCTTCCTCAGGAATTAATCATGACTATGCCAGGTGCAGCTTCGTTTAATTACATCTTTTATTTCATTTTCATTCATATTATTAATTTTTAGTCTTTAGTATCCTTCACTTCTTTTCTTTCTTATTTTACTCGTAAAGCGTAAGTCTTATTCTATTTCCTAATAACCCTCCTTATACACCTATATGCATGAGTTTTAACAAAAACTCAGGACATTAGAAATATATTCTTAAATTTATAATAGTTATTACCATTTATTAACATGTTAAATGTAAATGAATAATATTTTGTATTTATTATCTGTATGTATAAAGCAAAGAAAAGTTACTTATATATTTTATTCTCTTTATTGTTCTACTGTTAAAGATAACTAACTATTTATAAAAACAAGCAAATTCATAATAGTTATTGTTAAAAATATATATTATTCCTCTGATAAGGTATAAAGTTTTTAAAATCTCTATTTTTTTTTTTTTTAGAAAACCCTATATAATTGAATTTAGGTACTTATATATGAAACATTGCAGTCGTTTGAAAGAACACGTATGATTGCTTTAAAATTGTTTTAAGAACTGATTCTAAATAGTTAATCATCTAAGAAAGTGCATAAAGTTAATAGCTATTGCAGTCTAAATTAAGTTTTCCAAACAACGAAACGTGAAATTCTCATTAAAACAGAATCGATCTTTGTCTGTGAAGCACAGATTGAATAGTGAACTCCGTTATCGATATAATCTGCTAAATAATCTTCTAAATACTCGTCTACAAAGTTTAGGAGGTGGATGTTCGGTCGTTCAAGGTGACGATAAACCAGCGAAACAGAAACGACACCGAACGAGATTCACACCAGGACAACTAAGCGAACTCGAAAGATGCTTTAGTAAAACTCATTATCCTGACATTTTTTTGAGGGAGGAGATTGCAAGTCGCATCGGTCTTACTGAGAGCAGAGTTCAAGTGAGTTTATTTTTCTTTATTTCATAACAACATTATATATTTATATCCCTTGAAATATTAAATGTTCAATTTTTTTTACTTGTATTTACATCACGTCGACTAAACTAATCTTTTACGATTTTTAAACGATCTTAATTTTCATATTTATTCTAGTCAATAAAATTTTATTAACTGTTATCGAAGTTGTTAAAATTGTTTTTATTAGCTACGCTATATTATTAAACGAACAGGATACTGACTATTATTGCGATCAGCAATGTGGTTGTTTTCCGTATTTTTACAGCTTATAAATGAAACAAAGTACGCGATATATCGCTACTATAAATAATTTTATGTAATATGATTTATTATCATTGTTCACGTTAAAAAAATATTAGAAATCTAATGAAATTAATACTATAATTAATATAATAATTAATATAATTACTATATTAATAAATTATAATATCCGAATAAATTATGATAATTCTTTATAATAAATCCCTACTAAATAAATCAATTACATATATATACATATTAGGCTTTATAAAAATATAAAAATATTGTAATAAAAAAGTTTATAAAAATATTAAGGTAATTTATTTGAAATGGATAAAAAATAGTATGACCTTTTTCGTATAAAAGAACAAAAACTTTATGGATACAGTTAAGAATAGAATCTTCACCTATAATTTTTGTGTCCTTGGATTTAGACTATTGCATTTTCGACCACTATACTAAAGTGATTATACTTAACGGTAGAAAGTTTTCGCTTGTATCAATTACGACGGCCTACCTTGGCTTTCCGGATTAAAGTGGAACTTGGAATCGCTTGCGTCTTGTTAAGCCTACCGACGAATTTCTATGAGTTCTCTCCGAGTCTCCTCCTACTTCTACCCCTTCCGCATATTTCACTTTCTCGCACTTCTACACTCTCTAACTTATTCTCTCTCTCTCTCTCTCTCTCTCTATCTCAGTCTCAGTCTTAGATTTGTAGATATTTGCACACTAGATGTTGGCGTGATACGATGAAATTCCGGAAAATTATCGCACATTATGACCACGTGTTTGTTTTACTAGGCATTGCATAATGATTAGATCAACCCTATGTTCCTTCCCTTTTCCTTCTTGCCCATTTCAATTAAAGTAAGAGGACTAATAAAATCACGCAATTAATTTCAACTGGAAATGACTGATTTTATTCTGAATATATTTATTGCGTGGTTAGAATTAATTTCTGTTGAAAGCATCTGTATTCTAATACATTTAATATAATCAAATAATATTTAAATTAAATTTTTTTTATATATTATAATGCATTTCGGAAATTCGATATTTCATTATAAAAATTTCAAAAGAGTAATTTAAATGAAACAAATAATTTAATTTAAATTTTATTATCTGTTAGTTTAATATTATTAAACTTATCCATAATGTTATATTTTATTATTACTTTTGGCTTACGTATTATTTGTGTATATATATAACTATTAAATATTTCTAATTACCTTTTATTAATTGAAATTGATGTGACCACAATATATATTTTATTTGTAACTTTTCTTAGATATAGAGTAAAATATTTTAATATAATAATTGTAACTATTAAACCTTAATTAGACTGTATTTAACAATACAATAAAAAAAATAATATTCTTTCAAAACTTATTCTTAACGTTTAGACATTACGTTTTATTCATTAAAAAACTAAATTAATAATAAATTACTTACGATATATATATATATGTATATATATTCATATGTATATGTATATGTATATTTATATGTATATATATATGTATATATGTAAACATACAATTACTATAAATATGCTCGAAAAGTAGAAACATAATAATATTTAGTTTTAAAAATAAAATAAATAAAAATAAAAATATGGAATTAAAATGTTATTAACCAACAATTTTTCAGTTATAATAAATTATATAATATATAATTCTTATAAAATAATATTTTTATATCTTAATGCTAATGATGTACATACCTAATTTTGTAGAAGATAAAACTATTGTACATGCATATTTCAAAAATTGAAAAACTAAGTCTCTCAATAATAAAAGAAATTTTAAAACAATAAACCCTTAGGCTAAAAAAAAGTGAGCTTTTACCATGATAACATTTACACAGTGCGAGTTTTTCTTGCAAGGGAAACTGAAGCTAATAGAAATTCATGAAATTTTTATTCGTAACTCTGAGCGTCAGTCAAACAGTACATTGGCTGCATATCAAACAGATTTTTCCAGTGCGAAAATAGAGTTAGTGAAACAGGGTATGAGTATAAGATTAGGTAAAAATATAACAGGCACGTGAGAGCGAATAATAAAATAAAAGAATGATAATAAATAAATTCAAAATTATTTCGGTATTAAGTATTTTCTTATATTAATAATTTTAGCACCATAGTTCTCGGTAATATATATATATATAGAACAGTTTTATTTATATCGGCGAAAGATGAATAACTACAATTTAATATAGACTGGATAGATCATTAACTAGATGCTTATTCGTTTAAATTTCGTCTATTCGAAATTTCGTATAATGTATATAATGTAAACAAATATATAATGAAAATAAATCGTGAATTCTTAAAAGTAGAGTATATTTTGCTTATTATCTAGAATAAAATTAGTAGAGGGTATTATTGGGAATGAATAAAAAATGTAGATTAAAGATTATTTTTTAGGCAAGTACAGTATATGTAAAAAATATAATTTCGATTCTTATTAGAGAATGACTAAGTTTTAATATAACTTTAGAATTAGAGTTCATTAAAAATAGAGATTTAATTTTCCAAAAATAAATTTTATATATATATATTCAAATTTTTATGATTTATACCTTTAATAGACTTATGCGTTAATCGAACGCACTTGATAATTCTCAATTCCGATTTGATTAAAAAAAAAAGATAATAAAAAGATATGAAATGGAGATATATGGTGTTAAAGTGTAAATTGGCGACTCTAGATAATCTAGTTCTAATAATATAGCTGGCTCAGTCCCATTTTACTCCACTCAAAGTTTCTCTTTGCCTTTAAATATTCGTATTCGGCTGGAATGGTTCTTTGTTCTACATATTTGCATCGTTTCAGTGGAGTTACGGTTATAAAGTCAGACATTTTTACATCAATCTTATTTAATTTCTTAGTACTGTAATGATTCCTTAAATCAGAGTTAACTTCTAAATTATTTAATATTTATCATTATTGTTCTTATAACTTTTAAGCAAATTCATATTTTAATATTGTTCACGTAACTATTCGTAAATTAAAGAGAACTATTGATTTGATTGTTCTAAAAAGATATAAGTTTATAGAGAAATTATCGTAATTTTTGATATTTTTATATTATGATATTTCTATTAACAAAAATTATTTCCTACTGTTTTTTTATTGTCTGTTAGTATAAAACTCTATTCATTTTTATATATATAAAGCGTCGATACATTATAAATAAATAGAATAAATAATAAATTATAATGAACAAATAAGCTTAAATACATTATCAAGAATTAAATAGCTGTGTAGGTTCTTTGTTTATAATAATCCAAAATGAAAAAATAAAAATTTAATAAAACTTTTTTCTTATAAAACCTGTTTAATTTTCCATAATATTCTAATTTTGTGCAGTTAATTCGAATATTTCATGTATATAGCAACATATACTACTAAATATATACTAGATTAAAAGGTTTAAAGAAGACCTCATTTCACAAAATCAATAGCGAATTAGTATAACCTAAAATTTCGCTTTCCAACACAAAATTATTTTTTAAGGGATTATTTTATATTTAATAAAAAGAATAAATTAGTACGCAAGTAATAATTTTAGTATGGAAAATAACATATAATTGTCTTAATAGAAATATTTCAGTAATATTTATTAATATTTTTAATATTACAATTCGATAAAATGTAATATAATCAATTATACAATATTGAGTTATATGAATTTTAAATAATGAAGCGCTATGGAATAGAAATCTTTTGTTGTATTTATATAATTTAATAGTAGAGAAAAAAAATTGATATAGATAATGTATTTTAAATATGTACTTTTACGTGCGCACAAGCACGCCTACACTTACGTACATTCAGTATTGATTTAATTTACTCTTCTAGGAGTAAATAATAGAAGAATATGAAGGTGGCACCTTTATTTCTCAAAAATATTTACTTTTTACTGCTATACTTATGTCGTAATATTGAAAATTCATAATTTTGGTCATTTGTGTCATATCAATATGACGAATTTTGTATCGATAATTGCTTTGGAAATATTTACACAATTTAAATTAAAATTTTACAATTACAATTAAATACAAGTGTATTTAATTTATGTTTTTATTACATTACATGACCTGCATTCAGCATTGTTTTTAAATTTCGAAAAATATGTCAATTTTTTTTACTCCTATTTTCAGACTAGTATTAGATAATCAATTTTCGTCAAAGAATTAGTATTTTTAATAACAGAAAGCTCTATAGTTATGTATTTTATGTATTTTTAATATAAATTGAAGTTAAATCTCTTATCAATACTATAAATACTTGATAAAAAATGCTAAATATATTCTAAAATTAAATTTATTTGTTTAATTAATGTGTCTTGAATGTGAATAAATATTACACGTTATACTAATATTTAGATCCGTTAGGTTAGAAATGTCGTTTAATTGTTTCATTTAAACTATTTGTGGAGCTAATTATCTTGCAAATTCTCTACGTGTTTACAAGATTCAACATAAATCAAGTTTTAGTCTCTTTTATTTGATTATATCTTTGATTATATATTTGATTCTGTCTTATTTATATAGAAATATATAATAGCTTTATCGTCTATGAATACATTTTAATTGTCTATTTTACAAATAATAGATATTGTTCTATGCGATTGCCTGATAACTGTTATCTTTTAAATCTTTTTAAGTTCCGGAAGCCTGCTAAAGATTGTTATAAAAAAATGGTTTTTATATAATAGGTGGATCCGCTTTTAGTTTTATTTAGTATGATTTTTGATAAGTTTTTGATAATTTCTTAAACTGATCTTCAGTTGATACACAATAATTAATTATTTTTTGGGTTACAAACTTAATCATGAGATATTGTTTTTTATTTTACATTTTCTGGAAATGATTGCCCTTTATTTTAATAGTATATAAGTTTCATTTTATTGGCATATAATTATTTATGACATTGTATAATTATGACATTGTATAATATAATTATAAATCTTTATATAGGTTTAATTTAATGTTTTTATTTTGCTATTTACATTTACTGTAGAATATTATATTATCAATTGTTTCTACATGGGAAAGAGATATATTTAATTTCAGTATGATTGAATGTAATATGTAATTATTAATTGGAGTTCTAATCCATGTATTTAGTCATGATATAGATCATAATTAAATCATTAATTATTCTTTACTAAGGTATATTAAATACGTAATATCTAAAAAATAAAAAGATATAGATGATTCTTTATGAAATATAAAAGCAATTTAAAAGTATTTTATCGTATTTTATATATTTTAACTTGTAATTACTTATAATTACAAAATTTTAATACAAATACAGTGACAAAGTATGTACATAATTTTATTATAAGCGTATAATCAATGTTACTTCTACAAGTAATGTGTACTTTACTATCACGTTTCATTATAATGTTCTATATATTTATCACACAATTTATAGTTTTATTCAAATAAATTTTAATATCATGCTATGAAAAAATTTTAATTATACGCTATTTGATTAGAAATTTTAATGAAAATCATATTGAAATTAGTAATGGAAAACACATTTATTAAAAATTAATTTTAAATTATGTATAGAAATAAATAAAAATAATGGGAAGATGGTAAACAAGTGTATAAAATTTATGACAGAAGTATAATAATATTAATAATAATCATTCATAATAAAATTATCAATAATGATAATAGCAATATTCAGAACTATTATATTTATAATCATAATAATAATCACAAATAAAGAAAAAATTATTATGATGGGATTTAGAATAGAATAATTTTAGAGTGTATGCGATTAGTTTGTAATATTGAAAATAAAATCACCGTTGGAATATAATAATATAATAAAAATAAAAAAATTAGATTAAAAATTTTATAAAATGAGACCTTGCAATGAATAGGTGTATGGTAGTATTAGTAATATTTCTGTGACATGATTTGAATCTTGAGAAAAAAAAACAGAGTCTGATTCAAAGTGCATTGGCTGGTCATACATAAAAGAAAATATATACAATAATAATAATTTTGCAAAAGATTGCAAAGTAAATGATAATAGAAATAAAGTAGAAAAGAGGAAACATAGGACGAGATATTGAAAATTTGGAAGTTGGCAGAAGCGAATGCCGTTACCAAAGCAACCCGAAGAAGCGGAAAGAGCAAAGACAGTCGCGGTGACGATGTCCACAACAGGAAACGACGGACGAAACTTCGAATTAATGCGCATGCGTAGCCCTCTGGGAGATGGCGTCCGGGACGTGGTTGGACGACGCGTGGGAGTCCAACCACTAGGTTTCCTCGGTAACCGACCGCATCGCTGAACCCCCGCCTCTTCGCTATGTATACGCATTCCCCTCTCACTTTGCCGGGCGACCAATGGGAACCCCGGCGCCACGGCTACTATCGAACGCCGAGTACTACCGTACTGAGCGACCTTTCACGTACCTGCATTAGTCAGGGGCATTAGTGGGGGTGCTCGGCTGTATCAACTTTGTCACTCATGCATCGAAGCTATGCTACAGGAAGCAATGCACCAGCTCCGAGGTTGTCATGCCAGGGCTTCTTCGAGAGACTAAGCCATTACGAGATTTTTATAGACTCTTGTAAATATTGCTAACGGTGGAGTCAAACCGAACAACCCATTCTCATATTCTTAAATTGCTATTTTTGTCCGTCCTATTTTCAATTCGGCCCTTACCATTAATACCTGCTTTCTTTTTGCAATTGTGCATTTTATGAGCTCACGTTAGCTGGTTCGTTCTTTGCACAATATTAACTCTTTAGCTTTTTATTACCTTGGAAATGTATTTATTCTATGAGGATGCTTAAGTATGTTGAGTCTCGATTCTATTATTTCTATCCTTGAGAGATAAAAGGACATTTTAAAGTTATTCTGCCGCTCCTTTATCTCATAATACAAAGAATTTCACTTTAGCTTTAGAATTTTAAATAAAACTGTCAAAATTTATGTCCTGGGTAACAAGTCTTCAAAATCTAAATATTATTACATCACGCACAGTAAAAAAACTATTTCATTATATTTACTTTTAACATATTTCGTATTCCAATTTTTTGCAAACAAACAAAATTCAAAAAAATAATATATTTCAAGATTAGGTAGCTAGCACTCGGCTCAGAACACTCTGAATTAATAGAATATTTAATATAAAAATGAAATAAATAAATTGTAAGATAATTTAATAGAATTTTATAATATTGTAGATTACAATATTATGGTTAATTATTGCACGATCTTTTTAATTGGATTAGTTATTTATTTAGAAATTCCAATATAGAAGTCCAAGTAAAAAATACATGAGTTTTGCTCTAATTTTTTTTTAAATAAAATTGATAGTTCCTATATTATATTATTATTATTTTTTTTTTTTAATTAAGCCGTGACTTTGTATTTACATAATCAATTAAATTTTAAGTGCTGGTAAATTATATTACTAAATTAAAAATTGTTTGTAAATTTTTTGTATAAAGCTTAATTATTGGGTTACTTTCATTCGTGCAAAATAAGATGGAATATATAAATAACTGTAGACAATTTATAGTTTATCTTTTTTTTCTACGTAATCAATATTTTTGATACGATCACAATTATAAATAATAAATAAATTAAGAATGAAAAGAGGGAGAAAGTCAGAGATCAAAAATTGAATTCTGAATAAAGCCCGATTTTTATTTTTGCATAGAAATTTTCTTTATAATTAAAGTACAACAAACGACACTTACGTAAGTGTTTTGAAAAGTTAGCCATGCTTAGTTGAATTTATATTGTACAAGATTTTCATTAATATTTGAATCAGTTTTTAAAACATCATTTTAATAATTATTTCAATAGAAAACTAACAAAAATTGCTAATATTTCCTTATTGTTAATAGTATATTGTGTCGTTTTATTGTGTTACATTGTTAATTAGTTGCTAATAATGTATTGTTTATCCCGATGACTGAAAAGTCAACGCTGGAGTTTTTTTATTAAATACTTTATGTATAGGACGTCGAGGAATTATTAATTGAAAATATATACTATTTTTTATAATATAATTTTTAATTGTTAATTTTAATGTTATAATTATAATAAATAATTGTTAATTTTAATTTTAATATTTAATAACTATTTTAAGCTTACTTATTACTCACATTAAGTTTAATTTAAGACTAAATTTTGCAGAAAAAAATCTTTAAATAGAATATTTATTTATGCCATATCTTGACATATTTAAAAAATAGCTTGTATATATATTGAACTTATTGTTTATATTGAATTTCTTTTATTTTATTTTATTTTCTTAGAATGCTTAATTTGAACAATACTTTTTAAAGTGTAAAAATTATGTAATGTAATATTCATGTATTAAAATGTTTAAAAAAATTGTTTCTCTACCATTTTCTGAAGAAATCAAGATAATATAATTGAGATAAAAACTTAGACTCCGAATTCTAATGAAATATTTTGAGACTGAAGCTGTTAATAGCACTTGACAGCCTGCATAATGTCCTATTATAATGGCCTATTATATATTTTTTACGATAACGGTAAAAAAGCTGAAGGGGTGAGCTTGGAGATTAATAAAAGAATCCACGAGTGGGTAAAATAAAAGCGAAGCTCGTGTGCACAAATGTCTGACAAAGTAACATAAAAATCTCTTTCTTATCAACGAATTGGAAGCAATAGTTGAACCCGTAATTTTTATTGGAAATTTAATTGTCAGCTCACTCGATGTTTCAAATAAAACTCAATCACGTCAATCGTCGGCTTTTTTCGACCGACAATAAAAGCTTTTTTTCGATTCATCTCTTAAGCCGAGTCGAAAACGCGTGCATTAATTTATGCTGCTAGACTAAATCACATCAATGTGGCACTTTTATATATAAAACACCTATCAAAGCTTTTATAATTTTTATTAGCTCCACTCGCACTATCAATGATTAGAAAACATCCTTGACAGAAATGTAAATCTCTCATTATTCATATTCTCGTATTAATCCAACTTCGAATTATCCATTTATTTTTATCTTTATTTTCATAATAAGCTATTCTGATCTCAAAAATTTCTTTCACATTATTTGTATATCTATATATCTATAAAGAATGTTATTTACTCGTTCAAATTTAATAATTATCTAATAAACGAAGTACGAGTTCTAATACATATATTTTGTATGTACTAAATACATACAAGTATGTATACTATACTACAGTAATTGATTATATGAAAATAAATTTTGTATAAACTAAATATTTTTTTTTTATAAAATAAATTACATATAAAGAACTTGAACCTATGCTCATGTATCCAAAGGCCGATCGTATATTGATAATCATCGCATACAGTAATTTGCTTATTTATAAAATATTATTAGTTCGTGATATTGAAGATATTCAAAATCGTACTAATGTTTACATAATATAAAACAAAAACTAAATTACCAATAAAGATTATTTGACAATTGATAATATTTTTCACAAATAATGGTAAACTCAATAAAATGGTTTTTGTAAAAAAAATGTTGTTAATGATATACACAATTAAGCTATTGTGCGATCAATTGTTTTTAAAAAATAAATTTCTTTAATTTGTTGTGAATAGGAATCGAAGCGTCGACGATATAGAAAGAGACTGTCTCAACTTGATATATATAATAGACCTTGGATGATTAATATTGGCCTCGATGAATTGTGATCTGTGAGAGCGACATAAAGTACGCGGATAATGGCCTCCACCTGCCAACCTCATTGCTATATAAATGAGTGGAAAAAGAACTTTAAATGCGAAATGCCTGTTCTTTCGGTGACAAAGTTGTGCGGGCGTGAAGAGAGCTCGAGGTTTCACTCACGTCATTGCCCATTCCTCAATGCGAGTATATATAATCTCACCCTATCTTCCTTCGGTTGGGCTCTGGAATCCCTAAAGGGAAGCACTCGATGACACTGTTGGAGTTGTCATCCCGGTGTTTCCCCGGGGAGCTTCTCGGCCCAGAGGAAGATCTAAGAGTCTAACTCGCCGGATCGATGCACATGTGTCCACATGCACTGCTCTCAACTACGCATAGGGACATTTTCACTTTTGAAAAACCATAAGAAGCATCAATACAAAGTGGCCCACTAATGCCACACGAACTCGTTTCATCGATTCAACATTTCTGTGGTGAGACTCTCGCGGGGAAAGACTCCTTGCTTCGTGGCTAATATTCTGACTCTAGATTTATGCTTATTGCCGTAGCTTCTGATATTCTTCTCATTTCTAATGAGTTAACATCCAAGCGTCATTTTACTGCGATTGTTTTTTTTTTTTTTTTTTTTTTTTTTTTTTTTTTTTTTTTTTTTTTTACAATTATCAATTATTTACAATAGGGAGCCGGCACATCTGCTGCATGGGTTAGCAAACGGCTAATATATAGTCACTACATTATTCCATTAGGTACCCTGTAATTTTAATAAAAAAATTTCCTACGCATGATTACTTGAAAATACATATATACTATTTAAACTAATTGCTTTTAAATATCGTCAATCATGCTGCAACGTGTTTGAAGAAATTTATTTACCAGTAAAGAGACGAACAGCTAAGATATACAATTAGTAAGCTAACAAATTCTTTGTCTAATTTTTTTGTCCATCCCTATTTTTTTCGTTCTCTCTTCGCACTTCTGGACCACTCGCTTACTCTCTTGGTTAAACTTTCCTCGCGTACGTCAACTATAAAATTGCAATAACCGTATTTAAAATGACCCTTGAAACCAGAAAAGCGAGGTACAACAGCCATTCGATAACGATACCGATAGTTAAGTTAAATACCCGTTAGCGGACATTAACTCTTTGCTTATAGCCTTTCAACGGTTTCTGCGACGATTGCGATTGCGAATCACCTCTTTATTACGATTAAATTTAAATGTCTCTACGCTAGTGCCTTCTATGACTTTTGGACTTTCTCTTAAACGATTATTTTAAAGAAATATCGAAGGGTTTACATTTGAGATAAGTTTTTTCGAAAAAATCTAATAACATAAATAAGATTATTAAGTTATTCGGTTCAATTACTTGAAATTACACAATTACTTTAGATTTAATAGATTATATAGTTTATTCTATTATTTTAAGAAATTTTTCTAATAGAAATGAGTATTGAATCAATTTAGCTCAAAAAAATATGGCTAAATGATAATAATATTTATATTATTCAAAGAATATATATACTTGATAAGTTTTATCAAATACTTAAATTAATTAAAAAAATTTAATATATATTACTTAAACTTTGTCATATACTTATGGATTGTAAATACAAATTTTATCATTTTTTATAAGTACCTTTTATAATACGTACTGAAATTAAATGTATTTTTAAAAGGTACATATAACTTCTTATAGCATGTAAATTTGCAAAATCTACATTAATGAAAATATAATAATTAATTAAATAAATAAATAACTAAATAAATATATATATATATATATATATATATATATATATATATATAAATGTACTATGACTAAATTTTTATTACATTTTTTATTTTTAAAATTTGAAGCATTAAACAAAAATTTGCATGGTCATACATAAATATTTTCTTTATAAAATTATCGATTGCTAAAATTATTATGTAAAATTAATGCTGATAATATAATTAAAAACATGATTATAAGATTTTAAAAAAAAAATTCCGAAATACACTTATAAAAATATAAATAAAATAAATAATAATACCGCTTTTGACAATATTATTTATAATTTATAATTTATTGTATATTTTTTTTATGTATTATTATTATTTATAATTTTGTATGAGCTTTTATTAGTTCTAACTTAATAAAATGATATAATTTTTCAATGTATCAGTGTAAAGAAAGCATGTACGAGTGTAAAAATAATTTTATTAATGCAAGTTATATGGAATTTCTATTGTTATGTTTTATATACTTTATTTAAAGTTCTATATACTTACTTAATTTGAATATCTTACAATACCTTTATTATCAGTATATATTGCCACTCATAAATTCATTATTTAATTATTCTGTGATATATTATATTACATTTATAAATCTTATATAAAAAAATAAACAAAAAATAGGAAAAGTAATAATCACAAATAATTATTTATATAATTAATTTCTCTATTATAATAAATATGTAAATGCATCTTTTTTTTAAGAATAATTAAATAATTTAAACATGAGATGATAAGAGTATCGCTTGCACAAATTGGCATTAGTTAGCATAAATTGTAATGCTTGTATGCGTATTCATTGCAGTATTGTAGATAACTAAAAATATATTACATAATATAATAAGCTTATATTACACATTTAATTATATGTGGAGGATGTTTAACAATCGAATCGAGTTTGACGTTAGTAGCAGATTATTCTTCGAATTCTAGTTGACAATGTGACGATTTATATCTTGATATGTACCTTTAATAAGAAGAATTATACTTATTCAGGGAAGAAAATGTTTTTTGTAACCTAGAAATAACGGAACAAAGTAAAATATATTGGGGACTCAAATCTATAAATGTAATTATCCTTTTCTAAACAAATGGCTTTAGCTAAAATATTGAAAAAAAAAAAAAATGGTGGAGTCGTAGGCTAATGCGACATAAATATGTATAGGCCGCAATATTAGCTTTTAGGGAAGCGTGTCATCGTCCTGGGGCAAAAAATATATTGCGCGCGTAATACCAAGCATTGTCATATTATACGTATAGCACAGGGAATGAGAATGAGAAGCCACAGCCGGAGTGTCTGATGAGGGTAGGCGCGAGCGATGGATAAACTGTGTTGCAGGCTCACCCCCCTGGGAGCATCATCTAACACCCATTTTATTATGACTTCTCCACCCTATCCCAACTGCTTCTCCATTCCATCATCCGCGATTCATACACACTGTACTTTCTGCAAGATATTTTACATATTAAGTTTCAGATTTAATAATTATGAAACAACTGCTTTAAAAAAATACTTTAATATATATTAAATTTTCAAAATTTTAACTATTCTAACATTTTATTTTAAAAAAAGCAGCAAAATTATTCTTAGGAATTTAATATTGAAATTAATTATTAAATATTAAAAATAAATATAAATAAATCTAAATATTTAATATTTTATTTCTAACAATTTTCTTCAGTCCTACAAATTATCTAATTTCTTATTTATTTTTGCCATATGTATAATATATTATAATATAGAATCTCATTATCTTTATTTATCTAAATTAATATATATTCTCTATTTTATTTATTTCACATTATTTTTTTCAAGTAATAATAAAATATATGAAAGTAAAGGAAAATACTTTAAGAAAAGTAGGAGAGTATTATTGTTATTATTTGTCAATATAGTGATTTGTTATCCTATTATCATTTATGAACGCAAAAGATTTATTGAATGTAATTTATTATTCTATACTATTTTTTGCAAAAAATAATCTATAAAATTTAATGTGATTATTTATTATTTATGAATTGATAAAAGTAAATTTTTTTTACATTACAAATATTTCAAAAAATATTTAATTTAAATTGTTAGATTTGAACAGATTGAATAGTATAATTTTATTTCAGATTGATTATTTATTGATACAGATTTCATAATATTTTTTTAAGTATAAGTACTTTGTTTTAATTTTTATTTATAAAAAATAAAGGAAATTAATTAATTAAAACAAATATAATTTATTCTATTTGCTATAAATGATGAAAGAAATAAACTATATTGACAAAATATTTTATGATAATACGTATATATTATAAAAAGTGAAGGCAGATACTAATTTAGCGTATATTAAAAGTAATAATTGTAGAAAATTTTTTTTATATAATTAATGTAAGTTACAATGAACATGTTGTTTCGAGTTTGTAAAATTAAGCTTAAATATATATTTGTTGAAGATACTTTCGGATATAAAAGAAGTTTTACTAAAGTTGTATTTTTTACAACACGGGTTCTGATTAGGTATAGTTCATTCGTAAGCATATGCATTTTCAAGCGTAGTTTCTTTATACGTGTGTACGCTTCATGAGCTCATATTCAGCATCGGATAAATCAAGAGGCGAATTGTATGAGCAGTTTTAGCTAATTTGATAGCATCATTCTCTCTCTCTCTCTCTCTCTCTCTCTCTCTCTCTCTCTGTCTGTCTCTCTTCAGCTCTGCATGCTTGTTTTTGGTATTTAACTCGTAATATTGCACACGTGAAATAATAATAAAATATAAACGGATCAGCTTTACGACATAGCTACCATTTCATAGTACGAGGCGCCAACTGGAACGAGTTTTATCGCTGGTCGCACGATAAAATCCAGCCTTTAATTTCTATGCACTGCGGATGGACGGCGTACAGTTTGAATATGTTACTTTCGTTCTATTCACATTTGCTAATCGCGCATTTGTACCAACGAATTCCGGTATAAATAAAAATATTAATGTTGTAATAGGAATCTTGACGATTTTTAAATTTTATTTGTAACTAACTATCATGCCAATTACATATTTAAATAATTTTTTTCCTACAGTCCTTGTGCTATAACTAATTTTATTATCTAGTTCATAAGCTCACTATCTTTTATCAATTAACTGTTTTACCTATTAACCGACTAGTGCTTTTATGTAATAAAATAACCAATAGGATTTATTTGTAATTTATTTGATAAGAAAGTTTAATATTCCAAAAAATTTCAAATATAAATTTAAATAATTATCAACAATATTAGAAATTTTTTCATAGTGAATTACTTTTATTTTCAATTATATATATTTTTTATTTATTTACAGAATAATTTGATTATTTCTTCTAAATATGAATACTGCATTTTTTTAGGGTGTTCTTGTTTTAATTGATTAATATACATGTCCCTTTTTCCCAAAAACAATAGTTTTATGGTCTTTTATTTTTGCATTCGTTATTAACTGATTATTTCTTTCAATATAATACTATAAGTAATTTTTTAAAAATGAAAATTTAATTTACAAGTAATTTTATTTTTATTACAACTATAAAAATTTATTTATATAAGTAAAATATATAAAATAAACCCTTAATTAGTTAAACATGCATCTTTAAAGCTTACATGTATGCATATATTTACACATATGTATGTTTAGAAAATTAATGATTGTAACAGTTATAATGTTATAAAATTTATTTATTCTCTACGAATTTAAAGTTAAAACATTATTTTAATTTGGTTGAGAATCATGAATGGTATAATAATTTTGAGTAATATTCATTGACGAGCAAAATAATTTGAGCTTTACTTTTATAAAATTGAATAATATATACACGAATTCATGTTTTTTAATTGTGTTAAATGAACGAATAATTATAATAAGAGGGTCTAAATTAAAGTATATTACTAAATAAATGATAAACTAATAATAAAGAAGTTTTTTTATAAGATTAACATTGCAATTTGAATAAATTGAGATGGTCCTCGGAATTAGAAAATTACCGTCAGAATGAGGCGAGTGCTGGGGGAACAAGTCAGAGAGTTGAAATCATTGGTCTATCGAGAAGCAGCTGCACTGAATTTCGGCTTCTCATATCAAGACAACAAAACATAAGCCGAGTGCCGTAGGTGGTCCGAGGGCTTTAGGCAATACGTCTTTTTCTGAGATGGAGCGACCCCTCGGAAAATCCTGGCGGCGCCCAGTCTGTGATCATCAATCTGGGGCTATTGCTCGACCCGCAAGTTTATACAGTATTTATTTTCATTATGTCACTATAATGCGCGCCTTAGGACTCGAGGCCGTCCAGCGATCTTCCTTACACCTTTTTTCAACCTTTTTCGTCGTTTTACACTTCGCCCCCAGAATCACAATAATAATACTATTTATATGATAATGAAAAGTTTATTTTACATGACATTAGTAGAGAGCCTTACCTATCATCCACACAATTTTGACAATTAAGCTAATAATTTTTTTGCACAAGTGCATTTGGTTCATTTTTATAAAGTTATTTCATTTTTAACCATGAACAACAAAAATATTTATCATATTATTTTTATATTATTTTTTATCGCTGTATTATAAGCAAAATAATGTTAGTAACAAAACTTCTAATTAAAGCTTCTTAAAGCAAATATAGGTGTATATTAGAGATATTTTAAATACTATCTGGTTAAATTTAAAATTTTAGACACATTGATAGTAGCAAGAATGCCACACATTTTATAAAAACATTAATTTTCGAAAGAATCGAAAGTAAAACAAAACTAGATCTTGCAAGACCCGATAAAATAAAATAATATAATGTTTTATCTAAGAAGAGTTTTAATTTTTAAATAAGTAAATTACAATTCCTATTTTAAATAATATTATATAATAGAAAATAGTATTTTAATTATTATTAGGTTACTATTGCATTAAATAAAATAAAATTTCAATTGTAACTCTAGCAGTTGTTATATCCACAACTTCACATATTTTGAATAGGGTCGATCAAAACTTCCACTATAAAATTGATCGCAAGGATAGACATTATCTTACTTCTGAGTCTAGTAACGATGAAAATCTGAAAAAGGGATAAAAGCTCTCTATATTATCAAATGTCAGAATCATTGCGCTTAGAGCTTGCAAATCTTTACGATGCATTTCGCAAAAATTCGAGTCTATTTCTAGCGATTTCTCAAGAGATCCACCAAAATCTACCTAGATTTATATCCTGGAGCAAAATTTGGACAGAGATCTGAGAATCCCAAGGCGTTTACCGCTATGGCAAGCTCAATTTATATTGGCATTATCGCGAAAAATTCTGTTTACGAGCCTTCTTCCTCTTAGAAGATTCAGCGTTTTCTTTTCTTTTCTCTTTCGATTCAAATTCATCTTATAAATTTCATTGAATCACAGAAAATCAAGTAAGAATTTATCAATAAAAACATGAATAGCACTTAATTTCATTGTGCTGGGATTCCTTATTTTTGTAATCTGTTATTCCTCCTTATACCTTCAGTTAAGTATCTACAGTTAAAGTATACAAGTTAAAATACATATTAATTATATTTATTATATTTATATTTTGTAACACGAGTACGTTATCTCCCAGGATTATTATTTTTAAATAAAAATGTATTTAAAATTTTCTAAGATATTACTTTAATAAATTTATACAGAACAATATTTACTTGAAAAAGTAATACATTAATTTCAAAGACAATATTATCTATAGAAAGTACGATTAGTAATAACTTGGCAATTATTTATTGATAATTAATATCATGAAATACTGATAAGATTATAAATGATCATAATTCCAAAACGAGAATTGTAATCTAATAAATAGTTTACAGATTTTCTTGGCTATGGACGGAAGTGTTTGAAAATTTATTTGTAAACTGATTTAGTCCTAAAAAATTAAACAATATACGTTATAAACAATTAAAAATTATAAACTATTTTATAAAATATAGACTTTTAAATTTTTTTATTCATATTAATTTGTTATCTATTTTATAAGTATAAGTATAAATATTTAAACAATTGATGAATCCAAGATTATACGTAAATTTTAAAAATTTAAATAATAATTATCAAATTAAATTTGAAATCTTTGGAATTCAATTGGAACGTAATGATTCATTTGTTCTATCTAAATTGAGAATGACTCAATAAAAAAGATAAACCAGGTGCTCTTTACAAGATAAAGCAGCTGCCTTCCTCAAGCAATGGCTATTTATGAGCGCCAAGAATATAATACATTTTTAATATCGGTTGTGTATATATCGATTAGCGACTGGTCGAAAAGTTGAAAAAGTCAATATTCCTAATTCATCAAGTTATTCTATCTTAGTCATTTCAAAATGTGTTCTCTACATTATTTTAAGCTAAATTTACAATCAATGATTTTACAAGAGGAACATTATTAAGAATTTTAACCTGAAACATTTAAAAAAAAGAACAAAATAAAAAATTTTACTATATCGAAAATATGTAGTAAATAGTATTACAGTGTTATATTTTAGATATTTTTATACTCTAAATTTAAAAATATCGCTTTTAATTTATAAAAAAAAGTATATAATGATGATGATAATTATAATATTAGGAAAAATAATATATAGAAATAATAATACTACGAACAAACTTATATATATACAAACTTATATATTTTTTTTAATAAATTATTATTTTATTTTGTTTTCGCGTCTAATAGTAATATTAATATTGTATTAACATAGAAAATTTATTACATACAAATGTGTGTGTTTATCTATATGTATTTCTATACGTATATTTATGTAATATTTATATTATATACATGCATTATACAAATGTATACAATTTATAAAAAAAAAAATATATATATATATATACATATTTATAGAAATATAATTTGAAATATAGAAAATCGCTTTTCTACGACATTCGTGTCCATTATTTTTCTAGGTGACAATCTGAAGTTTAGAATTATTCGATTTATTAATTATGAATTAATAAGTAAATTAATAAAATAAATATGTAAGTGATTTTTGAAACTAAAATAATAATAATAAACATTAATAAAAACATTGTTAAAATTAGAGAATGATCAAAATTCATTTATTCGAGTTTAAAAAATTAGTTATAGATTTTAAAGATTAGATTTTAGATAAATAACGAAAGAAATTAATAAGAATAATAATAGATATTTAAATAAAATTTAAGTCAGTATTTCACCATATGTAATATGCAGTAATTTATTAATAGGTGTGTGATTTATAATATATATTATTTATACATGTTATTTATAATTAGAATTTATAATTAGAATTAACTTATCATAATTAGAAATATCTTGAGTGAATGGTAAATAAAGTTTTGATGCAAATAAAATTGAAGAACAATAATAATAGGCGTTCACTTCGTGATATTGGATGAGACGGTAGTCGGGTAAATTATTCAGCAAGCTTTTAAGCTGCTGTGGGCTGTTAAATCAGTGCGTGCAACGTCACTACCACACCCATCAAGACGAGCCTAAGCGACGGCAAACGCGCGCCGTGCTTTTGCAGGAATGAAAAAAACGGTTCTAACAAAGAAGGAAGCGGCCTACACGGACGATAAGGGCTTTCCGGAATAATAGAGGTGTGGATGACTATGAAAGAGGCGAAAAAACAACAATGGAACATATAAGAAAACAGAGAGCCCCATTCTTAAGGTTTCTTTACACACACACACATATATATATATATATATTTCTCCACCTATGTACCTCATTGACTTATTTTTTAATTTATTACAACTATTTTGAGTCTTAAGATACTTATTCGTATTTATATTATTAATAGAATTTTATTATTTTTTATATATATTGTATATAAGTTAATATATATAAAAATTATATTTATAATTACAAAAATATTGTAATTAAAAAAGTTTTGTAATACTTTTTAAAGTATTGGAATAAATTTTATGGTACATAATTTTTAAATTTTAATTATTTTATTACATGCATGTAGACGAGTAAGTGTTTGAATGATATGACAAATTACTTAACTCATTTAATATAGTAAAAATTAGTTTTTGTCTCTTTTTAATATGAAGGGATAAGAAGAGATGGAAAACGAAGATTTATGAATCGAGATAAAATAGAGAACATAAATCGCAATATCCAATTAGATTTATATAAGCCATGAATTTTAGCACGTTACTGCATCATTACATAAGCTTACTCTTAATATATATATATCTACCTATCTATATATCTATCTATCTATTTATGTACTTCTCTATGTACATGTATTTCGAAGTTGAATTGCATCTTGTACTATTATTATCTTCGCTCCTTTCTTTTTTGAAATAAAAGTGTTCTTCTATTTCTCTAATTCGGTTTTATATAATATATGTATGTATACAAGCTTTTATGAATATTTTGATTTGAAATTATAACTTTTCTTTTGTCTCTCTCTCTCTCTCTCTCTCTCTCTCTCTCTCTGAAGTTAGGTCGCGTTGTTCCTATTCATATGCAGAATACAAGTACACATTAATGATTAAGTATTAATTTATGGGTACGTAGTGGCATCGCAAGCAGGAACGAGCGAGTGGAGGCGCATTGGTAAAATTGTGAGTGAGTGGGAGTTAGTTAAAGGGCGGGAATATATAGAGAGTAGAAGAACATTGTACGATACATCCACGTTCTCAGTTTGGCTGTCGGTATGTTTGTGTGAGTAGGAGCAGGATATAGTCAGAGAATCAGCGGTTAGTATAGGAGAAACAGAAGTCGAAGAGGGATGGGGATAGGCTTTGCATGCGATATCAATAAATCAAGTTACCAAGACCTCGGCAGCTTATGGAGGTAGTGGAGTGAGGTGTAGTACGTGGCTAGAATCAACAGCTCATAACGTCGGCTAATAGCTACCAGGAGCTGCGTGCGGGTGGCGACTGTTCGAGGCCACATCAAGCCGAGGGTTCAAAGATATTGCACTAACACTAGGGCTGTCTTATATTGCATCAGCCTGCGCTTTTACTCAGCCCAGCTCCAAAAGATCGATTTTGTACGACAACAAACATCACTGATTTTTCTTTTCCTCAGGTTTCTAATTTATTAGCCTTCCTGCACTCCGTACTTTATTTGTTTTATTGTATTAATAAGATAGGTATACTCTATTTTATTTCTATATATTTATACAATTTTCATTAATTTTTAAGAATCATGATCAGATGATATATATTAATTCAACTTATTGTAGAATTCTTTTTTTAAGTTTAAAAACATTATTTTTTATATACTTAACTTATATTATTTCATGTATTTTTTTTTTAACTTAATTAATTGAAATAAATGTTTGCCAATAAAAATTAAATGCTAGTCAGAAAAAATTCTGTACAATAGTATTTTTTATTATATAAAATGCATGATATTAAAGTAATGGAAAATTTTCTTTGCGATACTATGAATAACATTAAGAAAATTGATTTTATTAAGCTTATTGAATTAATTAAAAATATTTGGTTAAGATGGTTATTTGGATGTTTAATAATAACTAATTAAATTATGTTTTTTTTTATATAAGTTATAAAAAATAACTTTACTAGAATTCATTCCGTATATTTATAAATATTGATATAATCATAAAACATAACTATGAAAATACAAAATAATTAATATTTATATATTAAAATATTATTGAATATACAACTATAGGTCATTATTTACGTAGTAGTTATTAATTATTTTAATAATAGGTAATATAATTATATGGGAACTTTATGGTTATTTTTATAATTGTTTGGTATACTAAAATAGTAGCCTATTTAAAGTGATATAATAATTTTATTTTACTAAAGTGATATAATAAGTGATATAATTTTATGACAAGATGATAAGTAAGAATGGGATGAAACTAAATGGTCTTCTGTTGTCAGGTGTGGTTTCAGAATCGACGAGCCAAATGGAAAAAACGCAAGAAGACAACGAACGTCTTTAGGTCACCGGGCGCACTTTTACCTTCACACGGTCTGCCACCTTTCGGCGCTATGAGTTCAGAGTTGTGCGGTGCTGCAGGGATGTTCCACGCGCCTGCCGATCGATGGGGAATGGGTCCAGGTCGGTTATCTTCTTCACTCCTCCTTCTCTTGCTCAATATCGCCGACTTCGACACCGTCGCGTCTCTCTGCTCTTTTTTCATGATATTTAATCATTAGATATTTCAAGCTTTTAAGTCCAGCTTTTAGTCCACACTGCATAATCCATTCACTTGTTATCTGATCCTTACCTCCATAACATCCACTCGTCCGATAGACATCTACTTGTACGTATGTTTCTTCACAATCACTAACATTGCTGAAAATATTTCCTCTTACTTAAATGGCAAAATCCAAACTACTAATTATACAAGAATTATCTCTTTAATCGATTTTTTCATTATGAAAATATAATAATTTAATGATATCAATATCAATCCACAATATGTACTTGTAAAATTTTTTATTAAACTAGTTTTAACATTAATAATATCTTAAGTATAAAACATTAATTGATTTGTAGCTATAGTATAATGTAACACTTAATCAATATTTACATAATTTTCTTCTTTTTACTTCGTATCAAGTACAATTTATTTTATAAATTTCGTTTTTTGAATCATGTATACATAAAATAGTTTCTATATATCTATTCAAAGTAAAGTATGTTTTCTTTTTTTCTTTTTTTTTGGTATGATCGTATCTTTTAACTTAATGAATTTAATACAAATAAGGCTTATTTTTCCTATGAAAGATATATTTGTAGAAAACTTCAAAAACTTTATCTCATTATATATATTTTTTAACTTAATAAATTTTTTTTTACTCAATTTTATATTCAGAAATGAGTTTCAATTTAAATCACAGTTGTTATGATAGAACACGGATCATAAGATTTCATTTATTTCAATTTGTAGTAATTACAATCCTATGTTTTTTTTTATTTATAATATTATTAGATTATTACAGATTATATTTATTGAAGAGATTTTAGAATCATATAGTTAAGATAATATATAATAGTAATGTATAATATACATTACAGATACGGTTATTACCCTTATTTAATCATTCTATAATTATTGACATGAAATATTTCATAATTAAATATGTTTAATTAATTTTAAATCAAAATACTTGTAAAACTGCAGAAAAGTAAATCATAAATTTTATAAATAGTAATACAAAGAATTTATTTGTTACTAACAATGATATTATAGTAAAATTTTTTTATTCATTTCATATTTATCAGCTTAATTATTTAAAATAGTTTTAAAATTTAAGAGTTGCAATGATGATTAATATTAAATAATTCTCAGAATTCTCTTAAATAATTAGAATTTTATATAATCTATTCTTCTCCTATAATTATAAGCATATAAATACTAATATTATTTTTAATTCATCTGTTTCTTTATATTTAATGTTCATTATTTTAAATTTCTCTTTATGTATAAAAATAAACAATAGGTTTGAGCCAGTTGAGCCAGGGAAGCATGGGTATGGGTGGTTTCAGTCAAAGTCTTGGCCAGCTGGGCCAGCAAAGCTCAGGAAGTCTAGGTTCGAGTTTGGGTCTAGGAAATGGCGGACAACTGATTAGTACCCCCTCCCAGACGGTCTATCAGGCTAGCTACGGTTTGAATTCACTTGGTAAGTGGTAAGTCCCCGAAGTTATCCGACACCGCTAATGACTTGAATCTTCCTAGTAAAAAATGAACAAGTCACTCGGAGCTCTACTGTTGCTGCATACACAAACAATTCTTAAACATGATTTTTATAAGGGATATATTAAGTCTGATTAATTATTTACGATATTTTATAATAATATGTTTAATTGCATGGTAACTAAAAACTTTAAAACAATTTCATTCAAATCTTCACACTAATCTAAATTAAAATAATGTTTTATTAATTTCTCTTAAATTATTATGAAGACATTATTAAACCAATGTAAGCCTAAGTTTACTTTTAATTTATTACCAGGTTTATACGAATATATCAGATTATAAATTTATTAATTAATAAGTAAATTAATTTCTTTTTTTTTCTACTATTAGGCACTACGCTTACATCATCTCTGTGAATAATATTTTACAATTAAAAATCCCAAATTTTAATTAAATATTAAACATTAATAAAAATCAAATTTTTATTACATATTATGTAATTCTTTAGACTTGTATAAATGAGGTATCTGATAAATTTGTTGATATATCAGATAATACAAAATAATAATCACTATAATTTATTCCTATAAAATAAAAATATGCTAATATATATATATTCGATTATAATTCAATTAAAAGATTGATAAATGAAAAAAAATTTTAAATAAAATTACATACAATATTAATGCGATTTATTTGAAAAGAAATGTTAGTAGTAAAATGTAATAGATATTTATAATTAATTTTATGAAAATAAATAAAGTAATTAATTATTTATAGAATGAAAACGTATATATTGATGTTTTATAATAATGATAACATAAATAATGAAACATTAAAATTTATCATTTTTTTCTTTTATGATTAAAATGTTGCAACTATAGAAAAAATATATTAATAAAAATAAATGAGTATAAAAAATCGAATAATTCTTTATCAGATTAAAGTAGAAATTCAAATGACATAATTTCAGTATAAAAATATAAGTTTAAATCTAAATTAATTTAAATTTAAAAATTAGATATTTTATTATTAAATAACCTTTTTTATAATTGAATGAATCAATAAGAAAAATATATTATTGAAGAATGAGTAACGAAAGTACAGCCCCTGCGCTATTAAAAGTAATTTATTGACGTAACTAAATTCAAATAGATGTATGCGAAAGAGTTTTGTAAAGAAAAAATTATGTTTTTTTCTTGAATATTGTTTCTATTGTTAATGTACATTATGTGTGTTTGCACTTTGGTTTCTTTTTCTCCCTCTACTTTAATATAATTTAACGGAGAGAATATGGTTAAAGATGCAAATAATTTTTTAATATATATACTTGTACTGTATTAAACTTTGTATATATACTAATTAAATCGTTTCAAGTCTATATTTATTGACACATGCATAATAAAGTAATCTAGAAAAAGGAAATTAAGTATGTGTGAATATATCATTTAATAGACTGTTTTATTCATTAATTATCCAAAAATAAAGTTATATTATTTAAAATGATAATGATAATAGATGATTTATGAAATTTTATAAAGATTAATTGCAAGTTTTAAACAACTTCATTTTCAAAAATTTAGTCTCTTCTACAATTTTTAACATGAAGAAGAAATGTTAATTTTTAGTATATTAATATATATTGTATTTTTCCTTACCTTAAAATTAAGATTAAATCAAATAAAACTAAATGTCATAAGTAATGATCATACGTGTATGATGGTTGTATAAAAGTTATCATCTTAAATATTTGCTTGTTTCAGATTAAGATAACTTTATTTTAAAAATTTTCAGATTCTATTAAGGTAAAAAATTATTTTTAAAGATCATAAGAGGGCAAATAGCGGGATGGTAGAGTCAGAGAAATATATAGGGAGGTGAAGAGAAAGAAATATAGAAGGATATAAGTCCGAAAAAACAATAAAACGAAGCGGCCTCGTGTATTTACTCACTCTTGCGGAACCAGAGGCTCGAGGTGATCGCACCTAGGTGTGAAATCTCTGTTCTTTCAGAGTGGAAGTATGTTGTGTGAGTGTTTACTATCGAGAATACTTTAAGATGCAACCTGTCTTTCCTCATAAAAAGAAGCTCGAGATGTACGTATTTTACGTGTATTTATGAGCTCACATCTTCTGGCTCATTCGAAGTATCTCACAGTCCAAATGGACGGAGACCCTGAAAAATCTATTGTTGAAATTTGTACCGGTTTCGTATACTTTATGTACATATTATAATTACGTTCAGAAACTCTTTTTAAATCTATTATATTATTTTATAATATATGACTTAATTGAAATGCACGAATGGTTTTTTTTACCTAGAAATTTTTATATTATCAATCAATTCTCTTTGTATCAATAATTGTTTATATAACTAATTAATTAAATGCAATAATTTTGTAAATATTTCTTTATACATATATTTTCATAGTGTATTTTTTAATTTTTTATCATCTTGAGAAAACTATATTTATATATATTTAGGTACATGAGTCAGATCATAAGTAATAAACAATTTATGCATTCCTTACAAAAAATTCTTTTTTCAGGAATTTAAAAATTTAATGATTTTATGACATATACGCGATAAGTCTATACATTTCAGATTTTGAAATAGTCAAATATTATTAATCTTACGTATTTAATTTTTTGAATTGTAATCATAAGAAACTAACTAATATTTTTATATTTACATCCAATAAATAGATTAAAATACAAATTTTTTTCATACCGCCTAAATCTAAATTAGAAAATAATAATCTTAATTAAATTATAATATATACTTTTACTGCTCTTAAAATAGCACATTGAATTTTGAATATTTAACATTTTAAAAATTATACCTAATAGAAGACATTTATAAAATATCATTTATTATTAAAATATCATTTACAAAGTAAATAGTTATAAAAAACTTTTTAATTTTTCAAAAATGAATTTACAAAAAAATTTCTTTGTTACTTATGAATTAGATTCTTTCGACTTTTAAATGATTTTTAAATGATTTTTAAATGCAGTCTTATATTTACATATAGCTTTGTTATGAAGCTATGTCAATCGATATTTCCATCACTTTTATACGTTCAGAATAAAACATCTTCATATTTTCTTCCTGCAACTATCGATTATTCATAGTAATCGTTTGTAGTTATAATAACAAATTATAAGAAATAAATTATATAATATATGTAGTATATAATATATAGTATAATATATAATATATAGTATAATATATAATATATAGTATAATATATAATATATAGTATAGTATATAATACATAGTATATAGTATAAGAAACTATAAAAAAAGTTTATAAGAAAAAATTTTTCTTATTAACTTATTATGTGATTGACGTTAACACAAAAGTCATATAAAACATATATGTTAACTACATTCTAAATACCTAATCTTAGGTTTACATTTAAAATAATTGTATACGTAAATCTCAAGTATAAGATATATTTCTAATATACAGAATATAATAAATAAATGCGAAACATGAAAAACTTGAAATAGGCCAGAGGCTTGTCATGTATACGTCAGTATACGTATTAATAGAGAAAAGGAAACTTCGACTGAACTGCTATAACTTGACTTTCCAAGATGCACTGCAGCTATTCGGTAACTCGTTGCACAAACAACATTTAGAGCAAGTCTTATTTTTCACTTTTCAATAATGATTAACACCCGCGGCTTCTCTGGCATGTTCTGGACTTCTCTACGAGGTGCCAATTAGCTCCCTGCTTGAAACGCCACCGAATACAGTCTGTGTATACATACAAGCATGTATACGTCTTTTCGTTTTTTGTAAATATTAAAAAAATACTCAGATTTTAAAAAGAATACACCGTATGCTACAGTGTTAACGGCAATTCGCAAACATCGATTTATTTAGGAGGATTGAAATCATTCGTCTTTGTATTTAACTTAATTTTATAAAATACACTTAACTAAGCTTTCATTATAATTATATAATTAATTTAGACTTCATTCGCTAACACACAATTACGTACTACTAGAAAATGTAATATAGTATTATTAAATCACTTTTGAGAGCCAACTTGTTATCTTAATTAATAAAAAACGTTGACTAAATTCCGATATAAATTTCGATAAAACAATTGGCCAATATTAAAATTTGTATAAATTTTAATTACTCACCCGTAAAAGGTTTTATTCTATTTTGATATCCATTTTGAATTTCATTAAAAAAAAAATTAAGCCATCCTGCAGAGATATATAGTACCGTAGGTCGGTTTAAATAATTATAATATTTTATTAATATTATTAGATTTATTATTGAAAATTTCATCTACATAAAGAAATTAATAGGATAAATTAGTTGATGAATTAGCTACGATTCGTGATTGGAAAAAAAATTTGTAAATATAAAATAATAAAAAGAAAGGTGATTAAAATAATACTACTTATTGATGCTTTTTTGCATATAAATTTTATCTCCATGTTCAGTCATATAAATTGCGGTTAGGAGACCAATTTTTTTTTGTTAATATTTTATCTTAGCAAAGTTCTTAAAAGAAAAATTATAAAAGCGAAAACGAGGAATGGACATATGCATTAGTGGACTTAGATGTTAATACACAAGACCACCGACGTGGTTCAAAAAAGGGATACACTTTACGATCGGTAGCCTTCCTACATTTTAAATAATTTATATAGTTCAGTACTACTGTGTATTAATGCACATTTGTGACGTTGTATTACACCTGTACTGTACTTTACCTTCAAATTGTCGTTCCTAGAATACATTATGACTTTATTTGCCGTTGTAGCACTGTTATGAAACTTCTGAGAATAAGAAAGGGAAAAAAGCAATGAAGATAAAAGAATGACTTTAAATTCAAAATAATTGTATGTCATTTTGAATTTTATTACTTATTTTCGAAATTTTTATTTTAGGTTATTAATTGTATTTGCTTTTAATTCTTAGAAAGGTGAGGAATTATATGTAAAAATTTTCAAATTTAATATTTTTTTTCATAATGTGTCGAATAATGTTTAGAGTCTTAATAAAAAATATTTAGAATATAAATTTAATACATAATTTTAATCAAATTAAGAATTTAAATAAAATGACAAAAATTATGGTTTTGAATTTACTTAAAGGAAAAAATCATAAAAGCGAAAACAAATATTCAAACAAATGCTAATTAACAATTAATAAAATTTTACATTCAAGAAAATTATAGCTGTTTTTACATTAAGAACTATTTAATATTAAGGACAGTATTTAATATTAAATTTGGAAACATGTTTTAAATATTTGTTTTGTATTGTAATTATTTAAAAACTATATATTTGAGTTGATAAAAATATAGCCCATTTTGTAAATATTATAGTAAAAAAAATTAGTAAACGAATGAAATTGAAGATCGATTTTTTAAAATCTTGAATAATACGAATGATAAATGAATACATTTTTATTTATAAATAAAGATTTATAAACAATATATTTTTATATGTAAAAAAATTATTAAAGTTTTATCTTTATAAATTATATTTTAATTGGATATTTAATATCCAACATCTCATTATGTATTAAATATTTTACAAAAAAATTTTGAAATACTAGAATATAATCTTATCGAATATGAAATTTTGTCATATGCATGAACATAGATTAAAAATATATAAATATGAAAGATGATTTTATATTAAAAGTTTCAAATATAGTAAATATATTTTCAAAACATTATTATGTAATCTGTTCATTTGGCAACATTTCTAATTTCTTTCCGATGAGTACACTGATAATCTGAAACTAAATTTACAAGGACGTAAATTATTTATTATTGTTATGGTTTTATCGTACCACAACCATAAAGATACGATATTACGTGCATTAGAAAATTATTATTATTTAAAAAAAATTAAAAATAGATTCAAATATGTTTATGTATATGTGATTGTACGTATTTAAAAATCGTTTTATTAATATCCGTCTCATATTGAAATTTTTTAATCTATTAATATTTTGACACTGATGATTGTGGTAGGAACTTTAGTTTGAGCTAAGATAAGTAAGTACGTCCTTGTAAAATCGATTCCAGATGATTGGTGACCTCAGAACTTTACAAAACATGGACTTCTGTATCAAATTGCAGCATCGGAAAGAGGATGGGGATTCTGTCAAGGGAATGGATACAATGGATCTAGCTTATCCACAAAAGGTAACTTTTTATAAAGCCGAAAATAGACAATATATACTCTTTTCGCGTATTTCATTTATTTTTAATTACTCGGTGCTAGTATATATTGATTAATATTACTCGAAATTTCTCCGTAAGCACTCTAAGATTTAAGAAAATTCTTTTTTCTTTAATTTTTTTCAATTATTGAACGATTAAGTTGCTTGATTAATGAAAGGAAATCTTTTTATTACTTCAAATAATATTTCCTTACATGAGAATTAATTATAAGAAAATATTTAGAATATTGCTGATTCACAGTCAAAAATATGCTACAAAGTTCTTTTTAAAATATGAACATTTTAGAAAATTAATCATAAAATAAATGTTTATTCAGTTATAAAGTTAAAATATAAAGATTTTTATTTATAAATTTTATTTTTATTTTTATGTATGAAGATTTTAAAATAAATATAAAGACTTGGCATACTATGATTAACAATTAAATGAATAACGTAAATAGAATACATTGATATATTTTAAACATCAAATCAAGAGAAAATAATTATTATTCATTATTAGTTAAAAATTTGATAAATATGGGTAAAATTTTGTAAATATAAATATTTATACAAATCATGAAATTAATTTCATTGATAAAATTCCTTAAATTCCAATAATGATATACAATTATATAAAATCTATATAAATTTTAATCTCCGAATATATATATATATATATATATATATATATATATATATATATATGTTATTACTAAATTTATTTGTTAATAATAATTTGATAATTTGAAAATATGATTGAATGTTTTATAAAATCGAAAATCAGTGAAAATAATATTACAATTCAAGCACTATGTATATATTTATAAATGTATTGAAAGATTTACGTAAGCCTCTATTAGTAATTTCTGTAAATAATTGTATTTTAAATTAAATACATGAAAATGTTTTGTTTGGATATTATCAAATAGTAATAAGTGGCGTTTAATAGTATTATAATAATGAATAATTTCAAATTAAGCACCAAAAAGTACAGAACTAATGCAGATAATGGACGTATATGCTTTTAATACGTGAACAAGAAATAAAAAAATTCTGCTTACCTAAATTAAAATACCAACTTTTAAAAACTTTGTACTAAGAAATTTCTAATATAAGATGATTATAATGTATATTGATTATTTAAATGTAATTAAAAGAAAAGATTGAACGCAACTAAAAAAATAATTCGATGGCGTATTATTTAAAATTGGTCTTCTTTAAAAAAAAGTTAATATAATTATTATAATACAAGCCCAATTGTATACGTAAATGTAGAAGAAAGGAGGGAGTGAGACGTTCTGACTAACTAATTCATTTTTTTTATTTGCAGGAGGTGTGCATATGGCGGCATCTCGAGGTTCACCACCTAGTGGCGGTTCATCGGTCGGCGCCGGTGGAGCAGGCCAAGGCGTATCCGGCGGTAGTGGCGGCGGTGTCGGGGGAACTGGAGGTAGTGGCGGTGCCGGAGGTAGCAGCGGTGCGGGAGCCGGAACCCTTGGGTCATCCTTAAACTGCGGGCAAAACTCGCCAAGCGGCAACGGAGCCGGTAACAACGTAGCCGGGAACAGCAATAGCGGTCCTACCGGCACAAATTCTTGCGGGGGAGGCGACAGCGGAAATGGCGTCGAGGCCACTGACTGGCGAGGAGCACATAGCATTGCAGCACTAAGACGTCGCGCCTCGGACGCCTCGCAGCAGCAATATAGTCCGCAACCAAGTGGACCTCCTCCTCAGTACAGTCACGACATCGAGTACAACTCTGTTTATTAGGGGATAAGACTACCGAGTGCGCCATACTTCCTCTCCCTGTCAATTCTTTATCTGTTTGGCAAACCTTTGTTGAGCGATCGCTTTTGGCTCTCGTTACCGTTTTTATTACGTTTTGTTTTTGTTTGTCTCTTTTCTTTCAAGAAGGATACTTGGCACACTGAGTGTTTTTATCTGTCATTTTTCAAAGAACAATAATTAATTTTTTTCTGGCAAGAATAGAAGATAATTTTAATATTTATTGCCTATTATCATCAATCAGTTTATCTAATTGATTGATTTAATAAAAGAATCTATTACATTTTTCCAAAAAACAATTTCAATTTCCATTCTCGAATTTTCAAATCAACTTTTCATTCTTTTGCCTCATTTCATGTTCACGTGCGATGTTTATGGTATGTAATATTATTTCATACATACTAGACAGAAGAGTGATTAAAATTATAGATATTTATGGGGATTTCGTTTAAGTACATACTATATGTATGGGAAAGAAATGATTAATCGAGTAATACAAATAACTGCAAGATAAAAATAAATGCACGATTAAAGTTCTTTTGTATTTCTTGAGCAAGTATTTTTATTGAGACGTGTACAATAATGTATTTCAAAATAATGTAAATAATTTCTTATAGGCTTTTAAATTGTAAATTCTAGATATTATTAATTATAGTATGTATCCATAATACTCAAATAGATGTAATCAAGGATAAATTTTTATATAAATTGAAAAAACTTTAACGGATTGGTTAATGATGATTATCTTTAAAAAATTTTAATACCGATCAAAAAAATGGTTTACTGTATTTTTTACAATATATGTTATTTTGAATTCTTATAATATTGATTTAAAGATTCATAAATATTATTTACTAGTATTTAATCAGAGCCAATAGTATTTTTTAAAACATATTTATTAAATAATACTACTTTAAAGTACAGTTTTATAGGCGATAAAATTATAATAATTATTAACTTTAAATAATAAATATAGAATTGAATTTAGACAATTTTTTGACAAATATTAACTTATGAATTGTTAAATACAGTATAACTATAATTCGTAATATAAAATTAATAATTATTTTAATATATATTTTTATTTTATAAAGTCTTTATTATTTTGAATAAAATCTTATAAAAATTACCTTAATATATAATTGAACAAGTTGTTTATTTAGAATAATATTTTTAATCAGAGAACTTCTGTTTATTAATAATATATTTTTTATTATCATTCTTATGGTAAATGATTTATTTAACAAGATTATTGTAATGAAACAAATAATTTTTTTTGAGAAAATGTATTATTACTTAAAGTTTGGGTTTTATGAAGTATGTCAAGTAAAGAATTAAAAATGAATATCAATCCTTCTTGAAAAAAAAGATTAAATAAAATCCTATTTATATATCAATAATAAATGATTGAACAACATTTAAAGTTTTGTTGAAAGAAAATATATGCATTATAAACAATATATTGTTCGTTCGAGAACGTATCGGCGATGTGACCCCTTTTACGTCTCGTGATTGAGACAAAACGAAATGTATACGACGAGTTACCTTAGTATCATACGTGACATTGTAAATATTTAATATAATTAAGAAGACTTCGGTAAGCCGTGCATAGAGCACAATTTGCACGTTGAATCGAGTCAAGATTACGATGGCTGGACTCGTGCAATGAGACGTTAGGTATCGAACCTGTACGGGAAAAGTAGGTCTTTTTTGACTGACTGATATTGATAAAACTTATTAAATTATTCAAAATTAATGCTGAAATATAATATATAATTTTATATTTATTTTACAAGTATTCAATGTATTTTGTTATTATTCTATAAATAAGTTCATAATTTTACTGAAAATGTTTTTCATAAATTTACTATAAAAAAAGAAAAAGAAAAAAAGAAAGTATTTTCGATTGTTCATAAAAATAAATATTACAGAATTTTTCAAACTATTGATGTATAGTCAGTCACAATTGACGATTCTTTAAAGAAGCAAACATGTATTGAATTTTCTACTAATTTTTCGATTCCGTATTTAAACAGAAAATAAAGAAAACTAAGTTGCTGTATTCATTAAAACTTCAGATAGATTGTGGTTCTTTAATATCTACGCAATCGCACATACTCACCTATGCTAACTTCCCAATTTTATAACAATTGTTTCTATTAATACTACCCTTTGTCATGCAAAGATTCGGAAATAAAATTAAATCCTCATATAAAGTTTTCCCACGTCTTACAACTTCAGTATATATTGGAAAGGATATTTTTTATTAAGTCGTTAAAAGTACTATTCATAGATAAATGTAAATTATAACTTTTAAAAAGTATAACTTTTAGAAACTATAAGGTTAAAACTTTTTTAATTTGAAATTTTTCCTATATATTAAGTATAAATGCACGAACATATTTTTTTTCAAGCATCAATTGTATACATAACACAGAAGCTTGGAGTCTATAAAAAAAGCCATCGGAGTCTATAACTTATACAAATTATAAGTAGCAGTATCAGTAAATCATTCAATCATTAGTTTTAAATAATTTAAGAAAGATTTATCAATAACAGTAATATTTATGTAAAAATTAAATTTATAAACTGTCTATAATTTCCATTTAAGAAAATAATATTCGTTCTGAGAAACTTTAAACATATAATTATACATATTTTATGTTATTTAATATTATAAGCTTTATAAAGTTTAATTCATAAAAATAAAATACTTGGGTAATAAATTAAAAAAAATCATTTATAATAAAATATCATTCTTTGAAACATAATATCACGGAGCCATGAACATTCACATGTTTCTGTAACGTTTATATTTATTCATAGTCAAAAAATAAAAATTGTATTCATAGTTTCATATCGGCTTATAAATATAATGAACATGATTATATATAATTTCTATCATCATTCGAATAAATGTTTTGTAAATATAGTACAAGTTACACACCTAGTTGTATAACTAAAAAAATGAAAGTGAGGTATACGTATATATGTATGATAATAATACGATATGAAAATAAGAAAAATTAGAGAATAAATGTTTTGTTAATTAAAATTTGCACAATTTTGTTGTTAAAATTTGCATATTACATATTCAAATTTTAATTCAGCATTTTAACTATTGATTTTTTTACAAGAAGTTAAAAATTATTTCATACATTACTAATGAATACTGTTCATGTTCTATTTTATGTAAGTTATTTATAATGCAAATTAAATTGTTTTGTAAATTAATGTTTTTAATGACATCAATTGAAAATATCTTGATGACTAAATTCATTTCATGTACTAAATTAACTGCATAATAATACGTAAATACGAAATTTTTTTCGAATTATTTTAAAATTTAAATTATCATAATATAAAAAAATTAATGCAACAAGATTAAGTTTGTTATAAATTTTTTAAGATTAGAAAAAATTTTTGTTTAAAAATTGCAAAATATAATGTTAATTATTGTTTAGTTAGCTAAAATATTAATAAAATTAATTGACTAATAAAGTATAAAATTTAAAACTTATTTTTTAATTAATAAACAATAACGTATTGAATAAAATTATAAATATTTATACTTATAGAAAAATTTTAATATATTTATACGTGTATTGTAAAATTTTCGAATTCAAAAACTTTTTTTCTCTTAATAGTGTTATTTATCCCTTATTCATGATACATTAGAACGATATTACATCAGAATTATATAAAAGAAAGATAAATTAACTTTAAGAATAAATTAAAAAAGAAAGGAATGAAAAAATCATCAAGGAATAAGTTCAATAATAGTAATACAATTAAATATAGAATGCGCCGCTTGAAATGCATGGTAAAATGAAAAATATAAAGAAGAGAAAATGTAATGATGTGAAATTACTAAAAGTTATTCGATAGTTATTGTATGAATTTATCGTAGCTAAATAAATATAAAATTAGAAAATAAATTGATAAATAATAATACATTAATGTGCGATTGTACGAAAATCGCATAGATGAATGCGGTTAAATAAATAATTAATTTTAGGCTGTACTATTATTGTACTAACAAGCGTATACGAGTTTTCATGTACAAATTTATAATTCGAGTAAATATAAACTGCGCCACAAATTTATTAGATATATGGGCTTTTACAAAATGAGGAAAATGATTACTTTTGAATGTAACTAAACTTATAATGAATTAGTGAAAGCATATTACAGATTATAGAGGTGTTTCGTTTTAAAATTTAACGAATGAACAATAGAACTAACTGTCTAAATTAAAGTATTTAAATATTAATATTTTAAATTCATTTGCCTAAATTTATTATTTCATTATGTATTTTGACGAAGTAAAAATCTACCCTTAGATTTTTCTAAAGTTTTTAATATTTTCTTAGAATCTTTATACAGAATTTAATTAGAATTTAACAAAATAAGAATTTAATCTGTACTAATTATAATGTATATCATTTATAGGCAATGATTTTAAAATAATAAGTAAAATGAGAGCTTTGCATTACAATTACAAACGTTCACATAAAAAATAATTAAAATCGAAAATAATGCATTAGAATAAAATTTCATGGAAATTTGAATTAAAATTATTTTTAAATTAAAATAAATGCTAATTAAAGAAGTTGCACAACAAAAATATTTTAAAATATTTAATTTTGTAATATATATAAAAAGCTCTAGTTCCCTGGGATTAAATACAATCTATTCAATATCAAATATGTCATCGTTAAAACTGTTTTATGATTGTATCATAATTCCATGGCAGACGAAGAAAGCGTTGTATGTTATTATATTTATAAAAAAATATATATATTTATTTGTATGTTTTTTTTAAGACTGACTCATACACGAAAATACATTAAAATAAAAAAATTTATTTTGAAACCACGTATATAAAACGATTCCGCGGAAGGACAAGGAAGCATAAGATTTACATCCATAAAGTAATAGCTCATGGATTCATAATAGATAATAATTTAATTCCCATTTAAAATATGATCTCATTGGTTTATGATGGAAACGCCTAAACAAAAATTTATTTTCATTTCATCGTTATATAGTTGCGTATAAAAGTCAGCTGAGTGTGTAAAATAAATCATTACTAAAATATCTAAAAATTCTTATTCTCTATTTTTATTTCCAATCATAAAATAAAAATGTAAGCAAAAAAACCGGTCGAAAATATCTCAAAATATAATTTTATTCATAAATGAAGTTTTGAATGACCCTTTATAAATAAAATAGAACGTTTTCAATTTTATAAGGTTAACATGAAAGATTTTTTGTTTCAATTCTGAGTATTTATTAATAATATAATTTTTATAATTAATATAGTATAATTGATTTGCAAAAATATGAATTTTTTATAGATAAAACATTAGTATTTATAGAATAAATCAATAAGTATAATTAAACTTATTTTGAATTAGCTATATAAAAAATTTGCAAATGTGATTCATGTAAAAAAATATTAATTCATTTTATAAAACGTTGATTTATGTTTTCAGTCGAATAAATGATAATAAATTAAAAGCAAAATTGAAAATGTAATATATTTACTCTATAGATGAAAAATATTCTAAGAGTAAAAAATATTTTTGTTGCGTTTAATGTCAGACATTTACGTATAACTTTATTAAATGTTAATTAAAAATAAAATTCATTCTTTATGATAAATTCAAAATTATTACATCATAAAGATATTTACATAGATAAATTAAAAAATACATTAAAAACATTAAATTTATAATTAACATAGCTTGGTATTATTTTACTTGGCATGTTATTTATATTACATTTATTTATGTATAAATGTATATATATATATATATATATAGTATTTTTATAATATTATACTTTATAAATATTTGCAAATATTTTATTTCGGATGATAGTTTTTTTTCAAATTTAAAAATTATTTAAACTTACAGACCAGTTGTGCAATAGTATGATATGTCGCAGATATTTTTGTTAATATAAATGATGACTAGGAGAAATCGTTTTCTGAATTAAGATTTTTGATACAACAATTAGATAACCACAGAATATAATAAATATTATTTCGAAATTTTTTTTATACCTTATTTTCATTAGTGAAGAAGATAATTTAATATTTAACAATTTCATAATTTCAAAATTAAATATTTTTGAGTTTTAATTTCAATTAATTGGATTTTTCACAAATATATAATATAATCTTTTTAACATATTCTTTGATTTTATTAAAAGTTTATTTGTAAATTTATTTATTTTAATAACAGAAGAATAAAATGATTTAAAAATTACATAAAACTATAATTCATAGATTCAATATTATATTTTTTGAAATACTTTTTCTCTCAGTTCATCTGATGAGAATTTTATACTAAACAAGTTTTTCTACATTGTTTTGTGATATTTCATCATCTGACGTTTCAGGTTCTGTATTTACTTTACTAAATTCTCGTGTATTCGGTCTTCTCTCAAATAATTTATATCTTTTAGTTGGTTCTAAAAAGTTTGAAAGCTTGAAGCTGTCCTTTCTTTCATTGTTCCAATTTTTTCTTCTCAAGTTGATTGAAAATAAACAACCTGCTTATAAAAATTATTATTTTAATAAGCATTGTATGTCAAAGAATTACTACACAAATTTAATACTGAATAAATAATGCAACAATCTTAAATGAAAATGACCTATTATTTAACTAATATTACATCAATACAATGTATAATAAAATAAATATATATAAAAATTATAAAAACAAAATATATATAACCAAAGATATTAAAATAATTATTTACATTATAATTAAAGCATTACAATTATATATTACAAATACACTAATAAGGTATGGCGAATTTTTTTTTTACTACATGTCTAAAATAAATAACAATTAGATAATCACGACATACATTTATAGATACATATATACAAATCAATTGTAAAAAATTGTCTTAAGAATACATTTTGTAGTTAATTATATGTATAAGTACACAAAAGTACAGGTCATTATAAGTACACAAAAATATATTCATGCAAACAATAAATTAGAAATAAAACTATATTCTAAGCATCTATTCGCCCACTATTTTGCTGAATTTTACATCAGCTTCTTCAAAGCGAGATTTTGTACCTCGTCTTTGATATCTCGCTAGTAGTGCTGCTAAAAATATGCAAATTCCAATGAAAAATAATGCAGTAATAATTGCTACTATTACTAATGTCCTTTGAGATGAAGTTTTAGATTTGGCAATCATAATGTTGTCTTCCAACTTTGTTGATCGAGCTTCTGTAGAGTTTTCTAATTTAACTAATTTTAATTTAGACTTTAAACTTTTTGTATCTGCAAAGATTATAAAATTAAATTATTAGTAAATAGTTGTATTAGTTAACGTATATTAGTTAATATAATATTTAAAATTAATATAAGTAAATAGTAATATTATAAATAAATAATAATATTATGTTTCTAATATTTAAACATTTTTATACACATATTACCTTGAATAAACTTATATATTTTATGTGCATTCAGTTCCACTACGTAAATTTCATGTTCATCAGTTGTTACTGCAATATCATGAGGATTATTCATATCCATATGAGGCGCAAATTGTGATAAAACATCTCCAGTATGTATATCTAATACAAATCCTCTAACATGAATGCCTTCTGATAATCGATTTCCATTAACTAAATAAATTTTATCATTAGCATAGCTAATACTATATATAGCTTCACCTAATATTGGATTTTTATATTCTTTATGGAATGATCCATTACTAGCAAAGTTACAAATTATTCTAGCATTTTCTCTATCTGCAACGAATATATAACCATATTCTTCAGCAAGTGCAAGAGCATGTGGCACTAGAAATGCATATGGTGGCGGTGGATTTTGGTATAATGCTTTACCTAAAATAAGAGATTCGAAATTAATTTTATTTACAAAAAAAGTAGTATCATATATACACATACAAATTAGACAATGTATATATATATATATATTTATATGCATGAACGTGTGTACTATAGTAAAATAAGTATTATATATGTACATACAAGTAAGATAATATATATATATATATGGACATGTATGTTGTGTACTATAGTAAAGATCATTATTTACAATTATTATAACTACACATTTAAACTATACATAAATATGACAAAAATTTATATTTATCAAAAATTTATTAAAAACAGATAATTAATATATTCTATCTACCTTGAAAACCCCAAGCTCTTCCCCATTCTAATATTCTTTCTCCATTTTTATTAAATTTAATGATCCGTGAATTACAATAGCCGTCGCTAACAAAAAAATCTCCATTATTTTGAACAGCTACTGCAGTCGGCTTACAAAATCTAATATTATCATTTCCTGGTTGAAAGGCTTTACCCAAAATTAATGTTGGTTTCACCAAACTATTTGCAAATATATTATTGATATCAATTGTATCTGTTACACTCGCTCGCTGATTATATCTTCTTTTCATTTGTTGTTTGTGTTGCTCAAGATCTTTAGCATCAAATTTAAAAACTTGGTGCATAGCAACATCAGTTATCCAATAATTTCCTGCAGAATCTATTGTCATACCATGTGGAAGATAAAACATACTTCTACCCCATTCTCTTAAAACATCACCATTCTTATTTAAAACCATAATTGTATTATCTCTTATTGGCCCTCTACTTGTAAGAAATTTATTGTCACTTCCAAAAGTGGAGGCATCCCAGATTCGCTCTCCTCTATGAAATATTCCAATATTTCCCAGCGGATCAATTGTTACTGCTGATATTTGCCCCAAATTCAAATTATAACCCCACATTTGATCCCATTGAATATCTAATAAAATATTATGCATTAGATTAAAATATCTAAGCACAACTATCTTAAGACCTATATAATAAGTATTTTGAAGTATTTTATTGTATATGTAACTATTATACAATTTTAGTTAAAATTTTTAGATTTTAAAAAGCAAAAATTAGAAAATAAAAATTTGAAAAAGTAAAATATTTTTAAAATATAAGAAATTAATTTGAAATAATTATAATTAACAATCAAATAAATATTGAAATAAATATTTGAAATAAAAAAAAGAATAATTAATTAAATGCTTCATTCGTGTTATTTTAAAAACTAATTATTTACATTTTAATACTTTACTGTTATTAAGCTTTCTTATATGAAATAAATATAATTTTGAGAAAATATAGATACATATAATTGCAAAACAATAAAGTAATTTAAAGATTAATTAATAAAAAGATTATTAGTATAAGGTTTGTATTAAAATTAATTTTTAGTACCCACTTGGATTCAATTTTTCTGAAAAATTTGTATTTATAGGAATAGATAAATAAGTCTTTTTATGAAATGGTTGATCCAAGGGGGATATCGGAGATTCTGGTCCAATATCTCTCTCATCAATATCAGGATCTAAGTACTCTTCTGAGGCAAACTTATGATTTTCCAAATGATGTACAATTTTCTACAATTAAATTTAATCATAAATAAGTTAAAAATTAATGCTAGAGGTCTATGCATGCTTATTTGTAATGTAATAAAATTAATTATGCAGTGTTTTACCGTTCTCATAGCACCATTTGACAAAACACATATTTCTAATATTAAAAGGTAGCGGTATATAATTTCGTGCGAGGTGTGCTTCATCCTTGTCTCGTAGAGTCATTAGTTTTCTTCGGATCTAAAAGTGTCGAGTGGAAAAAGCCTCTCGAAGCAGAGCACTCACGCGTTTTTCAATTTTCGATAATACTTCCTTTTGATATACCTATATTGATCGAATTCAAGTGTTTGCTGATGTTATCATAAAAACAAGGGTTACTTCTGATGCCATTGCTTTTATATCAGATGAAGTTGTTGACGTCTTTCACTGCAATCCCCCGTCGACGCTGAATGTTTTATACCCTTAAAGTCAGTGCGTAAACTCCATATCTCCACCGATTGGTCCAGCTATCTTATCTAGCATATATACGCTCTTCCTTTAATCAAATATTCTTCGAAACACTTGTTGAGCATCGAAGACCCGCTGCAATTACTTCGACGCACAATTAGACACAATGTTTTTATATATGGATGAAGCTTGGTAAATCTCTTCAGCTATATGTGCAGCAATTAATAACATTGCACATTAGGCATTAAGAATTTCGTACCGGGCGATTTTCTACAATTATACATAGCCTATCGACGTGTCATATTGGTTTATTCTTTCCTTTAAAAATGTCATGCTTTAACAAATTTTTCTCATTTGCTGTTTTCCATGTTTAATATATATGCGTGTGAACGCACGACACCCACGCACGTGACTCGAGGTGGGGAAAAGAGAAATTCTCTTCGATATTATACCTACAGAATATTCTTCTTCATTCCTTATGTCGAATTAATTTTCTTGGTATACTGGTCCAACTGATGGGATTGAGTTGTCATTTATTAGCGATAGATGTCACTAACGTATATAATCACAGAAATTTCATGTAATGATAACTAGTGATTTCGCTTCATATATTTATTATTTTGATTCATGTTGTATGAAAACAAGAATTTTTCCTTAATTCAAAAAGCATCTAATGAAATACATCTAAGACTGTATTGTAAACTATAGTCGATAAGATAAGTATATTTTTAAATGAAGAGAAACAGCATTTGGTGAAATTGTCATGTTCCTAAATATAGTCTCAGGACTATTGCCTTCCTGGCGCATGCGTCCTTCCGACTTTCCCTCATATTATTATTCAATAAACACCACGTGACGTGTTAAATAAGTTTTAATGTAATTTTTATAAGCTTTAAAAACAAGTTCAATATTAATAAGTATATAGTTGATTAAATATTATTTAGATATTATGGAAGTGATTACATTAAATTTTAAAAAGTTTGAAACCCTTATGTACTAAAATCATTGCTTTTCTCTTGAAGTTAATAAAATTTTAATTAGACTATATTCTAGTCTTTTTATATCTTTAGCAAGAATATCGATATTTTTAACTTAAAGCTCGGTTCGACTTAAATATATATAACTTTTTAAAAAAGTAGTAAAAGTATTAACCAATAAATTTCAAATTAGATGTTATAATTTAATAATTATTTTTTTAAAACAAATATAATGAAACTTCAGGAGCACAGTGATACATTGAGCTTAAAAAATTGAATATTTGAATTCAAAACATTTATTGAAGAATATATAGTATCGACCTATAAGTCGGTTTTACACAAGTATCTTATCTTTTACAAATCTTGCTTAGATTAGCAAAGAGTTTTCGGATCCAGATAATAGATTTATGCGAATGATTTCTTTTATTATATAAATTTGTAGTATATCTCTTTTACATCATGGTCTGTGGACTTATTAAAATCTTAACTACGTACATAATAGTAAATCCTCCGATTTGTTTTTTTTTTTTATAGAAGTCAAAATTAATAATAAAATACTATATTAATAAAGTGTTTGTTGATTATATTATTAACGGAACGCACTGATACATAATACAATACATTTTAATTTTGAAAAGATTTGGCGCTTTTTTAAAATAAAACTGACCAAGTTTACCATGAATTATTTATATTACTGCTGCACAGGAAACTTTGTAAACGTATGGCTAAACAGTCTAAGAAGTTTTTAAAGGAATCGATTAGTTGTTGCATAGGTATTTGATACATTATCGTTAAAATTTATGTATATGTGTCCCATTTTCAATTGAAATACTTATAGAATCAGAAAAGAGCAATTCCTCTGTAGCTTGATGTCATCGCAAAAAGGGAAAAATATTAATTTTCTATATTTCTGCTAGTTTTCCCTGACAATTAAGAATGTTTGATATAAATGTGGCTTCTGAGTTCAGTGAATTGTTAGCTGACCATCACATTAATTTAAAAATTATATCAGAAGGTAATATTTCCTGTGTTCAAAGAGGTCTAGATCGAATTACGCAAGGTGTAAATTTTTCTAATGCTACATACAAAGTCTAAGTTCGAAGTATGTATTTTTGAAAAGATGGAGAATGTTTAAACGCTTCTTTTCATTAGTCCAGAATGTAAAGTTTTTTGCATGGAACTAACAGAATTTCAAATGTTCTTTTACCCCTATAACTCAATCGAAACCAGCCAACAATAATAACCGACATTACAGTTAATTCTTTAAAGCAACAATTTTAAAAGCGTAACATTGGGATCAGTACCAAGAAAGTGAAAGAAAGGCCGGAAACTGGCAGGAGTCAGTACGTCAAAATTTACTTTAGAAATACCCGGAATTACGGAAAAGAAGACTAGACAGAGTTATGGCAGCCTCATTTCTTTCAAAGGGATAAAAAGGGGCGTAAAAGAGCCCTCCAGAGTCTCTCATGAATCTCCGACGCAGTCAGAAGATACTGCTATAGTACAGAAGCTTCTACCATCTTCAGCAGCGACTCGACTCATTCACTCTCTCTCTCTCTCTCTCTCTCTCTCTCTCTCTCTCTCTCTCTCTCTCTCTCTCTCTCTCTCTCTTCCACCCTTTCGTGCTATATGACTCATGGCCACACCAATCGACCAGTACGGTAAAAAGAGGAGGGGGTGGAAAGACCACGCGCCACCACTCATCAAAGACAAATGACAGAATTTTTTCTTTTTCGTAGCCTTGATAGCTGTTTCTGTCTTTCTCTCTCAACATGAAGACTCAGATCAAGACTTATCTATGAAAAGAATATCCGGCATGAGCGGGAAACATTCTGTTTCAAGTATCTGACCGCAGACCTCTATATCATAGATTCATCTACTTATAATAAAAATGATCGTCTTATTCACTTAAAAAAATTTTATCTCTATCGATTTTACTTATTCTATAAATTTTTTTACATGTTACTAATTTGCATTGTTTATTCTAAACCTATGTCGTATCATTTTATATTCAAGCGTTATAAGAGTTCAATGTCTAATTTTATATTCTTTTATAAATAATATTACTTATATAAAAAAAAAATCATTTAAAAAAATTAAATACGAAAAAAATTAATAGTGAAAGAATTTGAAAATGTATAAAAAACTATATATATATTGATATTTTTTGTATAATTTATAGTTATTCAAAATATAGTTTATATTCAGATTCAATAAAAAAATTTGTTCCTAAATTCACATTTTTATTTTAAGATTATTACCGTCTTCGATAATCTATGGTACAGTAAGATGAAAGTAAGAAATACTCGAAAGATACTGAGACGAGGTTTGTACTACTTTTGCTGCTCTGGACTGTTACCAAAACTTTAACCAGTGGCGGCATAGCGTCAACGGGTCTATCCAGATAGCATATATGAGTGATTCTGGAGCCACGATGTCGCTCATCGATCTACTAACATTTCATTTTTTTCCTTTTGCTTTTGCTTTTTCACAAGAAATACTTTAAATAAAATGTACTGTATCGTCATTTATTATATAACCTGTTATATTCGTTATTTATTTATTTTATCAGCAATAATGAAATTACTATTGGTTGCTGATAGAACAAGTATTAATTAAGGATAATATGGTGGCTTATAAAAGAGTAGATTGTATGTAACATGTCATTAATAATAAATATATTTATAAATATATGTCAACTTAATATAAATTTACGAATTTATAAAAATCAAATTTAATATTCATAAATTAAAATTTACAGACATTTATACGTGAAAAGACATTTTTTTTTTAAATAAACAATAAACAAATATCAACATTTTTTGCTTTTTCAAATACAAAGGTTTATAGTAAAAGAACTTTTAATTCGACTTATAAACTATGATTAATTTAATGCTACAAGTATAATTTACTACTAATTCTAAAATTATTTTTTAAATATTTCGCTCTATACTAAAAGTAGATACAGTTTCGTAATTACTAATTTTTATAAGTACAAAATTATGATATAATGTATGATACAAAAATTTTATTTTTGGAATGATAAAGGAATACTTTTATTATACGTTGATATGCTTTTTAAATATCAAAATTAACGTTTTATGCAAAAGTGCCGTTACCTTTGCAGATGATAAAATAGTTATGACCATCTCTTGTCACAATCGATGGAAATCATAAACTAAATGAAAAATAAAAGCAATCATAAAATAAAAATATGAAAGTAGAAAATAAAAATAACGTTAATAAATAATAATTTATAAATATTAAAGAAATTTAATACTATTTTATAATATACATACACAATTTCATAATTCAAGGTCTTGTTATTCTCTATTATTCAAAATGAGCTTTCATAAATATAATTTTTGAATAACGTATCAAATACATCTCTTAATATAGTTTAACAAAAAAAAAATAAGTTTTTATTATAAATATTTAAAAATTTTAAATTTTAATAAAAATCTTAATTGAAGCATATTTCAATTAATCATCTAAACTAATTATATAATTTACTTTCATTACTTATCTAAACTAAAACAATTAAAATGTTTCATTATACTTAAAAATATAAATTACATCCAAAGTACTCCTTGACTTTATTTTTATACTTACAGTGATCTTTTCCTATCTGTGGACTGAATATTCTATTTGCAGCTCAAGGCTATGTTCAGAATTGATTTTAAAACCTCCGAATATTTAAATATTATTTGGTAAATAAATTGGATGCTTTAAAAGCTGTTGTTGAATTTTTTTTGGTTATATAAATAATAAAAATAAGAGAATTTCGTGTAACAATATATAATTAAAAAATATAAATATTTATACTTAAGTTTGTGATATAAGACTGGAAATGTATAGTAATGAAATCGGTTCGACAATAGTGAAATACGTGGGTGTAAATTGGTTGAAATTACGTTTCACTTGATTTGAATAATGATAATGGAGGTGAATCCACTTTGCATGCATATATTTTAGAAAAGTATGGTACAACGTAAGGACAACTATATATAAATAATAAATAAAATGAAAGAGAACGTATAATTCAATTGTCATTGGACTTCTTTTAAGTATTCTCGTTTTACAGGTGATGGTAATAGCATAGAGAATGACAAAAAAATTATTACAACATTAGTTAAAAAGCGAAGATTTTTCACAAAGTATACACAAACTTAATTTTATATATTATAAAAAATAATATAGTATAATGTATTTAGACAATTTTTATTACGATATTTATATATTTTCTTAATATAAATTTTAATAATTAATACAAATATAAGGTAAGGCTCTAATTTAAAAATAAAAATAAAATTTTAAAATGTCTATATTAAAATTGGTAGCACACACAAACGCGTACGTATATATATATATATATATATATATATATATATATATAAGTATAAATAACTGAATTAATATGAATACATTATTTTAGTTTTTAATTAAAGTAAGATATTTTATCCTATGATGAATATAAATAAATTAATAGTTTGTTAAATCAAAATATTATAAAAATGTTAAAATAAATATATATAAATACATATTAATATAGACAATTAAACTGTAAATTAATAGTTTCAGTTATAAAAAGAACCTTGTTTAATTGCTTTATTCTTACTATAGCATATATATATTCTTCAAAGAAATTTATTCTTTCAAACAAAATTTTATTTTATTAATAAAACTATATTATATTCTCAGAGTATGTTTGTAATATTAAGATAAATCAAATATTGACATTAATAAATTTAAATAGCTTTAATAATTTTTAAGAAAAAGATACATACATATATGTAGTTTAATAAAATTAATTGTAATATATGCAAAAACAACAGATGTATACAAATACAGATTTCTCGTAAGAATATAAGAATTTGTTCAAGTGATAGATGTAAAAGAATTATATTATTGAATTATAATATTATAAAATATTATTTTAATTTAAATTATAGAGATCTAAATTTTAGTTTCAAGATAAATTTATAATAATTAAAGCAGCAACTTCTTTTTTTATAAAATATATGAAATGATATAAATTACATTAGAAATAAATTACTGTAAAACGTGATATGTATACACAGCTCAATACTAAAAGAATGCAGAAAAGGTACGATCTAATATTACGTAGTAGGGTTATTCGTTCTCTTTTATGCTAAATTCGTATATGTATGAGGTAATGTATTTTTATCGAAATGACGGTGAGATTTGCAGCGCAGCACTAGTTTTTTTTTATGCGACCGTTCAAACATGTGGTATAATAAAGTGCTTGGTAGTTATGAGCACAAGACTCACATTAACGAAGAAAGCGTTAAGAATATGCTATATCGACTTTTAAAAATTGGAAATTAAAAAGAAAATTTCTGAGGACAAATTTTAAAGTTTGTACATTATCGAGATTTAAAAAGAAATTTTTTCTTTTTTAATACATTAATTTCTTTATACTATAATATAGAAAAAATAAGTAATTTATGGGTATTAGAACGTTTTTTCTATTATAAAGTTTCTACAAATACTTTTCCTATTATAAAATGTTACATGATATTCGATAACAAAAAACCTAAATATCTAATATATATATTTGTTTATTATTCGTGCCAAAAAATTGTTTAAACTAAGCGAACCTTAAAGTAATATTTTAACTGTAAATTAGTTTTTCTTTACAAATTAATAGAGCTTATATAAAATCACGTTTTAAAAACATGGCATCTTTAATGTTATTAATTAAAGTGTATCGCAGTTTCGATGAAGATAATTTTATGATCATCAAAAAAAAGTTTTTGCAAATTCACAAATCGTTTAAGAAAGGAATTTTGAAAACATGGTCAATGGCATGAAAGGTCAAAATCCAAAATATAAAGAGTAAACTATTCAATTGTGATATTCAGATTCAAATGAGTTTGGTTCGAAGATAATTTAATTTGAATAATAAAGACCTTTTACGTTGAAATTTTTTTAGAATAATGAGTTACGGGACAGCTAGCAGACAGATGTCATGTAAGATAATAAGATAATAATTTTTTAAAACTCCCATATATTACTATTGCTTGTACTATTACTATTGCTTGTACTATTACTATTGCTTTTACTATTACTATTACTATTTCCATTACCATTACAATTATTATTATTATTATTATTGTTGTTGTTGTTGTTGTTGTTGTTGTTGTTGTTGTTGTTGTTCTTCTTCTTCTTCTTCTTCTTCTTCTTCTTCTTCTTCTTCTTCTTCTTCTTCTTGTATTAAATGGAGATTAAATGGAAGGTGAGTTGATAGTGGCCGGGGACTTCAACAGCAAGGCTGTGGACTGGGGGGAACCTGTGACCGACTCCAGGGGAAGGCGAGTCCTGGACAGGGTGTCCAGCATAAGACTGGTGATCCTAAACACCGGTTCAACGGCGACCTTCCGGAAACCTGCAATAAGGCAGACCATCCTCAACGACGTCTCCTTTGTGACGGAACGTCTGGCCGCAAAGTTGCGGGATTGGCGGGTGATCGAGGACTATACAACCAGTGATCACCAGTACATCACGTTCCGTGTTTGTGATGACCGGCCGCTCAGGACGGCGATCATACGCCGCCCTTGCAGGTGGCTCGTTGCGAGGATGGACGATGCGTTGCTTTCTCGCGCCCATTGCTCACTATGTACAACTCGTGCCTTCAGGCGAGAGTTTTTAATTCCTGTTGGAAGGAGGCAAGATTTGTGCTGGTGAGCAAGGGCAAGGGACCGTGGGACGCTCCGTCGTCGTATAGACCCCTCTACATGCTGGACACCGCCGGGAAGCTCCTGGAAAAACTGGTGAGACCCCGTCTTCAGGCTGCGCTTCTAACATCTGGCGGCCTCTCGAAGAGTCAATACGGCTTCCGGAGAGTTAGGTCAACCATTGACGCTATCCAGAGAGTAGTGGAAGCGGCCAGGAGCACGGAAAGGGGAAACCACTTCTCCCGACAAATATGTCTTCTGGTGACACTGGATGTCCGAAACGGCTTCAACTCTTTAAGATGAACAAACATGCTCGGGGCTCTGGATCGGCACTTCAGGGATTACCTTGAAGAATTACCTTAGGAACCGATTCATTGTATACGAAACGGCGGAGGGCTCAAAACGGAGGGAACTGACGTGTGGTGCGGCCCAAGGCTCCATGTTAGTACCTGATATATGGAATATTTCCTACGACGGGATCCTGAGATTGGAAATGCCTGAAAGCTGCTTTCTGATGGGGTATGCGGATGACGTGTCAGCCATTATTACAGCGCGTAATATGGTCCTGGCACAGACGCCACTCAATATGTACCGGAGACGTATGGCGGCTGTGCAACGGAGATGCGCACTTCGTGTAGCGTGTTCGTATCGCACGGTCTCGAAGACGGCCGCTCTAGTGGTCGCTGGGGTAATTCCCATCGACCTCCTGGCCCAGGAGAGGAAGTTTGTCCACCAGGCAAGGGGGACACTCGACCGTGGTGAGGCCAAGGTGCGAGCCAGAGAAATATCCCTGGCTAACTGGCAGGACAGATGGGAGCGGGATACACGCGGAAGGTAGACCGTCAGACTAATCAGTTAGGTACCACGTGGACCGGCCGACAGCATGGCGAGGTGAACTATTACCTCACCCAGCTGTTGACCAACCATGGGTACTTCCGTGCGTACCTCCACCGCATGGGTAACGCGGCGGATTCCCGATGCGTGCATTGCGGATCCGCCACGAACGACGCCTTGCACACATTTTTTGTGTGCGAACACTAGGAGCGACCGAGGAAAGTGTTGAAGGGCGACGTCGGAAGGATCACTCCTGAAGGCATCGTCCCTCTGATGCTCGCCAGTCAGGAGAACTGGGGAAGGTTCGCTTCTTTCGTCGAGGATATTTTAAGACGTAGGAAGCCGGCACTTTGGAAAGCTCAGAGGGTGCCTCGAAGGTATAGCTTCTGGGTCCCTCCCCGAAGTAATGCTTAACGGCGGTGCCGGGGAGGATATAAGAACCAAGAAAGAGGTCCACTCGGCGAACTCGCGTCGTCCCCGCCCTGTGCGCTTTTAAAGCATGAATTTAATTATGAATTTCGATATAAATTTTTTTCAATGAATAAACTTAATAAAGTTTTTATTTATTTTGTATTTTAATTACTGCATAAATAAAGATGCCTAATCCTCTTTATCACTCCTTCAGATTTATTTTTATAAAAGGAATCACAACAACGACTATTTTGATTATAATGATTTCTTTTAATTGCGCTTTATTTATTTTGAAAAGGCCTACTAAATAATATTATTGGATGTTGTATATTAATATGTTGGGATAGCTATTATTTTTGTAATTTCAGTTTTTCCTTCGTTTCGAGTATTTGAAAGATTTAAATAAAATTTCTTGTTGTCACTATTATTTTGTACCGAGTCTATCCTAATAATTATAATATAAAGCTATACATATAAGTTTTTTTGTAGCAGGAAGTGAATTTCCGTCAAACTTTTACAAATTTATAAAAATAAAAAAAAAAATACTCAAATTTTTAATTTTAAGGGTAGGTTTTTAAGTATATAACTATATCATTATTTCAAAAGCAAATATTATCTAATAAGAAGTAACATTTATAAATCAAAATTAAAATTTTTCATTAACGTATCAATATATAATTATCAATGTTTCACAGTAATGTTCAAAAGTGATTTTTTTTAAATTATATCTAATTGTTTAAGTAACGGTTTCAAATGGAAATTTTGAATTTACTCTCAGTCTATAATACTTCATCAAGCAATTTATTTTTTAAATTAATATTCTCTTCTCTTTTCTTTAACTGTTTTAAACGATATATATATATATCTTGACAGTATTATCAAGTGGTCATTTTGAATCAGTGACTTTTGCTGATACTTTCCATATCCAAAGATAATGTAAAATCAGCAGAAATATTTCGCTAAAATGTGTTAGATATTTCTTTTTAATTATCTATGATATTTTATTTTTATTTTTCACTAGAAAAATGTTTAATTACAGAATATTGCATTTGTTTTATTCTACTGATTATACTAAAATAGTAAATAAAAATATGTGGATATATTACAGTATTATGCAGTATTATAAGAATTTATAATAACTTGAAAATCATATAGTAGTTAGACGTATAAAATGTTTGATCTGATAATGAACTATCGTATCAATAATTTTAATCCTATTTAAGATAATAGCATACACAAAGTACAATATTTTAATTTGAGCAAAACTTTTAACTGAAAATGAAATCCTTGAAAAAATTAAACTCTTTCAATACAATATAGTTAATGCCATTACTTTCGATCAATATGTTGGTTAATAAATATGTGAGAAATCCGTGTTCATATCACAAGAAACAATGAATATTGTATTATATAGTATTAAAATGCTAGATCTGACAAAAATAAATATGAATAGACTAGGAAGATGAATCATAACTGTAATTCATGAATAATGTGTTTCGAATAGAATGCAAATTTTGAATAGATGTTAACGAGCAAATATATTTACAGACGAATGTAGTCGGTGAAGCAAGACTTTAAATACTAATCGTTAACTATTTAATTTATTTCTAGTATATGTAACTTTAATACTTTAAAAGGTATTATCTTTTTTCATAGACTTATGTACATTATCTATAATAAATAGCTATATAGGCTGTGTGTCAGGATGTAAATAATAATTATAAACAGACTAATGAAAATTACACACAAGCGACAGTAGGTATATTTTCAAGACGAAAAATCCATATATATTCAAAAATATAAATTTATAAAAATATTAGAATTGTCGAAAAATATTCAAAAATTAATAATAATTTTATATAATTTTATATTTACTATTTTATATAATTATTAAACTAATGTCTGCATAATATTAATAATTAATTAACAGTTTATAGTAATGTAAATTAAATTTATATTAGTTAATACTATAAAAATAAAATTAATTATAAAGCTGAAAGTATGTAAATTATTTTTAAATTTTCGATACGAGCTATTGAAACAATTTAAGTTTCAATAGATCTTGTAATCGCACTACGAACTGAGTGTATTAACTCAGGCTCACATGTACTGCTGTAGAAATCGTGGCCAAAGGAAAACAAAGAAGGAAGGAAGAAAGGAAGGAAAGAAGGAAAGAAAGAAAGAAAGAAAGAAAGAAGACGATGAAGACGGGAAGAAAGAATAAAGGGAGCGAGGGAGCCGAATCTTGCGCACGCTGTCCACAGCCTCCGCAGCCCTCACTGATGATATTGTGAGAACCCCTACTACATACCTTTACGTACGCGTGCGCGCGCCTCTGAGGGCACAACGCGTCTAAAGAGTCAAAGGAACGCGCGGCTTACGGCATTCACGCGGCGCACCTTAACTCGATCACATCGCACACCACTCGACTCTTTCAATTGTCGCTTAACTTCGGCTCTAGTCTCCGCGCAGCACTAACCGCCACTCGTAACAACTGCTATCGCCTCCGAAGAAAGTTTCGTGTACAGGTATACGGGGACTCGAGCCTCCCCTCCTATCCCCCATCCCCCACGGATCACCCTGACCCGTCCAAAAATCCACTCATCTACTCACATCCCGCGAGTGTTAACGGAAATCATTTGCCGAGTTCGTAATCAACGTTAAAGCTGAATAGCGCGACAAATCCAGCCTCCTTCTCGGGGCTTAAAGAGAGAAAACACAGTTTGCTTAAGTGCTTAGTGCGCGTAGGACCGACAATTATTAACAATAGCTAATACCGATTGTCGACAGCGTTATGAATTAGCCCAGTTAGGGCATTCGGAAATTGAACCGGTTAACTCGACCGCGACTGAGGCTCTTGAAATAAGTTCGATATTTCCCTTCCCGAGCTCCGTTAATTTTTCATTGTTCTTGGACGTCCTGAGTATGTTATTCTACCCATAAAAATTTGTGTTTTCCGAGTCAAGTGTTGCATAAAGATAAAAATCGATGAGCGCATAAGGAACGCTCGCTCAACCGGTGATTAATCGACTATGATGATATCGAGAGGGGAGAAATAGAGCAGCCTTATCGACGACTCAATAAAATGATGCGTTCTTGCAAAAAACTCATTCACGTAAGTGAAACTAATGAGAGAACAAATCGTAAATACTCTTCGGATTTTTTTCCCCTATATAATAATTTTTATTATTTGAACCTGCGCAAATTGAATCAAATACTCATACACATTTCTTAAATGCACTTGATTTAACAGTTCACTTCCTTTAGCAGTTTTTTACTGAATAATAATTGACTCTTCTTTCTCAATGAAAATATAAGCTTAATCAAGACTTTAACAAGTAGGGCATGGTATTATTGTTAAGTTTTAAAGCTTATGCAATTTTAATAACACAGTCAAGTATTAAAGTGCGAATATTGGTAAAAGGCAATAGGGAGCAGGAATTTTCCGTTCGAATGCCGAGTTGACATTTGGAATATCGGCTTAATGTTCCTCCCTCACCCTCCGAGTGCACGCTTGTCACGTAAAAGTCATTTTCAAGGGAGTGAGCGGCCGTCGGATATTACTGGGCATTTGTGGATTTTTACGATCGTCCTGGCGCCACTGAGCCACACAAAAAGTCTGCGTACGTTAACGTAAACCTTTGCTCTACACCTTTTTATATGATACAAAGGAGCAAGTGCATGTTACTTATAGTACCGGTAGGGCTTTTACATGCTTTTAAGTTATTTCTCGTATATTTCATCCATGCTGGAGACGTGTGATTATGTGCGTGTCTCTAACAATTGAGGAAAGTCTTCATTCTAACACTTGGTATCATTGTCAATGAAACTCAGACTGAACTAAACAGTAACTAAATGAAATCCATCATATTAAAAATACATTTGCTGTTACAATTTAGCCGATATTTATACAAAATTTAAATATTATTTCATTCTTTCTTATTTATATGACACTTATTTTTACTCAGCCAAATGAAAATTCAACTATACAAGATTCACTGACACAGTTTACTTTTATAACAATTATACAGACATATTGAATACTAATTCGTATAACACGTTTGAAAAGCTAATATCGTTTGAAAATTTTATAAATATAATAATAAAATTTATGACATGAAGGCTTTGGAAAAAACAAATTTACTTTATTTTTATAATAAAAATAATTTCAATACCAATAATTAAATTAAATTACAGTGCTAGCGATTGTTAACTAAATAAAATTTGTTAAAGTTATTACAAAATTATTAAAAATAATATTTAATAATTATATCTTCGTAGATTTATTTCTATAAAAATATTGTAGTTACTATTTAAAGTAAAGTTTTCTACTATCGTCCATTGATATTATTAAAACGAAATGCATTGAAATTATAAATGATCTATCGCTTATCAAACATTATTAGTAAATTACGAATTTTAGATATAATTTTATAAAAATAATAATAGTTATAAAAATCAAGTATATAATAAATCATAATTTATTTGAAAAAATTATTAATTAAATTTAAATTGAAATTATTATGTTTTCTGGCTGATTTAAAACTGAATGAATACATTTTAGCCCAAATCTATGATAAAGTATCCTATAAATCTCAAAGAAAAAAACCACACTACTTAAATAAATTATAACGTAGTGACGTTCAAAAACTTTATTCTTGATATATTCTTTAGGATATTTAAGGGATCGTTTGTCTGAAATGTAATAAATTATTAATTCCACATATTAATATGATTACATTAATAGTATTTAATTCTCTTTTTGAAATGATAATTATAATTATCATTTTTATTATATAAAAATATATAAAATTATAATGACAATTATAATGAAAATTTATAATTCAAATATTATTATATGCACGAATAAGATAAGTAATGAATATAAAAAGTTTTAAAACTACAAATAAATACCTTGCGAGTTTTTTATGATAGATTACTAGGGTAAATTTTGTCTTTCATATTACTAATAATTACTAAAATATGACGATTTTAAAGAGTAATTAGAATTTTATAAAAAAAACGGTTGAATTAAATATTTACTTATATTAGTTCAAATAAAATCATGAAAAATTGATTTTCGATATTAAGGAGATAAATGAGTTTAATAATTTCTTGTGTCAAAAACAAAAGTAAAAGAGCACAATTTAATTTTGAATATAATAATTTTTATAATTTAGTAATTAAGAAAAATATTTTATAAAAATGCTCTAAGAATTTTAAAGTTGCTATTATAATTATTTCTTGAATGGAATCTATTTTATTCTTTTATTTATACAATTTTATTATAAAGGAAAATTAATTATACTTTATTATATATTATATTAATTTTTATTATTACTAATGCGATTAATATTATTACTTATAGAGTAATGCAATTGTAGAAGAACAGAATTTAAAATTTCCTTTACAGATTTGATAATTTTTAATTTGATAACTAAATGTAATAATGAACCGAATATAATGGTGAAAATGATAGGAAGTCTGATTTTCAAAACGAAACGTAGTAGTTATATATTTTTACGGAATCAATCTAAATTGTTAGGCGGTTATCTGTGTCAGAAAAGTGTAAAGTCTACATGTGTCACGCGGTATTTACCTTGTCTTTTTTTTAGGATTTTTGAGGACTTGCTCTTTAATCTGTTCAATAACGAAAGTGTGCATATACGCATGTTATGCCTTCTCCGATACTCATCCTCACTCGCGTATACACGCACACAAGCCCGTGTATTCCTTTTGTCCTCAAACCTCTCATTGTTACTGCTTGCCTCATCTTTCTTTTCTACAACTTTCTTGCATAAAGTCAGGGCACTCGTTTGACGCTTTCTTTCTTTTCTTTTCTCTATAGATCTTTGGCCTTTTCTACTCGAATTTTTAGTCTGGCCGACCCTTCCCACTTATTGTCACCTTGTCGTCTCGAGGCTTTCTCATTACGAAGAGGAATGGAAGCCTTTAGAAGATGCCTAAGGGTATATAACCTTGATGAGGCAGTACTTATGAGATTGTTTTGAAGTCTTATTAATATAAATTTATAAAAATTTTATTTATCATATAATATTAACGGTATAAAGTTATAAGCTTTTATATTTGAAAAATAATAGAATCATTGAATTGGAACTGATATTACTGAATAATACTGAATGAAATACTGAATTTATCGTCAATATAAGAATTAATATTTAATAATGTATTTATTTTATAGTAACTTGTACAATAATCGTGATAATGCATCCATGCATACATACACTTAAAGAATCATATAAGTATTTAATACCGGTAGTTTATTAAATATTCAAAAAAATATATTATACATATTTGATGAGAATTTTGTTATTTACTAAATTTTCACAGTATGATTTATGTAAAGTATAAGTTAATTAAACATCAACTTTTCACTTAAAAATATCAAGACAATAATTAAATATGAATTTTAAAATAAATTAACTAAATGTGTTTTTATAAATATATATAAATATATAAATAAAAAAAAAATATATATATATATATATATATATATATATATGAAGCGTTGAATTTTTGAATTGATCAATGTTTTTGAATATAAATTGTTTACATTCAAATGGTATGATTAGATTATTATTCAGTAATATATAAATAATGAATATTTTCCATATTTATTTAATTTATTAATGATAATTTTTAAAAAGTTAGTTCTACAAATAAATCTAATCTGACCACTCTAGTTACAATTATTATTACATTAATTTAAATCTTAATAAATATCAGTTATTTTTTTGTTATATTATAAATTTACATTAAGGTATTATATAAAGTTAGTTTAGAAATAAATGTACAATATGATCTAAATGATATTATTACGATTTAGATATATCTAAATGATAATCCTTTTCCTGGTTTTTTAATTCGGGGTTTGTAATTACGATTTAATCATAAAATTATACCTTCTGTGATTTATTTTATGTTAGTTATTTTTTAAAGTATAAATTCTCTTACAAATTAATCGAAATAAAATAAAAATTGATATAAAATATAAATATGACTTATTGACTTATTCTACATATTTTAAGTTTATTACAATTTAGAAACTAAATTTTTGATAATATGCGATATTTGCAGACTTCGAATAATTAAATAGTATTTTTTATATATCAAAGTTCTTACTAAAGCTTAAATCTTTTATAAAAGAAGAAAACGTATTAACGGTATTATATTTTATTAGTATTACTTATATTACTTATCTTTATGAGAATCATAATTTATTTTATTTACTTCTAGGATAATATACATGAATTGTATATTTAAGAAGAATATAAACAAAAAAATATATTGTTCCATATAGTAATTTTGTTTAATTATAGTTCATGATCAATTATTATAAATTATTACTATTAATTGATAATTATTATTCCTTTAAAATTATTAATAAGCAGTTATTATTAATACAAAGTTCTACATAATTGAGTGATGGAGTAATAGTAATATCATAGTTGATTAGTATTATGTATTTAAGGCTAAAGTAATATCATTTTTTATTCATTTTGCCGTAACCATTGAAATAATTATTTTTTAATCTTGTAGAAAGCTATTCATGTAAGAAACTTACTTCTAAAAGGATAATAGCTAAAATACCAGAACATGTTAAATATATGATATACTAAGCATCATTTATACACGTTACTATGGTGTAATGTTTTTGATATAATTTCTGATCAGATTAGATACATATTTAATGTTTGTCATGGTTTCCTTCAACCTTATTTTTTATAGAAGGTTAAAATTTTTTATCTATGTATTCTGTTCGTTCATCTTCTCTCTATTCGAAGTAAGTCTCTGTTCTTTATGGATTATTAATTTTGATGTATCAAAATCTTATATTTAGTGTTGATACAAGAAATTATTGATTTAATTATATATGTAGGTTAAGTTATGAATCAAAGTTTTGAATTAGTCTATGACGGCATGTTTTTGTATAATTTTTGTTTTTATTTCTACTAATTTTCTTTCTGGTACACAAATATTTACATTCATATTATATTAATATATTATACGGTACAATTATTTTGACAAGCAATAGTTAGATATTACGTATTTTTTACAATATTTATTAAAGACAAATAATGTTTTTTTCACTACGTTTTTTATTTGCTAATCATAATTAAACAAGACAGAGTGTGAGAGAACGGGTATAAGAATATGAAAGGCATAAAAAAACGAAAGTATAGATGGAGAGAGGATACAAATAGAATGAGAGAAAGAAATGGAACAGCAGAAGGATAAATAGAAATTGAGAGAAGAGTTATTCATTGAGTGATAAAGAACAAAGAAATGTAGAATGAAAGAAAACAGATAAGAGAAAGAGATTTAGAAACACGCACGAGGTTGGCATAGAAAAACGAAAGAGTGGGAATAGAAATAGTGTGGGAATGACATATACTAGGAGTTATGAATCTATGTAAAGGTGTGAATATATTAAGTGGTAATGTTAGTTTTACATAATTTTCTTAAATCGTTTTACGTCATGTAATTAATTAAAACTTTTATATTTTAAATAGGCATATACATTAATAATAAATTTTTTATATAAATGAATAATTCGTTTTGAATATAAAATTATCTTGATAAATCATAATCATATCACTGAAGTGAAATTTGTATTAATGCCTACAAATTTATTGTATAAGTAAAATGTTTTAACTCATTTTAAAATTAATATTGATGTTATATATACCTCCTGTAATAATAATACTACGACTAAAATACTAAGCAACGATAAAAACATTTTAATTAAGATTTGTTTTATTTATAATTTAATTAATTAAATTAAGCGTTTTATTTATGTTTTATTTTAGATTAGGTTATTGTATCGATGCACTCAGGTAGGAATAATATTATGTTATATTTGAAGCGTAGTTATATTTATAAACAATTTTAAAATACCGAAGCTGAGAGAATAAAATAATATCAGTTTGTAGTTTATACGCAATAATTAAAGAAACCATCGTAAACTAGGGTGAAAATGCATAAGCGTTGCGGAAAATCATCGTTAATTAAAGTATCCTGTTTCCCTACGTACTATAAAAATACTGAAGAAATATCATGTATATGAGTGTATATAATACTGGGACCGTAAAAAGTCCTGCATAAAGTGGATAGGGAGGTAAAAATATAAAAGCCCGGTGACATTCGTATATCCGCCCCGTGTCCTATTACATAAACACTTATTGCGGATGAAGAAAAATACTCTGTCGAAGGAAGAATGAAAGAGCTACGGAGCAATACGCCAGCTTTACTTGACTAAAAAATACTGAAAGCTATTAAAATTTTCACAATAACCAAACATTGCTTGTTTCTAATTAAACAATTGCTTATGTTTCATCGTATTTCAGTCCCGGTCCCCACTGAGTTTCCTTTCACTTGCAAATTATGTGTAGGGTAACTACAACGACAAGGATAGCATGGGGCCGGCACCTCTATGCTCGCGTGTGAACATCTCTTAATTTCCTAAATTGATTTTCACAGCAGGTGGTGCACTGCCGCTTCTATTATAGAATCATTATTACCATGAACGCTCAAAGCGCTTTCAAGACTCGCCACTCGTTCTAGAGTACGTGCCTGTGAATCACGTGGATGTCTGGCTTCTTGTAATTTCTTTAAAACGAAATCAACTAGGCTTTAATAAATGGGAGTCCAATCAATTTCTTATGACTAACCGAAACATTTCCGCAAACACCTAATAGACAGTTTCGAACTACAAGTACTTCCGGCTTATATTCCCTTCCCTATAAGAATATTCCCTTACAACGGGAAGTTTTCAAACGTTATTCATGCAATTCGTAACTTCTTTATTGCGTAACCCTATGATTTAAAATAGTTTTGCTTATTTGTTGCACATAATGTCCAACTCATGCTCTGCTTACCTCTTTATATATTAAAGTTATTCCATAACACAGAAATAGGGAGAACCAGTAGTCTTTAGTTTTCATTAACTGAATGTTAACTTTATAACTTAACATTTAACTAAATTCAGGATAAGTAAATCAACATTTATTTTTACTATTTACTTAATGTATTTATCATCGTATATTAAAATGTATTCGATAGTGTGCGTCTTTCTTGAGACAGCATCACGTGATAATTCCAATGACTCTATTTGTGTTAAAAAATGCTATTTGTTAATTTATAAATGTAATTTCCTAGCGCATGTATGCATTTGCATGTATGCGTGGGTATACGAAAATGTCAGTACCTAGCCATGCATTCAACGTAAATTGTAAACTAAAATTAATTAATCATCGAATAAGCCAAAAACTTGAAATATTGTATTTTGTATTACTGTCATTATAAGATTGACCAGTTACAAAATTAATTGTATTTCCTTCTTTTGTTTGTATATATATGTATGTATATATATACATGTAATAACAATATGTAATAACAATTAATATTTATTAATTAATACTTAATACACATTTTTTAAATATATTTATCTTCATATATTATTATTATTATTATTATTATTATTCGATTAACAATAAATAAATGTTAAAATAAAATAAAATAAAAAATTACAAAGCTTAGAAATCAAGCGGTTGCGGTCGCAATTCTTTCATGAGAGTATGCGAAATTCTTCTTGTAGAAACCGTTATAAATTTACTAAATACTCGATTATGTCAGTCGGGTATGGACAAAAGCACGTAGCAATGCATACACAGCCTGTCACCATTTTACACTCTTAAGTACCAGTGCGTGCTCGACAAGCCGAAAAACGCTTCGTCAGTTGTTTCACTTCCGTGTCTTTCCGGAGTCCTTTTTTCATTCTCGACGTTATTTACGACTCTTACCCCCACTCTTGGGACGTTCGGCAATCCCTCATGCCGACTCTCTCACTCTCTCTCTCTCTCTCTCTCTCTCTCTCTCTCTCTCTCTCTCGCACTGTCTATCTTTTTGAATCTTTTGATCTCACACTGGTTCCATCCTTTTTTGTAGGCTTGTGTTTATATACTTTCTAGGATTTCCTTTTTTCTTCAGCTCCCTTCCCGATCCCATTTTGTAACTCGAGTACTTGCAATAACGAACCGCAAAAACCTTCGAACAGGTACTGGTTATGCAGCCAAAAAGTTAAATAGAGAAACGAGAGGAAGTGAAGCACGTTAACAGAGACCTGTCTTTTGCCACTTTACCTGGATGCCTATACCGTCAAGTTAGTACATGTACGCGGGCTTTCTAGCTGAAATACCAAAAGTTACCGTTTTGCCGGTAGGCATCCTTGCTCAAGTTTTGTTCTACGAACTCCGATATTCTGCCTACTCGTTTTAGAAAATTTTACCTAACGAAATGAGAGAAAGCGACAGAAAGAGAATTAAAGTGCTATGTTCTTTTTGTACATGTAACATGTTTGGCACGATATTATTTACACTATAATTCTAGTGGGTTTCAGAATCCGAAGGAAGCTGTACATTAAATAAAATTAGATTTCAAAAATATTGTATTTGAATTTTGAAATAATTGCCAAAATTGATTATATGGTTATTAGCCTTCTGATCAATAACTTCATTTAATGAATGTTTCGGAAACACAAATTAAATTATGTAAATAGGATAGAGATTTTATTATAAATTTATCATTTTTTGAGCTCTTAATACTATTAATTGTATTATTACGTTATATGTATTCGACAAATTGTACAGCGATGTAAATTAAACTTAAAAATTACAGTTTAACAATTACGTAAATATATATATATATATAAGCGAATAATTAGTATTATTAAATATATAATGTTAATTTACTTTTGATGGTGTTTATTAGTAGTAGATTTTTAATACGTTTCCATAATATAATTTTTATTATTTTGACTTTTGTGTATATTATAGCAAGTTAATTTTTTAAAACACGTTCTTCGAATTTTTATATGCTTACGTAATATGTAATTAAGATAACTGATTGAAAAAGGTTGTAAAATGATAGGGCTTATTTTCATTTAAGTTCAAATTCTAAAATTAGCTGTACAAATATATAAAATGTATTATCATAAATTATTAACAGTTCTGATAAAAGTATAAAATTATCTATGTTGTAATTATACCGTAAATAATATTAAAGCTTTTAGTGATTAAAGGTGATAATGAGAACAAATTGTAAAAAATAAAAATAAGTAATAAGAATGTATAGGCATTTTAATTTTTTATAGCATTTAAAATGTTTCCGTTGCATTCTTGGAATAAATCATTAAATAAAGAAAGAAAATCTTTATGATGTGATCTTTATACATGCAGTCATTGGCAACTTATCAATGACTTTGTTGTTATTTAATATGATGAAATAGGGTAGATTGAGTCTGTTTGAAATAATTTAGTCGTAAAATTTATACCTACGCTGTGCACTGTACATTTGAAGAGATCCGACTATTTTTTGGAATAAAACTAGATGCCAAGAAAGAGAGGCAAACTGAAAAGAACGGTTGTTACGACATCGATCGGATACGTATACGACGATATGTAACGAAAGGACTAAGCGATCGTGCCAAAAACAGTTTCACCAAACGAGTTTTCTGGAGGAATCCCCATTTTCTTCTCTCTATAAAAACATAATAACAGCATCATATATACATATACATATATACTCGTGGTATATAATTGTATGGCTTGGATATCTAGTAAACGAGTCTAACAAAGTCTGAACTTAAATCTAAAATTACGATTCACAAAAGTATAGAAAATTAATCGTTACCATATAATTTTAGCGTAAAACGTATAATATTCAATCTTTTAATTGTTCGTTTCTGACTCATTCCTTTGAAGCTTCTTCAATTTTTCGTTACAGTGCTATATTTTACTTGTTTCCACCCCTCTCTAAATACTCACTGTATACTTATTATGATAATTCAATGACTATTAATCTGTGCATTTAATTCTTGACAGTGAACTTTGTAAATATAAAAAGATCTTCTTATTAGAATGTATTAAAAACAAATTTTGTCCAAACTCATTTGTTTATTATGATTAATATACGTGCCTCAAACAATATAATTAATTACATCAAGTGTATGAATTTGTAAAAATCAAAATATTAAAAATAGATGAAAATTATAACTTACGATTCATATTAAAATTGTTACCATATGTTTTATAATTAAAACATTTTTTGTCTATTCATGGTGTATTTGATCACAATTAATTCAAAAAGCTTTATATAACTAACTGTTATTCAAAGGATAAAATTAATTATCAATAAAAAATATGTGTTTATAAATTAATAAAAATAATTTTTTCAAAATCATTATATTATTATAAACATTGATGTAATAGAAATGTAAAAATATGTAGAATTAAATTTGATACAAACAAGTGTATTTTGTTTTTAGAAGCTGCTTAGAATAACAATATAATAATTCATTACTATAATTTTATTCCTAAGAAATAATAAATATTTCTGTTGATTTTCTAAAATTTTGCTCGTATTCAAATACTCGATTAGCAACTCAGATACATTTTCTTTTATCGTAATTTTATTAAGAATCGCATACATGTAAGAATTATATGCTATACAGTTTTCAGTAGAAAATATTTATTGTAAATATTTATTGTAATGATTAGAAAGAATTACTTACGCATTTTGTTGTTTTATTTTTGTTCAAATAAAGTTGATAAAATAATTTAAAATTTTATTATTAGCATTATTATGTATTATTATTATTTTTATTATTATGTATTATTTTATTATTATGTATTAGCAATTTTCTGATCTTATAGATTGGAATTATTGTAAATTTATACAAAAATTATTAGAAAATTACCTTCGAAGAACTGCTATTAAGATAATACAATTAAATTTGTTCGTAAATTTTATAATTATATATTATTAAAATATTTGTTGAAATGTTTTGCGCTATTTTATTTGAAGTAATTAATTATACGTCATAACTAATAAAATGTTTAAGTATTATTTTATATGAAATTAAAAATGTTATTTACTTATAAAATGAGAAAGGTTAGTTTGACTGACTTTTTAAATATAATTAAAAACATTAAGTTTTGAAAAAATACTAATCCGATAATAAATTACTATAAATAACATAATGTCGGGATCATATTTAATTCTCCATCCAAAAGTTTTTCAATATAAAACTTGTGATGTTTTATATTATTAACCAATGCACATATCTTAGGTATATAGTGCATCATTCGGTTTGATCGATACAGCAACGTCGTGCTAGTATACTCTTAGGACTCTCTGTTCCCCGCAGCCCCTCTCTGTCACTCTCTCTTCTTTGCTGCCCTTTCATTTCTCGTTCTGTATTTTTCTTCTTTCAGATCGTATGATTACCGATCATTTCAGTTTTAGTACTAGTGCATAGTGTTCCCTTTGGGAGTCAACCTATGTCACGTCCCAATTGCAAGCGAACGAGCCCCGAAGAATACGATTTCTTTACTTTCCTCTTTTCCACGTAGATTTTTTGTTATTTTTCATTGATAATGATTTTTAAATTTCGTTCAATTTAATCAAACATTTATGATAGCGTTATTATAATTTTTTTTATTGTATAAAAAAAACTTATATGTTATAATATAAAATTTTTTGTTTCTGATTATTAAATTATTTTTTTTTATTTCATCTCATTCAATTAATTTATTCACTTACTACTAAAACTTGTTATAATGGAAGTATCTCATAATTGATAATAATTCATTGCTTTATAGTAAAACTTTTAAATATTGTAGAAATAGCAATGAATACTCTTATACCAATCAGCAACTCAGATACATTTTCACTTAATCTTATTAAGAACAATGCTGAATTAAAAAATTAATGAGCATATTAAAATTAACTTTCTTTTAAAATCTTTTATTTAAATTAAAAATTTATGCAACAATATCTGGAAATGTTAAATTTAATAAAAAATTTCTAAGGAATGAATTAATGGAACCGGGTAGTTCAATCAAAACCGCGTTATATTTATAATACATAACTATTCTAATTTTGGCGAAAATTGACAGATTTAGTAAAATTTAATTATTCATATATTCATAATCATATAAATGAATTAATAATTTGTAAAGCATTTTAAACTTACGATAATTAATCTCATTAAAATAACTTAATAAAGTAATTATATGATTATATTGAAATGGTGGGATAATGTATTTGATAATCTAACTACTAATTCAAGTGGAATAATATTTCAATTCTATCAGAAAAATTTAATTTTTGTAAAAAGTAGAATATTAAAAAAAATGCTTAACTGTTTTGAAAATGAGAAGAAACACTTTAATGTTCCAAATTTTAATCATCTTGAAGACAATTTATGGCCACCGAATAGCCCGATTAATTTAGAGAGATGAATATCAGGGAGAGTATAACCACGTACCAAGAGTGAAGATCGATTACTATACCGCAATGCGTGTCTATTGCAAGGCACCTCTATTATAAGTACAATTAGGTCATTGTTCCTATTTATGCTTGATTGGAATCCCAAATGAGGTCATATTTTCAACAAGTGTAATTTGAAAAAATAGTGGTCTATGCTTATATTATTATTTCTCAGTTCTTTTCAAAATCGTTATGATAAATGTTAGAAAATTTAGTGTGATGACCTCCTGTATTGTTTAAAAAATGAAGTTAAAATCAAGAAACAGAAAGGATTTTTTGTGAATGAATCTTACATTATGCTTTTATTAAATTAAATCAATACTTATATTTTTTTAATATCAAATTTTTTACTTTAAAGCTCTTGAATAGTTAAACTGCATTTACATCCAAATTCTATTTCAATGTAGTATTTCTACTAATTCAAAATGTAATTATAGTAATAAAAAAATAAAAGTTATTATTATTCAAATATCCTTAACATTTCAAAATAAAATGATTATATTTTAATGAAATGATTTCAACCTAATTTTTTAGTACAAGTAGATTTTCAACCGCTAAAAAAAAGTATTTTAAATCATAATTAATCCTTCACTCAAGATATAATTATTGAAGTATAATAAATTAGTCTAGGAAATAAATAAATATAAACAAATATCTATCTATTTTCTATTCATTTTATTTTACTGTGAATTATTTTAACCATTAAGTTAATTTATAAATTATTTCAGTCTAAAGAAAATTTATTATATTCTATACAAAATTAATTTTTTCAATTTTACATAATTTTCGCTGTACTTTTTAAAATTATATTTTATATTTTCTATAATTAAATTTATTGTAAAATATAAATAAAGTACTTATTGATTAAATAAACTTAAATTTTAAATGTGCAGACTGAATTTCAAATATTTTTGAATTTAATAAAGTAAATTACGAGTCTTCTTTACATTTTTTACCTTCAATTAGTTTAGTATTAATTTATTTTATTAATATTTATTATACTCGTCGTGACTTTCGCTCTTTAATTACGTTTCTTGATGAATTTAATATAATTTTCTAAATGTTATGTTATATTGAGAAATTATTTATAATTATTTATGAACATTTATTTTTAATAATAAAATTAATTTCAACTTGACATTTATATTAAATATACATAACTTAGAAATAATATTTATGAGTTTATTATAAAGCTATTCATTTGCTATCATTTAAAGAAATTAGTTCATCAACGAGTTTGAAACGACAATAATTCGTTTTATAAATTTTAATGTATTATTAATATTTATTTTAAAAAGAACGTTATATTACTTAAGTTTTGTAATCTTATTTATAGGATATTAGTTTTTTAATTTATTTGAGATTGATTTAATAAAGTTCAATTAAAAAAGACGGTTAAATATGGATCATGAATTTGTTAATTAATTTAACACGAAATCATAAATTATAAATATATACTGCTACTAATATTATTGTAACAATCGATTGTAAAGGTTAAAAGATTTGAAGCATAATGTTGGCAATAATTAATTCAGAATATATTATAATATTATTAAAAAATAATGTGCATACTGTTAGTATCAAATTAAAAATATTTTATAGTTATCTTGATTTTTGTCTCTTCCTGGGATGTACTAACACTCAAGACAACTTATATCTCGAAATATGCATTATATTATATCTCAGTTTCTTACATATCAAGATATTCTTATAAAACATTATCTATGTTAATTAGATAATAAATTTTATAAATTATTCATGATCATTTTTCAGTTTGATTTTTGCTAACAGAAGTAACAAAAGTATCAAAATAAAAATAAGACTTCTAAATAATAATAATATGAATGCAGTTTATTATTTTTTAATAGATCGAAATGTAATATGGATATTTATGACATCAAATCGATATAGAAAAGATAGCTGTCAATTGTTTTAAATGAACAAAATAACAAAATAATCAAATATATGAATCAGTATATATTTTTGGTAATAGTATCAATATATAATAAATTATTTTAAGACATTAAATTTATTTACAATCAGTAAGAAGAAAGATGATTTTTGTATTTTTAGTCAAGGAATGTAATAAATTTATGTTTTATGATTGTATATAATAAGCATATGGAGGTCTTCATGAAGATTAGAAGATTTATAAAAATTTTCTTCTAATCAATCAGTATTATATATTTCCTTCTTAACTTTTTCTTTTTCGTAATATACAAATTATCTTTAAACAAGTATCAAATACGTTGGTAAAAGGATCAATAAAATATAATAAAGTTCTAAGAAAAAGAAGAAAATAACAATTTGAAAAAATTGTAGCTTTAAAAATAATATCAATTTTTATGTAAGAAATATAATAAATTAATCTGCAGCTAGATAAAATGTTATATATATATATACAAATGACATTCATTGTATTATTATAAAAACTGAATAAGCTATAGTATAATAATTAAATAGCTTCTTGATAGACGTTATCTTTTGAAGCCTACTATTGGTAGCTGGTCAATACCAACTAAACAAAATCAACCAGTATATTATTTAATTTTTATTCAAAGTTTCTTTGTATTATTCATATGTTACTTTGTAATGTATTCATATAGATAAGTTTACGGCTATTATATATTTTTTCTATTTATACCTATATATTTTCTTTTAAATAAACTTATAAAATTTAAGATTGCACAAATTGTTATTTGATCGATTCTAGATCATTTATTGTAATCTTTTGAATTTGAATATTACTACTAGTAAAACAACAGTTAAATTAAATTAAATTTAACATATTTGTTTAATAAATAAATTATAAATTACATGTCAATAGCTCTTATTTATGAATACTAAGTGGAATTTTATAAAAATAGATTTTTATCTTGCATGTTTATTAGCGTTTATTTAAGATTTGAGTTAATTTACATATATCAATAAAATATAAAAAATGTTGTTACTATTTTACACAAACTATTACAGTAATGTTGAGATTCACTTATTGATGAAAGCCAGTTTTGGATAATTAACATTTTCAGAAATTTGAATATAAAGTTATGGCATATACAGTTTTATGAATTGCTTAGATATTCAAATATTAAGGATTTGCATGCATTTTTTATTTTTCTTGGTTCAATATTTCTATTATTCTTTAGACAATGAAATAAAACATATTAAAAGGCTACATGGAATGCACATTTATATTACTTACAATCACGTTTATGCCATACTATTTACGCATAAAATAAATACAATGAATTTTAAAACTCTTAAGGTAACGATTAAATGAAGAAACATTATTTTGATGGAAAGAGAAAATTAGCTAACTATAACATACGTTGGTAAGATGTACTCTAAAATCCTTTATCACTCAACTGAGGGAATGATTTAATATTTGACAAATCGACTGAAAAGAAAATCAGACAATAGTGCAGTGAGAGAAGTATGAGGAGTTTGTATTTGACCAATGAATATAGTAAGTTTCCAATTGATATGTAGTAGCTGTTATGTAAGTACAGAAAATATATTTTAATGTAATTTAAATAAGCAAAAAAATAATATATAAATGAGCACTCATAAAAGAAGACGTTGATGTTTGAGTAAAACATGGGAAATAAAGTATGAATTTAAAAATTTTATTTGTGGAATCAGTATAAGATGCTTAATGTATACACATATATACGTGTTTATAATAGAAAAACAGAAGAGCAAATAATTTAATTAGAAAATAAAGGAACTTATAATCATGACAAATACGTAGAATATAAATGAAAGAATTTACAGACAAGGATATTTATTGTCGATACTATTATAAAAATATGTAAAATAAATTTTTATTTCAGATTCATATATAAACATATATTTCATAAATAAATACATTAATAAAAATGTATAATAATTGAGTGATAGTAAGGGTAATGTGTAAGGTATTTATCTAATTTGTGTTAATAAGAATTTGAAGAATATATGTTTTACTGGAATGTATGATGCGATTAAAGAATCAGTCAATAGATGTGCTCATAATTTATATATTATTATAATACTATTTTTTATATTTATGTTTTTTTTTGAAATTTTAATTTTTCTAATCATAGCCTTATATTTTGAAAGCGGCAATATGAATGAATTGACAACCTGCCTTCAGCTTATAATGCGAGTGAGCACTATCAAACTTTACTATAAACTTTTCATAAGTAATTACATTAATTGGGTTATTTATGGTAAAATCTTCTAAAATGGTGATTTATTTGGCATATTATCGAAAATTCGTTATACAGGTATAGTCATTATAATTATAAATAGCATTTGTAAGTTTAATAAATTTAATAAACTTTGCCGTTCTTCTTTGTTAAAAAAAATATCTAATAATTTGCTATATTTTATTTTTTTTTTTTTATAAAATTTATTGTGATAAAAGCTTATTGATTTTCAATAAAGGTATTATTTTTTAGCACAATATTAAAATATTATTTTGTATCTTCTTGCTTTCTAAAATATTGACAAAATATTACTTTATTAATTTCTCAGAAGTATTTGAAATACATATATATAGGTAATTGTAATACGAATTTTGAATTCAAAATTAATTGCATTGATTTATGTTAGATAAATGGTTAATATTGGATAAATAAAATTTTCTAATAAGCATTTAATGTTTATCATTTATCTCTTTAGTAATGATTATATTATGTAAGATTGACCAATTTACATATTCATGAAATTTACTAGATATTATGTAAATATTTAATTGATTCTATATATAAAACATTTTCTAACTCATATTTCGTTTAAAATAGTAAAATTTATCATAGTATTTTTTATCATGAAATTAATATTTTTTTCAAAAACATATTTTAAATGTATACATACTTTCATTAAATATTACATCACAGTCAGTATAAAAGCAATCATGTAAGATACATAGTAAGGAATATAAAGTAGGGGGAAAAGAGAATATGAAGATTGAAAAAAAATTATAGAAAAAAAAATTTATATAAAACATTGTAAGATAAAAAATTAGATAGTTTTAGGAATTAAACATATTATAAATATTTTATGTACACAAATAAATGTAGATACATAAAGTTTTGTATACAAATATATTTATATAAAAATTGTAGTTAAATTAATTTACCTTAAATGTTGAATATTTCGTAAAAAATAAATTTACTTTATTTAAGTAGAGCCTTATATTTATATAATATATATATTAATTAATGTTTTATTAAGTGTAGAATAAAATAATATAAAGTTTTACGGATTAACTTTTTTTTTAATTTATAGAATTATTAATATTATCACATATTAATTTATATTATAATTTTAAGTTGAATATAAATAATTTGGAATGCTATTAAAATTGACTAGATTAAAGGTGCAATCTAAAATAACTGTTTACCAATCAAATATTATAATGAATAATGACTATGAAGAAGCAATGGTCTAAAAAATAGTTAAAATTATTTATTTAATTAAATTGATTTAATTTCTTTTATTATTTTGTTAATATTCATATTGTAATTTCAAAGACGCTTCGTGCTTCGTAACAAGAAATACTTGGGTACGAATGTTAAAAGATATTAAAATAATCGATAATGATTGTAATTTATTACGGTAATATATTTATTTAAAAACTCTTAAATCACCGAATGATGTGAAAATTACTGTAAGTTTAATGTTTTTTTTTTCTATATATGAAAAATATAATTATTTTTATTAGCAACTCAAGAATCATGAATTATTAGGATATAATTTCTCTGTGGTACATAAATGTAGGTAGTGCATAAGTAATAATAATATTCACAAATTCTATAGTATATAAATGGTTTTTAATTTAATTCTAAAAATTTTATATAATCAACTGATTTTATTGGGATCAATTACTATAAAAATGGAGATGTATTAGATATATAAATTCTAGAATAAAAAGAACTACAAGAGTGATGGTATCGAAATGCAGAAGGTGGATAAGTTCGTCGTTGTGAAATTCAATTTTCACATACATATTTCTGTTAGGTTGGAATAGTGTTCATACAAGTCTGTTTTATTTGTAAAGAAGTCGAAAAAGCTTGAAATCGAAGAGATACATCTAGATAAATGCGGCAGAACGTGCCAGTAGTCTTCGTTCCTTCCTCCGACAGTGCGACAACCTGCTTTATGTATCCTGCTACAGTCGCGAATTTCAATGCCGCGTGAATTGATCAGAAAATGTAGAGCCTGCCGAAAATCGAAAGAGTGAAAGGTTAAAAAAGGAAACACAATTGATTGAAGGTGTGCGCGGATAAAAGGGTAGTCGAGTGATACATAATTCTAAAGAAATAAATCTATAGGTATGTATATACTACATACTAACACCGTGCATCCACATGCACGCACTGTTCAGATGAAGGAGAGAAGTGTATGAGAGGAGTGAGAGGGATTGAAAAAATACAGAAAAATTATGAATTTCTATTTTAGCAATTCTAAAAAAAAAGTAATAATTTTGATGCGTATAAGTAACCGTGAATCTTGCTGAATCAGAAATTCGCTACTCTCAATCGGCATTTCCAACAACCTTTTAAATCCTCACAAATAACTTAAACAATTTTTATCCTTTTACTTTTTCGTTAACTTTCAAAAGAAAGGAAACAAGTTTTAATAAATTAAAGATATTTATTCGTTATAAATTAACACCTTTTATGAATAGATTAGTAACTATTATTTAATAACAATAAACAATATAATTAATTTAAACAAAATTTCTCAAAATCCATACTTGCATTCAATTTATTTATGTTTTATTTTTCATAGCATTAAACATATATAAATTTATTAAAGGAGAATTGTACAACGTTAAAAAAAAAAGAAGAAACTAAGTAAATTCAAAAGACAATAAAATAGACGAAAACAAATGTACATATGTATACTTTTATTCATAATAATATATTATTATCAAATATTATAATGTATAGAATGTTTTAATAACTACAAGGTGTTGAAAGAATATTTTTATTTATTATTTACCATAACTTAAATTTAACTTAATGGAACAGGAAATTTTAGATTTTCAAAGTAAATGAAACTATTTTGAAATTTGGATTTTGAATAAACAGACTAGCATCCACTTGATAAAGTAATAAAAACTATAGAATTTTCAAAGCAACGTTGCTACGTTTATGTTGCAACAAGCAAAAAATTTATCAGCTCGTTATATTCGTACAGTAGAAGTGTTGCTGTATAAACAATAGAAACCGAAGTGCAAGTGCTTATAACGAGGCTGTGTGTGCCAACTTTCTATCGACGTATTGAATAACGACTACGTATGCATCATCATTTCGCTTTGCAAAAAGAAACTACGTTTTCGTTAATTCTTTTTCAAAGATTTCTTTTTTTTTACTATTTTCAAGCGGAACAGCATACAAGAATAAACACGACAGCAAATACTATTTCACTATATATAACTTGTGTAATACCCTCAGATTCTCTTGTGTCTCTTTCATCTCTAGTGCTATCTGCGCGTTCATTTTTTACAATAGACATATATACAACCAGGTGTCATATACATAATGGCGGTCAATCATACAAAACTTGAAAGTCAATGTTATTTTTACTTTAAAGTGTATATACGCAAGCATGCATCACTACATTTTTATTTTATGCCTGATTTTTTATAACTAGATTTTTTTTTATCATAGTGTTCGTATCAATAATTATACTTATGTGAATTATATTTTTATTATGTTCCCATTATTTTTATTATACTGACGGAAAACCAAATATATGAAATTTCAATAATATAATAAAAAAAATTTAATGATAATTAATGTTACATTATTCGTATTATATGTTTTTCATTAAAATAGAAAATATTTTTATATTTTTTAAACGTTTTTAGATTTATCTGTAATTAAAATAGCAATAATATTGATATTTTCAGAACTACCAATGATTGAAGAGATTAGAATATTAAAATTAATGTATAAATAAATGTTACATAACTTATAATATTCCATTTACTTTTATTGAGGTATTTATTCTTTAATGCAAACATTAAATATTAAATTATACTCTACTTATGTAATATATTAAATCCAATAATTTACTATTCATTATTATATTTATCATTATAATATTATTATATCAGAAAAATAAAGTAGAATGACAATGAATATGATGACGAAAATAAACTTTTTTTTTTATTGATAATTTTTGCAATAACATATTTATTAACATTTTTAAAAATAAAGTACGATAATTTAAAATTATTTGTATAGATAATTATTTTTGTACCATTAGTATTAAATTACTTCTTTTATTTATTATATGATAAAATTTAATCCGTGAGTAACTAAAATCTTAATTCTCAATAAAAGTATTGTCTACGTCATTCATAATATAGAAAAATAAATGGATACATGATATGATAAATAGATCATAAATAGCTGATAGAATGGAAAAGAAAGAAGTAGGAAGAGGGAGAGAGAGAGAGAGAGAGAGACTTAAAAGGATGGAATGAGTAAGTTATCTTTTTAGATTTGCGATATTGACGAAGCACTTCAGGCTGCATGTACAAGCCATGCAATTGCTCATTTGTTTGCTGTTTCATTGACTACAAGACTATAAGTATGTTTCATCTTCCTTTATCACATTGACTTCTATAAAAAATTGTACAATTATTTAATATATTAATCCTACATTTTAATGTAATTATACTTTTTTTTAAAATATTTTCTCATATATTAATGTAATAAACATAAATATGTTAAATTAAACGTATAAAAATTTATATTAAAAAAATTACGAATATATCAACTAGGAGTCAATCATTAAACTAGTTTTCTATGGTTAAAATACTGTATTAGCGCCTAATGGTATTTTGATGATTATTAGTTCATTATTAACCTGAAAATTTAAATTAACATAAAGGACATACGGGTGTTAAATTGACATATTCATTGCTACCAATAGAAATACCATTTAGTCGTATTTTATAAATTTATAATAAATTTACTTTTATTTGTATTTACTAATATTCATAAACATTGAAATTAAATACAATAAATTCACTTTAAGTTATTGTATTATTTATTAATTTTTCTATATGTATAATAAAATAATAAATAGTATATAGTAGTATAATGTTTATTATATAATGTAATAATGAGATACGTATACACATTTTTTCCATATTTTTTAAAAATATTTACTAGGCTGCAAATTAATTTAGTTTTATAAGTATAATACATTATCTATAGGATTATCATGAAATAGTAGCATTTTTATTATCAAAAATAAAACTTAAAAATAAAAAATCATGTTTTTTTTTAGTCTTAGGATGACAAAAATAGTATTTTTGATAATGAGAAATTCGAAGGTCCATTATACTAAGAAAAAAATGATTATACATTTTTTTTATATTTTATATTTCAATCTAGGTTTCATGTACATGAAATTATCTTTTAAATTTTATTGTAATATTATGCTCCAACTTTTTCATAACCAGAAGTTTCTTTATTTTTTGCTTCATCTACGAGATTAAACGTGTCTCCTATATTTTATTTAAATTTTAACATTGATAATCATTAAATTTATATGCATAATAATCTATCTTTAATAATTATTTTTTATTAATATGATTTTAAACGTAATAAAATTTCTTTTTAAGCAATACAAAATTAATTTTTATATAATACATTAAATGTATTTCAAGTACATATTAAGTTGTATTATATCATAAAATAAACATATTAATGATTTAAAGAACTTATTCTTATAACATGCTTACACTTGACAATGATAGATTTTTACTTGATAATGTTATATTTCGGATATCGATTTCTAATTCGTCTTAAAGTAAGAATTAAAGCTTGATTTTATCCTAACTAAAATATAAAATATTCAATCAACTTTGAGAAAAACTGTCATGTTAAGAAAATTCTTTTTATTCTTAATTCATTCTATACACTTTGTGCATATATATATATATATATATATATATATATATATATATATATATATACATATATATAGAGATGAAATCGAACTCTATTGGATAACTCTATCATCCTTCATCAAGATCCAGTAATATAATTCGCAATAGATTATTATTTAAATTTAAATATATGACATATATTTGTATATGAAATACAATCGTAAATTCAAATACTTACTCTTTTTAATAATTACAAAAAAATTAATTGATAATAGTTAAAAAATGTAATTATTTATATAATATACCACTTAGAAAACAAAATAAAAATAAAATTTAAACTCATCTATCTGAAATTGTACTTATTTGAAGTAACAAAAATATTATAGAGTACATTAGCATGATAGTAATATTTATTAATGACTTATATACTTAGTTTTTTTATTACTAACACAAGGTAATAGAAGAGATAAAAAAGTGATAAAAAAGATTGATAGGTGGAGAGGAAGGAGGAGGAAGAGAGACAGTTCGTGGAACGGTGTAGAGATTAAAAAGATTTTTCAATCTATACATTAAGGTAAAGATATAGTTTTAAATATACGTCTTTTCGGTAACTGGAAATTAACAAAAGTAAATGATAATTAAGATAAGTAATGTCGAAAAAAGCTTTATTATACCTAATTAAGTAATTACTGAATGATTCGTTCATGAATTTTGTACAATTTTATTGAATAAGTTTCATTCTTTCACGAGCTACTGTAAAGAAATATTTGAAATAATTTTACAAATATACCATTCTGAAATTCATTTTGTCTTAGAAAAATGTTATATGCGAGAAAAATGAAATTACTTACTTTATTCGAATTATTATTATTTTATGTAATAAAATGAAATTATATGAATAATTACTTAAATTTATTTATTAATATCTGTTTGATATTCTACGAAATATTTTATTTATTAAATATAAAAAGTGATTAGATTTTCATTCAAATAATCCTGAATTTTAAATAATGTTTTGAAAAAATTGGCTTTATCGTTTAAAAATTTAAGTCTTTATCTCATTTTTTCACTACTTGAATTATATATATAAAAATAAAATAATATTACGTACAGAATAATTCAAATATTTTTATATTGTTATAGAAATGGTGAAATAAACAAATCCTTATTTTTAGAATTACTAAAACTGTTTGATTATTTATAATTTCATATTGTACATCAAACGCTTTTAAGAGCATCCTTGAAAACCATTAACTTTATCCTTATATGAATTATAATTGCATGATTATTGTTGCAAAATGTACTAATAGTTAAATTTATGTAAGCTGATTAAAGCGAAAATACCCGACATGCATTATAATTCGTCTATTTATTGAAATTCTGTTATGTAGAATAATGTAGTAAGGAAAATAAAGGTAGCAAGGAAGAAAATTTGCTTATACACAAACATAGTAAATGAAAAAGGAATAAATAAGATTAAGTTTTGAATATTTTGAAATAAAAAACAGCTAGTCCTATCTTTTGATATTATGCACATGTAATAAAATAGTTTTTATTTTTTAACAACTGCAAATACATTTTGTTTATTATATTGGTATAACAATTTAGTTACGTAATGATTTAATGTAAGTACATTGAATTCAAGTGAATTTAATGTTGAAAAAACAATATGAGCAGGTTGTAGTGTATATATATACATATATATATATTAAATAGAATGTTACTTGCTACAGCAACTCTAGTAATACAATATTAAGGAAATGAAATTGATAATAATAGTAACGTATAATGATATATTATAATTACTTGAACATATGAAATTATTTGTATTAAAATATTTATATAAATAAATGAATTCACATTTAAATAATATTAAAAGATTGAGTAAGTCTAGGCAGGATTAGGGATAGCGGTTGTTCACCTGAACTTAAAATTACGGTAATTTACTCAGGGTTTGATGTTAGCCGCAGGGGGAGACGTAGCTTTCTGAAATGTACGTATGTTGGGCTCATTATCTTTTCATTGAAGCATTGCAGAAAGACAAATTGATATTCGAACTGTGCGCAAAAGCTTTTGATACGCGAGCGCTTTTGTTCATCTCAAAGTGCATAATTAGGCTGTGCCTCTATTTAGTAATAAAAAAACGCTCACAGAAATGTTCATTGTCATTTTCAAATCTTGTGCCAAACTCATGAAACAACTGAGAAAGCTTATGTATAACTTCTGAAGATCTTTTTTTTTATAAATATTTTACTATTTATAAATAAATTTCATTATTTTTCTATAGACAATTTTTTCTACGACTTTATATCAATATTATTTAAACTACTTATTAGTAACAGATTATTGCCACAGTTATAAATATTTTATAAATACAGATATTGTTATTTGTATAAAAAAAAAAATTAAATTCAATACGCGTATTCCAAAAAATTATTTTTAATTAAATCAAATAAATTCATAAGTAAATTATTAAAGTTTGAGCAAACTTTCATTCTGCTCTATAATTTATATATTTATGTAATTAATTTCTGAATATTTTTAATATTAAACTTTGGATTTTACTGAAATAATGGTGAAAAAATTTATAATTCAAATCGGTATGGTTAGATAGTAAATTTTTCAGATTCAAACATAAGTAGAAAGTAAATATTTGAAATGATCAAATAAAAGTTAAATTCCTGAACTTTTCTGTGTCAAAATACATAAAAAAATTTATATTAATAATAAATAATATAATTACTTTAGATCAATATAAAAATATTATTTTAATGTATTCAGTATATAAAATAAATTCTAGTAAACCCCAGAATTTTTTCGGATGGACATTGGATAGACACAGTCATCGGGTAGATACGTTACTACGTGTTTAAAATTATATATGAAAATTTTAATCAGAATCTTTGAAAATTATTGTGCTACAATATATTCAAGTATTACACCCCCTCTCTCCCTCTTTCCATAGATCCTCTTAATAAGAAATTGTATCTGATATTACATTTCACTTAAATGTTTACAACTACAAGCTCTTCCTCACTTCTGCATCACTAATCAGCTGCGACTTAAAGATATTTTTTTAATGCTTCCGAAGAAATAAATATGAGAAAGAAGAATTTAGGATTTGTATAGCAAACACTTTACAATAAATTAATTGCGTAGGAATGAGAGAGAGAGAAAGAGAGAGAGAGAGACATTGTTGCGAATAAAATGAACGAGAATCAAATATTTTTTGCTACGTCTATTTAGATCCAGAACTGCATTAATTAGAGTTTAAAAAGTTTAGGTTTGCAGTAGACTCTTTTAAGCCTCCGAGAATGAGTATTAATTTGGAGGTGGTAATTTTGAAGTTAACTCGCAACAGTTACTCGTTTTCGTGCATGGTCGTATTGATTTCGTGCTGAGCTCCTCTTTTCCCGTAAATCTAAATATGCCTGTTTTTTTTCAATTAGAAGACATAAAATATTACCAAGAAAAAACTAACCCATAGACATGTATAAGTAATGTCATTATTGTACTAAATTTTGCAATTAAATTGCAATAAGCAAATTAAAATTGCATTAAAGTATATTTAATTACATTATATTATATACAGTACATTAGTACATTGTACCGGTAATTAAATTATTGTTTAATTATACTAGCATTAATAATTATCATACGTAAATGGACACTGAAAATTTGAATTTATGAGTATGAATTCTCAAGGGTCATATATATTGAATATCGATATTTATCCAGAATATTCTAGATATAAAATGCATAAAATGGAAATAAAATATTCTATTTTACAAATTTTAAAATTTAGTGGTCGCTATTAATGAATCTATGATTTATAATATATTTAAATAATACATGTACTGTGTACATTTTTATTACAATATCATTAGTCAATATCAATTATCTAATTAGAGCAGCTAGTTGCAGTTGTTTTTTTAATAAAAAAGAAAAGTATTACTTTTAAATATTTAAAGATATTGAAGATAGTTAAATTAATATATTAAAAATATAAGTATAAAAAAAACTTCAAATCTAAATGAAGTAGCTATATGTTGGATAATTTACTTAAAATTCGAAATTGAGGATTAAAGAATAGTAATCAACTTTGGCTCATTGATCGACGTCGAGTACGTCGAAACAAGCTTGGCTATCCAGATGAAAAGGAAATGAGGTGCTCAAAATCGATGCCACCGAGAACTAATATCCCTTCCAGTGTAATCTACATAATAATCTCATTGGAAAGGTTCACCAAGAAATCACACCTTCTCTCTCTCTCTCTCTCTCCCTCTATCTATCTATCTATCTATCTATCTGTCTCTCACACACATACGCGCGCACACACTCTCCCTTTCTATTGTTTGCCTACAGATTCTAAATTGCGTCCTAGCCCCATGATATCACCAAAAACAGTCGTACACAAACGCAGTAGAAAATGGCATAACAATAGCAGTTACAACGGTGCATCGTTATATCATGAAATTAGTATACGACCTGTACACTTGGGATTCATGTAGATTCTCGACCTGATCTTATCACTGACTTGCGACTCAGAGAATTCATTTTCGGTCTCTTGGAATATTTTGTTTGATGGGCTCATACTTCTCATATGCTAATATATTTCTATGTTGTTAACAATACTTCTATATAATGAAAAAATACCTTAAAAGTAAATATCTCACTTTAAATATTTGAATAATTGAAAAACAATTGAGCATTTAAATTATTCTAATTTTGGTATTGCATAATAAAAATTTATTTGAAATATGTCTTAATTCATTGCATGTTTAATAATTAATTTTTTATATTACAATAAACAAATAATATATAATTAGTTGTAAATAATAATGTTATTGTAATAATAAAATTACATAAAAACAATAATAACAATTGATATTGTATTTAATGAAAAAAATTCTGGATAATTGATACAGTTAATTGTATAGGTATTGAAATCTTAATGTTTAATAATTATACTTAATCTTATAAATAATCTCAAATAAAAGAATCGACGGAACTGATTTATAGTTAGTAAACCTATTAATTTCATAAAATTATGTAAGTAAAATTTATATAATTTTAATGGTTAATATTTATTTTTTTTATTAGATATCAAGTTCCATAATCTTTTAAAACGTTTGCACTAACATTTAATATACCAGATCGAAAGTTTTTAAACATTTACCAATATTTAAGTTATTATGTTTATTATATATGTATATAATATATACATTATTTAAAAATGTTATTTAATATATTTATAAAATACTTAAAAAAATAACTGAGAATGATTTTGTAAAATTTTCTAGTTAATAAGAACATTATTACAATATAATTTTATTTATTTCACAATTCCTACTTTTCTTACTATTTTAATAAAAATAATTAATATATATATTTATCATCCTATATTATATATATGAATCATATATATAAATCATATATTTATCATTTTAGCATTTAAAATAACATTTTAGTGGTTGTAAATATGTGAAATAACTTATTTAAAAAAGCAGCCCCGTGAGCTGACATAAAAACAGTGTACATCTGGAAAGAAAATTTTTCCTTCCTTTTTTATAAATTGCAAGGGTATTTTTATTGAAGTAACGAAGTGAAATCTTTGTGTGGAGTTTATTTTGAAGTACGTATGTATTCCAGAGCGCGTGGATATGCATAAACAACACATGTAGCTTTAGTAACCATAAAAAAATGAGGAAAGACCAGAAACATTAAAGAAAATAAAAAAAAAAGAGTAGAAAATCTGTGTTCATTTTTATTTTTTTCTTATAAGGATTCTTTATGAATGTCGGCTAGTATGCTGGATACTCTATATATACCTACGTTACAATTGCTGTGTCGTATAGGAGTACCCAGACCACTTTCAGTATTTCAAAAAAATGATAAACTAAAGCGAACCTATTCTTTTAAATATGTTCACTATGGTGCTAATGATTCCATTTTCTTTTTTCATCCATTCTCGAAATTCCTAAGTAAAGAAGCATAGATGTAAAGAAGCACAAATCTTTGACCTGATGTGATAAAGACATTTCTTACGTTTGGAAATATGTTTAATTTTTTATGAGTAATTATTTTTCATCTCATTTAACAATACTTTTCAGAGTTTCTATCCTTTTTAGTTATGATGCATCGTTTTAACCTTAATATCAGATGGTCCTGAAATTTTTCTTTTAACTGCTATTGATTAATTGATTTAATATTTTTCACAAACTTAAGAAATGAATCGAATATGTAAATTGAATAAGTTTGTAATTTAATTTTCGTAATTGAATCGAATAAGTAAATTGAATAAGTTTAATCGAAAAATGATTTCATAAATGTAGGCTGTAGCACTTTATACGCTACTTAACATATGCGTGAATCCTTAAAGGACGGGTAACAAAGGGAAGGACATCCAAGTCACTGTTGTTTGGTTCTATTAAAAATATTTCTATGTATTTGTCAATCACTAACCGCCGCGAGGCGTAAAAAAATGTCCTTCGCAGGGAAGGAGGAAAAAAGCCGGTTACGCAAGCAAGCGAACTTACAGCGGATTAATATAATAATACTTTTAATTTTACCTCACAGCCAACTGAACTTTTGGACCCACGCCGTAGCACCGGTGCGTCTCGAACTCCATACAATCCTAACGTCCTGGGTGACCGATCCGTGTATGAGTGCGGACACCGGCTTGACTCCAAGGAACCTCTCTCTCTCTCTCTCTCTCTCTCTCTCTCTCCCTCTCTCTAACTCTCAAACTTCCTCAGGACCGGTCACCGGGAGTTTTAAATCCTCTCCCAGGGAAGCCCAATTCCTTTCCCCTCGGAGTTGATGCGAATACTCCCGCACTCGCGATCAACCAAATCACCAGCATATGTCACGACGCGATTGATTATTTGAATTCGAATAATATAAATTATCTTCCGAAAGCTATTAAATACATCTTATAAAAATATTTAAAAACTTCTGATTATTTAAAATTATAATAATTACATAATTGTAAATATAAATGTTATTGTAAACATATATATAATTTAAATATTTTGAGATATATTCACTTAAATGTTTACAACTACAAGCTCTTCCTCACTTCTGCATCACTAATCAGCTGCGACTTAAAGATATTTTTTTAATGGTTCCAAAGAAATAAATATGAGAAAGAAGAATTTAGGATTTGTATAGCAAACATTTTACAAAAAATTAATTGCGTAGGAATGAGAGGGGGGGAGAGAGAAACATAGAAAAACAGAATTCAGAAAAATTATTGATTTACTTTGACGTACATATAATATATATATTTCTATAATGCAAAACTTATATAATATTTGCAAATATAAAATTTAGTAATAATTTTTTGGCTTGTCATGTTCTTTAATATCAATACATTTTCTACCTCGTACACTTCCTAATTTTATTTCCTTAATCTTTTATTTTACTATCATTTCTTCGTCAACTACATCTCAGCTCCGAGAACTACCGGAATTCTCTAATTTAATTTTAATGTTTTACATTACTACTATTAAATTTTATGTTTTATTATTCTTGTAAATTAAGTAATTTTAAGTTATGAATTTCTAACGAATCAATAGATTTATATTTTTTTAATGTATATTGAATTTGAAAAATAAGATTTCTATTAAATACTTCTTTTTATTAAAATTATTAGTTAAGTAACTATAACTGCTCTTTATTCAAAGAGAAATTATTGATGTATTTAGTAGAAAGAGTATCATATTTTCCAATTTTGGAAAATTATTAACTATCATACATTAACTATCAACTATAAGTTCTTCGTAGAAAATTGAGTATGAATATAAACTCAACATCTTCTAATAAATGAAATTACTTTGATATTTTACAACTCTATTCCGTATTCCAAACTATAATGGCATTATATTTTAATTAGAATATATTTATATCAATATTTATTTTATTATATTTTTGTTATACATGAAAGTTTTTATAAGTATTTTAAATTTAAAAAATACGTTTTAATAATGGTACTGAAATGACGAAATATATGTAGAATTTATTTGTAAATGAAAATTTAGAATAATTCAAAATAGAAAATTTAAAATAATTTAGAATAGAATTGTAAATAATAAAATTAGAATAGTGCATATGTTCTTGATTATTTATTAGGAAGACTTTTTTAAGTGCTAAATAATTAAAACTAATTTTCACTTAAAAATGTCTTAATTATTACAATATAACATTACAACTATTTAATGTCTTTTATAATTACAATATAATTTTATACTTTTAATATTAACAAATTTTAACTAATTTTCTGTTATGTAAATTAATTTATTTTTCGTTGTTACAGACTTATCTTGCAATTTAAAGTTAATCGATAATCATGTTAAGTATTTTTACAAATTTAAACTTAATGCTTACTACTTTAATTAACGTTATTTTTTGATTTTGTAATCTTATACAGAAATTTGTTTACAGTTGGCGCGGAAAATTTCACCTCATCTTTGTATAATTTTTGGTATTTATATTTTTTTATTAAAAATTTTGGAAAAAGTCGGAAATTCCAAGTATTTCGTGGATATCAATTGGTGCAACTCTGGTTGATTTTTATTATTTCGGTTTTTCAGTAATCGGTTAGACGGCGCTGGAAAAGAGTTTTTCTCATTCATCTAAGGATCGCGTTGATCTAGTCGCCAGGATTTGTGGTGATATGCCTTGCAGCTGCACCCTAAAAGTCACAATTTTACTTTTCAGGATCTTTCTTTTTTCTATATCTAACTCACTTGTTTATGTATTTCTGTAATTGTTATTTCTAGGGCTAAGTCTGAACAAGCTTGGCAGAATGCGTTTTTATGAACCCCTACAATTTTCATATTTTTGTCGATGTTTTTCTCACGTTTATTTTATTTACTAACTCTTAAGTTTTGCGTTATTTTTTATCCGGAAGTTGGCATTCGAATCGCGAGTCCATTGTTACGAAAAAACTACGGTCACGCGGAGTTCATTTTTACACATTAGGTTTCAAAACCCCTGCAGCTTTTACAAAATGGCGTCACCGTGAAACGAAATCATATATAAATTTATATATTCAATATATATATCCCTTTTTATTTGTCACCATATACTTGTTATTGAAATACGATTATCATGCACTTCAACCACTGATTTCTTTCCTTTTTTCGAGATTGCAGGTCTACAACTAAAATATTTCCAGAACGCGTTCGTGAAATATTGTGCCGTTTTACAATGTAGCATAGGTTAATTCATTTTTCCTTATACTACCGGAATATTATTTCCTGAGAGGGTGTATTTAGTAAAATTTGATTTGGCGTCTGTGCTTCCGGATTACGCGGCTCGACCGATATGGATGTCAGAGGTTACAAATTGATGGAGAAATGCTCGATGTCGGTGAAAACCATATAAACGGTTTCCTTTGATATCACCTGTCCTTTCAAATTGTTTTAATAGATATCTTTACCGAACGTATCGACCTCTTCCACACGTCGCCCACGCGAGGTACATTTGCAGAGTTAAGCGCCACGTAATATTATCTTGCGGGCGAATTGTATGCATTTATCTGCCTCCATGTCGTTAATCTCTTACATCAAATCCTTACTAGAACTATCGAAATTCGTCTCGTTGTCGCCATTTATAAACGATAAAGATTACGCTTCATCTCTTTTTTCTATGGGTTCCTTTTTTTATGGTCATCGGACCAAAATAATCCACACGACAATGGCTGAACGGTCTCTTTGTAAAGGCGAAACGATTCTCGAATGACACAGCCATCATCGGCTCTTGCAGCTTTCCGTCATTTATTTAACATATTTTGCATCTGCCGATCGACGACCTTGATCCGTTACGTAAACCTAATACGAAGAGGTATTGCTTTATTTCATTTACTATAGTCTCATTACTGCCGTGATAACAGCTTTGTCGCGTCGTATTTTCTGTCCAATATTATAAGGTTATCGTTAAATATAGGGTCATTTTTGCCACCCTCCCATTAAGACTTAATAATGAAGATTCATCCAAATACGAGCCTAACTTCAGTAGTCGACTGCATGTAGTTTATGTAGTTGCTTATTTTGAGTTGAGTCGTGTATTTCGCGGCTTAAGGTATCTTGTTGCATTAAGCAATATAAATATTCTTTATCCATCCTTGAGTTTTCTTCACAGTTTCAAACTTCGACCGTGTTTTTTTATTCAGAAAACGCCTTCCTTACTCTTCTGGTGGATACGAATAACCCCTTCTGACCTATAAGTCTTAAAGAGCCAGGGAAATCTTAAGCCCTCGAGCAGATTGTATGCCTCGTTCTATTTAGCCTCGAGTTCATTCTTCTCCTTGTATTCGCGTTCTGACAACTCTTTGTCTGTAGGCTACGTAGTTCCCCCTTTCCCTAAAAATTGAATCTTCCAGACGATCTAGAATTAGGTTCCAAAACATGGTCCGTACTTTGCGTACCATCATTCGCAAGATACAACTTCGATGGAATCCATGTCAAAATTTGGGACGATTCTGCGATTTCTCTCGGTCTATTTTTTACGAATATTTGAAATTATTTCGGTCAAGACTACAAAATAACTAAATGACACATGTAATATTATAAGGTATTTTAGTACTTATATATTAAAAATAATATATTATATTATTTCATTCTCTCATTGAATAAATTTATAAACAATTATTATGTTTTTCTTATTTGCTATAGAGCGATTTATTCCATTATTACAAAATAATTTTATAATTTCGTTTTTTATCAAATCTTTTAAAAGTGATATGACCATAGATCATAATTAGTATAAGTTATGTAACAGTATTCCATTAAAAAAATGAGATAAAAAATATTATTATTATTTTACAACCCTTATTTACAGTCAATTATTTACAGCCCTTTCATTTTTTTCTTGTATTTCTAACTTTTCATGATTTAATTTTTTTGTCTACTTATATTTTTCTATCTAATTCTTCCAGTTTGTCTTTTTTCACTGACACTTATTCTCTAATGTCAGTCCTCTAACTTGACTACATATTTTTTCTTTTTCTCTTGTAACTTAGCTTAGCTCGAGGTGCTACTATGACAATCACCCTTCAAATAATTTTCCAATTAATTGGTTCTTTTTTCTGTATGTATTTTTGATTCTTTTAACTAGGATAAGAAAATTTTGAATTTATTGTTTCGTATATGTTTATGTATATTGTTTTCATTGAAAAATTATTTGAATATATAAAGTATTCTTTTCTGAATGGGATCTTCAACAATTAATTCTTAATACATTTTATATTTTTAATTCATTCTTTTAGAAATATTAATATTATTTATCTTATTATTTATTCTGATTATTTGTACTGTAAAAAAAGTTATGTTTATTTATTGAAACAATATTTTTAATTAATGTTTATATTCATATTAATAATGTAAAAAAATAGTCAAGCTTACTGATAAACGGTATTGATCGAATATTGCATACATATAACATTGCGCACATATAAAAAAAATAGACAAAAAACTGACAATACTGAAATATTATTTGATGTACTGAGATTAAAAGTTTAAATACTTTTAATATATAGAAAAGACATTAAATGATGTGTTTATAATATTATTTTAAGTACATTTTTATTTATGATTTAAATTGAATTTTAGATTGCATTTTAGGATTGTAGTTATTATCATTCTTCATTTATTAATCATAGTTATTAAGAATATTACGTATATAATCTTGTAAACGAATATTAAAGAAGAAATTATAATATGGCAATATGACTGTGATATCTATGCAGACAAATATATAAGAATCTTTCACTAATATATTATTCATAAAATATTATTTCTCCATTATCTTTGTAATTTGAAGTAACTTAAATCTTCTTTTAATATTATGATCTATTACGTCAACTTCCACACTTCCTCGGTTAATTATGATTTTTTTAATGAATGGTTGGCAATCCAGTCCCTGTTCTTATATATGTATATGATTGTAAATATAAATGGAGTTTTTATCTGAATTGAAATTTTAATGCTTTAGCTATATATATATACGTAAACTGAGAGAAAAGATGAAGACCATTTTCGCGCATATACCTTTTTATCTTTTCAATTTTAATGGATGAACGATACGCTACTACAACTCAAATTGTAAGACAAATTGGAAAACATTTAACGATGTTAAAAAGTAATCGTAAGTCTTGTAAAACCAGGAAAGAGCTCAAATGTACAAGCTAATAAAGTTACTTAAAAAAAAAAAAAATAAAATGAGCTGAATAACAAATTAATTGCAAAGTTAAATATACCCACTGTCGTGAATAAGCTTTGATGAAAAGATTTAAAAATAAGATTATCTTTTCTGGACATTAAAGCAGTAAAATCTTTAACGTCACGATTTTAACAAGAAATTAAAATATAAAAGCCAATTACATTTTAATATTTAAATTAAACTATTCTTCTTTAAAGTAAATATAAATAAGACGAAATTTCAATAAATTAACTATTTTCTTTTTCATATAGTGCCGGTGGACTTTATTTTTCAACATCTTTTAAATTTAAATTATTTTACTCTATTACTTTATATTACAGTCTTGTCTTAAATAATGAATAGTTATATATTATTTTCTCAAATACTTATGATAGAATAACTCAATAATTATCGTAAATATTTATTTTAAAGAAGGAAATACTAAACAGATGATTGCTTTTTTACATAAAACTATTTTCGAAATTCGTAAGAGCATTCATCAATATTTTAATTAAAAAAGTAATAAACATGATATAACAAACATTACGATTCCATGAATATTTATTTTAAATTATTTTTGTTTAGGTGTATCAAATTATATTGTCGTTATTCGTAAACGAAGGACTGTATAAATGATTAATAATGAATATCATAGATACTCTTTATAAAAATGAAATGTATTTATTATGCATGGATTAATAGATGGATTTACATTTATGGTCTAAGAACGTTAAAAAAGTTAGGGATTACGACGTTAATGGGACGGTTCAAAACTAAGTATGCAATAAACGTGTTGGAGAGCTTGTAGCATAGTCACCAAGACGTTTATAATGAGACTCTTTATATGTCGTATAGTTAGGATGTTAAAGGCTACGTTAATTAAATTTTCTTAAAATGTCCTTTAGAAGGTTGCATGAATTCTGAACAGAATTTCGAGATAACTCGACTGCTTATCTAAACAAGAGATTCGAGCTAATGAAGCGAACGCAAATTCTAAGCAATCAGCATCATGCGTAGTTTAAATTTGGTGTACAAGCCTATTCAAGTTTTTGTTCTTCTCATCCAACGCGCGTGCTCAATTCGGATAAATTTCTCATTGGAGATGACGATCCTGCATGCCAGCTCAGTCGGAGAACTTTTATACTAAAATCAAGTGACCGAGCTATCGACATCTCTACCATGATTATTTGTCTTACCCTTTATACTCGAATCCAAAACTTTTTATTTAACTTTATTAATGAAAAATGTTAATACATGCTATATTTTATATATAGCATTATATATATATATATATTATATATAATATATACTATATTTTATTGTTCGATTGATTTATTCAAATACCATAAACTGCATGTATTATATAAAAAAAATTAATTTTCTCATTGAAAAATGTTGTATCAAATCTTATATTTTGTTAATACATTAAACTACATTGATGTTCAGATCACCCCAATACATATAAATAAATTGACTTGATAATGTTTAATTATTTATTAATTAATCAGATAAATATTTCAGATCATTAACGAATATTAGTACACTTTAGACTAAAAAATAAAGTTCTTTTTTTATGCTTATTAAAATATTAGCACAAATGTAGTAAAATGCAGTACTTATATATGAATTAAAGAAATCTAAGAAACGGCAGTCAATAAGTTACTTCTTACTTAGGTCTTCATAAAAGAGAGTCAGTATTAAATACAAAGAAAAAATAAAAACGGTGATGCCGTTCGTACCTATATCACAATCGATTGGCTTGGAAAGAACGTGATGCTTCAGGAGCGACAAATTTTTTTATCTCTTTTGCTATTTTTACTAGTTTCTCACACTTACAGAACTAGTAGCATAGAATGGTACGGCGGTAAATGTGAAATGCACGTGGAAAAGAACCACAGTTCCCAAGTGCGCTTACTCTTCTCCCGGAGGCACAAATAAAATATCTAGGTGCAAAGACAGAACAAGAAAAAATGAGCAAAAAAGCGGATAGCGCTGGTGGAGTCGAAAGGTGGTTGGGGAGCGGACAGAGGGAGGATTGGAAAATAGGAGAACGAGAAAGAAGCATAGGGGATCACTTTTCGTTGCAAATGAGTCTTAGAATTTCGTAGAATGTATTGTTAAATATCCCATTTTTATAACACTGTAACTAAGACAGTTTGTCCCAACTGAAAGATACTATTAAAGAAAAAAATTTTCTATAAATTCCATCATATTATAGCGTATACATTGAAACTCAAATTTGTCACTGGAATGGCAATTAAAAATAAATTTGCTTTAGAAAATATATTTCAATACATAATACCAGCATCATATTTTTAAATATTTTAAACAAAACTATTTTAAGATTTTCAATTTTATCAGTATCATAATACTTATATTCCTTACTATAGGATCTATCAATCATATCAAAATAAAACAAAATATTCTAATTATAAAATACTTTTAATTTATAAAATATTGTATTAAAATAAGAATACATTTCAAAAGAATTTATATAATCATTTTTATAGGCATTTTTAAGTTTTTGAAAAATTTTTTATTTACGTGAAACTGTTTTTAAATTAGGAGCCAATGACTTGTAGAATCAGATGTTAGAAAAGAAACAAGCATTTTACATATAATGAATTTAATGATAGTTTTTGCGAATGTATGAATTTTTAAGCCACATTTTTTGACGACCGTTCAATAAAGAATTTCGAAAATCGATAATGTTAAGAATTTCAATAAAGAAACTATATCAAATACTTCAAATAGACCATAACGTATTCTCGTCAAAACACGCAAACACACACACACGCGCGCGCGCGCGCGCGTTTTTTTCCATTTTAATATATATATTTTATACATATATATATATATATATAATATATATAATAATAAACTGAAGTGTAAATAAATTATGTTTCTATCATATGCTATGTCGAAATATAACATATTATTTATTTATATATAATTGTTAATTCGAGCTTAAGCCAAATTGAGTTTCAAATTTATTTTGAAAATCTCTGAAAGACACTAAATGATTGATATAAAAATTGTAAAATCTTTTGGAAATAAAATAAATCTTATATTATATTAAATATTTTATTCCAAAAATATTTTATTGAATAATTTATACAGATCAGGGGGAATATCTAGTGACGTTTTTATAACAATAAAAATATTAATTTTCAATATTACTATCTCAATATATATAATGTATGACTAGAAATAAATGTAGTTTTTCATTTTCTTAAACTGTAAATATATTGAAATATATTGTATTATTGACTTATTATTTTAATTATTAATATTAATATTTTTTTCATAAAATTTGATCAAAATATTAAGTCTACATTAACATATTCATATAATTTTCATGCAAAGTCAAAAAACTTATATTTTCAGCAAATAAAATAATTCGATTAGAATGTAAAATTATTTTCTAAGAAATAATTAACAATTAATAATTAAAAAGTAATTAATAAAAAAATTGCAAAAACATTTTGAAGTAAAATAGATTGATTTTAACAATATGATTATATTGCCTAAGATTTACAGTTCTATATTAATTTAACCAAATCTAAGGTTTATTTAAAAAATATTTTCCTCTTGGTGTATGTATATAATAAAATATCATTTTTAATTATATATATTATTGTTAGTAGTTTAAGAGTAATATTCATAAAAAATAATAAATGGTAAGAAATACATATCTGCCAATCATATTTATCTTATATTGCTCATAGCTCATTTTTAGTATCTATAACAACAGTTTCCTAACTATGTAACATAAGAATGTTCACTACAATGGTGTTTTCTAATATCTTGTAATGATACTACTATAAATTTAAAGATATTGTTTCATAGATTTTATACTTCATAAAGAATGTGTATAAACAAAAATTAATATTTACATTTGCCTATAATTGTACTTACATATTGATTGATATCATTCAAAATTTATACAACAGCTACAAGTATAGGGAATGAAAATAAAATAAAATAAGTAATTATACTTTTATTTTATTTACCAAAACAATAAAAATCAGTGTGTTCATCTTAATGCCTTGAGAAGGCATTATTAATTTTATTTAGAATATTCAACTATTTTGTAAAAATTTTCTATTTTGATGTTTTCATGATAAACAATTTTAATTCTTGTGTTTTCATTTGTTATATAGCATGATAAGAATGGCCATGATAAGAAAATGTATAATTCAAAGATTTAAAATTTAAAAATTATTTCGTACACGAGAAGGTATAATATGATATGATTTTAATATCAATACTTTGTTCAATAAACTTATAGTTTTATACAAATTGAATAAATGTGTTTGTCATATTTCATAGTTGCATACAACGAAACAATATAAAAATTAATTTCTATGATTATTCTATAATTATTTATCCTTTTTTTTTTAAATAAAATAAAAGACAATTTCAGCAACTGATATTGCAAGATATTGTAAATAAACGCAATTCTTTTTTATACACTTTTATTTAAGTTTTAGATTACTTTCTGTTTTCTATATAAAAGTATATTTTATTAAGATAGAAAATTAAAAGTTGTAAAAACTAATTTTCCGTTGGATGCACGTGTGAACGCCATTGTGCCACGCGAGTCCGTGTTCTTCCCAACAAACCCGCCAATTTCCGCGAAAAATAAGAAAAGAGAGTAGCAACGTTATGTCTTTGCGGGGTAGTAGCGATCATTCATTGGTCAACGCGGGAGGGTGCCGCGAGCGGATGGGCCTGAGCGCATACGCCGGGACCCCCGCGGAAGCTGTGGAACACCTACGCTGATCGAGATCAATTTACAAACATCAAAAGCTCGCATGTGTCTTGAGACCACACGACTTTTCCTCTACCTCTACCCATCGCAAACTAGTACTTTCATTATCGAAGGAAATTAAAATACTATAATCTATTACTTTTTAATTTCTTATATTATTCGGAATTCGCTTCTACATTATTTCATCGCGGCCTTTAATTTTCTTTTTGTAATGACATAGCTTTTGAAGTCAAAATGTGTATATATACAACAAATAACGTTAAAAATATTTCTGTATTTAAATTAAAATAATTTTGTAAAATATTTTTATAAATTATGCAATTAAATTTATAATTTAATCTAATTAATAAATATTACTATTTTTATGTTACACAAATTTTTTTCTATCTTCAAAAAGTTATGATATAAAATAAGTTATCAATATCTTATGCCTGTTATAGTTCTATAAAAATTAATGCATTAAGGATGTAATATATCTAAAAATTTCAATAAAAATAATTCAAAATCGTGACGGGATGGGTGCCGAGGATAAATTAATTCACCCAATCGCCTTTTAATTTTCAATTTCTTTTAATTTCAACATCAGCGTACGATTCGACGCTGTTCAAGTACTGCATCCATGCCGACGCGTAGCTGGTGGTCGGCGTTCTCCGTTTGCGTTGTTGCGTCTTGCCCTCGATGTGGCGACCGTGACAAGACGTGATGACGCTCGCGATAAACGGCGTGAAACCTTTTTTGTTTTCTTTGCGTTTCTCTTGTGATCGTCTGATTTGATCATAGGCTTCGAGACGACTCCTTCTCCTGCTTTATCTTTCTTATTTTCTTCGCCCTCTTCCTGGTCTTTTGGGAAAACCCCGACTTTTCGCCAATCAACGCCGCGCGTTCCCACCCCTCGTTCCATACGGGCCTTACGCCCTCCCCCGAACCCTCAACGCAACGAGCGAACCTATCGGAGGTATCATCCTCCTCGGCGCTAATTCGCGTCTTCCCCCTTTCGAGTCTGCCGGTTGTTAGTTGGAGTTTCTGACGATTTCCCTGCGGGCTCAGCGCGTCGGTCTCCCCCTTTATTCCCTTGAGGTCAGTCCCAATGAATATAGGGTTTTCTGTGTGCCCGGGTGCCCCTTAACCGAGCAAGCGTAAGACGCCTAACCTTTCGGCCTCAGTTCTACTCGCTTTTCCCCGCGAACACTTGTCGCGAGCGCCTTTGCGTTTCCTTAATTTTACCCCCCCCCCCCCAACACGCATCACCCACAGTATTTATATTTCCGTTTGCTACAGTATTGATGGAGCGAAAAATTAAAAAAAGTTTCTCTCTCTCTGTATGTATATGTTAGAAAAACAACAAGTTAAATTATTTTTTGTCTATACGCATAAGTCGGTTGATCGCTTTAAAAATATTTCCATGTGGAAATAAAAAAAGTATGTAGTAAACAAATAATGCATACAGCAGATGAATATAAAATTTGTTAGAATGAGTTGTCTACGTTAGTTTTCGTCTTTTTTTTTTACCTTGATGACTGACGCTTTCAGAGTTTCGGAACTATGCGTTAAAAGTGAAATAGGGACATCCGCTAATTAACCAACTTCGGGCTTTCAAATAAGTTTGACACTTCTGTTTACAATTTATGTTACTAACATTCATACTCTGTAAATACATTTACGTTATTCTGTTTTTCAGTGAAGTATATTATCTAAATCAATAGAATCCCAAGTGTTGTATAGTACAATAATATTTAAGTGAATAATTTATAAATTAACAATTCGTTTATAAGTTATTAGTAATATAAAATAATTCATAGGGTTTCAAATCTTTTCAATATAAAAATGTATTTATATGTTCTTAATGCTATTGTTGTTAGATATTCAATAGTAATATGTACAAATGATTTTTGTTTAAATCGATATTATTATTCATTTATTATGTAGAAAATTCTTTATCTTTTATATTTATTTTATTCAAAAAAGTTTCATTTTACATTGGAAATATTTCTTTTTAATAAAAGAATAAAAGTTAATTAGCCTTCTAAAAAAATGTTATGGATGAATATGAATAAAAAATGAAAAAAAAAACATTATTTAGAACACATATTTACTCATATAGGTAAAGAATTTAATGTCTTAACGTATTATTAGACTTTTTGTTATGTTATTAAAAATTTATATATTTTAAAAAATTAATGTTTATATTAAAAGTCTGTAATCATGTTAGTGTACGGATAATTTTTTTTAATGATTGCGTTTTCCAATTTGAAAACGCATTTTAAAGAATGCGTCAAAACATTTATAAGCTACTTGCATTAATATATATGTATATATTTATATATATATTAATTTTATCTTAGATAAATCGAAGAAAATAAATTTTACTACATTTTTCTTGTAAAAGAGTGTTGGTATGACTGAATATGTACTACTATATCAGAATTTTATGAAATATTATCAATCATATTAGATATTGAAAATATTAATCTTTTTTATTTATCTTGCTAATTTAACAATAACATAATTCTTGTTTTATTTTGTGCAGAGATGAATTGTTGTTATCGATAAAATTTTAATCAAGGCGGAAAATTTTCATATAACAGAATGCATTATCTTGTCTTCTTGGTGAGTACAACAATCAATTACAAATATTATATTATTTCTACATATAATAAAAAAGTTTTAAAAGATTTATAATCCATTATATTAATTTATTAATAATTAATTTATATATATATTTTTTGTATTAAAATTATATTAATGAATTCAATTATTTTTCTTAATTTGACAATTCTGACAAAAGTTTTTTAATATTATAAATATTTACGAGAATTTAAATAAATTCATGATTTGAAAAATTAAATGTCAGATACGTCAAACAATAGAATATATAAAAATTTTGATAATCTTTTAATGTGAATTCCCCAAGATAATTTAACATAAATATAATTCTATTTTACTTTGTCTAAAATATAAAAATTTAAAAATTTTTTTTTCGTTTTGTTAAATATTTGGACGAACCAATGCTGGGAAAATTCATAATTAATTCATTAATTGTAAAATAAAATCATATAAATATTTTTCATAATTTTGCGAACAGCGATCTATTTTATACAAATATTTTTATTTCAAAACTAAGTATATTTTGAGTAACGAACTTGAATTAATTGTTTTTCTTATGTAAATCGTGTAGCAAGTAATCAAGTTATATAAAAAGAAAAATGGTGAGTATAGATTGGTCAATCATAGTTATTATGTCATGAGAAGATACGGAAATTATTAACGCCAAATATCTGTACGTCTAATCATTAGTCTCTATCGATTTTCTTATTAATTGTACATACGACTTGAATTATATTGAACTAGCTCTAAAAACTATTATGATATTCTTATGTATTGTTTTTTATTTGATATAAATTTATAGTATATAAATCTTATTTTATATATTTATGTAAATAATTGTTGTTAGTCAATGAATATTAATGTCAATATTTTACGTATTCAATAATTTAATAATCCCAGAATATTTTACGAAAAAGGTTCTTAGAATTTTTAATAATATATTAGTAAGAATTTAAAGAAAATAAAATCAACGTTAGATGTATTAACATGATTGCTTGTTATTCTCTTGATTTATAATTAAAAATAAATTTTATTAAACATAATATATATACATATATAAATATATATGCTACAGTAAAGCAACTGTACTAATTTTTATTCATTATAATTAATGTTACAGTGGTTTTGTAATTACAAAGTAACTACAAACTCTTAGATTTTTGTCTTACATTTAAATACTATTTTTATTAATTTGAATAATTCAGAACTTTATAAATATTGTAAATTTATATTTAATTTTAACAAGATTTTTAATAATTTTAAAATGAATGCAGTATACGTATATTGTAAAAATACTCTATTTTTTAATTATTTAATTTTTATCATGTAAGATATTATATTATTTAAAATTTAATACTGTAGCTTTGCTGGAATATTTATCATCATTGATTATATTTGAATATATGAATATTATACATATAATCTTGTCTTCCATATAAACGATTCCATAAAAACTAATAATTGTTTCTTATCACAATTATTCTACTTTTAACTTTCCTAAAAAAAGTAAATAGTTTTTTAATTGCACTATAGACACTGGAGTATCTTTCGCTTAGAATAAAAAAAGTAACGATACAAATATACTATATTTCAATATAGTAACATAAATGGCGATGACGTAGGAATTAAAGATGAAAAATGTTTTTAACATATTTAATTTAACATAATCGAGTGTAAGAAAATCTTGCATTTGAGGAAAGTATTAAAGAATATGTTACCAACAATCAAATTTTTGGGAAGTTGATTTTGAATTATTTTAAAAATAGGAGATAAATATTTCAATTGCTCAATACATTACCGCTACTTTGATTATCGAGGAGGTTGGAATGGAACAATACTTGAATTATCAATTACCTATACAATATTAATTGAGTAGGTAATAAATAATTAATTAATAAATTAAGTACCAAAAGTTAATTGGAATTTCATTTTCAGTATATATTAGTTTATTAAATAAAAAATATATTATTCTATATAAAAATATATATATATATATATATATATATATATATATATATATATATTAGTAAAAAAACTTATTTTATCTAATTTATAATTCTATGAATGAAAATATATTTAAGAATTGAATGTATATTTTTTATAAGCAACGATTTTGCCATCATTTTAAATATAAAGAATAACTTAATGTGTATTTTGATATGTATATATTTGTTGATTTTTATTCTTATATTATATTAATTTATAAAAGTTAAAATTAATCTTTAGTTTGTATTTATTTATATAGAAAATTAATTCTTAATTTAAACAAAAAAAATCAAATAAAAACAAAATTCAATAATTATTTAAAATATTATTACAGAATATTTCATATAACACTTTAACTTCTAAATATTATAAATTAAGATGTTATATATGACGCCTTATATTTTATTCAATTTTTCGTCTAAAATAAAACATGAATCGTTTTCTTAAAATTTTATACTCTTTTTATACACACATTAGTTAATATACGTAGCTTTATTATGCCGGGTACCATAAACACAAGCTATTTAATTCGTTAATTTTATACCTGTAATGGAAGAATTGATACGTTGGAATAAATGAGAGATCAGAGAAAAGTATATTAAGGTATTAAGGTATTAAACTACATGTAAATTTTTGTATTTAATTAGAATGTAATTTATAACATAATTGCTTAGGTAAAATAAAACGAATTTTATATCAATTTTAAATGACCACTTTAAATTTTAGATTAAAAATTTTCTAAATTAATTTCTTTAAGAAATTGAAAAAATTAAGTCACAATTTCTTCAAAAATATTAAAATATTTTCTTATACAAGGAGATTTTTATACTATATTTACCTATTTATTTATACTATATTTTATACTATATTTACCTATTAAATTTACCTATAGTTATAAAAAAAGGTTTAAAAATATTAATAATAAATAATAATATTTAGTCATTATGAGAGTACTTTGTTTATTTTATTAATTATGATTATTATAATTCTGAAATTTATAAAATGTGTTATAAATAAATTAGTTTTTAGATTTATTTTCATTTCCTGCAGAATGATTTTTTTAAAGTGATATATATATATATATTTAGTTAACTAAATATAACGAAACTATAAAAATCTTATAATTTATTTTTTGTTTATAACCTATAAAATGAATCTATTCCAATGTCTTTAACTCATATTTGTTTTACTAAAATTTGTTCAATTTACAATAAAAAATCGTATCGTAAATATTAATTTTATTATTTGATATTTCTTTTTGATAATTGCGAATAATCTTATTTTCTTTTTTATACAGCAAAAAGTTATGACGAAAAAATCTAGCTACTAGTTCATTACTTTATACTATTAATACATAAAACTATATATGTTGTAATTTTAAAATAAAGAGAATAAGTTTATATAAGAAAAGAAATATTTATAAAAGTACAATGACCCATCAATTTGCAAGCATTTTTCAAATTGTACACAACTGCATGTCGCACTCCTTATAAATCTGATGCATTATATTCAAATAAGAGGGAAGTACTTCATCATCTGAGGCAATTATAAATTTCTTTATTTTTGTACACTTTTATTTTACAATTATGGTACATGTATAAAAATATAGTTATGTTGATGATGTGTTGAATATAAATACTTGTCATGAATAAGTAATAAAATCCGAATATACAATTCAGCTAAGTCGATCATACAATTTTAATAGACAGCTATTAGTATTCATAAATAACGGCAAATAAAACAATATAAAGGTAAGCAGAAGACAATTACAAGTCATTGTGGTCCGGTATGTCACTAACTATAATGTATGCTTGATACTCTTTTATATATATATATTCGTTTCGTGATAGTTTTGGTATAATTGATAAATTACAGTGTTTTATTTTAATTTTTAATGGAGTACAATTGTTACTAAATTTTTATGCGTCAATAAAATATGAATTTTTGAATATATTTCTAAAATAATATATGAATATAACTATGTACATATAAATCATAAAAAGTATATCAAAATTAATGAATTTTATGTACCAATAAAAATCAGTATGTTAACAGAAAACCTTAACTTTAATCGAAAATGTAGTGGTTAAAATAATTGAATAATTTTTTATTATTTATCATTTTCTAAAAGACATCAACAGCATATTCTAAAATTTAAAATGAAATAATAGAAGCAATAGTTTTGGTTAAAAAATTAATCATAAAATTTTAGTGTTTGGTCGTATATAATAGTAAGTATATAACATAAAAATGATAGTTATGATTATTATAGGAAGGAGCTTTGGTCAGATATAAGGATTGCGTGGAATAAAATTGCTTAATATTCACAAATAAATAAGGCGGATGTTTTTTATGTATAATTTTGCCATTTTACTTTTATTCATTTGAAGCTCCTATCTACTAGAGTTATTCTTTACTTCTGCGTTATATAAATATTGGTAGAGCGCAATCGCAAATATCTCCTTGCTAGGGATGTATGCACTTGTGTCTTGCATAAGTGTATATGTACAGCCATCCAGAACTCTGGCGCCAAGGTAACTCCTCTCCAATGGCTTTACTTGCTTTCTCACCACCCACTCCATTTCTCTTTTACTGCTAACCAAGTAGAAATACAGAGGAAGTATGTATAGTATTTATCGACTTTTCTGGAAAAGTAGGCAAAGACTGGCTGTTTGACAATTCTTTCCGTTAGAATATACGTATAGGAAATACGTCATCCTATCGCAATGAGAAAATAACCATAAAAAGATAGCAGAATTGAAGTACCAAATTGAAATATGTGAAAAATGAATAAGACAAAGCTCTATATATAGATCCGTACACTTTCAAATAATTAGATATTCTTGAGCGAAGATACATATTATAACGATTCTTCAACATTCTCAGTATTAAAATTAATAAAGTAATGCCTAAAAAATCATTAATATTTATTTTCATAAAATATAATATCGAAATACTCGATGTTAGTTTCTCTTATGAATTATTTTATGAACTTAATATTAATGTCTCATGAATGTAGACAAATAAATATTGAAATATTTTTTAAATATTGTATTATATATTCGTCAGTATACTACGAAATTCAAATATAACCTAAAAACAATTTATGGTCTTTTATTTGTATATAGATGTTTTACTTCAACCTTCGTTATTGCTATTAGAGTTACATGTACATGTATAGGACAATAAATATTTTATTTTAGCTGTGTAATAAAATTAACTCACTTTGTTCATTTACTTTGTTTATCAAATAACAGTTTACCCTGCAGCTCTAAGCTATGCAAACATATATTATCTAAAATTAAATATATTATTAATTTATTTAAATGATTTTAATTTTAATTATTTCGATTATAAATTATAAATTTATATAAAATAAAAATGTATTTATTTATATTTCAAGTCTTCCAATATTTATTTATATTGAAAGCTTATGTCAGTTTATTAGCATATTAATTAAAAATACAATTTAACATTTAATTTAATTTATGTAATATAAAGTTAGACGGTAAATATATATATTTATTAATTATCGATTGTATACCCAATTATAATTTAAAATAAACGATATCGTTTTGACTCGATTATATCATTTAAAAAAACTCAGTATTTGTTTAATAACTTGATTTTTTATCATTATTAGTGAATAATTTGCAAAAAAAACTACAACTATGAAAATATTATTTTAGTTAATTGTTAACTCATTTTTCATTTAAATCGTCAATATCCCAAACACCTTATTTTTAATAAAAATTTCACCTTTTTTTAACGAATAAGCCAAATTTACATAATGTAATATTTACTTAAAATGTATTAAAAGATTACTGATTAATATTGATATGTATTGTGTTTAAGGATAAATAATAATTATTGAATCATTTTGCTATTATTAATTTATTATTTTTAATCCATTTCGAGATGCATCTTAGAAAATTATTCTTTAAAATTCATCATAAATTATATTGAAATGATAGAATTATTAGAAATCGATTTTTGGTTAATAGAGAACTGAAAAAAACTATCGAATTAAAAAATATTCCTAATGAAGTTATTTTGGTTCTTTATTTAGATAATAAGAGAAAATCAGAAAATCTAACATTGTTGCATATAAAAATTTTATACAATATATATATAACATTATAGAGCATTTAGAGTAGATTATCGTATATTGTAAACTAGATTAAAACTTTTATATTGTCGATTTATCGATTGAGTAAACGAGAATACGAATTTTGAGCTTCCTGTAATAATTTGATTGTTCATAATCACGCTGAACGTTGTCACTCATTATAACATTAGTTTAAGGTTTCTCGTCATTAGATTTTATTTCATCTGCAAAATAATTATTTCATTAAAATATAATATATTTTCTTATTTTAAAACAATCTCGTTCCAATTATCTTTAGACTACCACTAGTTTACCTATTCCCTACCTCTGCTCATTCTGCCCCTCTTTCTCCTTCCCTTAGTTTTTAAAATTTTTTTTTATTACATTCGTGCAGTAAATGGGTAGAATACTTTTGTACATAGCAGATTAGGTATAAAAGTAAGGTTAACTTCGCTCTTCTGGGAGTCGTCGAAGCAAAAAGTAGACGAATAGTTCGCTACTTAGTTCCGGACATGCATACATAACATGTACTCCCTCGTATATATATAACCTCAAGGGATAATTTGTGCATTATCTATACCGTATGTTAAAAGGCTTACGGTTGAAACTCTTCACTAGCTATATTTTCAACATGCAGCTTCTTAATCATTCCTGTGTATATGTAGAAACATGCGAATTCAATTTATACACTTATAGCTACTTATTCATTATCATATAGTCCGCTTTGTAATAAATTTTATTAATTCATGAATCATATAAACTTATTATAATTTTTGCTTAACTAGTTTATTAAATATGTGGCGGACGTCTGCGGGAAATCCCAATTCCGCACAGACGTGCGTTTACCTGCGTCGCACATTTAGCCATAAGTAGCTTAATTATACTCTAATATTGTAAATCCTCTGACGAATACCGTTAGGGGATCGACTGACCCAAAAGCCTCGCCTCCACCTCGGGCCACTGCGTGGGAGGCAATGATCGCCCCCGAGGTAATGAGCCGACGGATCTGGGTCAGTCAGCGATCTGCCCTCAAACTCATCTGAGAGCATAAATAAACAATTAATGCAATCACCAAGAATAGTGTTGTCATTTCTAAACCTAAGGCAACCTCTCCTGACTCCCAAAAATATATCCTACTTCACAGACAATTTATAAAACCGTATTAAAATTACAAATGATACAATTTAACTGCGTAGATACAACTATGCGGAGTTATACAGATAGATGGATATATACTAATTATTAATATTTACAACGCACAAAACATAACAAAGGGATCATATTTTAATATTTGTTTCAATATTTTATTGAAAATATTATAAAACTTTTATGTGCAATTTATTAATTTTATACTCAATAATAATATATAAATACATTTTTAAATATAAAGATACTATTTGTAATAAATAGGAATAAAGAAATTTCATATAAATTATGATCATTTTTTATGCTTATCAATTACGATATTTTAATATAGTGTATATATAATTTTGAAATAAGTAGCTTGCAAAATGCTTTTTTTGAAGACTTTGAAAAGAAAGTTTAGTTACTTGGATTAAGAGATCAAATATCCATGAAGGTATAAAATTTTCGATCCCCTTTGCGAATGAAATTATACTCTAAATACTTACTCCAAGTATTTTAAAAACAAGTCGAATGTTAATTATTATTTTCTATTTTTCAAATTCAAATTTTATACTTTTTATAAATATTATTCATCATTTTAAATTTAAGAATAATTATTAAACTTATTATCAATTTATCAGTATATCTACAATAATATTAATAAATAACAAATACAAAATATGTATAATATAATATACGTATTCATTTATTATTATAAAAGCTTTGTAAAATAAATTATTTCTTAATATTTTTATTTAATTTCTAACATTTATAACAAAATAAGTTTCCAGATTCAATATTACCTCACAAAACATGATTATAATAATAATATAATATAGTTATTATGTATTCATTTTTAAAAAGTACTTACAAATATGAGTGCAGTAATTATTTGGTCATAATATCATATTAATATCAACAAGCCATTAAAAACTTTCTTAATCCATTTATTTCTCATAACATATTTGACATAACATATTTTTATTAAATATTTTGTTCAAAAATGCTGTAGCAATATTAAATATCACAAATGATAAAACCAGTTAAAATTTTGTACTTGTAAAATCAAGATTTATAATTTATTTTGCCAATATCTAAAAAGAAGTAGAGATTTAAAAATTTTGGAATTTTATTGAATTTATGGTACTTCATAATATAATATAACAAGATTTAAAGGTATCAAAATATTATTAAAATAATATATCTACATTCCATACTTTTTTACACTGTAGTATGTCCTCAAGTGCAATATGATTAATCTTTCGATTTAAAATCTACTTGTAATTTAAAGGATTTAAAAATCCGTCCTATCTACTGGATTAACAGATTTCAAATAAGATACTGTAATTTAAAAAGCACACATACATATTTGCTAAATTTAATATAGTTTATAACTACAAGTCAACATTTTTTAAATATTATTCTACACTGGATCAAATTTATACTTTAAATTTGACATGTAATTATACATTGTACTAGTAATTTACACGCTAAAACTTGTTATACACACACACACACATATATATATATATATATATATATTAATATAAGACGTTCAAACTGATATTCTGTTAAGACGTTTAAACAAGTACCACAAATTTTATCAGCAAACAACACATTAAAATAGTTTTACTTGTAACGTCAACCACCCCTTCTCTTGTAACTATAGTTAATCAGAAAAAAGACTGAAAAATATGTAGCTTTTCTTTTTGATATATTATACATTTGTAAAAATTGCAATATAGCTGCTGAAGTCGAAACAACTTGTCCATACTACAATTAAATTTAAATAAACATACAATTTCCAAAATATGAAGCAAAGTTTAATTATTTTGAACTAACAACTATAAGAAAGAAGTGCGTGTGAGCGCGTCAAGAAAGTTAAAACGGTTGATCGAACCCTAACACTATGTTTAATTAAAATAATTAAATTAGTGTAATTATATTTTATAGATTTTATATTTAGAAATTTTATTTAATTCAATTTTCCTAGAATTATAAGACTAAGCTTATAAGATTTACTGTATAAAGAGGAATTTATAATTAAAACAATTTGGAAAGTATTAGATTCGAAATTGAAATTTTAATAATTAATATCTTATCCACTAATTAAAGATATGTATTTGATGTATTATATTGCAATTTTAAAAACCCATTTGAAACAAGAATAAATGTTCCCATTTTGTAATTATATATGTAATTAATATTAATTAAATTGTATTAATATTTTTAGGAAAAATCTGAGTAAATTCAATTTCAATTAAATAATAACATTCTATTTACGTACAAGCATTTTATTAACAAAATTAGCAATAAAATCAGGGAAAGAATTCTCAATTACAAATTCTAAATTATAAAAAGAAAAGTAAATAAAAAGAAATTTATTTTCATTAAAATTTATTTTAGATAATAAATAAAAAAATTTTTTATACACTTACATTATTTAAATCAAATACTTTATTTCATTAAATGGTTTAATAGTATTTAATTCAAGGTTTCAAAATTTAGAAAATTAAAATATTTATTATTATAAAAGTAGCTGAGTCGTGCAGATACACGAATTAATTATAGACTGTGCTACACTTCCCAAATGTACGGTTAATTATTTCGAAAAAGATCGAATGTAGGAAGCGTAAAATTGTTCTGTAACTCGTCAAAAAATATTTTAGGCTTGTTAGGAATAGAAAAATAAACAAAATGTTTACAGTTAATTACATTAAATTAATATCTATTACAAAATTATTTATACCTCTATAAATAATATCAATTATTTATTCTTTACTCGCTTTATCAATGTTTGTAGAAAATATTCTAATTTATAATTGAGAATGCTTTAATAGAATATGGAATGCAGGATATACATTTTTAATATTGAGAAATACTTTTGAATTTTCCATACATTCCAAACAGAAAGCTGTATGCGTATAAATATCTTGAAAAAAAAAATACTAGTAAAGTGCAGAATAGTCTTTCAAACTTTTATGATTAGATTCATAATCTATTTGAAAAATATAAACTGCAATAATACATATAAATATAGAAATTGAATGCATCAAAGAAAGGATTATTATCATAAAGAAAAAAAAATTAAATTGCATATAAGAATTACATGCTAAAACTTGTTATATATATATATATATATATATATATATATATATTGATATAAGCCGTTGAAACTGATATTCTGTTAAAATGTTTAAACTAATACGACAAATTTTATCAGCAAACAACACATTTAAATATCATTACTTATAATATCAAGAGAGTTTTCGATTGATATAATTAAACTTTATAAATTTAATTTAATTCATAAAAAATAAGAATCTCATCAATTTTTTATATATTGTGTATATCATTCATATTGTCTAATACCATATAATCATTAGCTTCATTAAATTTTCTAGAGTTTAAGATCCTTTCTATTCTCAAGATTTTCTATCACTCTTTTCTTGCACAATGTTCTATTTCATCTCGAACAACTCATTCCCTTTGGGCTCTATCTTTCTCCAGTTCATACATATATATTCACCATCTATTCTTTATCTATATAACCATCCATGTTATTAAGTATCGTTATATTGTTATACTTACTATAACACGCTCTAATACGAATATTCTCCTAATCAGCAGAATGATCATTCATAAAAATAGGATCAATTTATTTCTAATATAATTTACTTTAACTGTTGAGGCAAATAAGTATCAAATAAAGAATACAAATTGTTTTTTAACATAATATATTAGTTAAGCGAAGTTAAATTTTCTAAATCAAGAGAAAAGTGTCTTCATATATGTATACACTTTTTTATTTTTGCATCATATTGAAAAATCGGATTCATAAAAATAATTTACTTTATATTTATAATTATAAAAAAATAATTTCTTTCCTTGCTCATTGAATTAATGTTATATAAATGAATAAATAAGAAATTGAATATTTTTAAAGTACTTATAAATCAACGTATTTACAACAGTATAGGATATATGATGTTATGTAATTCAATTATTAAACTGTTGTTTAAGAAATTATCGTTGTATATTTTTTTTACTTTTCTTTATTGAACTATTAAATTAAATTAAATTAAATTAAATTAAATTTATATATAAAGTTATCTTTCCCACAAATACTAAATATTTGTTTTTTCTGAAATTTATAAATTAAATGTATGTATATATATATATATATATATATATATTTATATACATTATAAATTACTGACAATTATAAAAGATTTTCTATTACAGACTATACCAATAACATATTTAAATAAATTAAAGCACTTGATTAAAGATTCTCATTCATATTGTCAATTTACTCATTTATGTAAATGCCTCGTTCGTGATTGCACAAATTTATTACAATCAAATAAATGCTCGCGCTCGTATGAAATTTATAGATCAAGTACTGTACTTTTCAGCCAATCTCTTTCTGTTTATGTCTATCTCTCTTTCTCTCTCTTTCTCTCTCTCTCTCTCTTTCTTATATAAGGAAATACATGTTAATTAATGGTTTCGATTTTTTCACGTGTACCTATCAAAAATTACTAATGAATAAACAAAAATGGATATTCAGTTTTATGAGCATTAGCTAAGTTTCTAATAATATGATAGTAAAATAAATTTCTTTTTTAAGTCTTCAATTAATTTACTATTGATAAAAATAATATATTTTTACTATCACTTGTTATACTTTTTAGACTAATGGAAACTTTCTTACTACATTGCCTATTGAGTATAAATTTTTATTCTAAGAATTGTTTAATAATTATCGTAATCTTTTAAAATAAATTACCCAATTATAAATTTTACACAAATATTACTAAATTTTAGAAGAGAAATGTAAACATATTTCATTTATTGTTGATCGTAATACTTTAATTATATATGAATATTTCTATTTTTTTTTTTACATTTACTTTATAACTTAATGAAATCAATCATATTTAATAAAATGAATCAAATGTATTATGAAATTTATAGAAAATGTATTTGTCTATCAGTCGTTAATTGATGATATATTTTTAATTATTGATTTACAACTGTAAAATATATATCAAATGATTACGAATTAATATTTATAAATTGTTATTTTAAAAGACTTTTCTGAAACCAATTATTCAATCATTATTTCTTTAATTAGTAAACGTATAAACTAAAGTACAAATCACATAAATTTTTATAATTAGACGCTTTTAAAAATGCACTACAATATTTACGAAAAATTGACAGCAAAAATGTACGATTTTCGATATTAATTTCTTCTAAATTTTTATATTTTTATATAGGTACGTATTATAAATGAAATTCATGAATTTTCGGATGATTAAGCATAATTAATTTCCTTATATTATTCACGGACTTCGATTAAATATTTTTTCATTAACTATTTAATATTATTATTTTTAATAAATTTTTTATACCAGTTGAAATAAAAATTTTTTTTAATTTTTTAACTTCGTTATTTATGATTTTATAATTTATAATAAATATTTTAGAAAATTTTGTTTTTTTGAATATTTTTAATCTTCATATTTACAATTTTATATGTAATAAGTTTTTCAAAATTTTTATTTTTTGACTAACATTTACATATATAATTTTAAAAATAAAAAGCCAATTGTTTCTCAAAAGTAGTTATAGTGGTTAATATTTTCTGATAAATTAAATTACTTATTTTATAAAAATCTCTTTTATAAGAATCAATAAATCATCAAAAGATTTAATAACAATTACAAAAGTAATATTAATAAATTTATAAACAAATAAATTACTGAATTTTAATTTTGAAAAGGATTTTATAACAATGATTCTTGAAGTTTGAGAAATCAATTTTAATGTAAACGATTTATTTATTATATAAATAAGTATAAAATGCATACATGATGTATATATAATGTATAACTTTATGTTTCTATGAAGGTATTTTAAATTTACATAAATTTAAAGCTTTATAATGATAAACTCAAATATTATTGGAATTTAAACTACAGTCTTTGTTAAGTATATAATTTTATTTTTTACTTTAAATATTGATTCAAATAGCGTGTATATAATTTTAATAAAGATCGAAAGTAAAATATAACAATTTTAGTCTTGTGTATGTATAAAAAATAAAAAATATTATAAATTAACTTTTTATCGCATTCTCAAGATTAAAAAGAACTCTTAAAATTTAAAAGTATTTAAATATATGAATGAAAATTTATTTAATATCGCAAACAGAGCAATATAAATTCATTTTACCCCACGATATAGATCCAAGTATTACTAAAAATAAAAAGAGCATTGGCAACGTAATATTGAATTGAAAAAGTTTCAAAACACATATAAATTCATTAGCGCAGTATATAAAAATGGAACATAAAAAAATGCATTTCATACATTCAAAGAAAAATTGATGATCATTCCATATTTATAAAATATATTATATTCTTATTTAAATTTTATAATTTACAATTCTGTGAATAACTTACTGTAAGGAGTCACATTTTTATTTTCCGTACCTCTAATAGCAGATAAATTTATCTAAGAAAATAAATGATAAATAAATGAACTTTAAAAATTCCATAACAATATATACATTAAAACTTAAAGTTTCGTATCTGTTATATATTCATAAAATTTAAAGGGCAACTAGCTGTTAGACAAGGTTCTCTATATTGTAGTTTTTTATTTTTTTTATTTTTTAAGTGATAATGGAATAAAGAAGATATTTAATTTTTTTTAGATTACGTTTATACAGTTTGACGTATAAGTGCTGGATGTCCTAATCTGCAATAAAGAACATCAAAATATATATTTACAAGTAATTTGTCATATTTCTAATGAAGAACATTTTCCAAGTAAATAGGTCGATTTTGTAATTATGTATTGAAAACCTAAGAAGTTATAATAACTGACTACCGACTAATTATGAATTTACAATTAGTAAATTTAATTTTGAATAGTATCTTTTTACAAAAAATTATAATTGAACTAGTTTTAATAAATTCATTATATCGAATATTTAATAATTAATAAGTCACTGAAAATCTATAGTTTCAAAAATTAAACAAATGCTACATCTGTTTCTTCATATGAGTACGAATGATGAAAAAAATATTGAGTCACATCTGAATTACTATTTTAATTAAAATGGCAGTTTATTATATTCATCTTTAGGTAACTTTTTATAAAAGTTAAATTATTAAATTGAATATTTTAAATTTTCTTTTCATTTTATTATGCATAAGACATGTATGCTTATAACATGTTTGCGAGTTAAAAATTTTGAAAATCAAATTTTATTCAATACCGTAAATCAGTGTATATGCGTATAAAATGGGAACATTAAAAAAAAGTATGGAAAAATTTTACTATAAGTACATTTTATTATGGTATATATCCGTAAGAATGTAGATTAGCCAATAAATTTAATCAATTCCTAGTAAAGGAATATTACGAAAATTTGCTTATCATATGTACAAAAAGGCATTTTATATCTGAAACTAATCTTTATCTTTTTATTATAAAAGTTGGGAAAAGTTGGACTATTGCCAGATCTTTCTTTATTTTCTGTTGGCTAGTTATGGGCTCATCTCGATATTGTATGCTCTCCCCTAATTTCTATTCATCATTTTCTGTAATAAAAAATAAAAAAGTCGAATCCTGGAAATGTTTCGTAAAAATCCATACTTTCAGTGTTTTCGATATTTTATGATTTTTGTATAGAAACAACATACGTCCTAAAATTGAACAAGTATTACTTAAGTAAATATATAATATTTTTAAAATCTATATTTTATAAAATTATTTCAATTAGGAATAAAATGATTTCGTCAATAATTAAGACTACGAAGTGATAAATAATCTTTAATGAAACATTTATTATTTATGTTAATTATATATTATTGATTACATTCATATAATACTTTTAGTATTAAAAAATCAATTTTTTTTTAGTACAGTTATGATTAATCTTAAATAATCAATTAATTTTAATAATAAATGAAAAGCTATGTGTTAAGATTATTAAAATTACGATAACAATAATTTATCTTCTGTCAATAGATTTATTTTATTTTGAAGCCAAAGCCGCTTATATTTAGTTTTTTTTTTTTAATTATTTTAATTCTTTAATTAATTACATTTATTAATTTAGATTTATAATTATAAAATATCAGTAATTATAAAATATAATAAGTATTCAACGGACTATTTTATGTTTTTTATTTTTTTAATATTTGTACCGCGTCTCTAAATATATTTTAAAAATATTCAGATAATAATGGAAGATGTTTACATAAGTTAAAGTTTATGAGCTTTGTGAATATTTTTTACAAGCGATACATATTTTAATCTTTATTAAGATTATCAATTATCTAATCATACTCGAAAAAGATACTATCTGATGCTTTTAATAGATATTGCACATGAAAAATTGCTTTTTTAACAGATTATTTAATATAATTTAAGCATGATAAATTTTATTTTATGTATAATATCAAATTATTTAATGTCAAATACCAATATTAAAATTTAAAAATAAACAAAATAAGAAGCAACCAGTAGGCGGCATAGGTAAAACCGAGATAAAAAAAGGAGTTCAATATATTATTTATATAGATTCATGAGCCTTAAAAAGTTATAAACCCAAAGCTTTTTTAATGCAAAGAAAATGGGATATAAAATATAATACTATGAAATTAACTTAGTTTTCTTAAATAAACTAAATAAAACCGTTTCATCTTTTCACACTTATTATTTATATTATAAAATTATATTTTATTAACTTATGATATTGAAGAATTATAAACTTATTTAATATAAATAACCCGCTTTCATTAATATCAAATGAAGTACGAAGCATTAATATTTTGTATATAATGTCGGATTGATATAATAAATCAATGTTCAGTAAAAAAAATAATAAGTTCTCAATAAAATGAATTTTTTCAATGGATTACCAGAAACGTCTTCATTAATTCTGTCTTTATACATTATAGAATAATATATTTTTTAACTTTAAGTAATATTTTTAGATTAATTTTTATTTCTACGTATATATTTTCTATAAGGTTTCACACATATAAAAATTTCAATATCATACAAATATTTTCATTTTGTCTATGTTATGAGCAAGACAGTTACATAAATATACCTTGATCTTTACTTTAATTTACATGTACATGATAAAATTTAGTGACTGTCTTGTATTCTAATCGGTGCTATTAAAGTATCACTGTATTTCGATATACCATTAATTATTTGACTGCATAGCTCGTCACATCTTTCAGGTCGCTTCTAGCCGTTATTTCTAAATGTTTTTTATGGTCTTTGTTAAATAGGAAAATTATATAAAACAAGTACTTAGACCCTCTAGCATATTTTTAACAAAATTAGTTGCTGATCTAGCTTTTATTCAAGAACAGAGTTTTGGATTTCGGGTCTCAAATTCTGCCTTGTCCTTCTCTCGTACTCCTTTCTTTATTATCTGCTGATCTTGCACGTATTCGAAACTTAAGTTTCATTTTAGTCTCGCGCTAAGGATGTGACCCTATCATTTACCTCTGCATTTTTATTTTTCACTCCCCGTTTTTATATTTTTTACCTGAGCATCATGGTCAAATAATCATCTCGATACGTGACGTAAATTTCTAAATTTACTTCATTACCGATAAGTATTTTGTAACAACTAATTTAAAATGTACATTTGTAAAAGACTTACTTATAAATAACTTCTCTATTTGATAATCAAAATCTGAGTATATAAATTTTCAATTAATAATGTTAAATTTATCTCGATACTATAAGTACGACAGATTGTACTTGGATTGATTTTAATATTCTTTTAAAATTCAGAGGTCTTTAGATACTTTATTTTGTATTAAGAGACTAAAATCCTTATTATTCAAACTTTTAAGCTAAATAAAAGGAACTAACAGTAAAGTTTAATGTATTTCACGACAATTTATAGTAAGCTGAATTTTTAAACAAGAATTATGGATTACATTATCTATAACAGTCATTACTAATTAAAATTAATAAGCATATAAATATATTCAAGCTTATTGGTATACCTTATTATTTTCATATTTTATTTTTCTTTAATTTGTAAATAATGGTGTTATAGATAAAAAAAATTAATTAAGAGATTATTATATTAAATATGGTTGATAAAACAATCCCAACAAATTTTTTATGATGTAAGTATAACAGACAAATAAAATAACATTGTACATGTTTTGAATAATAGAAAAAATCTAAGTGAATGAGCTGTAACCATTTGAAAGTAAATGATATATATATATATATAAGATGTTATAAATGTACAAACAATACGGATGCTTTTGAGAATCTGATGAATAAACAATTAACTATGACCGTAGGAATCAAATTTGCATTCAATAATCTAGTACATAAAGAATAGGTAGGGAAAAACTTAGAGAATTTAATTATAAACAGATTAAAAATTTGTATAAAGTATTAGAATGTAAAGTATTTTAATATTTAAAATCATATTCAACTAAATAATACTAATATAATAGTACAAATATAAGTAAAGAGAAATATATATAGATAAGGAAGGTAGAAGAGAAAAAGAAACATGAAAACGCATAATAAAAAGAAAGTAACTGTAGTAAAGACGAAAGAGAAACTAAGTAGTGCTTCTCTTCATTTTTTAGTTAAATATCCGGTAACTAGATAGTAGTACACTTGCTTGAATTACACATGTGGCTATTCCTTTTGGCTTCCTCGACTTAAGTTGTTGACCATGTTATTCAGTAAAGAAGCCAAAACGTATGATGCTTCAAAGAATTATAGTACGTAAATCAATACTAAAAACTTCATTATAAATGAAAACAAAGTTTCATGTATAAAAACAATAATAATTAGATAAAACAACACTTTAATAAAAGTATGTCTATTTTGAATTTACAAAAAAAAATTAATTTAACTAAAGTTATAACTTTAATTTACTATATTAATTTACATAATTAATATAATGAAGAGATAAAAACATAAATTTTCTATCATAATGAGACTATTTTTAATAAGTAAATTAATATTTTAGCAAATACTACTATTTTACACGTTTCCATTTATAAAGGTAATTTTTAATTTAATAATTTAAATTTAAACAAATTATTTTTTTTTCCAAAAATATAAGATATAATTCTAACTTCAGTATTTATATAAAGTAAATGGATAGAGTCTTAGGTATAAATCATATTAATTGTGCTGAATATTTTACGACGTAGTTTCCATTTTTTATCATTACCGCAAGGAAATGATGCTAAAATTTTGTAAAGTGTTTGACTTATTCTCTAGTATATATATTAATATTCAATGTAAATCAATAATTCAATATTTATCAAAATTTATTAAAACAAATATGAATCACTATTTATTATAATAATGATTTAATTACAATTTATACAGAATATTAAAAAAGGATGACATACTTAATTTACTGTTCTAATTATTAAGAAATTATATCCAGTACACGAAAAGGTACTGCAATAAAATATGAAATGCGTTCATCAAAACCCATGAAAATTTTAGTATAATTTAGACATTATTCTGAATAATATGCTGAATAATATTACAGTAAATAAGCTATATTATCTATATAGGAGTACTAAGTAATTTCCATTTTAATTACGGCTCAATTTTTTCTCGATATATTACCTTGGGAGTCAGGAGAGGTTAGGTTAGGTTTGTAAATGACAACACCACACTTTGCGATTGCGTTAATCGTTTATTTGTACTCTCAGGTGAGTTTGAGGGTAGATCGCTGACTGACCCAGATCCGTCGGCTCATTACCTCGGGGGCGATCATTGCCTCCCACGCAGTGGCCTGAGGTGGGGGCGAGGCTTTTGGGTCAGTCGATCCCCTAACGGTATTCGTCAGGGGATTTACAATATTGGAGTGTGATTAGGCTTGTGTGGGTCTGTCGGGGAATTGGGATTTCCCGCAGATGTCCGCCACATTACTATGTGTAAAATGCAATAATATATGACTTACACCATTTAAATAATCCTTATTTTTTTACAAAATTTGTAGCTAACATTTGTAATATCTAGCAAGATTAAAAAAATTTTATAAAAAGATTTTATTTATTTTTTTTTAAAAACTATGTATGATCGAGCATAAAATATTGAGCGTCAATTATCATACATATTCTTATATTGAAAATATATATATATATAATGTACTGATCAGATGATATATAATAAATATTAATATTATTAATTAATTAAGATTAAATTAGATATTGATAATAATTATTGAGTAATTATTTGTAAATTTTTTATGTTACTGTTATGATTTTATAATATGTAATTATTATAATTAATCATTAATGTTATAAAAGTTTAAAATTAACAGAGTAATAAAAATTTATTCAAAGCAGCTATTTTTGTGTACATAATTTCTTGCAGAAAGCTTTCCTTGATTTTTCGGAGAAAAAAATTATACATCAATAAAATTATTTTTTACATTCTATTGAACTGGAATAAATTAAACGAAAACATCAAATATTTAATTTGCTTTCTAAACGTCTTGCGAAAACATTTCACTTAATATAATGCAAGATGGCTTCAAAACTCTGATGTCTTAACAGTTGCAGAAAATTATCTAGTAAAATTACTGTCTATTAATTTTGTATTAATAGTAAATTTGGTCTTTAATGTTTTTAATTTTATGTAAGATCCGAAGATCTTATGCTTAAAAGATTTACATTAAACTTGTTTTCAGAGTGAAACTTCTGTTACCTCTCTCTAACTTCATAATTATATTATAAGGTCTAAGTCAATGTAAACTCTATTTAAACTCTTAAATATATAATAATATGTCGGTTAAATTTCAGACCATTTTTTATGAAGATACAATCTGTTTCAATTTCATTGAATATTTTTAAAACATATATAATAAAATATGTTATATTATTGTAGCACACAATTATAGTTCAAGAAATATATTAAAATATTCAACTCTTGAAATTAAGACTAATTCGTTTTTTCAATAAAAAAGTTTTTTTTTTGAATACCTTAAATTACATAATATATTTGGAATATTTAATCTTTATATTCTTTATATTATCCCTCTACGCGGGAGGCGCTATGAGGGTGCTTGCACACGGATGGGCCTGGACCCATTCGGAAGAATCAGTCGAAGCGTGACACTTACCGCCGACACACCTTTGAGCATCCTTAACAGCTATGCAACCGAATTACCTGGCTGCTTTCCTTCATACATCATCGACAACGGATCTGCACCACCTCTCAAACACACAACAATCTCACCACTGCATCCACACCGACCTTCAAACATACCACATTCTCGCCTTTGCATCCACGCGGTATTTCAAGTATATAATTTTCAACTCCGAAACACACGCTGCCAGTCAGATCTACGTTGCCTCTGCATGCAGTAACATCTACACCACCGACCGGGCGTCGCAATAATATAGCGGGGACCACTTTCTTGAGATCATGCAGCCTTTTCCCTTAAGTCTGCTTATCTCAATCTAGTTGTTCATTATTTTTAACTAAAAACTTCATAATAAATACTTATACTTGCTTAAAAAAGAAGAAATAGAGATAAAATTACGAGCGAAATGTAAAAACTTACAAAATATAACCGAAAAAAGGATACACAATATTTACATGGATAGACTGATACAAAAAGAGAACGACAAGAAAGTGTCAGAAGCAGATATTCAAGGGATGAAAAACATTTGAGTTCTCAAGTAAATTTATTCCCCACGATTTTCTTAATGTCCTACTATTTCTTTTTCAAAATATGATACATATGTTATATTTTGTCGAAACACCCTTATTCTATTCTCTTACATTAAAAATCACCTTTATTCTATAACTATTAAATAAATATATTAATGTACAAGCATAGGAACAATAATAATAGCAGTGATATAAACATTGTTACTACTGCTACTCATTAATAAATTATAAATAATAATAGTAATGTTATTAAAATTTAAAAAGAATTTATGGTTAAAATTACATAAAATCAATAAAAATGTAGATGGGTTATCATATTTTGAAATGTCTCAATACAATTTCTATAACTGAAACATAAAAAGTATATTTTCCAATCCTTATATCAAATAATTATTATGTATTTAATATATATAAATAATATTCTATGGGATAATAAAATAAAAATATTGAAATCATTCTATTCTTTATTTGATAAAATTAAATACTGTTCTATTCAGAAAAATATTCATCTACGTTATATAGTTATTTATATTTATATATATATTCTAATATATCGTACATGTTTAACATTATTAATATGTTAGTAATTGGAAAAAAATTTATGATCTTAAAAAATATAAAAATAAAATAATCGTTTATTTCGTTTTGAAATTCTAATATATTATTAAAGTTATAAAAATATATTAAAAATAGATATAATCAATAAATTTAAAAATGTTTTCAGCTTAATTAATAACTAGATTTAGAATCAAAAGAAATATTTAAATTTAGTTAAACCTACGATAAATATCAAAAATAGAAACTGTATTTACATCATAAAATTTTTTACGTATTTTTTATAAATATAATTTAATAATTGAGACATAAATTAAGGCAATACAAATTTGTAAAGGAGTGAAAGAGGCAAAATGAATATATTATAATATTGAAGAATTTTTTCTTGTTAAAAATAATTATTTAGAATTTTTAGTTATAACAGCTTAATCAAGAAAATAATTAAGATGTTCTACATGTACTATAAATAATGAAAAAGAATATTTTTAAATTCCTTGATAAAAGTTTTTCACATATTCACATGAATTCATCTAAATTACAAAATCGTATAAATAAGATATATACGTTTTATATCCATATTACTTATAAATATATATACACTAGTCCTTTAAAACTAGATCTAATATTTACGTATATTTATATTAAAAATGTATTCAAATGTATTCACGTCAAGAAAAGTCTCTGAAGTCTCTTACGAAAATGCTTCATGTTCTAAGTTATTATTTGTATATTTTTATATTTGAGTCTTGAAGTATTCATTCCATTTTAATCATTTGTAATTTTCAAAAGCTTCTTTATCAGTTTTTAACGTTCAGTTGAATTATTATATTTCATTAAAATATGTAAATGTTTTCAGAACTTTTATCAATACGCTTCCCTGAATTTTCTCTCTCTCTCTCTCTCTCTCTCTCTCTCTCTCTCTTATGCAAGCATACACACGGACACACAGCAAAATACTCTATTAAAAAATAATAAAAAATGAATATGGAGATGATGGACATTATCTGTTTAATCGTAGAGAGCTTCTAAAGGGAGCTGACATTTGGAGCAGAGGTAGAGCAGTCAAAAGGATTTGATTGTTTTCCTATTTATTATATACGTTATCCTTTTCTTAGTTCCTTACTTTGTTTCTACGCCCAAGTCTAAAATTGTATGGGTATGTAAAAGAGAGAAAATGAGAGAGAGAGAGAGAGAGAGAGAGAGAGAGAGAGAGAGAGAGAAGTTTACCCTTAAATAGTCTCGGAGGAGCAAACGTCGGCCCGCTCAGTAGAATTTGTAAGATAGGATCTTCCTTTTTCTTATATGAACGACGCAGATCTCGTTGTAGACCAAAGATATTTTTATCTTTCTCACTTTCACTCATTCTCTCTCTTCTCAATCCTTTTCATCTTAAAATATTCGATTTAGTGTACGTATATGTCTGTAGGTAAGTGTCATGAAGGAGGTAAAGAAATAAATCGGAAGAGAGAGAGAGAGAGAGAGAGAGAGAGAGAGAGAGCTAATAAATAAGTGAGAGTAGTGAGTGAGTGAGAATAAATGCCACTACAACCCTTTTTCTTTCTCTTTCTTACACTATTTCTGCTTCCACGGCTTATATCGACATATCGACTACAACATCTTTTATTTTAGTCTAGGGACGATAAAAACAATCGAAAAGAAGGGGAGGGTAGATAAAAATATATCCAAATAAAATAAAAACGTATACTAGAGTAAAATAAATATTTAAAATAGTTATTTTTAATAGGAAGTAACGAATTATATGTTATTATTGTATGTAAAATAGCTTAATTTTTTCGGTTCTTATGAACCAACATATCTACAGAGATTTATTCAGAAATTCTAATTTTATTCACATACTTACATTTGTATTTTATTACAAAAATATGTTCTCCGATTTTTTGATTATTTGAATCATGCTTTAGTATGATATTATTTTATATGGAAATCTAACAATTGTATTATAAAATTAAAATTAAATATATTCAATACACATTTTAATTGAAACATCAATTTAGAAGATGTTAATATCCTATAATTACTTGAATAACTTAAATTCCTCTACGAACAATCATATGCGGAAAAAATTAAAATATTGATAAGGTATTTATATATATAAATAAATACCTGAATTAAATATAAATACACATAATTAAAAGTTTTTTAACTAATCAGTAATTAATCTATATCTAAATACATTAACACATAAATACATAAACACATAATTTATAATTAATAGAAATAAAGTATTTAATTCTGCAAAGATAATCCACCATGATATATTTTATTTATTAACTAACAATGTTGTTCAATAATATTGACATGAAATAATAGAATATTCAGTTATATTTTTAACAATATATTATTAAGTTCTTTAATTATGAGTTAATATTTGAAAATAAAATGTAATAATTGTTTATTCATTTGATAGGTAATTATAATGCATTCTCATATACTTTCATGTATTTTTTTTATTTTTCATCCTATTTTAAAATTTTCTTTGAAAAATTATTATTATATTCTAATATTCTTATATCTTAATGACATTAATGGTATTAAAAATAATAAGTAGATATATATAGTATTATAAATAGTCATTTACATAAAAGTAATTTCGTTCAATATGATTTACATATAGAAATTCAAGGTATAACTACTATTTATGTATCTAATTAGAAGTTTTGTCATTCTAGACGTATTAGCACATGAAAGATTATAAATACAAAAAGACTGTAATCAGAAGATTTGAAGAGAAAAGATTTATTTAGGATGCCATTAAATAAAAGTCGCAAGTTTGAAAAAGTATATTACTTTAAAACTACTTTGATTGTGGCAATTGATTTGAATACTTTCTGGATTAGCATACTGTGCTTCCCACAGTATGACCTCGTTTCGAATTACAAGTGTCTTTGTTTTCCAATAACATTCGAACAACGAACAGGGCAAATCATTCCTTATTAATTTCTTTTGTACCAGGTTTTTGTCAATAATATTAGTCTATTAAATTAAATCGATTTATGTGCAGTACTTGCTTTTCTTATTCTAAATAAGTTTTCCTCCGATAATAATATTCCACATTTTCCGTATTGTTTACAGTTTAAATGCAGAATTTTTTTAATGAAAACAGTTCACTTAAGAATAATATTATGAATATTGTAGAAATAGATATATAAAATAGTTGATAAAAGATAAAATAGTTGGTGAATCTTAAATTGTGTTAAAAAGTCAAAAATTCATTATTCGTTTGTAATCATGCAATTAATGCATACATCTGATTGCTCGAATTGTATGTATTCTCACTCTTCTCTTTCATATGATTTTCTCATTATACTATAATTCTAAATCAATAGTTAAGTCGAGATATATTTTATCTTCGCTGCGAGGTCATCTCTACATATTATTGGATAAAATAATTTCCTAGTATAATAAGATACGCAGCAAAAGAAAATTTTTTATTTGAACTAATTTTTATTTACACCAATGCTATTACAGATAAAATAGATAATTTGCAATTATTTTTTATATTAAGATGATTTAATTTTTGAAAAAAATATTATAAAGTTCATAATTTTTTATAAAAGTAATATTTAGGTATTTGTTTATAACTTTGCATACTTTACAATAGACTTAGTAAAATATTATGCATTAATAAATAAAATTATTATTGTCTTAGTTTTTGTATAAAATAATTTTTTATTATTACTCTATTTATATATTTTTAGAATAATTTCATGCAGTTCTTAATTTATATGTTTAAGACGAGTTTCAGTAATAATGAAAAATATATAAATTCTTCAATATCCTTTTATATTAAGTATATTGGAGACCCTTAAAATAATGCGGGAAATAAATGGTGGGAGTATTTTGGAAATTACCGCTCAATGTTGCCGTTGGCACGAATTTAATAACATATAAAAAAACAAAGGATGAAAAAGGCGCGAAGTATCTTGGTGAGGGGAGGAACGGGGTGGCCCATGAAATGAATCTGCTAGTAGACACGAGGTCGGTCAGGTCATGTATGTAAAGGTTATATTTTTCGTTATTCGCGCATGTCTCCGTAGACTAAGATAGCGGTTAGAAGTTGCGAAAGGGTAAGAACCGATACCCTTATTAGTTATTCGCGAAGTGACAATTGTTATCATTCGCGTGGTGTCTTGGCACGTGCTGGTTGTAAGGTGATTCGGAGACAAAGAGTTCTCAAATCAACCCCAGTGGGAAAGATTTGAACTTCCCTGGGAGAGGATTAGAAACTCCCGGTAGCCGATCCGGAGGACAAGAAGAGAGAGTAAGTTCCTCGAGGCCAGGTTGAGTCTCCAAGACGTTGGAGATGACCCGTTGTCCACACCCTCACCCCAGTGAGTTCCTCTGCGGCCACGTAGTCTCCAAGACGTTGGAAACAACCGGGTGTCCGCACCCACACACGGATCGGTCACCTAGGACGTCCGGGCTGTATGAAGTTCGAAACGCACCAGTGTCACGGCGTTGGTCAAATATCTAGCTGGCTAACAGGTATTTTAAGTAAATTTCAATACGAGAGCTCTCCCACGCGTGTATTGCGAAACCGTTTCAATTAATATAATTATAGATTTAGATATTGTAAATTTGCGTTAGTTTTTTTACGCCTCGCGGCCATTAGGGATTTTTAAATAATGCAAAATAATTTCATTAAAACAACAATCAATGACTTTTTAATTTCCTTCCGTCTTTCCCCTTTTCCTTTAAGAACTGACGCATTTGGTAAGTAGCTTATAAACTGCTAAAAAGTATATTGTGAAATAGTAATAAGATTTCAGCTATGATTACGATTTTCGTTGCAATTAAATTTAATGGTTTTATTATTCGACTGGTTTTTCATTTAACGAATAAGTAAATTTAATTTTTATCAATTACTAAGTTTATGTAGGTAATATAGTTATTTTATAATCAAAATATTCCAAGTTTTATAATAAGTTGTACATAATATATAAAAATTCGAATTTTAAAAATTTGTACAGTTTATCAATACAACTTCTCGTAAGTGTTTAAGGTCAATGTATAATGTAAAACATCAATATAATAATATGAATGTACAAGCTTGTGTCGATGTGTATGCGATTGGATGTAGAAAATACGATAGAATCTTATTTTGTGTCAGTAAGTTCAGTATTTTAGATATTATAGGCTTATTTTTTTTCTCAAAAATAATAATAATAAAAAGAGCATTCGTTAGAAATTTAGTTATTAAATAAAATATTAAATTTCATAACTGTTTTTTATAATAATTAAATATATTAAATAAACTACTTATATTCAAACTAAAATACGAAATTCTAATGTATTAAATTCATAATTTTCTCAAATTTATCTCTACGGTATTTTCTTATATAAAAAGCTTCATGGCTATATAAAATATGAAATTATAATTTCTTATTAATTGCATAAATAACATTTAAATATAATTTAATAGTATTTACATATTTATAATGAAATATAGTTCTGAAAAACTATTGTAAAATGAATTTTAATGTATGGAATAAATATTAAATAAAAATATTGATAATATCACGTAAATATTAACATAATAAGTACCATATTAAATAAAATGTATCCTATTAAATCAGATGTATGCTAAATTATCTTTAATTTAATTATGTATAAGTATTGGAAAATAACGTATACTGAATAATAAATCTAATGTGCTTCAATAAATATATTAAATAGTGTAATTATAAAACATTATTATATCTTAAAATTATTTTATTGATAAAATTAATTTTAATTTAACAAATTATTTTAGTTTTATTAAATTAATTAAAAATATATTCTCTTCTTTATTTTTTATTTTTAGAAAGGAATTAACAAGCAAAATATTATTACAGATAAACTCAGTTGAAATCAGAATTATTAGAAGAAAATTTATTTAAATCATTTACATATTTTATCTGCCGTAGAAGAAAATACATATTTTTCTAGATTAAAATAAGAAATCTGAAGATATGATCATTTCTATTTGAACATGATTTCTTTAATTCAGGGGGTGATATTGCCTAGAGCAAAATATATTTATAGATAAATTATGTATACCATTGGCAATGATATATAAAAAAATGTAATTCTTATTCGCAAGAATGATCAGTAATGAGAACACGAATATGAAAATTTTTAAATTTATTGAAAAGAAACATATTTAGTTAGATTATGAATGTTGTATTAGTTATTGATAATTTTAAAAAGTTCTCAACGATAGATTATTATGAAATTTGTTTATTATAGTTTAAATAATAATAATTTGTTAAATTATAATTATTTTTTATAAAAATATTATTAAAGAAAAATTTTATATTATATGGACTATTATTAAAATCTATTTAAATATTATTCTAATAATATATTGAAGGATTTATTAAAATATCATTGTTTAATAAAAACCTTGGTTTGATATTGTTTTTTCATTTGAGCGATTATAAATTTATAAATAATATCTCTAAAATAATAGAGATATACAATAAAAAATCGCTATTTTATTTAATGAATATTTAATATCAAGTACGCACAAAAGTGTAATCGAATACGTAAACTGAATAATAAGTTACTGATGGTTGGTAAATTGTAAGACGAAACTAAATTTTGTAATACGCAATATAAAAGTATTTTTCTAATAATATTATATATTATTTTTTAAATGTGTAATTATTTTTTGTTTAAATGATTTATAGAGTAACGTATAAATAAATGAAGTACAGAAGGACAGAGATATTGCCTTAAACTAGATACTTACGTATGAAATATTTTATTAATTCTGTAAAATTCTTTTCTATTATAAATTTATAAGCTTAATGTAAATGTAAATGTAATAGCTATCTATAATTATGATAAAAAATTAAAATGATCACGTAATAATATTAAAAACCTTATATAATAATAATTTAAAAAAATTTTTTTTTAAAATTGTTATTTATAATAAACATATTATAAATATTATTAAACTACAATTAAAAGGTTTATTTAATAATAAAACTTATAAATCCGGAATCCGATTGTGACTACGCGTGGGGGATGGACTTGTCAATTTATCTTGCGGTTATTATTTGCGATCCTCTCTTTTTCCCGTTGACTTCAGGTCTTCAGGCGGTCGCATCGTACCCTCCCCCCTTTCGATGCCCTCGGTACTGCCTTTCTGCGCAATGACCCGGGTACGGGGAAATCTTCCCCAATTCTGTGTCCTTTTCTTCCTCAGCGCGTTTCTACTGTTAGACGTCAGTATAATGTGATGATAAAAAATTATTGTTGAATATCATATTTGATCAGAGGCTGGATGAAATGATACATTTGTAGTTGACTCAGAAAATCAAGTGTCTCAAGATTAGCTGTCGACGTTTTCAAATAACTTAGAGAGTGAGAGAGAGTGAGAGAGAGAGAGAGAGAGAAGAGAGAGAGAGAGAGAGAGAGAGAGAGAATTAAGATGTTTCATGATTTATACTCGATTAATCCTTTTATTTAACCTCTGTTATACATAGATAGTTCTAACGATTTTTTAACTATAGATAAATCATTTAATAACACATGAAATTATTTATAAAAGCTAAATATTTACTATTACCTAATCATAATATTTATTTAATTGCTTTCATGTATTTATTCTTATATATGAATTACCAAATATTATCCATTATTATATAATATATTCTTTTATAATAAAAATGTACGCTTAAAAGTAAAATTCTTCTATTACCGCTATCAATAATCTTTATTCATGACTATAATATCGACATTTATTAAAGCTTTTTTTCTATTGGTTGTTTTGACGAAAGCAATAATTTTAATTCTTGATTTTAAAAAAATGATTTCAACTACATATTTTATTGAAATTTTATTTCATATTTAATTTTTATTTTAAATGTGAATGTTTATGATCACTTAATAAAAAATAGAATCGCCCAGCATAAAAAGTAAGTATGGAATTATATTATAACTGAAATTTATTTTATTCTATTTTTCTACGAATTTCCAGTCTAAATAATTTTATTGTTTGATAAAAGAAAAAGAAAATTTTGTAGTTCTATTGAAATATCTGCTATTAATTTGAAATCACTTAATAGAACAATGTGAATTTCTGTATATTAAAATTCAAATTTTCTTTTAAATTCATAAATTTGTAAAAATTTCTATCTGGCATGATAATTAAATTGTAAAATTTTGCGCGCGTGTGTGTAAGTGTAAGTGTGGATTATGTGTGTGTGTGTGTGTGTGAGAGAGAGAGAGAGAGAGAGAGACTAGCAACAAATGGGTTTCATACTCTGTAGTTTATATTTTACTAATTTTTTAATTTTTACATATTAAAATATATATATATACATAAATTTTTTAATTAATTTACCTTATTTAATTTCTAGATATTTCTGTCAGGAATCACCGCCAGTAACCATAGTTCGTTTGAGGGCAGCTTAAAAATTAGTAATTCAGCCAAGGCTCATGAAAATAATCTGGTAATATTATATTTTGAATCTATTCAAGCATCTATTTAATTTAAATCTTCTACATAAATTCGTATTTAGAAGTATATTTTTTATTTTTTACGTATAGATGAAGATAAACTATTTCTACATCTTGATAAATTATAAGTTCTTATTTATTTTCATATTATAATAATTCTAAATAAGTTTTTTTCTAATATATTATTAAATACAACTTAATGTCGAAAATAATGCATTATAATAATTATTAATATTTACATTAATTAATGTAAATATAAATGTAAATAACTCGAATATAGTGTTATTGAAAATTCATTTATGTTTCATAATTTAATTTATATTGCATTATGGACAAATAAAACTAACAAAATAAACGTATAAATTATTAATCATGAATTAAAAAGTAACATTAATTCCTTACACTTTTAAAATTATACGTTAATTAATTAATTAGTTAATTGAAAATAATTATTAATGACTACATAATAACTTACAACTAATGCATATTATAAAATATTGCCCTGATACATATAATAAATAAATAATTTTGTTTAAAAGGCTCAGAAATTATAACAATAATTTGTAAGACAAATTTAAATTAAGATTAATATAAAATTTTCTTTTTGTTACAAAAAAGTTATTACAACTTTTGCATTTTTCAGATTTTCAACAGTAAGGAACTGATATTTTCATATGAGAACAAGAGAAAATTATATTATCCATTGTATAAAAACATATCTATATTAAATTTTAAATACACAATAAAACTTTAAATTTAGTTATGAATAAAATTAATTACTTTTCTTAAATGTGCAAAAAGAGTTAGGAATTTGACATTAAAAATTTTTTCGAAATAATAAATTTCTTGTGTCTTGAAGGTCTTGAAAAATTCTATAAACTTTAGTCGTATGCTTAAATTCAGGTTATATGAAAATTCAACTCAGTTTTTAAATCTCTCGTGCTGAACTTATGTTTTAGCTAAATTTTGGATAAAATGTATATTTTGAAAGTATATTTTTTACAAGATTTTATCCTATAGTCCAGAATATATTCATATTCCGTTACTTATTTATGAATTTACATTGGATATGCTAGTTTATATGCGCGCCTGGTAAAATTTCCGGTTCCCGTAGAGAATCGAAAAGGAAACGAAAGTGAATGTTTTCAATCACAACAAGACTTTGTACAAACTTTTTATACTGTTTATAAAACAATGCATTCTGAATAAATTTAAGTTTTCAAAGAATAGTACAGTTATATGTTTAATGATATGAAACATTAAGTTCGTTTAAATTACTAAATGTTTAAAAAAAATTTTAATTTTTAATTAATATTGATAACTATTGACAGATAAGTCTCTATTCCTTACATAATGAATAAAAATTTTAATGTAAGGTTTAAAATGTAAAATAATATTTATTAAAACTAATAATTGATCTAAAAAAAAATAAGAAAAGTTTATATGAAATTACGTAATGGTTTTATCATAAAAACTAGAATTTAAAAAATATGTCTTTAATAATATAAAAATAATTAATATTAATTATTAACGAACGCTGAATATTATATTTATAATTTAATTACGATAAATCACATCATTGTTATATTTGAAACTGATTTGGTTTTCATATACTAATTCTTACATTCTGATATTATCATTCTCCAATGATTTGCTATAGAATATTTTGATGTATTCATTATTTGTTTAATTTTCCAGATGAACTAAAATAGAAAGGTTTTATACATGCATTTCTCAAGTTAGTCTGTATTGAAACGCTCTCAATATGTTACTTAATCATTTTAATTTTTAAGTAAATTTATATTCTTATTGTTTATTATTTTGTTAAAAATATTGAGTTCAATATCTGGAAAATTAATTAATTAAAAATAGTTTTATTTATATGAAATATCAGATGGTAAATAATTTAGGCAAAGATTCTAACTAACTCTTAATTTCTTATTAATTAGTAATTATTACACTACAGTCATTAAAAAAATTTATATAATTAATATTTAAGAAATAATATAGAATAATATTATTCTTTGTAGTTCGAAATTTGTGCTCAAAATTTTAGAAAATTCGTTAAAGATTTGTTTTAAGCTCTTCAGATTCAATAAGATTTTTACAAAAATTTTTAAAACAATGTTCGAAAATAGATCTTTAAATAGTTAAAATTTGATTTACAACGTGTCTTATTTTTAACTATTGCTAAAAATAATACCAAATATTTTCCTATAAAAACTATAATAGATCGACAGAATTTACTATATTTTTATGCAAGAAACATTCGATTATTAATGATATGTATTAATAAAACATAAATCCAGAAATATCCATGTAAATAATCAATGTACTACTTTAGTAAATATACCCGATAATTTTTTTTATTTTAGAGAAGTTACATTATTGTTTTTTATTTAATAAAAAACAATATATATAATGAAATGTTTAGTAATACAGATAAAGTTAGTTTCGTACTATTTAGAAAAATATTCCGAATTCTCTATTGATAGTAATTAAAAATTATTTATGTTAATATTACCTATACTCGAATATACAATTGTTATTAAAAGTATATTCGTTATAAATTTTATTAGTACTAAATACATTTTACTCAGTCAATATCCAGTAAAATAGAATATATTTAAAACTTTTTTATACAGCAGAAATTATAAAAATAAGCTTATATGCATTAAAAAATAATATTTTTAATTTAAATAACTATTACAAATACATAAAATATAAATCACTATTAAAAATATGAATATAACAATCATTAAGATTTCATTTAAGATTTTGATAATAATATTAGAGATTTATTTTAATTAAGAATCTATTTTATAAAAAAAACTTATTTATATTACTTATTAAATATTTTGTTGAATTTAATTAACAGTGTATTTTTGATAGATAATTATATGTGTAAAAGAATTCATTTACAAGCCATATATATATATACGTAAATGTATTAATGTAAAAATATTATAAAATTTAATGAAACTACAAAGAGTGTATGTCTTTAAAATAAGAGTGAATCATAATAACGAATTTGAGTACAAATTTTGAAATGTACGATTCTAAAGAACGATGACGGTGCGAAGAACAAGTAGCTCTAAAAGCTTCTGAATATCATGAAAATATTTGAAAAAATATGAATATGTGTTAAAATATTTGCTTTATCTTACATATTTTATTTTTATTTTTATTTTTCAACACACAGAAATTTTTTATTTATAACGATAATAATGTAAAAGAATTATTGATAAATCTTGTATTTTTATTTCTTTTAAGTTTCAATTATGAATACTTATATTATTTATATAAAATTTTTGAAAATCTCAATAAACTTAAGAATTAAAAATGATTCCAGTTAATATAATTGTTACATAGATCCAATGTCAAATTAATACTGATTCTAATTCGAAAAGATGGAATTTTATTTCCGGGCAGGTTATGAGTGAATATAAATATCGTTATATATTCTTACTCCAGACTTACTTTACGATCGCTATTCCTTCAACAAACTCTTATTTGTGCTTACTATAATTATGACAACATTTTTGTAATATTAAATATGGCTTATTTATGAATTTAATTATATAAATTTTCTACGAAATAATAATTTAATGTATTAATTAATATTTTTATTAATACTATAACATTATAACTTAAAATTTATTCTAGTTAGTAAAGAAGTAAATTTATGAAATTACTATTAATGAATATAATTTAACTGTAATAAGAGAACAACCTATATCATATAATAATTTTTAAAGTTTATCGTCATAAAATATGATGAATCTGAAGCATTATAAGTAAAAAGTCTTATACAAATTAAATAGAACTACAATTAAAAAAAGAAATTAATTCAGTTTGAAAGGAGTCAAAAGGATCGGGTATATATATATACGTATAACGTTCAGATTCGCAGCTAGAGGTGCGCACATAGCAAATAAAGATTCCGTCAAGATTATCCATCTTTTACGCGTGTATCGATACGATAAGAGGGTCTCTATTGTTCTTTTGTGCTTGGCCAGCAAGTTATTTCGATCCCTCCGATATCGATGAGTGTACAAACGAGGGATAAAAATCCTCAAGTACACATCACGTTCATGCTACTAAGTGATACGAATATTCGACGGTGATCGAAGAAATTCGAACCTCTAAATTAGCCTCTGCATTCTATAAGAATGTACGCAATGAATATTTTTTACCTTATAGCAGCTTTTTTCTATCGATTATTATTTAATTATAAAATACATTGGCCTGCGATACTTCATGTTTATATGATTTATTGCTTCTATGATATTGTTAAAATTATTAATATAAAGTAGGCGTAAAGAAAAGTTATTACTTAAAAATTATTCAACAAAATTATTTTAATACAATTTGTTTTAATTCTGTAATTATTAATTTCATATATCAGCGTAGTTTTTGCCTTATTAAGATTTAATTACTCTTTATATTGCCCCACTATTTATTTTTTAATAGAGAAATTAATACGATCTGCTACAAATCTAACTATTAAATTAAGAATAAGTAATGACTACTATCCTTGTCACTAGTGAGAAATCTCGGGAAAAATAAAAACACTTAACTCGAAGGTATTTAAAATTATTTTTATTTTAGAAATGATGATTCCGACATAATTATAAATTTCGCACCAAGTCAGGGGGCAAGACTCGCTAGATAATAATATCTCCCGTCTTCTCGGGCAGGGTTTTTAAGAGCTTGAAAGGGTTTTCCTCGTTGACCGCAGCAGCCTTCGAGGCGGTTTTCTTGAAAATATCTCTCCACGATTGTTTCCCCACGAAGAAGGTTATCCAAAAATTTTCTCAGCCTCGTAATAGGATATCGTTTTTTACAGATCCAAGTGATGGTTCCTACCTTTCTCATTGAAAAGAGCACGTGTTTGAATAACGTGTTTTTCCAGAATGAACCAGTTTTTTTTTGCCTAAGACTCATGGGTTTTCGTTCCTAGCGGACCCGCATATCGCGCACCCTCGTGCACCTTTCTTTTTTCTTTTTTGCAAAATTTTAAAAGCATTGGATTCTAAATTCCTCGTCGAAGTCGCAAATTTATTTTCACATATTTTATTTACCCGTGGTGAGGCCTCAAGTAACCAATACTTGCATCAGATTTTCAGAATTTAGAAGAGCACAGTTAAGCTTCTCTTTTTGTTTATCTAAGAGGCTATTATCGTATCACTTGTATTTCACTTGTAATCGTAACAACTACATTAGTAAATACAAAAATTAAGATTTCATATATGTTTCTACGTCACCATCGAAAAAACGTCAGATAGTCTAAATGTTTAGGAAAATATGCGAAATAAGTATATATATACAATATAAATACTAAACTTAATTTAAAAAAGAAAACCGCTCTCGACCGCTAATCTATTATATTATTCATGAATGTATTCAAATAATAAGCACCAATTCAATGTCTCAATTTAAAAATTATTTGTATGAATTTTAAAACCAAATAGATCATTGTACGTGATTTATACTTTCCAAAAAAAATTCTGGATTTTATTTTTGAAAACTTTTGAATATAATTGTTCAGACAATTTTTATGATTAAGTACATCCGATTCAATTTCTAGTTTTGTGATACGACAAATTCTTCAATGGCATGTATGCACGTACGTACATGAGTACGTGAATACATGCATGGGTGGGCTTTGCATAAGAACTATAGATATTCATACAAATTTTATCTAAATAAGAACAAAAAATTAATAAAGCTCTCTTTAAATTAATAAAGATTTAAATAAAAACTTACCATTAATGTAATAAATAAAATCATCAATTCATAATTGATTTTTCAATTAAATTTTTCAAAGTTAAATATTCCTTATTATTACAAATATAAGTACAAAATGAAATTGCTGTAATCCTTTCCTGTAATTCGTTTTGTAATTCAGTAATAAAATGACACTTTATTCTGTTAATAAATCTCAAGAATAATCTTACATTCTATTTGTATATTATTTTTATTAGTACATATTCTTTTAAATTTCATTTTTACTATTTATAATTATCAAATCGAATTACACACTCATTAAATATAACATTAATTTTAATTTTTAATATAAAACAATTCATAAAGTAACTTCAATAATTCTTCACAATAATAATTTATTAATTTATTATAATATATAATTAAAAATCATTTTGTATTTCTTATATTACAAAACATTAATTATTTTAAATTTAAAGGAAAATATTCAAATGGATAATATTACATATAGAAATAAATTATTATTAATGCATCACAATTGAATTTTTTTTTTTTTGTAATAAGATATTACATGTTTTATATATAAAAGTTTCGTAACCAATTATACGTTATTTCTCTCATATATAATATATTAAACTATAATTAAGATCTATTTAATTTACTTAAAATATTTTTACTTAAAATACTTAATATACTTAAAATTTACTTAAAATTTAGATTAGTTTTTAAGATTTTATGTATCTTATAACAGTGGCACGTTTATGTTATGACAAAATACTCGTGATCGCTCACTTTATCTTGTAGCTCAACTTGATTACGATATATTACTTCATTTATTGTCATCTCTTCGTTTCATATATAGAATGATATTTATATCTTAATAAGTAAGGAAAAACGAAGCATAGAAGAATCAAGCTTGAACGTGTTTGTTAATAATTCATGAGCTTTTTCTTACAGAATATTTATTATCTTTGAAAATTGTCAATATATATAAAAATCTTTTTGAACAAATTACGGAATATATTTTACCTTTTAAAAAATATTTTTATATCATCGATCAATTCTGAAAATATTTCTTAAAATTAAAAAAATGTATATCCAATAATAAGACATGTTTATGTTCTTAATTAATTTGATTTTATAATAAAATTATTATTAATAATAAAATTAATTCAAAGAAATTGACAATTAACGTTTTTTTACTTTACATATTAACCAATTCATTAGTCATACACTAAATTTAAAATATAATATTTTCTATGAATTTTTGTAAAGCTACAAATACTTTACAATACAAAATTCTTATCTGTACAAGTATTGATAAAAAAATATTGTAAGAAAAGGAAGTATAAAAATAATTATTTAAAAAAATATTTATTTTTCAATAATTATTTGATATTTTTCTTATATATATGAATATATTGATTTTATTTATTATTCTAAATTATAAATCATTATATCATTGCATTCAATTTTTAATTTTCAGTATATATAAATTAAAAAGTTATTTTTCATACCTATGCATGCATTGATTGATTCTTTTATCCTTATATTTTTTTTTATTGAGATATATGGATTTCACAAATGTAACATGTAGTCGTCACACGTTGAAGGAGTCTGCATAAAACCTACTAGAGTAAATATTTTTCAATAATATTTTTCGCAATTACTTTTTTATTTAAAATTTAACTAATTTTAATTAAAATTACAAGAAATATCATTATACAAATAATTGTATTCTAATTTAATATTAATTTTTTTGTAGAATCTTTATAATCGTATTCTTGATAAAAAAAAATCAAATTTAAAAATTAGTTTCAAAATTTTGATACCTTTATTAATATATTATTATTATTATTATTGTTATGTTAAGGTTAATAAGTCCAGGAGACGGAAGTGAAAGTTTGTACAAGTAAAATACAGCAAATGAACAATTTATTTTATTATTTCTCACGCGGGAAAATAACCCCTTCCCTTCCGAACCAAGTAGGAGAGAGACCAAGTAGAAGAAAGCTTTTTTATAATTATTTATGCGACTTCAACTAAGCCTGAACTAAACTAAACTTAAACTAAACGCTATCGTGATTGGATCCTTGATGTACAAAAGAGAGCTCTTTTATCTGAACTACTTTGAGCGTGTGGAACGGATGTGGAGATGTCAGCCCATTGATGACGGAAGGTGAGCGTGAGGTAACCACCGCAACGCAGCCTCGTGCCCTACGAGGAGTCTGCGAGGTAGCCTTGGGCCCTCGGGTTATTCAAGGTTCCTTACCTCCGACAGCTAATTCACTCTCGACCGGGCTTACTTTAGATCGGAAACGCCGTAATGATGTTTACACGAGTTCACGTCTCACTCGCTCCCATTTGCCAACCGTAACGCTACACGAGCTGCACACTCATAATACTCTTGGTAACAAGGACAACTCTTTCAACGGCGCGAGACAAAATTCACACAAAATTGGATTCTTAAGCAACATATCCGAGCCTAAGCTTTTTGCTTTCTTTTAATAGCAGCTTGTTTATACGTACGTACTTGCGGTATATATAAAATTCAATCCTCACGATTACTTTCCTACAACGATCTGCCTACGAAAATGGTAATTATATCGTTTGACGATTTTATAAGGTGTTATGGACTAAAAAATCGATTTATCTTTTTCATAATAATTTAAATTTCGTATAACATATACTTTTTGATATAAAATAAAAAAGTGATATCGAATTTTGATCCGTTAATAAAACTTATTTTTATGTAATATTGTAGAGAAGCAATATTTCTGTACATTACAGAATATAAGAAAAAGTGAACCAATGTGGCGAATGAAGTGGAGAAACATAACTTCCCCGGCTGGACCGAAAATGCCTAACAGCGATAATAAGCACAAAGGCCTCGGTTACTCTTAGGACGCGCATTGTCAGAGAAAACGCACTGGAAGGCCGCCTCTCCCCATCTCGGGTCATCGATGGCAAAGCAACCTTTGCCCCGAGGTTGACGTTCGGCCGCCGAAAACCAGTGTATTATGAGGCGTTCGGCTAGGACGTACACTTAATAAAGGTTTACTGAAAATCTCAGACCGCGTTTCTCTCGCCTTCTCGATTCCCGTTCCTTCTCTCCCTCGCACTCACTCCGGTCAACGAGATAACGAGCACGCTAAATAACTATCAACTTTCGATCAGTTTATAGATCGTATCAGAGAGTTTGTTGTATAATTTACACGTAGAAGCTTCCTCAGCGCATTCGTGTTATACATGGGATTACAAACGTTTATGATTAAAAAAAGTTGGAATTTCCAAATAGAGACTATTCCGACTTGATCAAAACTAGCACGTAAGCGAGTCTTTTGAGTTGTTTAAACAAAAGATTTGCCTTCAAACAGTTGCTTCTCAATGTAACTTTTAATTAAACGTTTATTGCTTTTTACCGAGGAATGCAAGTACAAAAAGTTTTTCTTTGTTTATGAAAACGAAAACTACTCAATGCTCCGCAAGGCTAAAGAACTTCCGAATAAATTTTACAGCTTTTCTAAAAACGTAAATAAGATTCTTGTGTCAATGGCAATAACATTAGCCTTCGGTTTATCTGCATCGCGAGATGTTCCGGTGCTTTCATATCTACAATATCGGTTCTTCGGTACATCAATATAACGTATCAATAGAAAAATAGTTAAAAGCTTCCATTCATATTAGGTTTTCATTAAATACATTCATCGCAAATTTAAATATTATAAATATAAATAAAAATTAACTTGTATAAATTAGTACTAAAGACGTTTTTCTCGTATATTTAAAATTTTTCATCTTGAAATTTTCATCGATAAAATAAAGTCTGAATATTTTGATGAATAATTAATTGAATTTGATTGTTTTTAATAACCGTCATTTTAGTTCCCTTCGTAATATTTTAAGATACATTACTATTTTTATTGGATACAGAGTTAAGAATAAAAAGCCACTAATGCTGCAGTTGTATGCATCAATTTTAATAAATCTTGAGATAATAAATGTAATTACAATCTAATTGCCTATTGGTAGAAACAGTGATTCAAAAAGGAAACAAATGAAATTTACAAGGACGGTGAAAATATAGAAAATCTTTTACTAAATAGTAACAAGTTTTATTATCTTATAAAATTTTGGCAATTTTAAAATTACATATCACCGAAAAATGAAAACAGATAAGGAGGAATAGGAAATGAGGAAAACAAGAAAACATAAATTCTAAACGATGTGTAATAATCTTCTTCGTCATTCTTCAAAATTCGTCCAGAGACTGCAGTTAAATCTACCATTGATTTAAGCTCGCAGCATATTTAATTGTATGTCCGCATTTAGAAGGAGAAAGTGAAATTAAATTTTTCACTACGACTGAAATGAATCTTTTAATATGAAGCTCTTACAAAAGCTTTCTTCGACAATAATCGTTTATTTTATACAACGTATAAACTTTTTTCATTATCGTAATAACGTTCAATTATAAAAACATTAATATTTAATTGAAAAAGTTAAAAAAAAAACAATACGATAAGGCGTCAAATTGTATCAATGTTCTAAAACATTAGAAAATTTTAATCACTTTCTAACTGCGAAATGTTCTCAGATAGCAGAACTCATTAATTTACTTATTTTTAGTATTATAATTATACAACAGACAAACATTCATTTCTTTAATTGTAAAATTTATGTAATTGATAATTTCATCTACAATGTATAAATAGATATAGTGGGAATATTTTACAGTTATAAATTCTGTTAGAGACTGTTAATATAAGATAGAAAAAAATAAGTTGCGAAAAAAACTATAACGAAGGCACATGGTCGTGCAGATCACGCTTCGTCTGCCGAATAACGTTGCATTTTCGAATTGAAAGGGCTGCGATTTGAAGTTAAGGTGCTATTAATCGCGAGGTCATAGAGTTTTGCCAACGTTTGATAGCGTCGTGGCATGTGCTGGTGATTTGGTTGATCGCGAGTGCGGGAGTGTTCGCATCAACTCCGAGGGGAAAGGAATTGGGCTTCCCTGGCAGAGGATTTAAAACTCCCGGTGACCGGTCCTGAGGAAGTTAGAGAGTTAGAGAGAGGGAGAGAGAGAGAGAGAGAGAGAGAGAGAGAGAGAGAGAGAGAGAGAGAGAGAGGTTCCTTGGAGTCAAGCCAGTGTCCGCACTCACACACGGATCGGTCATCCAGGACGTCCGGACTGAATAGAGTTCCAGTAAGGTAAAATTAAAATAAAAATTTGATTTTTTTCCTCCTTGTTAGCGAAGGTTTTCTTGTTACTTCGTGTCGATTAGTAATCAATAAAGTTTAATTCTAAAAACAAGTAAACCAACAACTTTTATTTTCTCAACTCCTCTCCTATCATTATTTAGAAATTCACGCGTATGGTGAATAGCTACATAACTGCTACAAATTCATTTCGATTACTTAGCTATAAAATAGATAATTTATACAATATAATGTATAAAATGATTCGGATGATATACTATTTTTTATTTTAAAATTGCCTTGCAATGCCCTACATGCTATTATTATTACAAAAAATAATCAAATACTAATGAATTAAAATTTGATAATTTCTTTCGCAAATATAAAGGCGTTTGATGTTAATACAAATAAAGACAAGGAATATAAACATAAAAATGGAACATTTGAAGATATCAGATGACTCTTCACGTACTTTTTGCCGACTTTATATTTAAAGCGATGTACTTGACTTATTACGCGATAAATTTATCGACCACCGCTTTTCTTTTTTTCTCATCCCCTCCCCTCTCATTGAAGAATTGTATAGTTAAGCAATATATCTTTATGAAACTATCGAAAACGAAAATTTTGACTTTATATCATAAAATCTGTAATGGCTTCTTTCTCTAATACTTTTCATCCAGACTGCTTTTAAGATTTCTTTTCATTCTTAACAAAATATTTGATTCTATTAGAAATGTAAATTAATAATATTTGAAATATTAAGGAATTTCTATTTTTAAGATTATTTTCTTATTATAAAGAAAATCGTATATGCTAAACAATACGAAACCCTTAATACAATTAACTAAAATTTTATTGATGTATTTATGTGATTTATTGATCTAGGTAAAAAATACTAATGAAAATTAAATTTTCTATTCCTGTTAAATTGTTTATATTGATAAAAAATTATGCAAATTTTAATTATTAAATTATTAGATATTCTTTTACTCAATACAGTAAATTGACTCACTTATTATTGACTCACTCACTTATATATAAATTTTAGACTAGCATATCATATCAGTAATTACAAATACAATATATCCATTCATAAGAATCTTTTAATTTTACATAAAAATATGTATATACTATTACAAAAAGTTATCTTCATATTTCTGTTATAAGGAGAATAATGAGATTGGTACATTTTTAATTTCTGATTATATTATACAAAATGAAATATACGGTGTTTTATCATATTTTATGTACAAAAATTTTCTAACCTTATAATTAGACTAGTATTTAAGATAATGCAATAATCAATTACATTAATATCCTTATTAAATATTTAATTATTTTCCTTTATAGAATAAACAAAAAATTATATTTCACATTCATTTCTATAAAACACATATTCTTATTTACTCACGATATAACTTCATAAAATAATTTTATTGATAAAAACTACGTGTTGCAGCATTGAATTTGGTAATGAAATGCCCATGAATAATCTACACTTTATTTTACAGAAAGAAATTATTTTATTTGTTGCTTAATTACTACTACCATAAAAGACATTATTTTCTCTTGGAGGAGGAAAGAGCCGTTTACCTTTAATTTACGTACACTACAGGTATAGAAAAACCTCGTTTTCTCTGGAAGGAGGAAAAAACTGTCTTATAAACTAACGCGCGCTACAGTTAAATCGCTTACGATTAAAGTGGTAATACCTATATTAACCCTTTGGTTGTATACTTATCCTAACGCGCGTTCACCACGATTGAAGAGGAGTAGCCGGTTAAGTCCGGAAAAACCCTGACGGGCAGGTCGTAGGTTACAACGTGTTTGGTTCTGGATAATCGCAGGTGACAGGTGCGCTGGGTCTGGGCAGGAACTCACTGCTGTTCTAATGGGCAACCAGTTCGTTGGGCAATAAGCCAGAGCAGTAACGGCGTTGTGATGCTCCGGTGTCCGGCATATGAGCACGAACAGGCCAATTCGGCTCACGCTTCCTCTTTCACACCCTCTAACACTAACTATTACCCACTCCCTAAGACCGAACGCGCTCTTTCGTAATGAATTTATTATACTTCCCTTTTGTTTTACCTATGCTGCATCGAGAGAGAGAAAGAGAGTCGTGACATTCCTCACTTGAAAGTAGTCTTCTAACTGACCCCAAAAACCTTTGTCTTGCCCCCCCCGCCACCCATTGGGCCACTCTTAAAAAGACGATCGCGTATGGACAGTAATATCTCATTATCCCCGCCACTATTCGTACAATTTCAAGCTACTAATGTTATTTAGAAATCGTCGAAAAGCAACGATGATGACCTTGAACACTATGATTTAATCGAATATATCGAAAATACTTATAGTCTCCATATATATTATATGGATATTAATATACAATATATTATATTGTATTACATGGAGTCCATGTAATACAAAATATAAAATCAAATTATTATTCAAAATAAATAATCAAATTATAATAAATTGACTACTTCTATCGCATTCAGTAGAAAATAAAATATTCAAATCAAATTTCTTTTTTATTTTAATAACGAATGCTTCTGAAAATTATTTCGAAGTTTCTAAATTTTTTTGTATATACAATTTTTGTAAATTATTTAAATGAAAAATATTTTTTAAAATCATACAGCTCCAAACATTTTACATTAATAAGTTAAAGCTAGTTATATAGTTATTTATACATTTGAGTAACAAATGTTACATAACATCTATTTACTGTTTTATTGAATGAAAAAAATGGTTATGAATCTATAGAGATATTAAGAGAAAAATATTATTCATATTAGTATATTTTGTTGTTTAATCGAAAGAAAAACGTTTGAAAAGATTTTATTAATTTAAAAATATCTTATTTAATATATTTAAATGTATTTAGTTATTCTTTAGATGCTTCTGTTATCTCGTATTTATTATATAATATTCTATAAATATTCATATAAATACATTGTATTGAACTGACAGATAAATGTTTATCAAAAGAATAATTGATTTAGTTTCAGGAGAATCGTCTATTGTAGAAGAACCTATTATCTTACCAATAAATTGAAAGTTTAATACTTCGATATTATTTTCTTACAATTAAGAATGTGAAATTGAAGATTTCAAATTGAAAGCTATTCGTGCCAATATTCTTAAGTAATTCAAATAAAATGCCGAGAAAGATGTAGAAGCAGACACATCGCGTTGTAAGCACCGACATGTTTTTTGAGTCTCGAATAATGTAATTTTATACGCAGCATTGCTTTAGAATTCGTTCTTTTTTTTTCAATAAAAATGTAATTAAATGTCTAATAAAACATACTAATGAAATAAAAAAAAATTAAAATTTAATAAAGATTACGATAGCTGTTTTAATCATATTAAAATTATTTTTTCTAACACGTGAATTAATGCAAATCAATTTTATTAGGTAGTCAAATTATTAGCAAAAAATAGATATTTTTTGATCGAGTATTATATAACATGATAAAGCTAGAAAAATCGAATTTGTACAATATCGAATTTTTCTTATTACCAATTATAGTTAAATGCTATGAATACAGTCATGTTTACCATAAATCATGCATTTTTATCTAATTTAATATAAAAATTCAATATGGAACAAGTAATAAGAAAATAATGAAAAAACCTATAGTGATATTTATGCGTATTTATTGAATCTTAGAATAATTCACGATACTATAATGTTAAATAATTTAAAGAAAATTCTTTAAATGAAGGAATTATATACGTGGTAATATATTTATCAATATAATGATGTTTTTATAAATTATATATATTATCATAAGAATAATACATCGTAACAAATTTTTTAAAAGCATTAAAGAATTTAAAAATTTATAATACATATACGTATATTGTATGTAAATATTGTAATTAGAATATGAATATTTGTAATAAAATGGACTAAAAATTATTATCTTTAAAAATGATTCTTTAGAGCATTAGCATATTTAATTGGATTAAATTAAATTAATGAAGTTTAAATCTTATCAATCAGAAAATGACAGTGACATATCGAAATCTACTTTTTATCATTGCATCTTAATCATAAAAAGGATCGTATAGAGATACATAAAAAAAATCGAACAAATCCAATAAAAAACACTAGAAAATTCAAAAGCAGTTGAGTCACGCTCTTTTGCTTCAAATAGCAAAATCAAGTACATTCGGTTGCATGAAAATTCAATAATCTTGAATTTACGTGCGTGCCATTGACGTTTCCCACTGAGAAGCTGAGCAATCCGTCCAATTCTGGAATATTTAAATTTACTTGATTTTATGATAAAACTATCAAATCGAGTAAAAATGTTAAATGAAAATATATAGTTTCTTTTTAATGGAAAGATAATACAACTATTTACTTAATCACCAATTAAAAATTTTTTTTTATGACATATCAGTCCTTAGGATTTGAAATTTCAAAAATTTTAATTATTAATTTCTATCTAATTTAATCATTATAATAGTAGTTAAAAATAATAAAAACAGTTAAAATAATAATAATAATAATGATGATGATGATGATGATTATGATTATGATAATGATGATGGTATTACGTATTATAATTTTAAAGTTGCTAGAAATTTATTTAAAATTTTCATCCCGTAATTAGCAGGAAATAATTGATATAGTAAGATAAATATAAAAAAATAAAGCTAACTTAATTTTGTTCGCAGGATAGGGCATAGTATATATGTATATATATATATATAATAACTATTCATTAATGAAATAAAGTTTATTATTTACTATGATTTGAATTTTCTCCTTGCTGTCTTCTGTGGTGAGGAAATGTTTTCTTCAAAATACTCAAGAATATAGCCGTAGTGTATTGCTTAGAAGACAACGCTTGGTACTTTGAGCTCGTTAATACGAAATGAATCTAAAGTAAGCTTCATTATGAGGAAAGTCGGAAATGTGTATAAAAAGAATAAATGATTTATTCAATTTGAGACACCAAAGTGAAGAAAGAGCGGGTACTAAAAATTGCAAGTGACGCTACAAAGGAATTTCCTCACCTGGATTTTGAATAATGCAAGCTTACAAGCCTGCTTAAAACCTATTGGTTTTATCCTATTGAATTGCTCCTCATTTTTCGAATACTCTTTTCTACCCAAAGTTATGCCTTGGCCCCCCTTCTTCTATGGACACAAACTTTCGCTTCTCTAGCGAAATCAGAAACGGACTAAGATTGCTTTTAGATTGGCTAGAATTGAAAATGCCTTAAAGATTTTCTTCATTTCTGATTCGTGTGCTGTATCTTGAAGTACATATACTTGACCATTTTAAATCGCTTCAATATTATTTATATTCAAGAAATTTACATATGTACGTCATTACGTCGTACAGAATAATTGACGTAAGTAGCTGCTGACATTTCTTAAAAAGCATTCCGTTTTATTGCAATAAATTCACTTTCAGCAAATGACGTAAGTTCCCAATTATTTTCTTCCAAGACTAATTTTATCAAATCGTTGAAATATTATTTCGAATCAACTCCTTCATAAAAAAAATTTCTATAGAATTAAAAAATGAAATGATAAAAGGAATATTTTAATTAATATTCAGAAATTTCAACCGTTAAAAGATAATATATGAAATATATATATATATATATGTACGAGCACATGGCTTCTAAGACGACCAGGTGCCTTGCACTTGTCGACTTAATGAGTTGTGCATTTATTTGTCTTTTACATATATGGCAGGATATATGTAAGATTTTAAGGATATGACACCACGCTAAAAGAAAATGAACTTCACACATAGTTCTTTTTTAAATAAGTGACTTTATTTTTACAATAATTAACTTATAATTATATGGAGTACGAGTAACGATTACCCAATTGTAAACTATGCAAGAGTAAGACTAGTAGTGTCTTCATCTCGCGAATTAGCTCTATTTATAAACGATTTTTGTCCCTGAGTAGGGATAGCTTTTTAATTTACGTTTCTATTGGCAGTGATATTGATATTTTTGGAAAAAGGAAATCACGTGCTCTCGTCCATCTTCGCTTTTCCTTCTAAAAGCCGTCGCTTACAAAAATTTCAAGAAATTTATAACATTGAACGTTGATGGCTTTGTCGAAGTTAGCAAAATTCGCTCTAATGATCGTTGCGATAAATTTATAGTTAAATTATATTTCGTTGCTGCGTTGCAGTTAAGGCTAGGTCTTAATAATATATAAATATATGAACATATATAGCTGTTTAAAAATGATTGCATCAAAAATTGTTTTTTAATCCTAATCAAGATTATAGCATGAAAGTACTTCTAAGGGACTTGAAACCTTTTATATTTTAGTGATATAACTTTTTCTAAACTAATTATTCAGTTTATATAATAGTTTATAAAATGTTCGGAGTTAGTATTTCAAAATCAATAATGCGTTCAAATTATTAAGTATTCTAAATAATTATATTTTTTTAGTTCTTAAACATAAATACTTGCATATTTTTATATGCATCCATATATATGTTATAACTTTCTTCTTGTTTATGAATTTTAATTTGAATTTTAAAACAAACCAAATTATTTATATAAAAAAATAATTCAAATAAAAAATAATATTTTTTCTATAAAATGTTCTATCATAACACAATTTTGGAGATTCAAATGTGAAATTAAAAAATAAAAAACAAATTTATCCAGCATAATTTACTTATTTTTTTATGTATTTTACTTTTTAATAATTAATTTATTTATTACTTATTTTTATAAAAGATATATATATATATATATATTTTGGAATATTTGTACTATGCGGTACTACAACTTTTCGTTATAATGGGTCATAGAGATAAATGGATTTTAAGATCTGTATGTATTAATAATAATATTTAATATACTTAAGCCATTTTCTCCGAAAATATCTCATTCTTATCCTATCAATTAACTTTACCATTCGACAGACTGAAATTTTAGTTAATTAAAAAAATCTATTTTTTAGAACTTTTATAAATAAATATCTTTAAATGTAATTGTAAACCTCTAAATGACTAATTAATACAGTATTACGTATTATTGTATTTTTATGCTTTATATTTTAATAACTTCAACTATGACATCTGTCTGTTTTTAATATTCAAATAATAATTAATTGCAATATAACCTGTTTTTCGTTAACTATATACACGTATCTAAAAGTAAGTAAATATGTAATTATTATACAACATAATATCTAAGGAGTTAATAACATTACTGTTATTAATTAGATTTGAGTATATTAAAATATAAGGAATAAAAGCAACATTACATGCACCGACGCTAAAATGAATCGGACGTTCAGGCTATACACTGGAACAAATATTAAAAAATTTTATTGAATAAAATTTTTACTATACTTTTTGTAAATACATGTTGTAGTTCTTCATATAAACTTTAATGTCTTGTAAGAAATTTTAATATTAATTACAACAATTATTTCAGGTAATATATAAAATATTTTCACAAAAAAATAAAATAATAAATTCAATAAGTATGAAATTTTATATTTATTAAAAAAAGATGTTGAAACTTTGTGATGAAAATACATGTCAATTATCTTAAAATATGCTTTTATTGTAAATTAATTAAAATTTCTAAAAATAAGGTAATTGATATTTGGTAATGGAATCTCAATGAGTGAAAATAGAAGAACTAATTAAACGGTAGACAACGTTTGATAAATACCTTTAATGTATCACAAAAACAATATATCTAGCAAATTCTATACAATAGATTCTGATAAAATAGAGAAACGTATTTACGGTATAACGTAAATTAAATAGTAAGAAAGATCAAAGCTAACAATTTTTAAAACTAACGATTAGTTATTCTGTATTCTTCTTTTTATTATTTTATCCCAAAATTTTTGTTCAATATTGTAATAAAATATTAAAATTTTTTACTAAACCATAAAATTATTATTATTATTTATTATTATTTATTATTATTATTTATTATTATTTATTATTATTTATTATTATTATTTATTATTATTTATTATTATTATTTATTATTATTATTGTTATCGTTAGTATTATTATAATTATTATAATTATTAAAGAATAATATATTTAATATGTAATAATTAAGTAAAATAATAACTGGATATTCAATCTGCATCTTCGAATCAAAAATTTTGAAGATTTTATTTTTAAACATCAATAATTATAGTCATATAAAAAATGTTTGATTCATTATAAATGTTGTACCATTTTTATACAATATAATCAAGTATAAGTAAAAAAATATATAAAATGTACATTTTTTATTAATAACAAGGACAATAATTTTTAACAAAATATTTATTATATAATTTTATTTTTCTAATTTTGTAAATAAAAATACGTAAAACCATAAATTTTAATAGCTATTATTAATAACATAGCATTGATATAGACATTTTCAGATAATGCATTATTCCAAGAAAGAGAGAGTATGTTGAATGAATGCATGGTATTATGTGTTATTAGAAAATTTAAACAATTGATTACAAAATAGTTCTCTTAAAATTTTCCTAATAAATTATTGTAAATTTATTTTATACAAGAGTACACAAAAGATAAATAAATTATAAATAATTTAATTTATTATATTGTTATATTTTTTTGTAAATACTTTACATAAATTCTTTAAATTTATAAAAGCATGTTTAATTAAATGTATGGCAGCAAACTGTTACACTTCTATTTTTATTATAATAAAATGTGAATATAATATTTAATTTAAAAAATTATTTTTACAGGATAGTACTTGGAGCGAATGGTCACCATGTACAAGGTAAAAAATTATCAATATTTACCACATGATTCAAAAAATATATTAAAATTATATTATTATTATTATTATATATATATAATATATAAATTAGCAGTTATCTGTAAGGTTCATTATTATAAACCCCATATTATTAAAAAAAAAAAATAATAATAGAACAAATATTCAAGTTACTCAATTCCAGCTTGTAAAATCTTCTGTTTATACCTAATTTCTAACACATTTGTCTACTAACTTTCTCAAGCTTATAATTTAAGCATTCGCCATAGTGCATTTTCACTTCTAATGTATCTACAATCTGGAATCTTACATTGTTCAGGGACGCTGAAATATAAATAAAAAAACATGCATTTAAATTTCAAGGATGAATTCATACTTATTATAGACGTAATATCAAATTTCATATAAAAAAAGATGTTCCTGGATTTATAACAATGGAAACTGAAAGTGAAATTAAAATAATTTAAACAAAAATTAATGTATTTAAATTATATGTAATAATACTATAACTAGATAAGTATGTACGTCTATAAGTTGAAATTATATTATAAGTGGAAAATCCACAGTTCCATTTAAGTTTTCATTTAAGGCGGATTTCAATCAAGGAGGAAAAAATATCTATTTATCAATAAATGACAACAGCCAATGAGACGCCAATAAGAACAAGCAAAAGAAGATACACAAAAGAAATTGCTACTTTCACTTTTTCAAATGAGTGCTCCAATTAACTTTAGTTTTCTTATCAAAAATTGCCAAAACTTACTTTTTCTTTTTTCCTGATCTGTCTAATTTTATGCGACTGTCACAAACGGCATACAAGAATCTATTGCTGAATCACCTATATGCAATATGAAAAATTCCTCAATATTAAATTTTTTTTTTATTAATACAATACGGCTTTATTAACCTTTTAATATACTAATATTCTTCTATCTTTTTTTATGGTAGTACATAGTCATAAATTTATAATTTATGGTATATGAGATAGTATGGCGGCAATTATTTTCTTTATTTCTATTTCCCGTACTTTTTTTCTCTTCTACTACTTCTAATTGTGCTTTTTAGCATGGCCAGTATTCGAAAACGCCTATTTTATGATCTTACTGCCGTCTTATATCTCCATGGAGCTCTTAAGCTATTGTCTCCCAAAACTTGTTTCTCTTTCACTTGTGCATTCACCTCTCTCTATTCTTCTATTTTTTACAAGTTTTAAGATCTATGCGGCTTGTGTATTCTCCGCCGATTCTATATGATGAGATTAGTCTTTTTACACGATTCACCATCAATCCTCCAGACTCATACTCCTTCAGTATTACTCATGTGCATGATAATTTTGGATTCTTTCTTTCCCTCTCGCACCGTTTACTTATATCTTCTAGAGCTTTTTAAACTATTATTACAAAATTCATCAACGCAAGTTTTTCTTATTATTTTATAGCTGAAAAATTTTATTATTTTTTAAAAATGAATACTTAAATTATAAAATGATATTAAAAATTCATCCATAAAATAATCAACAGCCAAATATAATTAAGAATATGTTACAAAATATTAAAAGATATAAAAATAATAATTAGTAAAATAATTAATAAAATAATGGTTGCCGAACTTAGTAGTAATTTATTACGTTTATTTAAATGACTAATTAATTATAGTAATCACAAAAATTTTGTTAAAAGTTTGATTATATATAGAAAAATAAAATAAAGGTCTTCTCATAATTATACTCTAAGCCTGTGTATAAATATCTCAATTGAATGAACTTATCAAATAAAAATTATCGTTTGGAATAATTTACATATATTCTTCCTACAATTCATTTTATTTAGTAATATTTAGTTTTATTCAATAATTATATAATCACTTCGTAATACAATAAATAATTTTATATTTACGAATTATTGTGTTTAGTTTATTTATTGAATAATTATCTTGAATAAAAAGATTTTATGCCTAAGGTGACATGTTAAAACTTTGTATAAAATTTATTTCTTTATTCAAACACATGTATTACTTAAGTACATTATTAAATATACCGATCATAATCATTAATTTATATTTTAATTAATAATAATTGTAAAGTTTAGGATGCATTCTGTATTTATCAAAGTAGAATATTTTATTCATTTCTGACTTTATTAGATTTAAATATTATATAAATAAAGTAATTAAATAATTCATCTAAGAATAAATTATTTTTTTATCATATATTATACGAAGTATACACATCTTATGTATTTTATTGAAATAAAAAATTTAAAAATTATAATTTTTTTATAAATTTTGTGGTTAGTTTTTGAAATGGATCATAATTTTTTGATATATGATAGAATTAAATAAAATTAAATTAAATATGAATGACTTTTCAATTATAACTAAGTAAATATTTTAAGTAATTTAGCGTGCTCGTTGTCTCGTAGACCGAGGTGAGTGCGAGGGAGATGAGGAGACGGGACCGGGAAGGCGAAAGTAATAAGTGCGGTTACTCTTTTGTTTGCTGTTTATTAGGCGAAGTACATAGCCGGGCGCCTCGTGGCTTACTGATTTTTTTTGTGTTGGCCGAGCATCCACTTCGGGAGAGCATAGGTCGCTTTCGTTCCGATGACCCGAGGTGGGGAGAGGCGGTCTTCGAGCGCGTTTATACTTACAATGCGCGTGCACTGCGAGTAATTAGATCCTAAAACCATTTATCGCTGTTAAGCGTACGCATATTTTTGGGTTAGCTGGGGAAGTTACATTCCCACACTTCGTCCGCCACAGTAAAAATTTTTTTACAATTATCTAATATTTAAAAATTTAATAATCGATAAGTCATACATTCATGCATTGCAAAAAACCTTTGCAAGTGGATTAAATAAATTACATTGCAATATTAGATAATCAAGTACATCAAATTTGGCAAATGAAATAGAGGTTATATAAAGATATAAATAATATATGTAATTGAATAAAATTATGTTACCAGATAGATAAGAGGAACACGAAAAGTAGTTTTCTGTTATCGTGTACAAATCCAAAATTTTAAAGAAATTAAATTTTTTTAATGAATATTAACGAAAATAAATATTTATATAATATCAAAAACTACATAACTTCTGGTGAACAGATTATCAATAAATTATGTTTTATTAGCTATTCGTATAAATATCTAATATAAAAACACAACACATTACAAACTCATTTATAATATTTTATCCACATATTTTATCGACATGAGTATGTAAAATACATTAATATAAATTATTCATAATATTATATTAAACAATATAGTATTGAGTATAGTAGACGAATGATTATGAATTTACAATAATCTCTTGCAGAAATATAATTTTATAAATAATTATTGAACTTTTAATAAAATGGATAAATTATATGTTTAGTAAAAAAATTAATTTTAATTTTAAATATGTATCTGTAAAAACATCTATAATACAAACATCTTTAATTAATTAATATTATCTTACAACCGGCTATAATAAATATTATATAATATATTGTATGATTAATAGTATATATTAGTAAATTAAAGCACTAACAAGTAATATAATTTCTTAATAAATAGAAGTTGCGGAGGAGGTATCTCCAGACAACAGAAGCGATGTCGTAGAAAGCCGTGCAAAAGCAGATCATGGAATATTAAGTACAAACTTTGTAATATACAGGTACGAAGAGGACATCTTATATTTTTAGAATTTACGCATGATAATTATTAGTAAGTCGTACTTTCCTGAACTAGAGAAATAGTAGTTTTAGGCGGACAACTAAACTAAACTTCTTGCGGTTTATAACAAGTCTGTAAATTTCAACTTCGTATTCAACTTGTATGCTCACATACCATTGGTCCATTGAAGATTATTACAGTCAACTAAATCTAAATATAAATTTGAAACGTTCTTACGGAGATTAACCAAATAAAAGATAATTTAATTTGAGTCTTATATTTCATATCAAATGCTAACTCAAGACGTGTAAAATAATTTTATAAACCAGGCAACAAGAATTTACACAAGTTTAATATTATAATTCTATTTTTTTAATACTTAAAAATAATCAATTAATTTGTTTTCATATAATGACAAATATAAATAATTTCAATTTATTGTAAAAGTAATTTCAAATATAATACAAATGTTGAATAAAGTTCAGTTTATAAACTGTTAGTATTAAAAATAATATCTATTCATATTCGTATAAACATTAATAATTATCATAAAAATAGTTGAATTTTATCTAGATTAATACAAATATTTTCTTGCAATATACATAAAAGTATTTGATTTCTTACAAATATTATCATAAGCAATATCATCATTAATTAAACAGTATATACATATTAAATAATATCAAATATTAAAATTCTTTATCCTTATTATTTTCGCCATTTACAAAAAATAAAAAACAAAATATATTTCAGAATAATAATATTGCGTATAATAAATAAAAGACATTGTAGCAATTTATAAGCTACTTACCATATCCGTGAGATCTAAAATTTATTGATAAAGGATAGGAAGAGGAAAAATAAAAGCCTTTGGTTGAATGTTAAAAATAAAATGAATTTTCTTTATTTTGTATTGCCCTAATCGCCGCGAGGCGTAAAAAAACCTTCGCCGGGAAGGAGGAAAAAAGCCTTTTGACGCACACACGCAAGTTTACAATAAAAAAAATTAATAATAATATTAAATGAACGGTTTCGCGATACGCGCGCGGGAGAGCTCTCACAAAGAAATTTACGTACGGTACCTGGTTGCCAGCTGGACTTTCCCGTACGCCGTGACACCGATGCGTCGCGAACTCCACACAGTTCGGACGTCTGGATGGCCGATCTGTGTGTGTGGGTGCGGACAACAGGTTGTCTCCAACGTCTTGGAAACCAGGCCTGGCCGCAGAGGAACTCATTTACTTTCTCTCAACTCTATCCTCTGGATCGGCCACCGGGAGTCGTTTCTCTGCTCCCAGGGAAGATTCCCCCTGGGGTGGATTCAGGAGGGCCTTGTCACTGAATCCCCCTGTCACCAGCATGTGCCACGACCCCACGCGAATGATAACAATTACTTCGCGAATCACTAGTCAGAAGCTCGGTTCGTAAGCTTCCGCAAGTCGCCTTGCCTACCGCTTTTTCACCTCTTACAGAATTTATACGATCAACTCTAATTCGGCGGGACGAGAGAGAAGAAGCACAAAATGCTCTGTATTCTCCCTCGATCTGTACGACCTCGTGGTTGTAATCAGATTGCTTGCATGCGCCACCACGCGAAGTCTCCCGCCCGGACTCTTCGCGCCTCTCCTTCAATTGTTTTTCTTTTTACGCGCCAACTACAATGGCGATCGGTAATTTCTAAATTATTCCCGCCACTGATTTCCTGCGTCAATTAACAGTCTCCAACAGACATAGATAATATAAGTAGAAGGTAAGTACATATATGTAATATAGACTTTATAAATAATTATTTATCTTTTAATATTTTTCCTTGAAAATCTCTATTATTATTTCGTATTGTATTAATTGAAATCAAGAGTGATCTATTTATCTGTATAAAAATTTTGTCCCAGATTTAACAAGGAGATAATTCTTTAATCGATACACGCAATCGAATTCTAAATATTGATGATTAGCTCGTAATTTATTGATGATTTATACAAAAATGAACTATATCCGCATAAACGCGTGTACCTACAAATCTCCAAACTTCTAAAATCTATTAGAATCACTGTTATTTTTTACGTGAAGTATATCTCTCGCAGTCATTGTTGCTACTTTTTGTTAAAAAGCTTCTAGTTCATCACAGTGTCACGATATGAACTACCTGAACTTATAAACTGAGATACTAGACTTGACGACATATAAAAACTAATTTCATATATAACGACAAAATATTTTACAACTTTTAAGTAAACATATTTAAAATCAAAAGGTTCTCACACCTATGCTCCTAATATTGAATCTAATTACAAGTGTATAAATTTCATAATATAATTATAGGTCCGTATATAGGGTCACAAGCCCACGAATTCGTATATTATAAATACATAACAATAATAGGAAAAGTATTTAACAAGGAAGAATAAACCATTAAATAATTAGTTCGAGTTGAATAAGTAAATATTTATTACAACATTATAGATTTGTGTATGTGAAGCCGTTTGCGTACCAATTCGATAATTTTACTTATAAAACCACTAATGTTCTAATGCATTTTTTATGGTAGGAGTAATAATGTCAAAGTGCTTTGCGTTCTCTTATCTGAATTTATATGTGTTGAAGATAGTCAGAATGTTTTTTTATATACTCATTGTCGACAAGAGTCGAATTGCATAAGGATAACGAGGATGCCAGATGTAGTTGGGACACCGCAGACGCGTCGATAATCTCTTCGTATCGCTCGCGTGCACATCCTAGTCTGCGGATATGAAGCGACGATATGCGTCTCACCCTTCCAAAAGTCAGAGCCAAACTGACATAAAGGAATAATACATTTCCTTCGGTAGTAAAAAGAGAGTTTCGGCCAAAGACCTAAAACTTCGATGTTCTGATGGCGATCTGATAATATTGCGCGTACCGAAAATGCGGCGCATATAGCAAGGGTTTTTTTTCACTCATAGTCCAGTTCTTCTCAGCTCCTATTGCTGTGCAAAGATACAGCAGTACTTTTAAAATTTCTCTCCACTTCTCTCTCTCTCTCTCTCTCTCTCTCTCTCTATTTCGTTCGTTCGATAGTTTCTAACAACATAGATTATTATAATATTATAATTATTATATAGATTATAATTTTTATTAAATATTATTAATAACAGTAAGAAGCTATAAAGAGAAGGTACGTTACAAATTTATATACACTGATGTAAACGAAACTGAAAACCTACTATTTTGCTAAACTTTACAAAATAAATAGTTTTATAAAATCTACTAGTGCATTATTAGTAAACAGAGAGAAAAGTTGCAGATTAATAAATTCTATAACTTCGTAAGCGTAGGTTATAATAAGAAATCAAAACGACTCTCTGTATCACCGCATATAATCCTAGTATCATTATTGAAACGTTTGCATTCGCTTATCCTAATACGCTACAATCAAGCTGATACTGTGTACATAAACATACGCATACAGCGTATTCCGGCAATGTAATAACGGTACTGAACTCGGGCCTACGATTAGGTACGGCTGACTTTGTCCGCCGGGACACAAGATACGATGTAACTGACTCGACCCACATTTTCTCAGAATCCTTCCAGAGCCCACGCTCATAGTTCCGCGCGTGCATTTGTGTTTGCAGCATTTGGTCCGTGTACATGCAAAGCTTACAGAATATCCCGCTCCTGTCGGGCAGCTGAAGCAAATCTCTAGTATACAGAATCCTTCTGTATACTGGGAAAAGGGAGTAAGCTCAACAACGTTTTGACCTCGTTCGTATATTTGACAATCGGATTTATCGAGTTTGCATTGGAAATATATGTACCATGAACATTTGTAAGTACGTATCAGTTACTATGCCTTTGAACCATCAGTCTTTATTGAAGTATTTATTGATATAACTTGATATAAATAAATTAATACATCTAGCAGAAGCCAAATTCGCTGCTTTTTGAAAAATTAACAAATACGAAAAAAAGCCTATACAATAGTATTTAATTACATATTTATCTTTGCGTAAAGTTTGAAGATTAAACATGTCTTAATCAGAGAAATATCAGAGTTCGTATTATTAATTTTATCTCATGTCTGGATTTCTTTTATTATTTACAGAATTACAAAATTACGTAAAAAATGAAATATAACTAAGAACAATATTAATAAATATTCAATAAATAAATATTAATAAAGTTAATTAAAAATGGAATATTAATATAATTTATTTCTATTTAAATATAGAGAGTTATTCTTTATTTTATAGCATCTACAGTAAACATAATTTCTACATAAAGTATTATTTAAGATAGTTTAAGTATACATAAATATATATTTAATTGATAATAAAATCTGAAATACCTAATTTTTTGTATTTCTAAATTTTTACTCTAATATAATTCTAAAAAATATTTTAATGAATTATTTAATAATAAAAAATAAATAATGATATTCCTAATTCATTGTTTTTAAAAGTAGTTACACTAATAAATAGCACCAGCAAATTAAGCATTCTTTTAACATTTTATTTAGATTAAATCTAGTAACTACTGATTTAGTGGAAGTTTTAAAATTAATATTTTTTTAAAATTAATATTTTTTCTATTTGAAAATTTTTTACAAACAAAATAAATATGTTTAATTTCATAAAAAATTATTTTAAAATTAACTACTTATGAACCTCTTACATACATTCGTTCATTTTTTGCAACATAATATTACTTTTTTATTTATTACTTAAAAAAAGTGTTTGAGGTTTTATTTTACAAAAATTTTCATTGGATTTATTAAGAAATAAATTTGATAATCATTTTATAAGGAAACCACAATTTTAGATATAAAAGTAAATGTTACACAAAAACTCTTTTATTTATATAAAGGATAAAAGTAAAGTCAATTTTTAAACTGAACAGAAATCACGCGAGAATAATAATTTAGCAGTTGGAACGATAATTTTAAAGTGAAAATTCAACCGGAAAGGATTTACTTTGCACGCGGACCAGTAATGTTTGTAGCAAGCAGTTATTTTCTTTTCTGATATATTTTCCAGACTTTCTTATAGTTATTATACACGTAGTATATGGTAAACGCAATACATGAAAAATTATTTACTAAAATGATAATGTTGCTCTTACTCATAATATAACATATAATATTGTTGCAGTATTTTGATTATTACATTCAATGATTTACAATAATTTTTCTAAGTCAGAAAATCAATTAGGTAGAAGATTCTATATGATATTCTTCGATAAAAACTGAAACCTTAGCTACACTATTTACGATTAATTTTATTAAATAATAAAAACAATCAATTTTTTATAAAGAAACACATAAATATTAAAAATAAAAACAAATATTAATATAAAAAAATTTTATTATAAAATTATAAATACAATTTAATTAAATTAATATTCCAATATTTATTTAACTTAATTTTAATTATTAATATTAATATTAATATAATATAGAATAATATATATGTATATGTATATCCGTGTGTATAATATATAAATATAATATATATAATTAACATTAATTTTAAATATGATTAAACGTTTACAAATTAATCTTCTTCTCGTAATATATTACATATATATAAGAAAAGAAATACGAAAATAAAAGCTACCTTTAACTAAGAACTTAAACAAGTAAAATAGATTAAAATAGATGGAGTGTACCAATGAAATAATAGAGTAGAAAACTAAAATACTATTCTTACACTTACTGTACAATAAATCAAAAGTAAACAGGAAAAAATTAGAAAAAAACAGAAAGAATGTGATAAAGACGAAGAACAAACGTAAATCGAAAAATGAACGAGTGGGTATATAAAAAAGAAAGAATGAGAATTATATAGAATAGAGAAAACGAAGAAGAAGCAAAGAACCTATCAGCTCATAACAGGAACAAAATATCAACCAGTGTTTTTTTGAGGATCAATTCGACATTGATCTTATTGATTGTTCGCCCATCCTGATAAAAATCAGTTAAATTAAAATAACCGTCCTATCAAAACACATCTGTTTACGATCTCTATATTTTCCATTGAAAGTTCCTCTCAAGCGAAAATTAGTAAACGAGCGCGTATTTTAGTAAATTTTTCATTGCGCTCTAGAGAACTAAAATGCTATTAATATAAAAGTTATATAAATTATATAAATATTATATAAAATTAAATATATAATTATAATTATATATTTAAAAATTATATAACTTATAATTATAATACGAATATAATAAGAAAATTATAATTTTTCTAACTTACAACAGTTAAAATAACGATATGAAATATAATAAAATTTAAGCAGAATATTGAGTTTTTTTTTTTAATTTTTAAGAAATGTTTTCATTTTATTTTGACAATAGAATTAAAAAGAAATCAGATATCAGTATTGTATAATCGACTAAATATATACAAATACAATTATTTCAATGATAAATGAAAGGAATAAATTAAAAATTAATTTAATTTTATTGCTAGATAAAAATGTAAATTTTATTCCGAAGGAAATTTTGAACATTATTTGAATATAATTAAAATTCTTATGTAGATATACGACTTATATATACATATATATCAATATATAATTGGTTACGAATTTGAAAAATAAAATTTAAAAATAAAAATTTTTATTTATAAATAAATAAACATATATTTATTTTAAAAGACAGCTATTCTGTTGTGGTATTAAATAAAGCAAATAGTATTTGAACTTATATAAATTTCAATAGTTTAAATTTTAAACATTTTTCGGAATAAATATATAATTTATTTATATAATATCGACTTATATATTGTGAAATAAAAAATATTTTTTTATTTATATTGTTGCAAATCAATACCCATAAAATATTAATTTAATATATAATTCTATATGAAGATATGTTAGACAAGTAATATTTTCTGCAAAATTATTATAAATTTTGTTAATGTCCTTATTCGAGTGAAATATATTAATTAAATCTGTGTAATAATATTTTTCTGTATCTTATACTATAAGTAGAAAAGATTCTTTTATAGTTAAATTAATTGGCTTATCTTCACAAGAGATTTCAGAGCAACAAGAATGACGTAAATTCCCCCTCCCCCCTAATGCTTATTTCATCGAAATCTTTCAATTTTCTTATGTACAGTGCCGGGATACAGGTGACGTTCAAAACATTCCGTATCGATAAAGGGTTCCTTGGCTTTATTTCTATGCTTGATAAGATCAAGCGTGATAGGATATTGTGGAAAAGTTCATAGCTACAATCGTACGTGAAAAGGTTTTCTACAAACTTCTTTTTTATATTCGACTCAACGAACGAGATCTGAAACTTTTTATAGCCGAGGTAGTGTATAGGACACTTTGCTGCTTGTGAATTCTTCTTGGATTAGAGAAATACGAATGCTTCAGTCACAAAACAAATGCTTTGTTTTGGCAAATAAAAAAAAAATTGAAATTTTTAGAAACATAATGTACGCCTAATATTAGTCTATCTCTAAATATATAATTAAAATTAATGTAATTATTGATTTCAATATATATTAAATCTCTTTAGAGTAATAATAAATTATGGAAATTAACAGTTAACTATTGGTTTAGCAAGAAACTGCTCTTCTTATTTATATCATTTTTTCTAACATATATAGCTATATACATAGTTGAAAATTTAAGTTGTGTATACCAATATATATGTGTGTGTGTGTGTGTGTGTAATTGTATGTACAAATAAAATTTTCGGACTCGTCTAATACGCTATTGGATAAAAAAAATTCATCTTTATTTAATGACGAGCTAATCTTTGTGTCTATACCGATTCCATTAAATTTACGTATATCATATGTTCCCTTTCCTATCTTCTATAAGTGCGTATCGATTTTAACTTTTCACAATCTATATACGTTCAAGTGATATAATATTAATTATAGTAAAATAAAATCGATGAGAGTAATTTAAAATAAATAAAAAAACAGAAAAAAAAACAAAAAAAAAATAAACACAGGAATTTCAAAATAAATAAACGCGATTAAATCACCGTATGATTATTAATAATGATAAGTACGATGCATACGATTATAAATAGGAAATGAAAGGCTGCGGTTATATAAATGGTAAAGCAGCTTAGTTATTAAATATATATTATATTCAATAATATACTGAAGACATTGGATTAGAAAAGTTAATTTTTAAAATCGAAGAAAAATATCTCTTCAACGGAGGAAGAAGTTACACGATTGGGAAAGAGTAAAGTACTGCAAGGAAACATGCCGCCGTCAAAAAAGAAGCGCAGAAGATGACTGGATAAGTGGAAAAGAACAGAAAGCGTGAGCGCGTATGTTTTCTGTTATAAGACGCGAATAAGGTCCCCGGAATGGAATCGGGACAAGGGAAGTAGAACTGAGAGTAAGAGGCCATAAGGAAAATAAAGTAGCTATCGCATTTTCACTCAAAGAAGAATGAGAAAATGGGAGCGTGACCACCTAGTCGTACCGCGAATGGCGAAAGAAACGTGACCTGCAGAAGCGGTAAATTTGTGTGCACAAGTATGAAAAGAAAAGGTAGGGAATAACTGGAGGTTAAGTAAAGCCAACAATTTTAAGATAAATTTTATATAAAAATCTACTTCTACTTATTAAGTGAAAAATCATCTACTATTTCGTACTTACGGTATGACAAATCTAATTCTTTTGTACATAAGAAAGCAAAAATTCGTATTTATATTGATTCCGTTTTATTTAATTTATAATACCGATTCTTATCATAATTTGAATTATACTACTAACTAACAATTACTTACTTTTAAAAGATTCTCGAAACATTGATACTTTTTTAAGTTTGCCTGTTTACTTCTTTATTGAATTCACTATTGACGAAAAGCGTAAATAGAACAGAAATACAGAAAATCACTCGAGTGAATAAAAAAAATGATTAATTTATATCTTTCACATGCAAGCTACTTTTGTAATATTAAAAATTTATATCCGTAAAAAAACTAAAAATAAATAAGAATAAAAATAAATTATCTTAAATCTAACAACGCTCTAAAAGATTGGTTTTACAGCATTAAAAGTTGCTTCGATGCTATTCAGAATTATTTAAAAAATCTATGTAATATATTAGCATATAAAGGTAAAGAGTAGACATAACTTAAATAGTTCAACCATGGAAATGTGTCTTACAAAATTTTAAATTTTTCGACGTAAAGTCAAGCAAAAATTGATTTGAAAGTAAATTACCGAATTTCATTTTACGGTTTCATTAAAATTGAATGTATTGCATTAATATATTTATCGTGACTATTTTATTGATATTTATAATACACGGTTATATCTAAGTATAAGTATTATGGCATGAAAGAAAGTCGCATTACCAAATGAATACGTTTATATAGAACTTTTCTATTATTTATTAGAATTTTTAATTTTAATTACATATTTATTTAAAAAATTTAATCAACAACCTGAAAATTGAATATGCTTTATAAAATTATTATAACTATATTAATTATTGTATATTATTCTAAATAAAATAATTTTTAATATTTTTATTCAGTTACTGAATAAGTCTATTTAAAAAAAGTACATTTGAAATATTAATTTATGTTGATAAATTAAAAAATGACTTTCCAATCATTTCAAAATTTTTTTTTTATTATTCTGATTATTTTATATTATAGTTGTGAGTGATTCAACTATCACAATTATGATATTTAATATACAAATATCAAGTATAGGGTTATAACGTATTTATGTTTGTGCTAAAGTATTATTCTTGAATAATTTGATATTTAACAAAAAAGAATTTCACATATTTACAATTTGTATTGTATTTTATTTTATTTTTAATTTGATTCTACCTCTGTTCTTATAAACTCTCTATTCATTTGTCACTTTATTTGTACACTTGTTTATATGACGATAATGCAAAATACTTTAAAACACACACATAAGTACAATGAAGAACTTCTAAATATATTTTATTCATTATTCAACAAATCTGTGTAATATAATTCCATATTACAACTTTTAAAATACTCATTAAATATCGAGTAATAAAAAAAAAATAAGTAAGACTAAATAAGTAAGAATATTTAAATACTGTGACTAATTTTTATTCAAAATTAAAAAAATAATTTATTAAATAAAAATTAATTAAAGTTTTTATAATAGAATGTAAGAATTACAGAATAACCTTTAATCAATTAAAAATATTGCATATGCAATTATGCTGCCTTAACTGATGTTATATTATAAGTTAAATTATGTTACAGAATAATCACAATATTTTTATTGATTTTATCATTTAAAATAGATTTGAGCATAATACAAAAATATTCGCAAAAAATACAAAAATATTTTCGAAAATATTGAGCTTTACATATCCTATATATTTTCTTTAAAGGATAGAAAAAATATAAATTATTTATAGATACTATTTTTATTTAGAAGAATAAATAAGTTTATTTAAAAATTAATAAACAATAGTACTATATAACTATATTATTAATATATAGCAGTTATTCATTATTTTTATTTTATTTATAAGAGGTACCATTTCGTGATTAAATAGTTGGAATTGTACTGAAGGTTTTACCAGAGGTATAAGGAGAATTCATTTTCGAAATTTAATAATATGACAAAATTGAAAATTGATTTCTAATACATATTATTTATTTAATACCCATCACCCTACTTATCATTTGACTTTAATTTTTTTATTTATATTATCTAAAACAGTGAATATTTAAATAATTGCTGATTATTTGCGACAGCGATTATTTCGCCCGTTCTCTTACGAACTACGTAAATCCCAGAAGTAATGCGTAAGACTTACTTGTATCGATGAGGGACAAAGGAGAACGACTAATAAGTATACCAACATTGGTACCGGATAACACGGCGTAATAGTTGCGAAAAAGAGGAAAATGGAGTCAGTTCTGGATGCCACAAAAGAACTGGGATCGTATCTTGACGGCTAGAGATGAAATAATTCCCATCTCAGCTTCAAAAACCTCGGATTGATCACTGAATCACGGAAAGAAATCTCTAGTCTCCGCTTCCTTCCTTTCCTTCTTACATTCCGCGAGTCCTCTATTGTTACGGAGTCCTCGTCAATGCGCTGGAATTGTTACCACTGACGAGGGGAACCATACATTAACAGATATTCTTATACGTATCAATTAATTATATTGTTACACTAAAATTTATATATATATACATTGTCGACACGATCGAATCAGAACTAAGTGCTAGCTACGATAGTTTAATAAAAATATGAACTTAGCAATAGCGTAGAATATATAGAATAATAACGAGTCATCCCAAAATTACTTAAGAGTAGAAACAGTAAAGATATTTTTTATTTATTCCTAATGTTAATAATATAAGAAACGGGAGCAATTTGTTTAATTTTAAATTTATGGAAAAAAAGGTTTTATCAAGAAAATGTGCCTAAAGAAAGATTAATACATCAAAATTTTATCTTATTATAGGTATTAAAAATTGTTTTCATTGAAATAGCTTCAAACACGAATATCAACAATTAATATTTAAAAAATGTTTTTAATGATTGTGCGAGAAGGTTTAGCCTCACATTTTAAAACTAATTTCGTAAATTCTGTTTTTTCTTTTCAGCCATGCAATACAGCCTCTGACTTTCGATCTGAGCAGTGTTCCAAATACGACACCATACCCTATAAAGATCAGTTACTCAAATGGTATCCTTTCTTTGATCCCTCGCAACCTTGTGCTCTTTTCTGTCGGGGTGAGCAGTTTAATAGTGACAAGTATAATAAAAATAACAATGATCAGAGTAATGAGAGCTATAATGATGCTATCTCATCATTGCGTGATCCAAAAAATGGACGGTTGCGCACAGACTCTGAAGAATATGAATCAGATGAATCGATCATTGTTCGACTAGCGGATAAAGTCGATGATGGTACAAGCTGCTATGCTGATGCTCCAAATGTCTGTATAAACGGCGAGTGCATGGTAAGTCACGGTGGATTTATTTTATATTTACGATGACATTCGAAAGTATTTCAAACTTTCTTCCTTTCATAATTTCTGATAAATTTATATCTTATTTATCAGCCAGGTGTTCATTTCGTTGATAAATCAGAATAAATCATTGGTAATTATTATCATTCAAAATATCTTTATTCTTTAAAAACAAAAATTTTATTACATTTTCTTATACTTTTTTTCCACCAACTCAGATAAAATTTTTTTAAAATTAGTAAATTGTATAATAAATATACACTTATACATTAAATACCTTCTAAAAGATATTCGTAAGGCATATATAATCATCCTAAAACACAAAAATACTTCGATTACCAGCGATATTGACAAATTAATACGAGCTGCCATATGATAGATATATAATAATTAGTAAAATTTAAGCAATCATTGTACTATTGAGATATATATATTCTGTCCTTTACTTTTCCGGTTTTTTTTAAAACCAAATTTTTTAGCAAGACCGTCGTAGTCTAAAATTTTTCATTTATCGTGAATAACTTTATTCCGAATTTTATTCCGACAATACGAGCATTCATACTTTAAAAAATGTGGACCGGGGAAAGAGGAAGTCCATGCAGTCACTTAAGCTACTAAATACTAAATACCACATACAAAATACTGTTGAATGCATATAGTTCTTTAAATACAAAAGAATATTCAGTAAACAGAATCAAATATTAAAATTTTGCTCTATAACATAAACACATTTCATGCTTGAAATTTATATTGGCCATCCTCAATTATTAATAAATCATTTATAATAGATTTTTAGTTTATATCATTTCATAAGTTTATACATCATATCGATTTATAGAAAAACATCGTTTTAAAAAAATAAAAAGTAATAATACGGTTACGGTAACAAATTTAACTACTAAAATCGATTATATAGAAATAAGATTTCGGTATTGAATTTCATATAAATACATGAATTAGAATTCGCAGCAGGAAATGATACAAAGTAAAAAATATTTTTTCAACAGAAAATAAATCAACTCTTCAGTAGTTATATATTTACGAAATTATAGTCTCTTCAAATTCTTAGAGATAATTAAAAGATTATATTTTGAACGACCTTCTTAACATTATATTAAGTTTTCATTTTTCTAGTATAAAAAAAGAAATGTTTCCCTCGTTCTGATTTACAATTTGTTGGGGCCGTAAATTTAATTTTACTTTTAATTTTAATTTTATCTACAGGTTCAGGAAAGGGTGGGGGATAAAGTTGCAGCTAATAAATGACACCTTGGATTAATTAGAACAAATATTATTTATTTATTTTACACCTATACAGAGCATAAAAAACCTCGTTCTCTGTAGAAGGAGGAAAAAGCCCTTTACCTCTAATTTAGCCGAAGTGCATAAAAACCCTCCTTCTCTATAAAAGGAGAAAAAAGCAGATATCGACCTAAATGTGCGCGACTGGCCAGGCGCTTACGTTTATTAAACTAATACTTAGCCTATCGCTCGCTGATTATACTTATGAGTCGCCACGAGAAGGATGGTCGAAAGGGTAAGGACCGGCCCAATCAGACCTGACCAGCAGCCCAGGTAGTCCAAGGAGATGGGTGACCCGCTGAGACAATCCCAGTCAGACTTGGTCGTCAGACCCAGTACCACCGCGACGATGGGTGACTAAGTAGGAATGCCCCAGTTAAATTTGGTCGTCAGACCCAGTACGTCCAAGGAGGGGTTGGCCAGGTGACACAGTCCCATATAGATCGGGCGCAGTCCGATATGTGATCGGGTGGAGGCGTTCCCGTACCTCCACTCACTAGGCTTAAATTCAGACTCAATTCACCCTTTTAATCATACCGCTTACTGATTGCTCGACCACTCCAATGAAGTACCATGAGAAAAACTAAACACTGCGCGCCTTACATTATCTAATTATCGCTTGACCGCCCCTCACGGGAGGCTTAAAGAAAGACTCCATTGTATATAGTGGACTCTCGGGTTACTCGCCGCTAAGAATTTTACTACTCTCTAAACTAAACTAAAATTACTTACAACGCAGAGCAAGGGCGATGACGATGGTCTCGAACACAATTAAATTACTGTAAGTCAAAAAAAGCAAAAGATTTATTACGACAAACAAAAGAATATATTTACCGCAATATATATTATATCTTAAAACATTGGTTTCATTGTGAATATACATTTATTTGCATACACTTATTACTTATAATACTTATAATATAGTAATTATACTTTAAATAGTATTTGGATCTGAAAGAACATAATTTTATTAAAACTACGTCAATCATTTTGGCAGAGACATAAAATCGCTTCAATTATTCTAAATAAGAATCTATAATATTGACATGTAATTAAACATATATGCGTATATTCACATCTACCTACATAGTTTTAACTAATAAGTATTAAGTCATTAGTCAAATAAGCTCTTAATAAATTTTATGTTTCTAGAAATGATAAAGAAAACCATGCCAAAAGTAACATTTTAAAAAACATAAATTATTTGCTTATTATTTTTTCACAAACTCTCATTTAATTAATAATAAATTAATAATTACGTATATTTTATTTTAAATATATATTGTTTACAACGTTATTACGTGAAATAATAAATTTATTTACCATAAGCCATTAAATGATGATAAACTACCCTAAATAGTAATTCATAAATCATTTAATAATTATTATACTATAAAAAAAAATTTTATTTTTTAAATAAGACTGAAAAATGCCTGTAATAAATATAAAAATTCGTGACTAATATTTGAAGTAGAAATAATATTTGAAATTTTTTATTTTAACTGGTATTTAAAGTATATTTTCTGTTATTTAAATTACTTACAGCTTCTATTAGAATCGCATATATTGATTGAATGATAAAATATATATAAACTAAAAACTACATTTTTGATCTATACCGATTAAAAAAATTTTGTATTTTGGCAAATTCAGGAATTTGAAATATTGTTCATATATTTAAATATACGGATCCACGTGTGTGTTTGTATGTGTGTACGGAAAATTAATAATTTCGAAAAATTAACTTTTTCGTTATTCAATTTTATTTTTTAAACTAGAATGTCCTACATTTTTTAAAGATAAAATATTTTACTGTTGTCACATTTATTATTACAATATAAAAAAAAAACATATTTATATTGTAATATAACTATATATTATAATATGATATAATTATATATTTATATCATGCCGTATTGTAAAACGTTTTCAGAGAAAAAAATAAAAAGTTACCTAAAAAATGATAAATATTTGTATGCTTTCAGAGAGTCGGTTGTGATATGAGAATAGGAAGTAACAAAAACCGAGACGTGTGCGGTATTTGTGGAGGTGATGGATCAACTTGCAATAATAAATATGCTTGGACTTTAGAATCTACAGGTACTTGCTCTGAATCATGTGGAGGAGGTACGTTTTTCAAAATTGATATACTTATTTTTAGCGCAAAACCAGTAAAAAGTGTTTATTTCAATATAAAGCTTAAAAATATGAATTTATCGAAATATTTAATAAGAAACCCACTTGATCATTAAAATTTCTTATTGTAATTTTTAATGTATTTTTTATTATAAGGATTTAGAATTGCAATGTCTGTATGTAAAACGACTGGGGCAGAAGAGAGTATTGTAGATAATTCGAAATGTGGCTTCGATCTCAAACCAGATAAAGTTCTTTTACCATGCAATACTCACCCTTGCTCTACCAAGTAAGTAATAAGTAATTTTCACCTAACATATAATAAGAACACTAATTTTTTTTGTATTGTAATATATATATATATATAATATTGGTTTTTATATTCACTAAATACTATAAAAATCTGATACTTTCTCATTTATTACTTATTTCTTTCATTAAGTTTCATAGTATTTTAATCAATTTGTTCGAGACCGTCGCAATAGCCGCCTAAATAAATAAAAAAACGGATAGAGAAGTAAGCGTGAAATAATATATTACAGTCTATACACAATTTCCTTGTAGAAGCTTCGGCCTGGAAAAGCCGGGAAAGGTTAGTGGACAAGAAAGAAAGCGAGTTAGTCGTAATTCAGTAACGAACAGGGAACGTCGCAAGTTTTCCATTGAAGCATATTAGGCGCGTCGAAATATATGTCACAGTTTTATCGCGACTAGATATATCGTGCGTGATTGCGTTTTAGCATATAAAGTTAGAGAAAAGTTAGAAGTTCGAGAGGATCATTGCAGCGCTACAGTTACACTCTGTGAGTAGTTGCACGTGCACAGTTAATTGTTTCCTTAATTTAATAATATTTCATTAATTATTTTCCAACTATTTTATTCTAAATTCCATTATAAAAAATTGATCGATTTAAGATGTAGAAATAAAGTTCTCTTTCTATAAAATTATAGATTTATAAAATAGAAATATTAAAAATACTTTTCGAAATTCTGAATTTTTAAAAATCAGTTGTAACACGCATATATATAACCAATACTGTAGAGAAGCATATGCGTATTCATAAGAACAATAGATTATTTTAACGTTCTCTACAATCGCAACTCGTATACACTGGTGATTATAGTTATTAAGTGAGTAATTCGTTTTATTTTTCGTTTTATACGTTTTCTAAAAGTAGAAATTATGTGAAAAACGAATAAATATAAATAATTAATAAATTTTTATTATCATCTATGATTTAAAAGACTATACTTTACAAATTTCTTACATCGAAAAATTTTCATCAATTGATATAAAACAAAAAATTTTATTAATTGAATTATTTTAAATTATAAAGTGATATATAACTATATAAAATTAAAAATAATAAATTCCTTATGCTTTAAAAAAAACAGATTTAGAATAATAAATGTAGAATAATAAATATTCGTCATTCTCCAGAAATTTATTTTAAGTATCATCGGCAATTTTTTTAAATATAACGAACAATATTTTTTATGAAAAATAATATATTTATTTGTGTATAATTTATATTACTAAAGTTTTAAAAACTATAAAAATTTATGAATTTTGAGTCTCAAAGTATTGACTAATTTTGATCTTTTATTATGTATATGCTCTATCTACATCGACTAAATACTACCCCTGCTTTTTGAGTCGCTTTAGTTGATGTAAGAGGAAGAGTGGTTCTAATCGCTTCGCTTACATTTTATCAAATTTGTATTATAAGTTAACCATCCATGAAGCTCTTTAAATAGACTTCACAGTATTAACAATTACATTATAAAAATTGATTTATAAGAGTGTTCTATCAAGCTATTTGTAAATTGATCTTTTTACTATATCTATTAGGACTATCTTTTACTATAAATTGTAAATACCATCTCAAAGATATTGTTATCGATTATTTGCTTAGATATCAAGCAATATTTTATATAATTATTAGTCTTTTCAATAGAAATAGTTAATATAAGTTAACTATAAAATAGTTAATATAATAGAAATAGAAATAATAATTCTAATTCAATAGAGTTCAGTAGTAATATTCGAATATTTCTAAAAACGCTTAGTTTCCAAAAAAATTGTATATTATTTATTAATCTTTCTTAATCATTTCTTTTTAAAGATGAAATTCAGTTTTGTTGAAATTAATAAAAATGAATATAGAATAAAAGATCTCAAATCCTTCTGTATCAATTCTTTTCATAGTACCTTAATATTTTATTTATATAGCACTCTATTTTTGTCTTGTTGATAAAGAAATGCTAATTAACTAACACAAAACTAAATAGAAAGTAATTTAACTAAGAAATAGCGAAACCTATTTTTCTATTTTAATTAAAAATCGTACACGTAATTGATTAATTCGACTAAATTTTAAAAAATAGAACTAATTAAAATCGATTTTTTTTCATATTTTCAGATTTTAATATTATCACTAATAAATTATTTATTGATCTTTTTATTTAAAAGATTCTTTTACTATTGTATTCTAAATATTTAAGTACTTTAAAACTTTCGACTATTATCATTTTCCTAAAAGTCAATTTTACATTTTGATATTATACTTCGAAAAATTCTCAAACATTCACATATAATTATCTGTTTTTCAATCTTATGTTCCGTTATTGCTTTTAACATCGTATTTGTAATTGCACTAAACTACGAGTTATTAAAAGTATTTTCTCATAATATGTATCAATAAAAAATATTTATTTTTGTTTATTTATTTGTCTATACTTATTTAAATAATTATACAATAAGATTAAATTAATTATATCTATTGTAATATAAATATTAATTAATAACGGTAAAATTAAAAATTTTAAATTAAAATTAAATAAAATAAAATTTAAAATTAAAAAAGTAAACAAATTTCATAATAAATGTATTTTATTGAAAACGTTTTTAATAAAAATATTTACATGACTTTTCGTTTAGTGTAAAAAGATAAATCGATTGATGATACACAGCGATAGCTCAATATAAATAAAAGGTAACGAAAGGAATAAGAAAATGATCTATTTTACGTCAAATAATTTAAATAACTTGAAATTTCTTTATTTATTAAATGCCTTATAACGATATATATTGTAAAATATTTTTAGTTCACATTTTATTTCTTAGGCACACGAAAAAAAATTTAATTTTTAAATGTAATCGTTTTAAATAATATTATAATGAAACATTTTTATCATTTTTATTCACTCTTTATTCATGTCACATAAGATATTCAATTCATTATGTTTCCTGTCTTTTTTTAATAAATCAAAAATATTAATTTTTCGTATAAATAAAGTGTAATTAAATGACTGTTATTCTAAAACTATGTTATTTACATTTGCCACATATAATAGTAAATATTATGATAATAAAAATAAATATTATTAATATCATTACAAATATTTCGTTAGAATTATTTTTACATATTTTACAATTATGCAGAGTATGTTTATTTTGCTTAGATTTGAAATATGAAAATAATAAGTATAACAGAAGTACAAGTAAATAAACTCCTTTTTCCTATTTCAGATTATCAAAAATTCATTTATTTTTTGTGAAATATACTATAGTAGCATTTAAATTAGTGTAAATCTCATTCGCGCATATTCATAAGCATTAGAGCTATTAAATTTAAGGTGCATTTTTTACAATTATCATATAAATTGTTTTCGATAATATAATATATATAAATATGATATTTTTTCATTCTATCGGTTATAAAAAGAATGTAAATATTCTGTCCATACTTACATATTTTCAATATTTTCTATTATAGTTTACTATTTTTCCTTTTCTATGTTTTTATTATTTCTTCGAATAGTAACTGCTTTTGTACGTGCATAGATGTCTTAAATATACATATAGATAGCCCTGTTTCTTATTTCTTTTAAACTGATTTTGCTGAATTTATTCTGAAATCAAAAAAGATGTTTTTAATTCATACTCGTTTTTTTATATAGCTTTTCTGAATTAATCCGGTACAAGAAAATAAATGTCTTTTTTCCTTTCTTAATATTTCCTCATTTGAATCTGACTGGATTTAAAATTAATCCAAATATAATAATTAAAATAATAATTATAGCAAGAACAATTTTCTATGAGAGACATCGGTCGTGGCTTTCGAACTTGCCATTCGTAAGATGTTAAAAATCTTTTTTTACTCAATTTTATCCTACTTTAAGTCACTTATATAATTGAGTCGATTTTTTAAAAAAATAATTCAAGATGACCTTATTAAATTTATTCTTATAAATTAACGATCTCTTTGTAACATTCATTATCTTTATTAATTCATAAAAAATATTATTCCGTAAAGAATATTTATAGAATAATCCATGTAAATAACGTGAAATCAAGTTTATACATATGAATTGATAAGGTAATCGTACATTTTTATGACTGCCTGTTCGGAACCATGCATATGAACAATGATGGGGTAAAGGGAAATAAGATACATTTACGGAAGGGGGAGCAGGAGAAGTGCGAATTACGAACAGTATGTTTAGATAATAAGGTAAAACAAGAGAATTAGTGGCATGAGCCAACGGTCTCGAATTCGGGATAATTAAATAATGAGGATCGGCATGTGCAAAAAATTTGTTGGAGTAGAAATCAATAGTTTGTCATGACTGCGATCGCTGGACAAGCAACAAAAAGCACGAGCTTAGACAGAGTGCTTGTTGTAATTTAAGAGAAAAAGGACTATAAAAGCTCGAATTCGCGGTGAGCGATAGGTCGATATCTGTAGAAAGTCAGGAGCTTTGAACGAGTAGGTTTAGAGTTTGAGATACGGAACGCGGATGCCTCGAGATATGCTGAGCGACTTCTGCAAGGAGGAAAGAGCTTCTAGAGCTATACGGACAGTCTGTGAACAGGCTGTTGTGCAGCAAGGGCTTGCGGACTAACGTGCGCCGTAGCGTATGAGTACGCAGAGTAAATTGGCGAGAAGGTGACCCTTACGAGTAAATAAATACCTTGTAAAACATAAGCAAATAACGAGCGTGCGACATAACAGAGAGCTTTTTTCGTCTTTCATCGAAAGGTTTTATTATCTAGGGTAGAAAATAAAGTTTGTTCATTAATCTATTAATCCAAATAGTGTATTTGTTATTTCTCGAAGGTCTTCCCCCGCAAGTCCTTTTCTTTTTCAGGAAAGGGATCGCTTTCGTAATTCACGACCAAGAAGATCAAAATTAATTATATTATTAATTTCTTCGAATTCCGAAAACATTTGACAAGAGTCGAACTCTCGCCGAAAGGATAAAGTGTGCAGAGGAGGGGAGCGATAAATAAAAAGACTTGTCGAGTTTAGTTGTAAGATGCTGAGAGGCGGACTGGCGAAGGAGGGCGCGCGCGGACCGAATAATCTGGTGGAGGCCTCGTGCCTCCACTTATACCCTCTTTTGGTTACCTTCCGCGCCGTCGGCCCCCTTCTTTGCTCCAGGGTCTCGCCCAGAACCTGCTGGTGCAGGCTCGGGGAAACCCCAGTTCGTGCCCTTTGCTCTCCTGACCTAACGGGACCTCGGGCAGGGTCTGCCCGGATTCCTTAATCCCTTAGAGTACGGTAACGACGATGTCACAGGTAGCACGCAGCGGGGGCCATATTGTCCCCGGCGTGCGTCACATTGCTATATAAATGATAAAAATAATATTTATGGCAAGGTTTTTAATTTTACGTTTGTTTTAAATATACTCTCAGATGGCTGACCAACGAATGGAGTAAATGTACTGTCCCTTGTGGCGGTGGATCGAGAACTCGCGCGGTTTTCTGCATAGAGGAGAATGGGAACGCAACAAGCAAAGTAAGCATTTAGAAAAAATTTTAATTATATGAAAAATGTACTTGTTATCGAATAATAAATCTGTTTGCGTAAGTGATTTCGAAAACAAGAATATGGCCAATATTAATCCGAAACTGATAAAAAAATTTTAAATATTACTTACGATATTTATTCTTCTCTGTAAGATTTAAGTTTTATAAATAAATGTAATTATTTAAATTCATTGACATTAAAAAGAAATTTATAAAAAAAAATTCTTATTTCGATTAGTTTATACCAATTATTTATACTTCTTACGAATTATTCTTACGAATAATTAGTTACATGAGCTAGAAGAACGTTTAGGACGTCATAAAACATAATTTTTATAATCACTAGTATGCCAATAGTATTTGATAATATAAAATTTTGGCCTCCCAATTTTTTTGTATTTCATAGTGAGCAAGAAAAAAATTATACTTATTATTGCATTATCAATAATTCTGCCTTATTTTTAAAATTTCTATTAATATATTGAATACACTTTAGGAAATAAATAAAATATTTTTTTAAATAGCTTGCAGATTACAAGTGCAGTGATAATCATAAGCCGAAATCTGAAGAAGTTTGCAATTCCTTTTCGTGTCCTATGTGGGAAACAGGAGAATGGAGTCAAGTATGTAATTTCAAATATACATTTAAATAACAGTCACAGCCATTTTTTACAGTTTTCTAAAATAAATAAAAATTCAGAGCATAAAAAATATATTTTAATTTATATTTAAATGAAATAAAAAGTTGAAAATAAAACGATTTTCTTACAATTTATAATCTACTTTGTTATAATTCTACTTTATTTGTTCTTTTTTACTTATAAGTACTAAATTATAGTATAACATATCAACAAAAAAACCAAATCAAACATTTGCCTTCAAGTTTAGGAAAATAAAAAAAGCAAAATTTTTTACTATAAGTATTAAGATTTAATTGTTTACTGTTTACTTTCAACGTTTCTTATTTTATCTCTTTTTCGAATTATTATATTTCTTTAATGTTCAATATTCATAATACTTTATTTTTTATTTTAGAATTTTTACTATTAAATAGTATCATAGTATTAAATACTATTATATTCGACAAATTATTAAATCCTAAATTTTTTAAATAAAATAATATTAACAAAGCGATACACACATTTTTGACATAAGTCTTATGAAGTCGCAACAATTTCTTTCGTGAATCGAATTTCATAAAAATTTTAATTTAAAAATTTTTAAATTAATCGTATCTAAATGTAAACTAAACTTAAACTAAATGTTATACTAATCATTAATAAATTACTCTGTAGTACTTTTTGTTAAGAGAGTACAGAGAGTGTAGAGATTTATATACCAGAATTTATTTTAAGAAAAATAATATAATATATATAATAATATAATTAGTTAGAGACAAGTAGAAATTTTTTTAAATCATTCTTTTATACAGATCATCTTTTTGAATTCAATTTACAAATATTGAACACACAGTATTCTACTATTTCTATAAGAGTAATAAAAAATAAAAGATCATAGATATTAAATATTAATTATAATTAATAGTTCAAAAGTATTCTTAACTAGTATTATTAAATATTTTCATAATTTTATGGAAATATTATTTCTGTATGTTACATATATGATTTAATGTATACACGACAAACATGACATTGAAAAAATTGAAATAAAATTTCTTTTTTATAATTTTTATTGCATTTCAGGATTTTCGAATTTGTTTTTGAAAATGATAGATTTCAAATAAATAAGATTATGTATTACAGGCTTCATTACTTTAAAACTTTAAATTTATCTTACTTTTTCTATTCTACAATTATATAATTATATTGCCTATGAAATTTATATTTTTTTAGTTAAAAATAGTGTTTGATCCTTCATTCTTAGGAGTAAAAATTTTTTCCACATTTGATTTTTCTATTTCAATACTATGCTGTGTTTTTATTATTTAAAGTCTATCAGTTTAAGAATTCTAGAAGAGTCAAAGTATCTTCTTTTTCCTCTATAAAAAATAAATTCAGCTATTTGTCACTTGCGAATAGCACTATTTATGAGTACAAGAATAACCTTATCGAAGTTGATTTCTCTCCTGGCACGGTCTTTCCGATCGGATTCTGTTTAAAATAAAATAAATTTAATATTTATAATATTTCATATTTGATGAAGGTGTAACTACGAAATAAACAGAAAATATTATCATTTCAATTATTCGGGTTAATCGATATTATTTTCATATTTTTTCACAATAATACTTGCTTCTGTCTAAAATACTGCAATAAACATATATATTATTCAAATACTTTTACTCGGAAAAACTAATCATATTATATCTATCAGTAATTCTTAAGTTTGCGCACCACTTATTAACCATGTTTTATTGAAATTAATAGTGTTATCCTGGTAAAGTTTTCATGATATCTCAATATTCGCAGTATATTTGAAAGATGATAATGCATCATGTATCATGTATCTGTAATGCATCATTATTTAAACGAACTACTTTAAGAATGAAATACTCAATATTCTATATTTCCATGGTTTAATTCTGTTTTCGCTCTTTTAGCATATAAGTATTTCTCAAGTACAGAATTTAAAATTTTAAGCTAAGTAAGCTCTGCATTACACACACACACACACACAGAGAGAGAGAGAGAGAGAGAGAGAGGCGGATTTAAAATGTTATTCTAAGATCTTTCTATAAAATTTATTCGTAGTTGGTTTAATCTTTTCTAGGTAGTTAATAGTCTTCGATATATGTTCTTCTATTTGATTCTGAAATTTATTCCATTAGTATTGATGATTTCGGTGAATTAGGCTTTTAAGAGGACTTTCAGAGCATTTTGTTTTCCTCTCTGGCAACTCCTCCACCGCCATTATTCGCCATCTTCTATTACGGCCATACCAAGCAAAGTTACTTTTAAATTTTGAAGGAGTCGGCAATCTTCCTAAGTCTAACGTTTTACTATCTGTCTCATTGATGATCTATCACACGTTTTATAAAACATTATCTGTTTAAAGTTTCCTAATCTATAATCGTATGGATTCCTGTGGGAGATCATACCGATATATCCTATCCATATACGTTGCTTTATTGAGTACACGGCTGCTCCCAAGTGATTATTTATTCAACCTGGATTAAATAAACAATTTAAAGAACCATCAATCTCAATTTTATATATTCGCTGTATTTTTTATCGGCGATATTTTTGAAATTATACATAGATGCATAGATTCTTGAACTAAAAAATTATCAGCTTACAATAAACTATATACGATTTGCTAAATATATTCTTCATATTATTAAAGTATTCAACTATTATCTATTTTTTTCTCATTCGGATATTGTCCATTGTTGAAAATAGCCATCAAATCTATAATATAATTTAGTTCCTGACTGTGATACTGATATTTAAACTGACTTAAACTATATGAGTTATTAATGTAGATTATAATAAATTTAAACCCATTATAAATAATTTAAGAAAATAATGATACTATTTTTAAAAAAATTACATAGTGTGAGCAAAACTTATTAAATAATTATATACCCTAGTATATAATAAATAACAGTTATTCAATAACAGTGATAAAACAAACCTTCCAAATGAAATTCATTAATATAATTATACAAATAAAATATACAATTGTATAAAACTACTTTGTACATAATCTTATTTCAGCGTTAATAAAATGAAATATAAATTTATTGCTTGTAACTTTAATTAAAAAATATTTTATTTAGATTATCCAATTTAGTTTTATTTATAGAAAATCTCCTGATTTAAGCAATTTTTCTCCGATAAATTATCATTATATATTGAGGATGCTTAAAAAATAAGTTTTTAAATATAATTGATACTTTAGTCGATGTAACAATTCACTATAAAAGTAAAATTCAAGTCCTGCTTTATTTATAAATATAAGATATTGAAGAAATATAATATATAATAGATAAGAAGAAATATAATAGATAATGTTAATTTTTGATTATGTTTATTAAAAATTATTAAAATATAATTAAAAGTTTTCTTGATTTTATTAAAATAAATTTTAATAATAACCTATTGTATGATATTATGTTAATATAAATATATAATATATAAATATATATTATATCATTTTTATTTATAATAAATGAGTTTAGATTAATTTAATATTAAATTTTTTTCACAAATAAAACAATTAGTAAATTAAAACCTGTTTATTGTAAACATTCTCATTTAATGAATATTAGTTAACAATTAAAATATTTAAAAAAATATTTAACCATGTAATCTTATTACATTGATAATATCAATTTTAATATCTGATGGTATTAGTTTACAGCAAATCCAGGATCGAAATATTAAAAACACATAAAATATACAAATTTTTCTAAATATACAAAAACGAATATTTTTATTTAGGACGAACTAAAAAATAATAGGAAAATTATTTATAATATTCATGTATTGGCTGTATTAAATTCGTAACGTTTACAAGTTTATCATAAAAGAAGTTTATAAAAAAAATGAAATATATAATTTATAAACTAAGTTTATTCGATTTAAAAACAAATTTAACAAAGAAACTCTCTAAATGCAATGAAAATATTTTACTTATTTAAATGGAATACGATAGAACCATGTAGATAATTACCGAATACTCTATTACAATTACTAATAAATACTATTTTTGTTTTGGCAATAGAACCAATTGTGAAAATATTCGTTTTGAATTTTCGATTCTGAAGAAAGATACTTCTTAATCAGTTTCTGATTTTATTATTAAAAAATAAAGAACTAAGACTTTATCATAAAAAAAATTGATTAATCAATAAAATTAGTAAAATTTAATGTATTTATAAAAAAGATGAACGATTCAATTGAAAAATAATAAACGTGTATATTAACGGAATAAATGTTTGCCGAAGAAGTATTTGGAAGAAAGAGCAGGGACGATTGAGTTAATAATTATGACGGACAGAAGACTGAATAAGTTACAGTAAACAGAAATTCATAGACTTTTCTCATCGGAACACTGATCAAATATTAAATCAAAAGGTTCGCTTTTCATAAAGAAACACTCCAAATTCTATATTCTTATTTTCGTCTCTCCTCTCCCTTTCCCCCCAAATTCTATTTCACTATCGTATTCACTTTATTAACAGAGTAGTTACTCTAAAATCTAGTATTTATCTTTAAAAGAACTCTGTATTTATTTTTCTGAAAAATAATGCAGAAATATCATTTCTTTAATTTTTTTATAATACAATTTGATAATTTTATGGTCTTGGCTTCAATGTCCTTTTCAATGGCTGTTTTTCAGTACATACATACGTTCCATACACAGCCTATAAATTTTTCTTTATAAAATATTCATGACATTATAACAAATAACTATTTAAAATTGAAAAAATTTTAAGTGAGTTTTAATTAAAGCTCAACAAAATAATAAAGAATACATATTATATGTATATCTATCTATAATAATAATGATATATCATCATATCTAATATATACTGTTTTCGGCTTGAGTAAAACGATTAAGCTGCTTAAATCATGAAAATTATTGGAAAATGCTAATCTTATAGAAAGACGTGTATGTGCTTTTGTTAGTGTATGGTTTCATATGTATCTATAAATATTATTTTTATTTCTTATTCTAAACGTATAGTACTCGAATAAAATATTTCTGCTCCGAAAAAGTTTATAGCTTTCACAATTTGATAAAACAAACAGTACAATCGAAAAATTGATAATAAAGTCACATATATTTATAAGTAAGTAACGGAAAGTTATCGACCTTCTATTGAAGGCCAATATTCGCTTGCTTACCTTGCAATGATTCTCGTAAAACTTTTGATCATACATCAGTTGTATACATTATCGGTATTAAATTTCCAGCATAGTTCATTGCTTGCTCCATTCGCAGCATTGTTTAGTTCTTGTTTAGTTACATATTTTATATTTAATTTGCACTTTTAATTCGAAAATTTTTAACCATTATTTATAGTCTTTAAATAAAATAAACGATTGTACTATTAATTTAATTTTTAATCATTTATTTGTCATACCTTAATTTTTTTCTGCATCTTAAGATTCTCAACCGTTTCAATACATATGCAAACAAAATCAAGAATTTTAAACTATACTATTTTATGTTGCAATTTCTTTTAATTTTATCTTTAATTTTTTCACTTATAATTATTCTATTTTCAATTTGAGTTCTCGACTTATGTTATTTTCTTCTTGTAGCACTTTATACGCTACTTAACATATGCGTGAATCCTTAAAGGACGGGTAACAAAGGGAAGGACATCCAAGTCACTGTTGTTTGGTTCTATTAAAAATATTTCTATGTATTTGTCAATAACTAACCGCCGCGAAGCGTAAAAAAATGTCCTTCGCAGGGAAGGAGGAAAAAATCCGGTTACGCAAGCAAGCGAACTTACAGCGGATTAATATATTAATACTTTTAATTTTACCTCACAGCCAACTGAACTTTTGGACCCACGCCGTAGCACCGGTGCGTCTCGAACTCCATACAATCCTAACGTCCTGGGTGACCGATCCGTGTATGAGTGCGGACACTGGCTTGACTCCAAGGAACTCTCTCTCTCTCTCTCTCTCTCTCTCTCTCTCTCCCTCTCTCTAACTCTCAAACTTCCTCAGGACCGGTCACCGGGAGTTTTAAATCCTCTCCCAGGGAAGCCCAATTCCTTTCCCCTCGGAGTTGATGCGAACACTCCCGCACTCGCGATCAACCAAATCACCAGCACATGCCACGACGCTATCAAACGTTGGCAAAACTCTATGACCTCGCGATTAATAGCACCTTAACTTCAAATCGCAGCCCTTTCAATTCGAAAATGCAACGTTATTCGACGGACGAAGCGTGATCTGCACGACCATGTGCCTTCGTATAGAGAGTTACCGCGTACGTTATCCCGCTAATTGTCTCGTAGGGACAATTGGCGCCATTGTTTTCTATAGTTTTTCTTTGTCGCGCCAACCGAAACACATCTAGCGGAAATTTCCAATTTTTTTCGCAACTTATTTTTTTCTACCTTTTGTTAACGGTCTCCAACGCTTCTTTAGAATCTTTGCTATATTCTCTTTTCTTATTACCTTTTTTTTATAGATAATTCTTATCTTATATAAATAAATATAATACTACTAAATTACGTAGATCATTATGTAATACCTATTACAAAATTTATAAATATTCTAGAAAAAATAATTTACTGAAATACTAGACTTAACTACAAATAAATTTTATTTGTAATTTTAACATACATCCGACTATATATAAATCTCAATGTGAGAAAAAATGATTCGAAATTAAAAATAACATTTGAAATAAAAACTTCATTTTAAAGCATTTTAACAATAAATTAAATTACGAATGCCAATAGCAGCATTAGGTTAAACTAATCATTGGGCGAAAAATTTATTGAATGTAATAATGAAATATAAATATTTGGAAATATTTTGAAATATTAGAATTTGAATATTTCATTTATCATAATTTTTCAAAAGCTTTAATAAATATAAATATTAAATTTCTGGTATAGTTGTATTTATGTATTAAATGATATTTATAACAGCAATAGTTTTTATGCAACACAATAAATGAAATAATAAGCATTTATTTAATGATCCGGAAAAAAAATTAAAATAAATAATAAAATGAAAATGAGATGACAAGTAAAATTAATTATTTTAATACAAAAATGCAGCAAATATATTATTTTAAATATGAAACAATTTGATATATAAAAAATATACCAATCAATTGTATAAGAATGTTTTGTATTTAAGTTTGTTTGTCGAAACAAAATAATCATACACAATATATTTGAATCGTATTGTAATTATTATTAAAATCCTTCGAATCAACACAACAAAAATAATATGTCGTAATTTATTGCGCAGTACTTAAATAATATATGTAATGGCAATTATATATTATGATTATACTTTTATGTAAATACAGTGAGTTTTAATGTATTCATTTGGATATAACAAAGCTATTTCTAAATAAAAAAGGGATTCATTTTTAATAGTTCTTATAATATGACATTCCGGCGAATTTTTTATTGCAGTGCTCGACATCCTGCGGTTCTGGATTAAAGAAGCGTACAGTTGAATGTCGGGATGGCAATGGGCAGATTTCCAACGACTGTAATCCCCTGCAAATGCCTCGAGCTGAACAATGGTGCCAAGGAACACATATTGATTGTTCGAGCTGTAAGTTAATTTTCTTTTACTTTGTACCATCCTTTGCTACCGATAACCCTCCCCAAAATGAGAATCCTTTGTTACTTAATTTTTTTAATTTATAGTTTTTATAAAGTGATGACAATCATACATGCTAAGAGAAAAATAAAAATCGAGCCATTCGAGCAGTTTATTATTAATACAATTCTCTCCTTGAATAATAAATTTGATCATTTTTAAGTATTAATTGATGTAAATATAATTTCAAAACAGAATTTACAATCAAAACAACGATTTTCTCTTAAATGAAATTGTACTCAAGTAATTAGAAATCCAATATCTTCGGTTTAGCTAGAAATGGCTAAATGTACATCTATCTTTTTTATATTTTTTTACACAACTACCTAAAAATTTTTTATTCTAATGGAACATATGCAAAAGTATTTTATAAACAACGAAATAAATATTTTTATATATTATTAAATAAATATTATGATATATTATAGAATAAAATAAAAAAATGTTATATGCATATTTTTTATATAAAAAATTAAGTAGATATTATTTCTTATATGTTACTAAATATTAAGGATATATTATGATTTAAAAATATTAAAAAAATTTTTTAATTTAGATGAAATAACGGAAACGTTATTAGAATCGTATCCCAAAGCACCAATGTCTGAGAAACTTGTAGATAAACCTGTGCCTTCACAATCAACGTAAGTACGGATATAACAGGAGAGACATCCAATAATAGAAACTATATACAGTCCTTTTAAAAATTTAGTATACATAGATAATTTAAACAATTGCATGTAGCACAATTTCGTAAAATATTTAACATTTTTTACATAAAATTTGTATTTATAATTTTAAATGTAAAAAATATTAATTATATCAAAAACACTATTTTATGATTCATAAATTATTCAATTATTCTTGTCTCCCTTTCTCTTTCTTTCTCTTTTTCTAATGAAAAATGATAGTTAATATGTAATATAGATATTTAGAATTTAGATTTTATAAATGATAAATGATTTATTCGAAAATATACGATTGGATCTTATAAAATTAAATGAACGTATAAATAGTTATAATTACGTATGTTTAAAACATGTATTTTAATAATTTGTTAACTTCATAAAAGAATAAAAATTAAAAAATTTTGTTTATATAATATATATTTTGATTACATATATATATATATATATATATATATATATATATATATTTATTTATTTATTTATTGCAGATACTATTTTCTACTTTTCGTTTGCTAAAAATAAAATTCCAAATCTTATTTCAAATGTAAAGTATGAAATGAACCGAATATAAACTTCATGATAAACCATTTTCGTATACAAACTTAGCTTTGTCAATATACTGAAACGTACACGAAAAAGAAATTTTGATTTTAAAAAGATGACATATGTGAGGAAATTTTCTTGGTTATTTTTAACAAGATTAGATTTACAATTGGATAAATTACTAAACGCAAAATTTTGATTCTGTTGAATTAATTATTTATTAATTACAATTATAACACATTGTGATCAATTTTTTTTTATTGTGTATAATTAATAAATTCAGATTTTGTATTATACAAGTTCCAGGGTACATATAATTTTCGTAAAAAATAAAAAATATAATATGTCAAAGTTGATATAATGGACTACATAATTGTAAGATTATAATAAAGTTTCTGAAAAAAAACAAGTTAAATCGAAAGATGAATAGCGACACGATAAAAGAGGTGATCAAAAGAGGCAATAATGGGTCCGGGTGAGGTGAGGTGAATTTGCTAGGAATAAATTTCAATGAGAGATCGATCACGGCCTGGTGTTGAATAAGTATAAATGTGAAGAGAATAAAATAACTGTTGTGTGCGAGGCGCTCACTAGCGTTCCTTGCAGGAGAGCAAACTACCAGATTGTTTTCATTCTCCGCTATTCCCAGATATCTTATGTTCAGTTCAGTCATATTCTTTAAAGAATGTTTTAGGAAGTTTAAAAGTATAACGGCTAATCAGACTTTAAAATTTTCTTTATGCATTAGCTATTCTATCGCGCCATTAAGTGTACATTATCAATAAAAATCAGTAGAAGTAGGTTGATAACAGCTTAAACATGTGAAAATTCGTCGGTTGGTTAAATGTATATATAAATTTCCTTTTTCCTTCATTCAGTATGAATATTAACTGTAATATTAAATGTAATATAAATGCAAAACAAAAAAAATTCTTTCATTTGTATTGTTTTATTTTATTTACCATTGAATTCAAAAAACCTTTGTGTGTACGTTCAACGTAAGTAGAACATACATGGGTATGCTCGTTCAAATGTTGGTTAATTATAAATTATTGAGAGCGGAACGATTCTTGGTCAACAAAGGAAAAATATACACAGCAATTATGTTATATTTTAAAATAAAAATGGTTTTAATAAGACTATTGTCTTTATTAAAACCCAAGATTTATGATTATATGTAATAGAAATGTATATTGTTCATTACAATATTTATATCAGCTTGAATTATAGGGGAAAAAGAAATAAAGTAAAAGAACCATTAAATAATTGAAATCCAGTTGCTTTGATAGTGAATAAATATAATTATTATTTAGAAACGATTCAAAAATAATGTAATAAAACTGAAAATAAAAAATGTTTGTTGATGAAATGGATAAATATAATTGTTGTAATCGGAATAGGAATGGTTTTGCCAAATTTATGAAATGCCGTAGGAACTAAGAGACTTCAATTTGATGTTTTTCTATAAATAATGTGAGAACATATGTTGACAGATTCATAGCGGACGAGTGGACTAGTTGTAGCGTAACCTGTGGTGAAGGTGTTCGACACAGGGAAGTACACTGCAAAGTTTTCCTCGAAATTAGTCGAACGATAGCTAAATTGCCGGACCGACAATGTGCAGGTCCAAAGCCCGTTGAGACTGAGAAATGCTCGATGAGGCAATGCGGTTTGATGGAGAACAGTTTGGCTTACAGGATCGATACAGTTGGAGACAGCAGCTACGCCGAGTCTGGGTTAACGGACTCTTTCAAGTCTTCTTCGTTGGCTTTGTCAGGAGATGGCAGCGGTTCCAGCGGTTATGAAAGCAATGTCAAAGTGGCTGCTGGCAGTTCCGTCAAAACGTCTTACTCTTGGAAGGAAGTCGGCTATACAGCTTGCAGCGCCACCTGCCTCGGAGGTAAGATTTTTGACTTATAAAACTCATATGAATAGCTTTGCTCCGTCAAGTAACATTAAGCTTTTGAATTAGAAGTTGGTAACGTTACTATAAGAAACTCAAAATGTGCTCCCTCATTATCTTTCTATTACCTATAGAAGAAAAAATTCAAATCGTACCTCGATACATGATAATTGAATATAAATCGGTGCAAAATCGTTGTGCTCTAATCGTGCTCTAATAAATTTAGAGGAAAGAGTTTAATCTTTTAAGAAACAATGAATTACATTAATGCGACCATACTAATTTTCAAATATATTTTCTTATCGAATATCTTCTCATTTTTCCAAGTAGTGAGTAAATTCTAAACATGCTTCCACTTTTACCATTTTATTTTCAATATAAATTAAAAACTTTTAGTTTTTATTAAACATCTAATAAAATCCTAATATACCTTAGGAAAAAATAAGAATTTGAAATTATACTTCACGTATAATGTAATGATCTATCACATATACGCGAAAAATATAGTTACATCTTGTTTTTTTTAGATAAATTTAATATTATCTTTTAACAGTGAGCTTAAAAAATTTGGAAATTTATTTATTTCTCATATATTTTAAAATTTATTTTAAAACTTAATACTTTAAAATTTATTTAACTTTTTTATGAAATAAATAATATAGTTACTATATTGCAATATAATAATAATTATGCTTTACATATTTGGAAACTTAATATAACACATTTATACGCTAAACATACATTATTAATATATTATATATATAACAAAAAGCCACATCTAAATAAAATATTTTAAAGTATAAAAGGCTATCATTTTAATTAACAAAGATATTCTTTATTAAAAGTTTTAAAAGCCTGAAATATCTTCAATATTGTTACAATTCGTTTTGTTTCCTTTGGATAATATAGGTGTTCAAGATCTAATAATAACCTGCATTCAAGATGATACAGGTAAAACAGTAATGCCTCTATTATGCACAGCAGAAACTAAACCAGAATCAAGAATAAGAGTTTGCAACGACCATCCCTGTCCCCCAAGGTAATATTTCTTTCATTATATCCCTACGATTTATAAATATCATGAAGTTCTAAAGCATATAGATAGATGATACTTTAAATTATACACGCGAAATATTGTTTGTAAGAACTATACACATTTACGAATAGTTTATAAAATAATATCATTCTTGAATATTATAAAATGTATAATTTAATACGCTAAAACATTCGAACCTTGTTTAGAACTCAGATACAAGGTATATTACAATTATTTCATGTATAATTAGACTTTTAAATGTATTTATTTTAAAGTAAAAGTGTTTAAGCACTTATATTAATCTACGTAAATTTTGATTTTTGAAAATGCTTCATTACCTAGTTAAACTTAAAGGGCAATGGTTTTTAACAAAGTCATTATATTGATATTAATAATTTTAGCATTATTTAATTCAGAATATTTTAATGACAATTCAATATTATACATGTAGTAGCAGCATTGATAATGAATAAGATAGAGAAAAAGATTAAATGATTATAATATTATCATACCCTGTATTTATGGTGTTAAAGTTCTATTTTACAATTTTGATATAACAATTAAATAATTCTAAAAATACGTGTAGATGGAACACAAGTGAATTTTCACCCTGCTTGAGTCCGTGTGGCCTTGGTATCCAAACCCGCGATGTTACTTGCATCCACGAGGTAACGCGAGGTACCGGAAATACAGTTGCTGTGCCGAATCATATGTGTCCACAACCACCACCTGTTGATAGGCAATATTGTAACGTCTGGGATTGTGCCGTTGAATGGAATGTTGCTGACTGGGGCAAAGTGAGTATTTTCACGTTAAATCAAAATCGAATATCTGTAAATATTTTTTAATTCAAGCTACCTTTCCTACCTTCATTATGATATATCATGTTTTTCATACAAAACAAAATCTGCATGAATTATTATTTCTTGTTAAGCTTTTTAAGAATTAGTAATATACTACATGCATATAAACTTTACATTTTAAGCTTATTAAAATAATATTTATTAGAGCTTTGTACGAAACTAAACTTACTTCTTACTAAATAATGCTAAAAATTTATCATATTAACTTAATAAAGAACTTGAATTTACTTCACCTTGCACAAAATATACGTAATTTAAATACTCTTATAATTATGGAATTATTAAATTATCTAATTATTAAATTATTAAAAAAATAGCAATAACTCTACATTATCTACTGTTATAGACTTTGCTAATGATATATTTGTTCACTGTTCTTGACAAGGTGATGATTGAAGTCGGCAGCGTACGAAAAATGCGTCTCTCGTTCTGTTGGCCCGGGTTTTTAAAGTCTTAAAGTTTTTTCCCCTCCCATGTAGCCAAAAAGGACGACCTTTCTTTAAAATTCTATTTTTCCAACGTATTTTACGCCTTCGAAATAAGATATTTTCATTTATTATAGATCCGAGCCTCGTAACTACTTTTCCCATCAGAAAAACACGTTTTCGAATAGCGTTTTTTTTCCGGGCGGAAGAGATCACGAGTATACTAATCGACTCTTGACGGCAAGAGGGACGGGAGGGTCCCCGCAAGCCGAACATAACGCGCGCATAATTGCGACTTTTCTCTTACTCTCTCTCTCTCCCTCCCTCTCTTTGTACATCATCTTTTAACGCGTATAATTGCCAATCCTTTTCGGTTTAACAAATTTTGAATTTACCTTCACGTGGCGGGCCTAACATCAACATTCACACGCGTCACGGAATTTTAGACGTTTTTCTCTCTTTTATTACTATCTTTTTTTTACTATTACCACTACTATTACTACGTCCACTATTAATACGCTTACTATTATTATTAAGTTACGTGTAAAATGTATTCAACGGCCATTAATAAAAAATTTAACATTTGTAACATTCGCTTTACCTGAACGTAAGTTCGGTCGATAGTAATTAATAATCATGTCAAGTAATAAAATAAAAAAAAGAAAAGAGAAGATTACGCTTGAATTTATTTTTAAATAAGTAAATTTATTAATTTATTACTGTAAGAAATAAAAATCTTCGCCAAAAAGGAAAAAAGCTAATTTCGCGCACATTTATACCGATTACAATCTTAAACTTACGCTCACACAATAATTTCGCATCGCAGACGGGAGACTTCTCTTAATTAACATACAGTAGGTGTTGTTGCCGAAGACTGTCGTTTTTCATGATACCGGTGTGTATTGGAACCCACACACTCCTTGACGTATGATACGGCCAATTCTTATGTGTTGCCAAGAACACTCAACCTCTCCGTAATGACAAATAACAAAATAATATCATTTTTAAAAGGATCAATGTACTTTCACCGAAACTATAGTCCTTCCTCCTGTGATGTCGCATGCAGCAATCCCAATCATTGCACGCACTACATTATTTTAGCTAATCGTAGTCCGTATGTAACAATAAAACGGATAATATTTGAAGTCGACTTGATTTATCAAGAGACATTAATAAATATTCCATGTAATACGTATTTTTCCGAACCGAGTCCCTTCGTTTACCATCCTCACTACTTAGTTTTTATTCCCACCCTATCTCGCTTCTTACTCCAAGTGATCCATGTACAGGACCTTTACAATTCGAAACATCCCGGCTGTCTTCATGCATCAAATAAACTTCCTTTTTACTATAGTTTCTTGTTTAAAATTTAAAAGTTTTTTAATTTCTTCCTACATGTACATACGTATAATTCTATAGAATATCATATTAATGAAATATAATCTATAATTAAAAATATCAATTGTAATCTAGGATAATCTCGGATAATTCTCAAGTCTTATTATCTACCAGTTCATCTATAGCGCGGATCCAAACGTGGACGATATGCTATTTTAAAATGCTTGAATTTATTTTGATAGAGATCAAACTGTCAAAACTATTGACACTCACACGTATCCTTACGATTCTCCGGAGAGGCCAGTTAACCGAAGGATAGCAAAATAGAAACCGGTGGATATTTTCGTTGACTAGGAAATTGTAAATAAATAACTCCTTCATCGACGGTAAAGGATTCCAATTTTTCAAAAAGTTTATTTCCTCCGAACAGATATCCCGCTGGACGAGTCGCACCTGAAAGCTCGATCGGCCCGTCACCAATCTACTACTCTCATTAGCTTTAATGCTGTTAAATGACGAAGATCTTATCACTAATTGAGGCTTATTCAGGGTCCTGTTCAGGTAGATTCGTAGGTATCTTTAAAACTGTGACTTTCATGTGTCTGTCTGGAGGTGTCAAAAACGATGCGAACTTTTCTTTGATTTGCCGCTTCAGTCACTACGAAATAGCGGAGAAGGTACCATGCAGCAAAATTACATTGTTTTCTTACCGGCACTACTTCTAAATGTTCTAATTGTTCGTAATTTTTCAAGAAGCAACATAGTCCTTCACCAAATCCGGATCTTCTCAAGGCTATCGATGTGTCCAACTTAATGAATCCGTTGCCATACGCCGAATCTCTAGTCCTACAGCAAAAGGTGCACTTTAACCAGCATTTTCATTACACATCTGTCACTAGCATCTCAATGGCGTATAGTTCCTCGCATAACTATTTTTTCGGAGTCAGTAAATTTATCGATGCATGGACTTCTTCTGGAGGGTATAAATTACTCAAGCGTCTTGAAAAACTCTTTATCAATTTGCGAATGAATGTTATTCTTTTTTTGAGTAGCTACATATACACGTCAGCATACAAATTGAGCTCAATAGTATCCGGATTGTAAAATGATAAAATTTGAGGTTAATTAAATCTTTGATTGATGAACATGTGCAAGGAATTTTGATAGCTTTGATTCTTGAAAGCCTTGGAGGTCAGAAGAGGCAATATACAAACATCTACTGTAATGGAGCTTCGACACTTTAAAATTATTTTCACTCGCGTTCACTACAAAATCGAAAATCTGCACCGTAGACTTCTTGATAAAGGATCTTCTGATGTTTGATCCGATTACTATGACTTTTATTAAGGCTGTCGCTAATAATATCGTATTACGATAGGTACCAGTTAATTCTACTTTAATCTTTGACTTATTATTATTACTTTTTTTTCCTAATGTAATAATAAATAATGACGTTGTTGGAAATTTTGGTAGCGCTGTTTATATTAGCAATGCCTTTCTGTATATATTCTAAGGTATTAGAAACAAGCACAAGGCTACTGGACAATATTATTCATTAACTAATTTAGTACTCGCATATTATTGAATGCTTCTTACAACACAGCCCGTATTTTTCCAAATTAAATAACACGTTCGTTTAACTATCTGGGAAGAAATTGTCGATTTTGGTCTTTTTGTTAAAAATGCAGTTGACCACGTTTTTCGTACTGGATATTTGAAGACGTTCTTTCAAAAATTCCATTAATTGCAGGAAGATTAAAAATGCTTACGCATCAGATGAAACCCCAAAGTCTGGTTACTTTTTTAGATCTTTGCAATTTGGATGGCTTGCTAAGCGGGGTTTGAGTTTTCAAGCAATAGCTAACTTGAACGTGACCCAAGTCACATATCCCGGCTGGTTAATGGTATTGGAAGTTTTACGAATCCTTCAGATATATGATTTAACTCGTAAATTGTCATGTATTATCCTCAGACTCTTTCATTAATATCTTATCTCATAAATATTATAGAACTCTTCTATTAATTTTAATGCAATGGTTGGTGGATTATGAAAACGAATTTTCCACATCGTTGTTACGTTTTCGACCAGCTTCGCAGCCTCTTCCAATAAGCAGAATTTTAAATATTATAATTTAGGTGTAAAGATCTCAGAAAATTTCCCATTTCTCATATTCCCCAGAAAATTTCGATAAATTCACATTGGAAAGTTTTGTCAGAGATTCTCTCTTAGTTAACTGAATATTCAACCACGAATTGGAAAATATTGGATAAAAAAACTTTCGAATGTAATAAAATTTATAATTATGGTATAAACTGTATAAAAAAAATGTAATTTTTGTATTTGATAATTTATGAAATTAGTAAATGATTTAGTATTGTAGTATTGTAATAAGATTCAATTACTTTATAATTTAAAATTATAATATAAATAAAATTTTAATTTAATGACAAGGCATTATTATATAATAAATAATTTAACGAATGTTTTCAGATGAAAAACATCAAATTCCTTTAGCAAGAAATAACCCCAATAACTAAATCATTTATAAATTGTATATTGATCGTCAGAGAATTCTTACAATTAAAAAAATAATATAAATAATTAATAATAAATGCATGAGGCATCATTCACTTCAGCGTTAATTATAAACACAATAAGTAATTTATAATAAATATATGATTGAGTCATAAACACGGAAACTCAAAAAAAATACATAAAGCGGATTCCATATTGTGACATGTTCTGTCTTTTTAATTTATCAAAACTTAAACAAACATCCAGTGCTCCAAAACGTGTGGCGGGGGCATAAAGAAGCGGAAAGTCGTATGTGAACAAGTGATGGCTCAAGGCCGTAAACAATCCCGGCCGGAGCGTGATTGTCCATCACCGAAGCCACGTTCAGAAAAGGAATGCAATAGTCGGCCATGTAACGAAGCTAATACTGGTGCTCAAGCAATTATTACTACTAAAAATATTACCTACATTCAAAATGAAAGCGAAAAAAAAGTTGATCTAGATATTGGCGGGCGAGCGACGATTTTTCAAGGCACATCCGTCATTAAAATTCGATGCCCTATTAAGAAGTTTGATAGGTAAGATTATTATTATATTATTATATAGGTAAAAATTTTTTTTAATGTTCTACAAAAAATTTTTATCGCTACTTCTGACATATAAATTAAGAACAAGTTAAATATTCTTAGCGCTGATAATGTTTATAAAGTTTCATAATTATATTTAACAAAATAATAATAGAAGTTGAAAAGGATGCGATTACATCAATTTTTCATTATCTTACTTTGAATAATTTAATATTTTGAACGATAATAAAATTTTAAAATACAGATTATTAAATAAGATTTTTTATTTATACAGAACACACATTATTTGGAAAAAAGATGATGAAGAACTACGTAAATCACGAAAGTACAAAATCAACAAAAAAGGAGCTTTAAAAATTGTAGGCATAAATTTATCTGATAGTGGTATATATTCATGTTGGGGTGAGTATATAAAATTATGCATTATTAATTTAAGAAAAAAAAAAAGAAACTAATACTTTGTCGTGCTTAAAACAAAACCTAACATGTTTTATATAATCTTAGGTCACGAAACTGATTACAATTTAAATATTCAATTTTAAATATTGAATTTTAAGTATAAAAAAATTATTAAATATTTTATTATTTTCACATTGTAATAAACAATTTTTAAACATATTTAGTAAACATAAAATTTTATCTTAAACGTCTAAAAATATATGGCTTACTTTTTATAAATACTTCTTTATTTATCTATTTAATTCAATTTACTTTGTCACCTGTTAAATATTAGATATGCAAATAAATAAATATCAATAACATGAGTAAAATGAATTATATGCAACTTACGAATTTATGAACTTATGAGTTTGTAATGTGTTCTAAATTTATCACTTTCATATTATTACTGAAGTTTATGTTCTCTACGATAAAAAAGATATTATAATTGATATTAATAATATAAAACTAGAAAAAAATCAATATGAGATACAATTATATACAGTTAATATATGTATATATTAATTTATTAATTAATTAATTAATTAATATTGTATATTAAAGTAAGTATCATTAGATACAAAAATTTGCATTAGAAAACTCTTTATAAAGTTTTTGAAATATGAATTCTTAGCTGGACAATCGAACGCCATGATACATCTCACAGTGAAACCAAAGTCTCGTGATCTAATGAGTACCGAGGAAGTTTTACGCTCAGGAAACGCGGTACACCAACGTCAGGGCACTCATCTTAGTTCTGCTCCAGTTAATTCCGGTGAGAATTCTAAAACACCATGGATTATTTTAGTTATACGTAATATCGAAGTATCTATGAAACTCGTAACAATTAGTGTAGATTTCGACAGATTAATTACGTATTGAAATAATTTACAAATTAAAACGAAAATTAGGCAATATACACATATCTTAAATTGGTTATGTAACTAAAATTAGTAATCGAAGATAATTTTAATTTTAATAAATCAATTAGCCGTGAATAGTATACTAAGTTCATATTTTTAAATTGATTTTTTAATTATATAATCAAATATAATTCGTAAAAGCAAATAATTTGAAAATTATTTTAGTTAATCCAGGATTTAAAAAATATAATTATAATTTTGATTCTACGGCACTAATTTTAAAATATGACTATGTAGAGAAATTCCATATTGGATGACGACTAAAAAATTTATGAATTTAAATTGAAGGGTATATGTTTTTAAAAAATGGAAACGATGTTTCACATTTCAAGTTTTTTCCCCTTGCAATTATATGACTATCGTATACCATTTATACATATAAAATTAGAATTTATTAATTACATCTAAATGTAATTATTTAATTTGAATAATTCTAAATTCTTTCCAAAATATAAAAAATCATAGGTAAATGAATCTAGGAATTCTTTTCTTATCGCAGAGCCGTTTTACGGTACGTATGGCGAAGACAATCAAGAAATCCAACAAGAAAGCAAAAAATTGTCTAAAACGACTGAAAAGGCGAGAAGAATAAAGCAGAAGCAAGTCGGAAATCCATTGCCTGTTGAGAACACTGAAAAATACGAGTACTCCATCACACCACTATATCAAGTAATGGTTTATATGTCGAATAATATTTTTTATTCTTACAATTTTGACTTTTCTCTAATTCGTTTTAATATGAATCATACTGAACATAAATTAACATTTATCCAAACTTTATAACTAACATTATTATTTCTATCTTATTTGCTTTCCTTCTTACTGATCGATGATTCATAACCATTTATGCATTTAATGGATTTCGATGAAAAACTAATAAAAATACTAGCCGGTAGAGTCCACAATTTCATCTAGCGCCTCCACATTGATGCCCCATTTTACTCAGATTATAACAACTCTTAAGGTGGGAGTAATTTCTAATACTTTTAAATCTAATCTTTACTGTGTTTTAGAAATAATTTGTTGTTTTTATCTCTTATTTTTTATTTTTATTTTTTATTTTCATCTTTTTAAATTCATTGGATTTCTATATAAAAATTTATCTATATTAAAATGCTTTTTTACACATTTTAAACGCAATTTTGCAAAATGGGTTATTTAAAGTACAAACAAATTACTTTAAATTATAAGATAATATAATATATTAATATTACTTATTACAAAAGCATTATGAATATATTTCTACAAATGATATTACTGATTAAAAACTGTAATTCTGAATCTCTAGTTATTAAATATAATTTTAATGAAAATGAATAATATTTATTATATAGAATTATGTTAATTTTATCATTAGATAAAATTTCTTTTATGAATACATAAATTCTATTTACAAATAAATTGAATTAAAAAAATCTAAAATATTTAGATTCTCAGTAAATAACATTAAAGAAGTATAATTTAAAATGGTGTAGAATAATTAAATTATAGTTTTATAATCCTTAGTTTTATAATCTTTTATTTCATGTAAATTTTTTTTTATTTATTAAGATACTTTTTTTTAATTCTAATGTTTAACTTTTTTATTAATGTATCGTATTTTTAACATTTATAATTATTATTAAAAATAAAAAAAAGCATATATCTTGAAAACGTTTTTTTATTTATTATATAGTATAAATCTGATTTATAAAAGATTTTTTAAAATTTTCAGAAACTATGAAACGGATTTTTAATACAAATGTTATTAATGCAAAATAAAAAAATTTATTTGGAAATTAAAAAATTATGTACGTTAGAAGATAAATACGTAAAACCAAATTAAATTAATTTAGCTTAAATACTACGACGACTCTCTGTAATAGAACTAAAAAATTACTTAGATTTTCTTAATATATGCTGATATTTAATAACTTCCTTTAATCACTTCAAATCTCTATAAATAAATATTAAAAGAAAATTCTTTCTAGAATTATTGGCCATTCCATTATCCGACAACTTCAAAACCTAATTATGTAAATACTATAAATAATTCTCGTAATGATGCGGGTCAAGTTATAAATTCAACATTGACAACGAATGACAGAATTCAGCCAAGTGACATCGACCATCTAGCAAAAGCTAACAAATTCCAAATAAATCGGGACCGATACGATGTGATTCAAATCAATAATACCGTTATTCCTGACAATATATTTGGCCCAGACGAAGAACGCATATTCATTGAAGACGATCCCTTCGAAGTTGAGGAAAAACTATTTTCCTTTCAACAGGATTATTCACCATTACTCCAAATCCCGACTATTACCATGTTAAATTTTGAAGCTCGACCAACACAGGCTCGACATCATCACAGTAATATTGGAATACGCGGAGATAGAAATCAAAGAGGTACTCACGATGAAGACCAAATACAAAACAAATTATATGAACCTAAAAAATTGAATGAAAGTAAGCGAGGAAGCTTCTCTGTCGTTTCCGAAACAACGAACAAAGTTATCCTTGAAAATTTTGATTTTGAGGATGAAAGTATTTCAATTACTCCAACTTACTTTACTTTAAATGATTCGTCGCATTTGCTTGATTTCCTATCAGAAGAGTACGAAAATACGGTTACCGAAGGATTACTTAACGAATCCTTTAATTATACGACAAACGCCGAAATAACGATAACTAATACAACAACTGGTCAAAAAATAAATAATACGGAAGCTTCAAATGTCGAAGAAAATAATAAAAGACAGGAGCTAAATGTTAAATTTGAAATTTCATCCGTGGAAAAAAAAATACAAAGGACTTCGGGGAATTTCGAAATTCAGAATAAGAATGTGACGCCAATTGTTCTTGGCACAGAAGATAAAGATCATGTGCCAACTATTGGCTCAATCACAGTATTTAATAAAGGTATAAAATTTTATTTAAAAAATTATCTTTTATTTATTTAATAAATTTTGTTAATGTTTAAATTACAAATGCAGAAATTCAGTATTAATAATAATATATTTTTTAAAAATAGTTTATTTGTTTTACATAAGTAGTTTAAACACATTTTATCTTGTTAAAGTAAAACAAATTCTTAACAAAAAGTTTCTTTCATCTAGTCTTTTATCTCTTGGAAGTATATTAAATTCAATGACTCGAAACAATTAAAAAAAATTCATATAAAATCATGGTATCAAAAGAATATAATTTTTATAAACTGTTTTTAATTTTTCATATATCAAACGCGTGCAACATTGTCGTCAATTATATACATTTTAATATTGTTTATGATTGCCTTTGTAGCTAAAGATGATTTGATATTCGAATGGGTTACCACGGATTGGTCTAGATGCTCACAAACATGTGGTGTTGGAGGTTTTCAGGTAAGAATTATACATAATATTATAATAACCTAAAATTGTGAATTCGAAATAAATACTTATCTTAATGAATGTATAAATAAAGTTAATATCAATGATACTATTTATTTGTGATATTGTTATTTAAAAAAATTTCATTATAACTATTTTTTAGAATTTATTATTAAATAATAATGTTGAATTTTTAATTTTCTCCAAATTATTTATTATTATGAATGATTCATATAAAATATATAAAAGTATTAAGTATTTCTTTAAATAATAAGAAAGATAGAAAAAAATAGCTTTTTCTAAATTAAAGAAATATAGATAAATCATAGTCAATAATCAATAAAATTACTTTCTTATTTTTCGGTTATTTTTCACTTATAAAATACCCATGAATGAAAGTATAAATGAAATAATAAACGTTAGTTTAGGAATCAATAATCTAGGAACTAATCTAAAAAGTAACTAATAACTTGAAGAGCTAGTAACTTAAAGAGACTAATTTAAAAATATTTGCAGTTTCTAAATAATACAGATTTGGGGAATATTTTATTTCATTTGTTTTATAGAAATATAATTAAATATTGATAAAAAATTTTTTAAAATATGATATAGATATTAGGTGTAAATCTTTCCTAGGAAATATTGTAAAAATTCCGTTATAGATGCGGGGGGCTCAATGTACAGTACGAGCAGCGAAAAGTGACTCTAACGCAACAAAAGTAGTACGCCGAACAATAATCGGTGCCTCTCTCTGCGAAGATGCGAACTACCCGATGCCTGAAAAAGTACGAGCTTGCGGTGAGGGCAAGTGCCCGGAATGGCACAGTGGCTCCTGGACACCTTGCGAAACTTCTCGTTGCTTTGATTGGAAAACAGGTAATATCGCGACCTGTATGTTTTTAACACCATTTCTACTTCAATGCAATAGACGTAGAGATAAACATTCTCAACGTTGAAAGAAATTCGCTTAATTATTATATCCCACCGGGAGTGTATGCATGTCGATAGGCACGGATTCATCCCGTCCAGAATGACATTGACACAACTTATAAATTTAACTAAGAATCGATCTTCTTGGATAGTAAGACCAGCCGATGTTTTGGCTGAGCCGCCGAATACCACTCACAACTCTGTTGTCCGAGCTCTTTCGTTTAAAACAATTTTCTATGACAGAAAATATCTTTGAGATATTAGATTATTCTTAATTCTTCGTTATTACTTAACTTATATTTATTATTTTCTTTTCTATCAGAGTACAAAATACGAATTTCATCGAGGTTAGATAGCGACGCTTTTTTTTTTTTTTTTTTTTTTTTTCTATTAAATACCTTCGATATCGCGATTTTGCGCGAATACGAAATATTTCTCGGTTATTTCCTCTATTTCCCGAAATATTGCCTCGCCGCGGAAAAGGAGATTTAGAGGAGCAAGGTATTTTTTTTTTGAGTTATATTTTGAGTTAGAGCCTCCTATTTTTCTGGAAATAATCGACCCGAATTTAGTCTTGAAAAGTCGTTCATCCAATTTAATTCTCCCGATTCACATTAATTCGTAAATGTACGTATACATAAAAGCATATATATGTTATTTCATTAATATCACGAACGAACGGTTGTGTTAATTATTTTATTGATTTTTTTTACTTAATTAATTCTTTTTACGGCTACGATAACTTTAGTACGAGGCAATTTTAGTCGTTTTACAAAAACTTTTGCATTTTATTGCAAAAGCTGCTTGTTTTTTCATTCGTTTGTTATATTGTTTAATTGATGCAATTCATAATGAAGTAGCGTAAATGTAGATTTTAGTTATACTTTTATTGCTTTATTATTGCTTTGCTTGTATTCATTATTTATGTGCACACTGTTAAAACAATTAAAGCGGAATTTGTTTGATTGGCCACGCACATCTCATGGAAATTGATGCATGCAATGATAAATTATTTGTCAATTTTTTATTATTTGCCGATAATATTTTGCTCTATTGTATTCATCTATATAATGCACCACAACTTTTTTACAATCGTTTGTAATTTAATTATTTTTAATTTTCTTCCACAAATTTTAAAAATTATATTTTCTTAAAATTATATTTATTTATAACATAACTGAACTTAGTATATTTTGCCCGTTGACGGATTTTTTCCAGTCGTTTTTTGTAATTTTACCTAATTTAAACGATATTATGTAGATTAGTAGAGAGTTCAGCACATCAACTATTATCAACTATTATGGCTTCCTTTAATGTTATAATTTTTTTTTTTTTTATTAACAATGTTATGTTTTAATATTTGACAGATTTAGATTTCCGTGTATCATTTTTACAAACGTTTCGTAAAATTGTAGTAAGTTACCGAATTTCCTGTAAAAGTTTTTAATTCGATTTGTAGTAATCTCAAGCACATTCAAGAAACGCTTAAATACAAAACTATATAAAACGATAAGATTGGTATTTGAGAAAACCCTACATACTTAAAATATTAGAGAAAATACAATAGCAGATTTATACATTTTTAAAGATACGTATAAATAAGAAAATTTGCAATGAAATTTAAATAATCTGAATGTGCTGTATATTTTACGTAGCGATGCAAAGAAGGGAGATTAGTTGTCGTTTAATTGAATCAGAAGGCAAAGTGGAAAACGTTACGAACGTTGATACAAGTAAATGCAATGAGGCGATGAGGCCACCTCAAAGACAAGAATGTTATAATGACGCTTGCAAAGGTGTTTGGCGTGTTGGCGATTGGTCAGAAGTAAGCAAATATAAAATCTACATTATTAATGAAAATTATAAATTTAAACCACACGCTTTCTTTTTTTTTTTTTTGTAACTAAAAAAATTATTTTTATTTATTTAAATATTACACAGTGCACAGCATCTTGTGAAAAAGATGGAATTAAGTACCGAATTTTGCAATGTGTCTGGTACGGAACAAAAAAACCGGCCGGTAATGTTTGTGGGGACATACCACGACCACCAGTTATGAAAACTTGTCGAGGATCACCATGTTCCAAATCCTCTGGTAACACAACAATTAATAATATTTAGTTGTAGCTAATTAGTGGTATGGGATAATAAATATATTATCTACGGCATATTCAATATTGATAGTATCTTAAATTGTTTTTAAATTTACTGTTTCATTACATATAAAGTAACATAGTACATATAAAACGTGTATCCATAAGTTAACTTGATTTTACTTTAAAAACAAATTTCATAATTATCCTTATAAATATATTATTTAATAAAAAATTAATTGCATTCATCATGTAATATCAATAAATATCCTAATAATAAACGGAATTATAAATTTTTAAAATAAAAATCTTATTTTTAAATAAGAAAACTGTTTGTAATACAAATTAAATTAAATTTCTTAATTATTATAAAGTTTATTTTCGCAGTAATATCAATTACTATGTATTAATTGTATTATTTTAGATGATTGCAAAGACCATTCGCAGTTATGTGGACGAGTAAGATTGTTGGGAATGTGCCATATGTCTCTATACAAAAAACAGTGTTGCAAATCTTGTAACCAAGAACGATATTTATAAAGAAGGACATAATATAATTTTATTTAAGGAAAAAATCTTACCGCCATAATCGACCAACGAATAAATTTTCTCATCTTTATAAAATGATTAAAATGTTTTATCAGGAATCATACAATATATCTATAAAATAGATTATAAAAAAATTTACTACCTCTGCATGTAGTCATTTTATACAAATAGTTCAGTATATTTTACGCCCGATACACCATTAATTACACTATAATATCTTTTTATTTATTGAATATAATGAACTTCAAATATATTGAACATTAAACATTGTACTTTAAATTGTATTATCAATAATATATAAAATAATTTATTTATAATTTAAAATGGATAAGCGTAAAACAATAGCTTAACATGAATAGTATCTTATTTTTGAAATTATGAAATCGATTATTTCTTTATTATTCTAAACATCTCAATTATCTGTAATATTCTAATATAGACTAACGCTAAATAATAATTAATTTAAATTTAATGCTAATACATATTTGTATTAAATAGACAGCAAATATTTTTACGAAAGTATTCTAATATGCTTAGAAAAGACAACTGTGCCATTAAAATATTTTAAACTGCATAATATGAATTATATTATATGCTACAAAAGTCATAGAAATTTCTGTATCCCTATAGCTTATTAAAATGTTTATAATATAATACAGTTTGTTTTAAATTAAATAATTAATTTTTCAATAATTTAAATTTAAATGTGTTTATTTACAAATAATATAGTAGCTATTCAATCTCATTAGAAACTTATTTTAAATGCGTCTTAATTATTTAACTTTAACATGATAGTTCCTTCAGTAATTAAATTAACGCTGTAAACATATTTCATTCGGTATATTTAATTTAAAAACATGCTAAGAAAGACTATGAAAAATATAGTGACAAGTTCATGAATACTGAAAGGGCTTGAATTTTGATAGTCTCATTTATTATTGATGCAATAAATTCAATAAATATTACAAATTTTTAAATAATAAATATTTTTAATGATTTTAATTTAATTTTGAAGATTAATAAACATCTTTCAAGTACTCTTGATCTCTTATGTGGAATCAAATAAAAAACAATAGTTTTAAATAGTAAAAGATAAAACTAAAAGATAGTACAGAAACATTAAATTTATAATTAATACAACTTGTAATAAGATTGTTAAAAAAAAAGAGCAACAACACTTAGTCTCTAATAAATTAAAAAATTTTCTGTATAACCTTCACAAAATAGCAATTAATGCACACGCACGCGCGTGTGTGTGTAATTTCGAAAATCAGTTTATTAGGATTTTACTCTAAATTTACTTTTTTTTCGTAAAAATTTTTTTATAATAAATCAAATTAAATTGAGAACGAGCCTAATAAATCGAAACAAATAAAAAATTTTATTCAAAGTAATACATGTATCTCATTTAAATATAATTCAATGAAGTTTTGTATTGAAATATAATAACAAAAATTTTTATTGAATTTCTTAAAAATATATTTCGTAACTTATTTATTACTTGATAAATTCACTTTTAAAGACTGAGAACATATTGCATTGTATAAAATATGTGTTCTTGTAAATGATGAAGGAGTAGTATAATCAGAAAGATATTAAACAAAGAAATAAAAATCGGGATTGGTTAAAATAAAAAACAAACTGATTATATTATTTGTAAAAATATTTTTGTTTCATGCGTAAGAGTTTATTTATTTTATTCTTATACACTACATTTTTATAGTCTGATCGAATGAAGTAATGTTTATTAATGCTGATAAGAAAATATAATAATGTTAAAATCGTACACACAAAGTGGATTATGAACAAATATGAATATATATAAGTACACTCATGTATATATACATGTGTGTGTAATTATGGTCATGGTCCATATATGCACATACAAATGCCTACTATAAGATACCTTTGAGAAACGAACATAAGCCAATAGAATGTAAGCAATAAAAAGCTATACACAAATAACTATAAGATAATATTTTATTAAATGATGCTGCGTGTGAGGAAAGTTTATTATCATGTAAAGCGTTAATTATATTCACATAATAAATTAAAATCGATAAATCAATTAATCGAAATTTTTATGTTTATAGCTTTACTATATTTATAAGCTTTCGCCATAAACAAAACTGTTATAATTAAATAGTTGCGTGATTTTAGATTTGCCAAAACAAATTGAAGAAAAGAATAATGTAAAATGAAAGTAAAGTATGAATATGGAGTGCATAATATTCCTGAAAATAACAACTTAAAAGAATAAAAATAATGGATATGCAAAATGAGTTTCTTGAATCAGAAACTAGAAAAATTATAATTATAATTATAATTATAAAAAGTTTTTCAAAAGTTCGTATTAAGTAATTCAAGAACCTTTATTTTGATTTTACTCTCATGTAATTTGAAATATTTATTCCAAAAATAGATTCATTTATAAATAAATTATCGTTAAATACCGAATTCCTATTAAAATTATACTGTAACAAAGAATTTCATTAAAATTATTTCTTATGAGCAGAATTTTTACTAAACAGTATCAATTAAAAAATATTTGAAAATTTTTTAAATTAATAAATAGTAAGTTTTACTCATGAAATTTGACACTGCAAATAATTAATACGAAGGTAAGAATGTTTATTTAACTACTGTATTTTGTGTATATTTATGTTTATTAATTAGGTATTCATTGATAGTAATAATATGACGTAAAGAAAACTGTTTTTTAACAAAATCTAATTAATTAATGAAAATACTATTAATAAAATAAAAAATATAAATATTAATATAATATTAAACAAACTTGTAATGAAATAAAAATAAAAAATAAATGCCGAAAGTAATTGTTGTAAATAATATTCTAATGCTTAAATAGAAATGTTATATAATATGCATGATTTTACAAAATACCAGATTCAATATTAAAGGATAAATAAGATTTAGAAAAATAAAAATTATTTTTTGCCCGAAATGTATATTATTATAAAATCATTAAAAAAAGTATTTTGATTTTTTTCTTTTCTATGATATTTTAATTATATTAAATTTTAAGATCATAATTATTTATAGCATATAAATGAAGTAATGAATATTAATTGTAATAAATAATGGCGAAAGGGTATTTAATTTTATTTATTGTGTCTGTGTATATATGTACTTGGTTCGTATTAATATACGTACTTGTAAGTGTATATACAAATATGTAGATGTATTTAAAAATAAAAACCAAAAATTATGTGTTACAATAATTTTTTTCAATAGTTTCTTCAATACTATTTTATTAAGTTTAGATAAATTTACACATGTCAGTAAAAATAATAGAAACTAAACACTACAAATCAATAAATTTTAAATATTTTTATTTTATTCAATTTTCTAAACTTTAATATATATATATATACTAAAAAATTTAAGTAATACAAAGATAAAATTTACAATTTATAAAATAAATAAAATAGTATTTTAAAAATAATTCTATTAAAAATATCATTAATAGTAATTAATAGAGAAAATATGTGCATACAAATGCAACCAACTATTATAATAAAATATATTTTTATATACGTATATCTATAAATAATAAAATGGATCATGTTACATGTATACAATTAAATAATTATTTTACTTATTATATATTTAACATTGATTTTAATTTAAGTAGACTATAATAATAATTTAAAAGCTCTACATACTTTATTTTACTCTTAAAAATTATACATTATTAATTATTAAAAAATATAAATATATCGATTTATAGAATATGTTTTTACATTTCAATATATATATACTAATTTTAAGTTATCCACATAATATTTCTACTATTTTTATATCAAAAGGATTATTTAGCGATTATTCTGCTTGTACATAATTAAGTTAAGAATACAGTACGCTTTCTTATGAAAATATAATTTTTAAAAAATATTCATTCTAATAAAAATTAATAATAAACTTAATTGACAGGGAGGTTATAAATTTTCTATTTTCTATTCTACGATCAAGCATTATTAATTAATTTTTAGACCCCAAATTTCCATTACTTCTAAATCGCTCATTGGCCAAAGTTCTTTCAGTAACGACCATTTATTTTGATGAGCCTGCATCAAGTATTTATTACTTGGCTCTCTCTGGTACGAATAAACTCCAAGAACTAAGCTCTGAACGAACCTGGTACAGATACATAATTTTAATATCTCCTTCTCTTGGCTCGATAAATGTCTGATGTCTTGATAACCTTCAATAACGTGCTTAACTAAGTAGATATCTTTAGTCCAGGTTATTATGTAGCATAGACAAATAGCTAGCTCGAAGATGAAACAACTTTTATGGGAGTCTCCAAAGTCGATTATAGCTTCTATATTCTTGCCGTCCGAGCTTACAATTATATTATCTTCATTTAAATCTCCATGTATAATTCCTTTCTCCAACTCGTTCATAACAGATAATACTCTGCTCTCGAAAGCTGTTATAATCACCTCAATAAAATTAACTTCTTTTTTATCATCTAAAGCAAATAAAAAGTCTCGAAGCTTCGGCACAGATGATAAGACCCATATGGACGTTCGGCTCTCGTACGCAGGATGTGAAAAGCTCTCCATTACTTTATCTAAACGAGCAACATATGATCCGATTTTCTTTAAAAGTTCGACTGATGCTTGAACGCTGTTTAGAATCTCACCCCGACGATAGATCAAGAGTCGAAGTACGTGTGCTGGCCCTAATAATTATAACTAATATGAAATATAGCAAGAGTTATACATAAAAAAATATATATAAATACATTGAACTTTTAATGAATTCTCATATAAATTAACATCATCAATTTCAATACTTACGCAAATTTTAATATACTTTTTATAAAATATATTTTATTTTCATTTTCTCTTTATTTTATAGTAAAAAATATATTATACGATATGTATCTTACTATTTAGACATCACAGAAAAAGAAATGTCTATAAAATTAAAACATTTTAAAAATTAAATATACTCAACTATATGATATATATTCAAATAAAACTTTTAAATATCATATATTTTTTTAAATAAATAGCACTTTTAAAATAACTTTTTATATAAATAAAAAGTTGTGTTAATTATAATTATAATTTCTTTAAATACTGCAAGGATAATAAATAAATATGTGTGTACTTTGAAGAAATCTTACATTTTATATCTCCAACGACATTAAATAAAGAAATATATAAATTCAGATACTTTAGCATTTATTTCAAATTAAGATATAAAATATTTTAATCACTTTACATTTATAATCACTTTACGGCATTTTATGAATATTAATTTTATAATTAAATGTTATAAGAAATCGTGTTTGTTTAAAATATTATTTATAAGAATATTCAATAAGGAATAAAAGAAAATACTCATCATTAAAAAATATTATTGTAAAAAAAAACATATTTATTATTATTCATTTTACGTTACTATTGAAGTGACTAAGCTGTTTATCAAAACACTATTACCGTTTATATACATTTTCTATTGCAATATGTTTGCAATGTAAATAGAATATTTTTCGCAGGACTTATAGGAAAGTTCATATAAAAAAAATACATCCAAATTTCACCTTTTTTATTAATTATTTCCGATGAATAATACGAGCCATCTCTTTGTTTTACTGGTATTGGGCAAACAAAACCCATTTTATCGAGAAATACCAATAGTTGATGCTGTGCCTCAATAAAGTCAGTCTTGCGAGAATCTAAACTATTGATGATCTTCAATACGTAGCCATCTTTTGCAACTACCATTATATGAGAATTGCTATCAAATAATTTATTTTCGCATAATATATGATAGTTTTGATCGTCATAAGCATTGAGTTCGGAGATACTTTTCACATTGAGCCCGTAACGTTCTTTCACAAGATACTGTGCATATTCTTTATCTATGGTGGGCTTGATCAATTGACCAGGTATTAACATATTTTCCTTCGAATTCATGTTGTTCAACGATTTCAAACAAATTGTTCTTATTATATAACGACTGTTATTTGAAATTATTACCTTCTTTCATTCACAATCAAATATTAATTCTTCTTGCTCAATCGAAAACGATAAGTCGTATTTATAAAATATAATTATTTAAAAAATTCACACATTATTTACTCAAAAATATATTATAACAATAACTTCAAATAACTAATTATTAAAGTATTGTATTTATAATAATAAAACAATGATCGAATAGGTTGAAAATATTATAAGATGTAGTTTTATTATTTCGACTAACGTGTTTTTACCACTGATGAAGTAACTCAACGAATAAGATAATTTGAGTTCATACTAATATAATACTCGAGATAATGCTCAAAGTATTGAAAGGAGAGTGAAAATAATAAAAGTTTAAACCGGCAAACTGAATTAAGCGATTATAATAGAATGATTGTTTGAGTAGCGATAACGTCATACCGTCATATTAACTCGGTTATCTGTCTATACATATTATGATATCACAGAGTAATTCCGAAATAATCATTATGTTAGCAGGTTTATATTAGACTATGTATACGAGTATATTTATAATCAGATCATTTTTTACATTTTGATAAATACATAAATATAAACTTTGAAATTATTTTAAAAAAATAATATTACAGATAAATTTTGATTTTTATATAAATAATATAATAATTAAAATTAGTGAAATGTAATTTATTTAATAAAATGAAATTTTTATATAATTAATTATGGTTAAATGTACATTATAAAAATAAATTATAAATAATATAATGAAAATTGTAATAATTATAGTATATACAAAAATTTATTGAATGATTTGATAAAAAATTTAAATTTTTTAATTACATCTAACTGAATAATAGGTTATTGGGTTATTGGGATCATACAATACATTGTAAAATAAATCTTCGAACAGGAAATACTTGTTTTTATTAATATTTATAGAGTATATTACAAATAAAATAAAATAAAATAAAATAATGCTAAACAATATATTATAATAAAATTTAATTAAAATATCTGAAAGAATGTTTACTATTCTCAAAATTTATAATTTAATAATAAATATTTAATACGAAAAAAAATGCGACAAAGTCATCGTATAAAATAGAAATAAATCAATAGTGGATAAATTATTTTTTAATATAAAATATTTTCGATGATATAAAAAAATTCAACGGTAAATAAAAAAATAAAATAAAAATATTGTTTAGTTTTTTAACTAAAAATAAAATAAAATTTAAAATATTAAATTTAAAATAAAAAAAGTTTAGAAAATTTTGAAAAAAATAAGAAATATTTTTTTTATTTTATTTTAAATTTCTATATAAAAACTCTATTAATAGTTCTATACTATAAAAAATCTTATAAATATATTATATGATAATAAAATATATTGATTTTATGTGAATGCGTTTTAAAGTTACATTCAAGCTTATATCGAATTATATTTAATTCAACGTAAGATGCCACGACTTTATAAGAAGTTTGCAATCATCTGTTCTTAATAAACTCAAAAAATTAGAATAAAACAGAAATATGTAAGTGTTTGAATTGCCTGTTTCTTACTCACTTATGTTATTTTGATTATTTCTATACATTTCATTATTTTCATAAGCCCAAAATATATTTTATATTACAGAAGATTCTAATTTCTCTATTTTAGACAACATTCTACAGCAACAATGCAATATTTTTAAACTTATCCTTGTCCATTATTGATTAAATATTCTAATACGATGCGAATGAAAAATATTAATTAAGATAACGTAATAATTGCATTTCATGTAAATTATGGATATTATTATCATAAAGAAAAATTACAATTTTATTCTTCCGCTTTAATTTTCACAGACCATTATTGAAGTAATTATATTTTACATTGAAATGAATAAATTTCATCAATAAATTGTAATGATTTTTATTCTCAGAATATTCAGATGCGCTTGCGCATATGTAGCATATATCATAAAAATTAATTTTTAATTGGAATATCAATTAACATTTATACCATCATAAATTTTATAAAATTTGAACAAAATAACTTATGAATTGAAATTCGATTCTGATCAACTTTTATTAATATAAACAAGTTCTGTAAATGCTTTTACAGAATATTAAATTATTTATAATTTTGATTAGATAAAATTTTATAATTTCAAATAGTAGACAAATTTAGTAAATGTTATTTGTTTTTGTTTTTTTATATCAAATTAAAAAAAAAATATTATTGATAGATTATCATAATGTTTCTATTAACCTAAACATGAAATTTCAGGGCGAAAATAATCAGTTTCATGCAAAATATCTAAACAAAATGCATATCTGTATTAAATAATTTTAATCAAATGTTAAAGTTACGATTGATAAAAACAAATAAATAATTTAATTGAAGTAAATAAACAAATTTCAGTTAAAATCCATAAGATAAAGATAGAATCTGTAAATTTTTTTTTTCCACTCATTCATTATGATGTTATCTTCCTGGTATATTTATATCCAAAGAATTAAATAAACTATTTAACGAAAATTATTTATTACACTTATAATCAGTTTATTAAAAAATTCGTTTATATTGAAATTATTTTTAGTATACTAATAAAAAACAATATTTTTTTATATTAAATCAAGAGTCTATTTCGAAACTGTACTTTTGGAATAATGTATTTATTTAATAATTCTTCAAAATATTAACTCATAAATATTTAGGCCTTTTGAAATTGATTCAATAAGCACACGAGAGTAGATATCTTCGTTATCGAAAGTAATAAAAAAACTAGTATAATTAATAAGTATATGCTGAATGGATACTGGTGGAATAAAATATTACAATACAATTACAATAAAAGATTACAAAACTAAAACTTTTTTTACATTATTTTTCAAAATATGCATTTGAAAATATTGTTAATGGCAACATAAAAAAATTATGTGGCGCAATATCATAATGACATATCTAATTTGAACAAAATTTAAATATAATTAAGTAATAAATATTCAGAAATTTTACCTTAGGGTATTGGCTTATGAAAAAAAAAAAAAATGTTTAAATTAATACACAATATTTACTGGTTAAAGGAAAAAATTAAAAGATAGGCACAATAATTTAGAAATATTTATCATTAAACATCATTAGTAGAAACTAAGAAAATATGAATTGCCAAAAATCTGATATTTGAATATACCTTGTTCATATCAATCACAAGAATCATCGGATTCGGTGATTTTCGAAAGTCGAAAAAAATTTATGAATAATAAGAAGAATTTTCTCAAGAAAAATTCTCATTTTATACTTTAGAGTAAAAATTCAATGTGATATTTTGCTACTCGCAATAAGAATAAATATTAAGATATTGTACTAACTCTAAATATAATTCTTTTCATTTAATGAATGAGAATTATCTGATAAAAAAATGTTGATTTAAGAAGTTAGTAAACTATTTTATAATTTTTATCTAATTCAACTCGCATACTTAAAAATTGTTTTATAGATTATTTTGCATGTGGCACCGTATTATTTATTTTTATTACAAATTAATAACATTATTTTAAATTTACATATTTTAAATATAAAATTTAATTTCATAATTAAGATTTAAGTGATATAGCAAAATATAAAATTTTTATATTAGAATATTATTAACAAAAATTATCGTAGTCATTTTAATATGTTTAAATTATTATAATTAAATTTCATTATATTAAAAAAAAATTCAATTCAATTTTTTAATGTTACAAATATAGTAAAAGTACTACAAAAGTAATTATTTTTAATACAAATAACACGTACTTTTATAAACATGTAACGTATGTTTTTACTTTGCCTTATCAATTAAAATTATCTACAGAAATTAACTTTTTACGCATATATATATATATATATATATATATATTGTGTTTTTTTTTAATAATACATTAAAAATTATCTATGGACTGTGCAAGACACCAGCTGTGAGCATTATCAAATTTTACAAGAATTTTTGTTTTAATTTTTAATTAAATGTGGATATTTATATAAACATATTAATAATATATATTATATATACATTATATATTATATAATATAATATATATACATTTATAATATGTATATATAACAAACATATTATAAATTATGAAATTAAATAAAAATCATAATAAGTGATACATGAGATTAGAAACATCTTTTTAACCTTAAAATCATAAAAATTTAGTAAAATGATTTTTATTTAAAAAAAAATATATATTTCATTTTTAAAATGATTGAAAGGAATGATGATGAATCAAAAGATTCAATTTTATATGAAATTTTAGAATACTTTATTCGGAAACAGGAACCAGAAATACTAGTAAGTGGTATTTATTAATATTTTGATTATTATTACTGTTCCATTTATTATTACTGTCTATAAATTACTAATTTTAATTTTAGAAATGTAAAAATGATTCTGTAGTTTTACCAACACCAGGGAATATTAAAAATGCATTACGATACCTTAATAATAGATATTCTTTACCTGAAAGTATTTCACAACAAATTAGTTATACATTATCTTGGAAATTTGCAATAGGAAATAAAGGTTGTATGCTTGCTATTGCTCAAGAAAATATTATTGAAATTAGAAAGTCAAAGGATGAATATTCATCTATTTTTGGAAAAGCATCTGGTATTATTAATAATTATATCATAGTAACTATATATTGATAATAAATATTATATTAATATATTTATTATACTCTATTCTATGGATTATACTTGTAGCTCCAAAAGATGCCTTCCCTCAATGGCGTAAACTAGCATGGAGTTCCGATGGTGCAATTCTAGCTTTAGCATCTAGTAACGGATATGTATCATTTTATAATTCATTCGGAAATAATATTTTTAATATTGCACCAAAATCGGTATCACAAATTCCTGACACTTTAGAAGCTGGAGATGCTACAGCATCAATAATATTTAAGCAGCCAGTTGCTAAGATACCAAATTGTGATTATGAATTTATTAAAGTTACTTATAGCGGTTTATTAAAATCATATTATATTTGTGGAAATGAGTTCGCTGAAAATCATGAATTTTCTTTTGGAAGTTTCTATCGAAATGGTGTAAATTCTGTCGTATATAGCGATAAGCACAATTTATTCTTTGTAGCAGGTAACAATGTCAGTCAAAATTTTAGTGTAAGTATTAATAAGAACTTTTTAAATCTACAATAAAAATTTATAATTATATACAATATTCATACTCCTTTCACAATCTACAATTCTTTTTTACATCTTGAAAAGCAAATTATTTAATAAATAATTTGTTTTTAATATATAATTTGTAATAATATTCTATTGAAATATAACTTAATAATTAATTTTTTATTAGTGTATAGCTTCACAAATTGGTTTGACTTGCTGGCGTACAATCAATGATCATCCATATTATAAATTATCTATTTGTTCAGAAGATTATGAAATTTATAAATCTCCTTTCTCAATTTGGAATTTTGTACCAATAAAAATAAATAAATCAGAATCAATAATATTTAAAACTAGTATTTCACCAAACAATAATCTTATATCATGTCTTCATATGGATGGTACAATTTCTATTTGGACTTTGCCAACATTGAAATTATACAAGCAATGGAAACTTTCTGAGCAACCAAATTATAATGCGATAAATCCTTTGAAAATGAGTAAATATAAAAAATCTGTAACTGACATGATAGAATTTCAACCTGCAGATGTTGGGTGGTGGTCAGATAATGTACATTTACTTAAAATAATATAAATTGCTTACAATAATATAAATTTGTTACAATTATTTTCATGTATTTAATAATAATATTTTTTAAATCCTTTTAATTAAGTTTCATTAACTGCTTCATTATTTTCAGATTATAATAATTGCAAGGTATTCAGGTTCTATATCTGTATGCTCAATTAATAACTTGCAAAATCTCTTAGGAACAAGCCCAGAATTTTTATATAGTAACTCTGAAATAGTAGAACTTGGTCAAGGTAAAGGGTTTTTATGTTTAGATTGTGAAATTCTTATAACTAGTACCAAAAGGAATCGAGAATCTAATAGTGAAAAGCATGGATCAGGTAATTTTTAAAAACAAATAAATATAATTAAATATAATTAAATATCTATTAAATAAATTTCTTTAATTTGAAAAATATATTTTGATTCAGCAAATTATTAAATAATAATATATGTTTTTAAAAACTTTTATACATTATAGAATTATCGTATGATAGCGAAAAAGATGAAGATGAATCTAAGCCTGTAACAATTTTAAATTACGCCACTAATTTAATACAAAGTGCTTTATATTCTATAACAGATATTGAAAAATTTCAACCAAAAAGAAAAAAATCGAAAGTATGTTATAAAACATACAGATTATTAGGGCTAAAAAGTACAACACCAAGGGAATTGTATTCTCGTAAAATTGAAATAGAGGTGAAATTTAAAATAAATTTTACATGTTCTATACAAGTTATTACTTATAGTAAAATTAAATTATATTCAATTTTATTTAGCAATACGAGGAAGCTTTAGCTTTAGCAACAACTTATAACTTAGATCCAGATTTAGTTTATCAAACACAATGGAGAAAATCTGAATTTTCAGTAGATGCTATACAAAAATTTTTAAGCAAAGTCAGTAAAAGATCATGGGTACTAAATGAATGTATATCTAGAGTCCCAGATAATTTAGAAGCTACAAGGAAATTAATAAATTTCGGGTTGTGTGGTGCTAACTTAGAAACATTAATTTCAATAGGGACCAATGATAATGGGAAATTTATTTTAACAGAAAAAAATGATGATATCGAAAACCATGTAAGTAACATACAGTAAAAGAAGTAAAACAAATTTATTGTATTATTATATTCATAATTTTAAAAAAAATTGATACTCTTGATTTTGTACATAATATTTATTTTAGTTACAAAAAATTAATCAAATCACTGATATTGTTACTAAGAATAGTTGGAATGAATCACAAAAAGAACTAATAAAATATCGAAAACAACTTCTCAATCATTTAGATAAATTAAGAACATATGAAATTCTTTTAGAATCACCGTCTAAATTTGATAAAAAATTCTATGAAGAATTTAGGCATTTATCTCCGATTAAAAATTCTATTAAGTACGATCATTTATTTATTAAATATTAAATATGTTAAACAATTTACTCATCTCTGAAATAATTTTCTCAGATTTGCTAAAATTAATAATTGTCAAGGTGTAGAAACTATGTTTACGTATTATGGAGCTAAACTAATGCCTCATTGGTTAGCAATAATTAGTTTTTTTCCTGAAACATTAAATCCAGAAAAGTACCAAAAACTTTTACCAGAATGTGATATTGAGGGTCGACTATTTTTATTATATCAAGAAGAACTACGACAGCAAGACTGGGTTGAAAGAAATGAATTTTCATCTATTTGTTTAAATAATGATGATGATAATGTAGAATTTATTTATGAAAATAGGAGATCGCTATCAGCCTACAGGTAATTTATGAATAATGTATAAAATCTAAGAAAACTTATATAAGTGTTCGAATTATATATATACATATATATAATTAATATAATTTAATATAATTTTATTACATATTTATTAATATGTGCGCATGTATACATAAAAATTGTGATTAGTATACTATAAAATATTAATAATAGATATATTATTAAAAATATTAATCTTTCCAATTATTTTATTCTCCATTCCAATGATAATTGAGTTTATTTTTTATTATTAACATCTATCATATATTTAATTTAGAAATAAGGAACTTACTCAAGATTTACTACAGAAATGGTATAAAACTCGAGCTTATGAAATTGAACGTGATAGCTGTTTAATAGACAATGCATTAACTTTAATAAATATTGGGAAATCTCATAATATTAGTGGATTAGAGAATCTTCTATTTGAGTTAGAAACATTATCTGATCTCATATACCAAGTTAAATTAGAAGATTTATCTTTAGCAGAAGTCGAAAAATTAAATGATTTAGAAAGAATCATATTGTTAATGACAAAATGTAATGAAAATAATTTTGTTCAGAATATAAAAAGTATGTTATTTCCTTATTCAAGAAGAAGAACAAGATATATTGTAAGAATTGCAATTTTTTTTAAATCAGTAAACGATCAGAGGTAATATTAATATTTTCATGTTAAATAGGGGGATACATTGGAAAAAGATTTACTACATGAGTATTTGGTACATTTAAGTAAAACTGATCTGACCTTTCCAGTTAAATTTTTTGAATTTCTAAAGGATTCTTATGATTCTGAAATACTTGATTCAATAAAAAGTATAACTGAATTAGCTATTGATTGTATTTATGCATGCAATGACATAGAAATGTATTCTAAAGCAAAATCTATTTTTGATGCCACAATATCTCATTTAAACAGAAGAGAAGATAGTAGTGAAAAATATAAAGAACTAGAAAAGGAATTAAACAGTTTATTTATATTGAATAAATATGAAGTTAAAATTCCTTTAAATCATATTGTAGAAAGTAAACAAAACTCTTCAGATGCCAAGGCACTTTTGATTAAAATGACTGATAATTTACCAAAGATGTATGTTTTTCAAAATATATATTACAGTAACATAATATTATTGTCAATAGATATATTTTCTTATCAACAATTTCTTTTCAGATGCTCTGTACAGAATGAACAGCACTGGTTTCAATTACTGAATGATATTCTTGATCTTCAAGGCCAAATATTTTCGAGCTTAAATGTTGAAACTTGCTTTGAAATAGTAATAAAAGCTCGATTAAAATCTTGTTCAAAAACTGTTATTCAAGGCTGCACTAATCTGATAGAAATGAAAAATAATAAACCATCCTTAAAAGTTTCGTATGAAAAAGCTATTAATTTGATTTTACAAGCAAGTAACGATTATTTTAATAATTCAAAATGTGTCAGAGATCCATATATGGAATTAGCAAAGTGCTTAACATTTTTTTATTTCATTAATAAATAAACTAAATATTAACTGTTTGATGATGAAGTAAATGTTGTATTTTACAGAGAATGTCTTGATTTGATCACTGAAAATAATGAACAAGTCAAAGAAGAGTATGACTTAATAGAATCATTACAGATCTTAAATGAATTTCAAATTAATGTATTACCATTACAAGTTAGAATTACAACTGAAAGATTAAAGTTTATTGAAGATTGTTTAAGTACTCAACATGATGCTTATAAAAAAAAGCAAAAGCTATTAAATTTGTCAAAATATTTAAAAATTGATCCAAAAAATAATTGGTCAAGAGAAGGGAAAATTTTGAACTTAATTGCAAAAAAGGCATTTGAATTAAAAGATTATAACTTCTGCTCATCAACATTAAAACAAATGATGGAAAATAATTATTATCTGTCCTGGAGAGTAGCTTTAGATTTAGCTAACTGTAATGATTATGATGATTTACAATTTAGATATGATTGCATATGGTTCACCATTAATAATGGACCAAGCAATATTATTGAAAATTTAATGAAATATGCTAATTTACTACAAGTTCAAATTTTAAATGCTGATTTAGAAAAATGGATGCCAATTGAAAATGAAAATTCAAATGATGATTGGGATTTAAATGAAGATATGCATAATAAATTTAATATAGTAAGATCCTTAAATTAATTTTAATTTACCATTTATAATATTTTTAATGAATTTAATATTTTAAAGTCTGAAATAGAAAGCATAGAGATTGTTCCAAAAATCGTACAAACATCAACGAAATTAGTAAAAAGTTCAGCACAAATAGTAAAACAATCAACTTTTGATTTAATAAAAAATGCTGGAAACAAAGATTTTTGGAAATCAAAATTAAATTTTGCCTTTATGGATGATTTTCAAAAAGAAATTGCAGAAGATGAAATAATAAATTCAAATAATTATGTAGAATTACAAAAATTTCCTTGCTTTTATGAAACATTACATGAGAATTGTGGAATAAGTAGTCTTGATACAAAATATTGTAAATATTCTCAAGCCGAAATCAATGCCAAGTTAAAACTTTATCAAACTTTATTAAGAATTTCATTATTAAGCGAAACTGCTTCTTATGGCATTGAAGTCAGTAATGTCAATCATTGTACGTATTAAATTACCTACTAATAGAAATGAATATTTTAAATGTATTTTAATAATTTACAAAAATTGTGAAATTTTTAGTGCTCCTTGAATGTGCAGAACATACAATTACAGAAGACTGTACTTTGGGTCTTAGTTATCTATTAAATTTAGATGATGATTATTTAGAAAATATTAAAAATATTTCTAAAACCTTACCAAAAGTTCAAATATATGATCAAATATTGGCATATTATTATTCAATAAAATTATATTCAAAAATGTATTCAGAAATTAAGAAAGTATTTATGTACGATCCAATAGATTTCATTCGACATATGTCAAGTGTTCAAATTGTTGATGGCGCTGATGATCTAAACAAATTAAAACAACAAGTAAATTTATTAATTAAAATAAAAAATCCAGTAGATAATGAAATTGACAATAAAAGTAAAGATGATACAAAAGATACTTTCAGTAATAAATCAAAACTTAAAGGAAAATTAACATTAGACTACATTCACTCATCTACAGATGCTGATGAATGGCATAATTGGGATGATGAATGGGTTGAAACGTTTGACTCAGTAAATAACTCTATTGATAAACCTACTAATTGCTCCGATTCCTTAATTTTGACAACTAATAATTTATCAATTGAAAAATGTTCAGAATTTTTTGAAGAAAATCTTTTCAAAATGCAAAATATAGATGATTATAAAAAATTGAAGCAAATCTTAATAAAATATTCTGGTAATAATAATGAAAATATTTATAATAGTACATATTCTGATTATAGTTTAAAAATGCTTATTAAATTAATTGATATAAATAAAAGCAATAGCAATAATTGTGAGATAGTAGTACAAGAAATCAATAATTTATTACAAGAAGAATTAATTTCTCAGGAGGTATAATATATTTCTTTGTAAAATTATATATGCATATATATATGTATATATATAAATAAATTACTTTTAATTATTCTTTTATGAATAGGAATTCGTTAAATTTATTCAAGAAAAGAAAAATATTTTTACTTGCGAACAATATATTTATTTGCAATTACGTTCAAAAGAATTATCATTACAACTAGAGTCAATCAATTATATTAAAGACAATTATAAAGTAAGAAAAATATTATATTTACTTAGCAAATATAATATTCTAATATTAACTTTAATGGATTTTCATTTTTAGACATTAATTTTAAATACTGCCATTTTGGAAGAGATTTTTTTCAATAATCTTACATGTTTATTCAGTGTCGCTCACGAGTTATATTATAAAATATTAGAAGAAATATTTATAAATCGTTCATTGCCGGAAATTGAAGACAATATAAAACTACTAATAGAAAATTTAGTTAAACAGAAAAATATACCACATGCAATAGCATTATTGAACCAGCTTGAAGGAATTCCGGCATCGTTAAGTACTTATGACAGTTGTTTTAAGCTTTTAATACGAAAATAAAATTGTATTTTGATAGCTATAAAATTATAAAAGTACATAGATTAAATATGAAATTGTGAAACAGAATTGTATAAATATATATTATTATAGTTTTTTAATTATTTTGATTATGGTTTAAGGTTATTCATATTTCAATAAAAATAAATAGAAACTTACCTGAACTAATTGTATTTTAAAATTATCTTACGTTTCAAATATTGTATACGATATAGGTATGAAAAGACATTTTATTTTATTTACAGGAATTCTTAGAAAAAAATTTTTAATATAATTTTTAGGATTTATGATATTGCATATTTTACAGACAAGTGCGATATAAATTAATTGCTTTAATTATTTCTCATTTTGCACATTTATTAAAAAAATAATAACAAGAAATAAAAGAGCTAGACTTGAGATTTAAAATTTTTATGAAATAGAAAGTTCTTTTATTGTTTATTAAAACATCAAATAGATGATATTAATATAATATATTATTGTACGCGCAAATGACAAAATAATAATGTCACTCTCACTCTTCATGTCTCTCTGTTTATTTATCTATTAATCGATTTATTTATTTATTTACCTATCTTTTTCTATTTTAATTTTTAAACAAGCTTGAAGTAATAACAATGTTTGTTGTATTTAGAAAACTATTAAATAATTTTTTTTTAATTTAATTTTTTTAATCGTTTTGTAAAAATTATATAAAAAATTTGGAATATAGAATTTAAAATGTAATAATAGTTGTTAATAAAATTTGAATTACTTAAAAAACCAAATTGAATTAAACATCATTTTAAGTTTATATTTTATTATCAATTTTTAAAAAATAAATACATGGAAAATAAATCCTTATTACAAAATTTTTTTAAAAATGTTTTAAAAATTCAAATAGTATAATAAATTTAACTAAATTTTATAAATTATTTTTCTTGATTGATTCTTCAGTAATTATTACATTTGAGTTGAGATAAAAAAAAGAAACATTAATATTAAAACAATGTTGTAACAAAATGATTAATTTTATTAATTTAATGTAATATCGAAGAATAGAATGAAAATCAATTTATTGAAAATACAAAATGATATCTTGTAACTAGTGGCGCATTTAATTTAAATGTATTTAATATATACATAGATATTATATTCTTGCTGTATTATTCTAAAATAATTTTTATGTTACAATTATAATTTTAAATTGCACATTTCTCTTATAGAGAATTCAGCTCACTAGTTTGTTTACCGTTTGAAATTTTATTACTAGAAAATGAAAATAACAGCTCTTTCGAACTATACTCAGTAAATTTATGTTACGGTCGCTGACAATTAATTTTAGTAAATGTAATTTTAAATAATTAAAAATGAGAATGAGTTCGTCAGTATTCGTTTTAGATAATGGAGGTTGGACAGCAAAAGTTGGTTTATCGACAGATTCTCCAATGTAAGTGAATAAAGTAAAAGTTAGGTTATGTTTGTTTACTTTTTATTTAAATATTAATGTTTTTATGATAGTATCGTTCCAAATTCAATAATGAAGGCAAAAAGTGAGCGCCGAAGACCATTTATTGGTAATCAAATCGAAGAATGTAGAGATGCATCTGGATTGTACTTTATGTTACCATTTCAGAAAGGGTATTTGATCAATTGGGATGTTCAAAAAACAGTTTGGGATTATATTTTTTCCAAAGAATGTTGTCCTATAAACTTAAGCCATACTTCTTTAATAATAACAGAGCCACCATTTAATTTTCCATCAATTCAAGAAGCAATGGAAGAAATATTTTTTGAAGAATATGAAGTCGCTAGTTTTTTAAGAATTAATCCATCCACTTTATCTTGTTACAACTATAGACATAAAAATCCTACTTCTAAATGTTGTATAGTTGTAGACATTGGTTATAGTTTTTGCCATGTTATACCATTTGTAAATGACATGAAAATTAAAGCTGGAATTCGAAGAATAGATGTTGGTGGCAAGTTATTAACTAATCATTTGAAAGAAATTTTATCATATAGACAATTACATGTTATGGATGAAACTTATGTTGTTAATCAAGTAAAAGAAGATTCTTGTTTTGTGTCTGAAGATTTTTATGGTGACATGGAAATTGCAAAATTAAAATTAGGAGATAATACTATTGTTAAAGATTACATATTGCCTGATTTCACAACAATAAGAAGAGGATTTTTGACAGATGCAGGAACAACTATAGATCAACAATTTTTGCGTATGAACAATGAAAGGTTTTCAATACCTGAAATACTTTTTCATCCATCTGATGTTGGTATTAAACAAATGGGTATTCCAGAAGCTATAATGGATTGTTTAAAAGCTTGTGATGAAGAGACTTGGCCTCATTTATTAATGAATATTATTCTTACTGGGGGCAGTAGTAAATTTCCAGGATTACAAGATCGAATATTAAAAGAAGTTAGAAGTCTTGCTCCCATAGATTATACAATAAGAGTTCATTTACCAGAAAAGTAAGTTTTTAGAAAATAAATTATTAATACAATAGAAATTAAATTATTTCTATTGTATTTTTATAATTATTAGCTTAAAATTAAATTTAAATAATTGAATTTGTATAGTTTTCAATTAATTAGTATACAATTTAATTTAATTTGATTTAATTAAATTTAATAATATTGAAAAATTAAAAATATATATACTTTTTCTTAGTCCAATTACGTATGCATGGGATGGTGGAAAACTACTTTCGAAAGATCCAGGATATTCTAATTTAATAGTCAAAAGAGAGGAATATGAAGAAGAAGGGCATGCTTTGTGTTATGATAAATTTGATATATAAAGTAATATTAAGTTTTATTTATATAATTTTTTTTTAACAAAACAAATTTAAAAAATACATCTTATTTTATTGATATTTATCATTGTAATAATTTGTTTATATATTTGTAAATATATATTCTTTTTTAAATTGTAGATATATTATTTTTGTAAAATACATAACATTTTATAAATAAAATAAAATTATATATTTTAAGAATGAAGAGATTTCATTAATGATCTTATTTCTTCTAAACTTTGTTCACTATCATCTACTATTACTTCAGATTCTGAATCAATAATTTCACTTGGTAAATCATATGCTTGTACAATTCCTGGTGCAATACTTTTTGATGTATTACTTTCTTGTATTGTTTCATCAATGAGACATATTCCTGTAAGTATGCATAGATTAGAAATTTAAAATTGAATTCATAATACATTAAGAATGAATACATTATGATAGAATATATAGTTTCCAATTTCTTATAAAATATTTATAAAATAAAAACTCTAATTATAAAGGTTAAAGCAACTACATCAAATTAATATTTACCCCATTCATTATCTTCATGTAAAGGTTTTTCTTCTATACATTCTTCACAATATTCAATTTTAGGTTCATTAATAAATTCTTCTTGACGTTTTCTACAAAATCTATCACTACAATTTGTATTGGGTTTCAAATTAATTGTTGGAAAGAAATCTTGCATCGCATTATATCCCAGGTAATGTGACACGGTACCAAATTCAAGTAAATATTTGAGAGTATTTTGTACCAAAAAACCAGCAACAATAGCCATTGTTGTGGGTAAAGAAGCAGCACAAACCCCATCTCGCTTTAGTGTTTTTTCATCAATATTTGATGCAACTATCAAGGGTGGGGCACACTATATATTATAAAACAATTAATTATTAAGAATATAATGTATCAAAAGCACAAATTTAAGATTACATATTTTATTACATAATTTTAAAATACATATTATATTTTATTTTATTTTAATACATTAAATATGTATTAAATAATATCATACTATTATATGTATCATACCATCATCAAATTAAAATAAAAATTTTAAATTTTTATCAAAAATATTTTTAAATAGTCAATAAATAATCAACATGTCATAAATAAAAAGAGATTGTTATTAAAAAAGAATTATGTTATAAAGTTTTTAGAGATTATTAATTTTGATCATGCTTAATGTAACAAAACTGATACAATCATTTTTAACTTTAAATAATTTTTATATAACATATATGTATAAAATATTAATAACATACAAATAATTGTTTATTAAATTTTTAAATAAATTGTTCATACAATAATGGTATTGTATGAATAATATATATAAATATATATAATATATACAATATATATAAAAAATTGATAAACGTTACAGAAATAAACATATACATACTGCAAAGCATGCAGTCTGGCCAGGAATAATGAATTGTATATGGCCAGAAACTGCATTTTCTGATACTCCACTTTCAAACCATTTTTGGTTCAATTCATTACATGCTGTATTGATTGCTATTCTGGCTTCAAAATTATCAACACAGCTTAAAACCAAATCTACAGGTCCTTTATTAATACTACTGTTCCTAAAACCATTTCAATAATTTTTAATTCAATTATAATATTTCTTTCATTTGAAGCATTATAAAAAATTATAAATATATTAATCATAATATTTTCAGATAAATGAGCATTATAATAAGCTAAATTTAATAAAAAAAACTATTTTATGTAAAATATAAAAATTATAAATTCATTAACTTTTAATATTTGTAAATAAATCAGTATAAAATAATTTTTAATTTAATGATAATAATTTACTTCATTTTAAATACTTAACAATACTATGAATCTATTCATTTTAGTATTTTTAGATAAATAAATCCAGTTTAATTTAAAAGTAAATTAGACGATTTAAAAAATTTATTATGAACTCAATTTTTCATAAAATAATTTTATAGAATATGAAAAAATAATAATAATTAATGCTCTTGTAATTAACATATTGAACAAAAATTCTTTTATACTTAATTGTTTCAATGAAATCATCAAAATGATCCACTGAAGTAATATTATAATTGTGAACTTCTATTTCAACATCTGGGTTAATATAAGTTAATGTTCTTGCTGCAGCTTCGACCTTAGATTCTCCAACTTGATGATGTTGAAAAAAAAGCCTATTCATATTAGCCAATTCAATTTTATCATAATCAAATAGCACTAACTGAAAAAAAGGAATTAATCTTTAGTAAACTGTTCTATTGAAGCATTGATTAAATAAACCATTTATTTTCATTGGAATATAGTGTACAGACAAATTGAATGTACATATAAACAGCACTAAATACTTTTTACATAATATATTTGTTTATTTAATACCTACATTTATTAAATAATTTTTTTATTTATATAATATTAAATATGATTTTTTATCACATAAATATATTTACCAAAAAATACCAGTAGAAATTTTATTGTTTATTTATTACCTTTCCAATTCCACATCTTGTAAGCATTTCAGCAGTGACACTTCCAACTCCTCCTACACCAACAATAGCTACAGTCATATTTCTTATATTCTGATAATTTTTAACTATACCCATTCTCTGCAAAGCTAATAAACGACTAAAAACAAATTTATTAAAATTGAATTTATATAATCCATACATAATTTAGTGTACATTATTTTAATCCATACAATAAACCAAAAATTGCTCATTTCAATGATAATAATTATAATTACATTTTAAATATGATTTTATGTAACTTCAAATTTATATACAAAGGTATTTTTGTGTATGACTAAAAAATGATTATATTAATTGATCCTAAAGTAATTTATTAAAGCAACTATAATATTTATATTATATTATATTATATTATATTAATATTTATATTATAGCAACTATAACTATATATATTTCATTATAGGATGAATCAAACTATAGAAAACTATAAATTCCAAAGGTAAGAAACTAATGATTAAAGAAATCACAAAAAGAATTATTAATTATATTTAAGAGGTAAATTAAAGTTACTCAAGCAGTATAATTGATAAAAACGACATTTCACATTTAATTATGAAGTTAGTATCACCTATATGGGTTCGTGTCAATAACTTCGCTAGACATTTGCTCGATTTTATCTCGTGCAGGCATCGCCACATTGTTTGCCTTCGCTTCTGCCAGTTCATGCTCCAAAATTTTTATTTTTTCCTGCAATTCTGCAACGTTCGCCATTCTCTTCAATTATTATTTAGACCGAAACGAAAATGTCAACTTATTTATTACTCATCCAAATCAAGTTCCATATGTTTGCCGCTCCATATGCTCGATCACAGATTTGACCGTCTGCTTCCTGGCTGCCCGAGAGTATAATACAGGGAGTATTTTACGAGGTAACGTTTCACCTACACGTCGTCAAACAACGGACCAACGTTCTCTTACGCGAAATCGTACATAACATTGTCGTAATGTTACGGAACGTCGATCACGTTAGGCAAATACAAATCTTCCAAGTGAACTGTCTTTAGTACCGTTGTATTTTTGGCTAATTTTCATATCGCGACTATTAGCGTACAATTCAGATCAATTAAAGCGAAATCAAAATTGTGCTAAAAACAGCTCAAACGCATAAATTATAATGAATGTTTTCATTATTAAACCGTATTAATGAAAATTAGAACATGCTTTTAAACAAAGTATTGTTTCCGTACTTTTATAAATTCTCGTTAGAGAATAACAACTACGTGATTATTTTTAATCAGTTTTCGAAAATAATCATAAATGATTGTAATACTATTTTTACAAGTCATACTATTTCCACAATAACTAATTACAAGACAAATTATTTTCATTAATTTCACTTGACTATACTCAAAATTTTAGAAACTTTAATCATATACATTTTTTCTAATAGACATAAAACAATTGTCTTTATTTTATATTATTGTCCCTGTTGAAATTGATAAAAAAAGTTACAATATATTATAATATAATTATTATTAATCATGATTACTTGAACATTTACGGTAATGATTATTATTTTAAAAAGGTAATTATAATGGATTCTTAAAAATATGCTTTTTTAAACTGTAAATTTATGTAGTCGGTAACTATTTTTTAATTGATATCATTATTTATTCGTTTGCGTATTATTTATTCTTTGAAAAAGAATTCAATCTATTCTAATCGTGATCGAAACGAATTACTACATATTACTTTCTTCGTTTTCATTTTTTTTTTATAATTAAATGTCATCATAAAAAATAAAATATAATAAATATGGGTAGTTTATTATTATTAGTTAAAAAATGAAATGCAAAATTTCTTCTTTGCGATTAATGCAATCGCGTGTCTATAATATTACTAAAAATTTACATAGGTCAATCGTTCGTTGTAAAAAATTCTAAATAATATTAAAGAGTGCAATTTAAATTTACAAAATGCATTATAAAAATTTGTTATGAAATTTAATTAATAACCTAAGAAAATTAATTTCCGTAATATTATTAAATTTCAGTAATTTAGGCAATATTTTTTAAACAAGATTTAATAATTTTTAAATATTTGGATATTTTAAGTATTTAGTTATACATTCGAATTTAGCATTTTATATTTATATTTGAAATCATAGTTATAAATTAAAATAAATTTACTGCAGGAAAATGATAATTTTCCTAGACATAAAGTCTTGATACTTAATAATTTATTAACGATTCATTTTCATTAAGGAAACATAAACTACTTAATTTTTAAAAGAATGAAAAAAAACTTTTATCTTTGTAGATATTAAACATCTTTAGGTTGTTTCGTAAATAACAAATAATTGTACAAAAAAATTATTAGTATTTTCAAATGATTTTTGGAATGTAATGATTTTATTCCCTACAAATCACGTAACATGTTTATTTGAATATGTAGAAAATAAGAATTGGTATTTTATTTTATAAAATTTATCGTTTACTTTTTATAAATATTTTATTTTTTATCCTCAATAGAATTCTCAGTAATAGAAATATCAAATGAAAATATAATTTTCAGTCTAGGAAAATAATACATTTACAAATAAAATTCAATACAATTAAACTGCACGTAAATTTGCTTTTATAAATTTTTACATTTTCCAAAATAACTTGACGAATTGAATTTCTATAATTCATAGAATAATGATGGAATTAAAAAAATGCTCTCTTGGTTTAAAGTTAATTTTTTTTTAATTTGTTTCAAGTATTTATAATATGCATAACCTTTGTAGAAAAACTTTGTAAGTATATTTAGATAGATTAAATGTATTTAAAGTTCGTTTATCAAGCATTTGTTAAATAATTCTCCTTTTAATAGCCATTTGTAATATTTGTTGACTGACTCAAATTATCATTAATTTGCGAGAAAATTCTCACATTAATAAGGTTTTTTTTCAATTTAATTATTTTTCAATGTAGTATAATTTAAAACGTTTTGCATAAGTAACCTATTTTTATTATAATTAATTTAAAATGTATATTATGATTAATTGGAAACAAATATTGTTTCTTGTAAAATACATATTTGAAAAATTAATAAATGTCAAAATAATATTTAGAACTTTACAATGCAACTTGAATTGATAATACTATTATTATACTATTATATTATCTGACTGAGAGAAAAAAATTTATTTAAAGAAATTATTTTGTTATATTTCAATATAATAATATTTTTGTTATCTTCATATTCAATTATATAATACTGTATCTTTTAATAAATTAATACATTATTATTATAAATTTCATTGTATTGTACGTCATTATGCTTATTTAAAGGTATTTACGGAATATCCTTAATCTTTTTAAAACTAATAACATCTTAAACTGATCAACTTAATCAAACTTTTGCTTCAAAATTTACAATATTTACTAGTTCTTGTAATAAAAACTTTTATTTTTACAAGAATTATTGTAAGAAGTAAAAATAAAAAAAATTTTTACGTACGTATATATGTGTATATTATGCATTAATACTCTAGCGTTTACATATGCAATTCAGGTTGCGTCCTTGCTTACAAATTATAATTATTAAAAAAATAAAAATAAAATAAATGAGTAAATAAAAAGAGAAAGTCATAATTAAGAGAAATTGAAATTTATAACCATGAGGATCACGTATTTTTGAAAAAATGCGTTTGGTTTAAAATAGACTTTAATATAATTTACTTGGTTAATTTAGAGAGGCTTTTTATTTCACTTTTCATAGTTACATAGTAATGTCCTTATCATTTGAAATTTTTTATTTCAGACAATCGGAATATAAACACATATTTAACGACAAAGAATTTGAGAAACTAGCGGTTGATTGGGTTGATAGTTGCATTCAATCTATGACCCAATTTATTTTATATTGTGAATTTTGACTTTAATTTGTTGATCGTCAAAATGGTCATGCATAAATAATTTAATTCCTATTTATTTATATAAGTTGTAAAAATGTATAAAATTCCGAAACAATGGATTGTAAAAGAGCGGGTTTGAGTATAACAAAAATAATAAGCATTAGATCGATAAAATAAGTAATATTGTAGGCGGTAGAGCTTTTCTGTCGATTATTATGAAATATTCATAATCTCCGATAAACCCTGATCTCCTTAAGAATTTAAACATCCGACCCATTAAAGCTACTACTTATGATATCAAGTTTAATGTTAAAAGTCTTAAAAATCTTAAAAACTATTTGTAGTACCAATGCGAGCAAAGTAAATAATATTGCCTGCTAACGAGTCGTAAATCATGAATAAAATGTAAGACAAGGAGAATGAATATTTAAAGATAAAATTGACACGTCCCGTCTGCATACGTGCCTCTATCTACATGAATAATGCGTTTTCTGCACATTTTTCTAGTGGTTTGACAGAAAAATGCCAACGTACAGCCGACTGGCTCGAAGCGCGAACATTAACGACGGATTAATATTTAATAGTAGGAATAACAAAAGTAGGAGGACGAATAAAAAGCTCCTTTATCATTTTTTTACAATAAATACTTTGCTCGGCAAAGTAATATTCGTTATTCGCGTTGATGAGCAGGTGACCAGGAGCCAGAAGTGCGGAGGCGGCTTCGGGTGAAGCACCAAGGGAGCCCGTAACACGTAGCCGTGTGTGGGTAAGCCATCAAGTGGCTAAAAAGAGTGCGACGATGGGGTATGCAGAAGAGCCACAGGCAGCGTGAAGGTTGAGGGGACGAGCGAGGAAGGCGACAGCGGTACAGAGAGATTCTGCCAGGTGTCGGTTGAGAGTCTCGTGCGAGCGGGAGGTCGGTCTGGAGCGCGGTTGCGCCATGCTTTCGTCATTGGAAAATTCCGTAACGGTACAGGGGAAAGCCGAGCGTGGATTGGCTGCCGGCCGATGACGTGCACCGAACATCCGATGTATTCTCATTCCCGCAGCGACGTTTTGTTTATACTCGAGGGAGAGTACGGGGCAGAGGCTCGAGGCTGCTCCGAGCTCACTGGTGCCTTTGCTCAACTTGGCTATTTATTACCCTAAAGCCATTCGAGAGTCATATCCTTAAGACTTAAGGCCGGTGCCGTTTCTTTCCTCCCCGAATTACGGGCTACTCGATCCTGACACATTCATTGCCGTGAAACAAGACCAAACATCGCCTTTCCGTGAACGCGGAGCCAAGTATGGTGCAGTGTAAATGCCGAATCGTGTCATCTCTCCAGGTATACGGACACTTGCAAACGCGCTATTTCTTTATCGTCTGAGCCCGACTTCTTAACATTCAAGATTATTTGAGGCTACAAAAGGATTCCTTTTTCTCTGTGCGAGCTGAATCATGTTCACCGATCTCTTTTCTATAGGACCCTCGGCACGATAATGTTTTTATTTTCTTTGTCTCTTTCCTTTTAAGCGCCTATTCGTCCTTTTTTTTATTTGTTTCATCTATTCCGACATCAAGAACACGTTCTAATCACGACAATTGTTCATAGCTGTTTTTGAACAAACTTACTTTTCTCGACCTTTATTTATTATTAAAAGCCGTTACTCTATAAGCCAAAAGTTTATGTTATTAAAGTTAGTATGAAAATATGTTAACTTACATCGTCAGTTGTGTTAAGGTTTTGTAAAAGTTCTATCGTCTTTATCTCTTGATTAGTGTTCAGTTATTTAAAGAAAAATGAAGGAAAAGCTTAGGATATTCCGGCTTTTGCTGTATAAGAACTTTCTAATTAGAAAGAGACATTGGAAGATGGGATTATTTGTTGAAATTTTAATTCCACTTTTATTGTTCGCTTTAATACAAGCCTGCAGAGATTTTTCTGCGAGTCAACCTAAAATATGTGTAAATGATACTTATTTTGATATTAAGACTAAATCAGAATTAATAACAAAGGTCGATTATATGAATATTATATATTTTGTGCCTGAAAATAGATTTACAAGAACCCTTATGGAAAAGACAAGGGGTTGTCTGAAATTTCCTAATGATAGTAAGTCTTCTTTATAGATTATTATTAAACATCTTTCTTTCTGCAATCTTTATTTTATTTTAAATATCATTGATTAAATATTAACCTTTTATTCATATTTTAAAACAATAAAATCACCTGTTTTATATTTATTATATTACTGAATTTAATGCAGAAAAGTAAGGATTACTTGAAAATTCAGATTAGTTTTTTTTAACAATAACGATCATAATAAAGTAAATTAATTATTTTATTCAACAAGTAATACAGTAAACAAAGATCATATAAAATAGTAAAAGTTATTAAATTACTTTTAATAAGCTATAAAGCATATTTATAGTAAAAATATGCACAATCTATACAATTTTGTTTATACATAAAAATTTTATTACACAGCATAATTATTAATATACTTTTTCACAACAGAAATAACTGGATTTAATTCAGAAGAAGAAATGCTTAAAATGTATGCATTATATCAAAGTCAATCTCCAATTAATAATATTATAGCAGTAGTATTTAATGCCAAATATATTAATGTTTCAACAAAACATTTAGAATACACAATACGTACTTCTTATGGAATGCCAAATGGTTTATATAAAATAGAAAATGAAGGACCTAAATCATTAGAACATGCCTTTATTGATGTAATACCATTTGTACAACTACAGTTGTGCTTAGACGAATCATTCATAAAAATGAAAGCTCCAAATCTAGCCTTTAAATCACAGGTTCGTATTATGTAATTACTTTATTCAACAAAAATATCTATTAAAATATTATATAGCAGTTCAAATAAAACTATTGTTTAAATTCAGTTCTTCACATACTCAATATGCAATGATTAAATTCAAAACGTTATTAATATTCATATAGATGATTAAATGAAACCTTGAATTTCCATTGATAGAGTATTAATTATACTTGAAATTTGCATCGACAGCTACTTATAATTTTACAAAATATATAGTTTGTATATTATTTTCTGGACTCTTCTATTTACAAAAAATCTAATACATATATTTTAAAATAATTTAAAACCGAATAAATAAGTTTGTAATAAATATTTTATTATAAATTTATAAATTACAATTATTTATTTAATTTAAAAGTTTTTAATTTGTAATTATTATAAAATTTTATAGGTATCTATACAACAGATGCCTCAACCACCCCTTATTGAATTAAATGAAAATGATACGATATCAAGAATATTATTTTGTGTTTTTGCAGTAATTGCTTTTTTAATTCCATTATGTATTGAAGCAACTTATGCAGCAGATGAAAAATTTATTGGAATAAATGTAAGAGCATATGTGTGTTACACAGAACAATAACTTTTTATTCTTAGAATATTTATGTTCTTAATTAACTATTTAATATAGAACTATTTCTTTTGAAATCAACAAATACCTAAAGTATAACTAAATAACTAAAATTATTCATAAACATTTTATAAAAATAAATTAATGAATAAACTTTTATCTATTAGTTATCAGATATGTATAAAAAATTTTAAAAAAATATATTAAAATACCTTTTTAATTATATTTTTCTTATAATAAGTATAATTGATTTCAGGTTTTAATGGCAATGAATGGTGTTTCAACTTATTTAAATTTACTGAGTTGGCTAGTTAGTGGATTGATTTTCAGCATATTTTATATATCTGCCTTAATAATTTTATTTAACTTTGCTTTTACTAATAATGTACATCCTTATTTATATTATGGAAATAATTTTATTTTCTGGATGGTACTCATTTTTCATGTTGGACATTTGATAACATTTGGCATGCATATTTCTGCTTATTTTTCAAAACGTAAGTATTCATAATTATCAGTATCACTAGATAAGTACTTTTCAAAATAAGATTATTTTATTATTTAATAGATATTTAAAATATAAATAAACATTTTATTTTAATTTTAAATTAAAACAACTATTTTACAGACAAAATATGTGATTAAATTAAAATGTTTACAGCTTTATTCATGATATCGGGAATTTTAGCTCTTTATGGTGGCTCAAGTATGATGCAAAAATACAGTATTACAAGAGATTTTTATTCTGTAATACCCTATCTAGGAATATTTTTTCCAAACATATTACTTTTCCGATCATTTCAAGAAGTAAATAAATATGAAACCATGTGTAAGTTCTCTATACCAAATAATGTTAATAACTTCTATAAATACAAATTAATAACCTTTAATAATATGATTTAGTAAGGGGAGTTCAGTGGAATAATTTATTTTTTGTGGCAGATCCATCATACAAAACTGCAGGAAGTTTAGGGATGATAATGATTTTTTCAATAATTGGAATTCTTTATCATTTTATAATGACCATTTATATTTATGCTGTACATCCAGGAAAATATGGTGTTAAAAAACACCTACTATACTTTTTAAAGGTATTATTTAGATTGATTACTTAATTTATAGAAAGTAATATATATATAAAATAGTATATAAGATAATAACTTTATTTTCGGTTACATATAAAAATGCTAAAATGTATACAAAGCTAATTATAAAGAAAAAAAATGTATTATTTCATTTATCTTACCATTAGTTTGGAAAAGGACAAAATAGGATAACATCCGATGATGAAACTGAAGATTATGAATTTGATAATATAGAAGGAAAACCATTTGAATCTGTATCAAAAAATGCTTATACTCCTGGTATTCAAATCCGAAATTTAAAAAAAGATTATTCTACACATTTATTTAGTAAATCGGTAAAATAAAATACTATAGCTGTTTTAAATAAATTCCGCATTCTGAAGAGTTAAATTTTAATTTAATTATTATTGATGTTAGAAAGTGCAAGCTCTGAGAGGGGTATCCATAGATTTTTATAAAGGAGAAATTACTGCTTTACTTGGTCATAATGGAGCTGGTAAAACTACTATGATGTCTATTTTAACAGGTTTTTATTATTTTTTTAAATCTTCGAAATTGATATTTTTAATAATTTGTGAATAAAAATAACACACAAGTTTACTTGAAATGCATAGTGATTTTATAAATTTTAATAAACATTTTTTGTTAGTTTTTGTTAAAATTAATGTTTATTCTTCAGGAATGATTAGTCCTACAATAGGAACAGTACTTATAAATGGAAAGAATGTTAAAGAATCAAATGTCATAATAAATGATATCGGTTTTTGTCCACAAGAGAATATTTTATTTCCTAATCTTTCAGTCGCTGAGCAAGTTACATTTTTTAGCATGGTAATTATTTAATTGAATTTACAACTAATGATAAATCTTATAAATGAAAAGTAATATTAAATAAAAGCAATTCGTACAAATTTTTTTTTAGTTGAAACGAAAAAATGAAAAGAAAGTAACAATAAAGAAGAATGTAAATGCCCTACTTGAAAAATTGAAATTATTTGATAAACGAAATGCTTTACCTAAACAATTGTCTGGTGGCCAAAAAAGAAGAGTATGTCTTGCAATGGCAGTTATTGGAGATTCTAGTGTAAGTTTAATGAATATTACTATAAATTCATAATATAATTATTTTATATTCTAATTACAGTGAATGATTTAAAAGTAACATAATTTTTCATTTTAGACATTAATTTTGGATGAACCAACATCAGGCATGGATCCAGAAAGTAAACGGGATACATGGGATATTATATTGGTAAGATATGATCTATTATATCCATTATTGCTTTTAATGATTATATTCATTTATTCATATATTTTTACGACATAAAAAATTATAAATAATATTATTAAGAATAGTACTTAAAAAAAATTTTTTTTTAATTAATAATTAAAAACAAATGTTATAATTTACGAACAGAAAATGAGAGGCCAGAAAACTATTTTAATAAGTACTCATGATATGGAAGAAGCTGATATTCTTGGTGACAGAATCGCAATAATGCATACAGGGCAGTTGAAAAGCTATGGAACCTCGATGTTTCTAAAAAAATTATTAGGTAAAAATTTTTAATGAATTATTTTATTCTTAACATTATTCTTATTTATTGTTAAAATAATTTAATTTATAATTTAAGGGCAAGGAAATATGGAAATTACATTATCTACTGAATCATGGTGTGAGCCTCAAAAAGTGTGTAAAGAATTAGATTCTAGAGGTCAAATTCTTAATATAGATGGAAGAACGATAGTTTTAAGCATACCATACTCTAATAAATTACCAGATGCATTAGATAAGATGGAATTAAATAAAAAGAAATTCGGTATTACAGGAATGAGTGTTTCCTTAATTACATTGGAGCAAGTATTTTTAAAGTATGTTTAATATTTACTAAAATAATTTCAAGCAATTTATAGCTACTTAATATAGAATTATTATCATTTTTTCTTAATTTATATATTTATATCTGTCATTGAATAACATTTTATTTTATATATTTGTTCTTAGTTTTCTTTTGTTTCAGAATTATTTATAATATATTTTCTTTTTATATTAATTTAGCGATATTATACTTATATTAATTTTATAAAATATATTTTTATTTAAAATTTTTAAAAATTATATATTCTATTTTATATTAGATATATTTAATAGAAGAATCTTAAAAATTATTATATTTATTTTGAGATTGTTTTAACTTTATTAACATTCTATTAATGAAGATTATAATTTTTTAGAGTTACTCGAGATAATGATGATGTTACTGATTCTTCTCAATCATTTATGGGAGCTACTCAAAAATTAAAAGGACATGCACTTTTTGTTCAATCAATACTTGCATTGTTGAAAAAAAAAGCAAAATATTCTTTTAAAAATAAAGCAACATTTAGTTTCATAGTAAGATGAATTAAAACAATCAAATTAATTTATTTATAATTTTGTGTTAATATATTATTAAAAAAATTATTTTGTAATTTAATAAATACTTTCGTAATAGATTCTATTGTCAGTAATTTCGGTTATGTTTATGACTGTGGATTATAATATGTCTAGTGATACTACATCTTTAATGTCAATAAAATTGGACATGTATAGTATGCCACAAACTTATTATAAGAGCGATTCAAAATTATTTGGTCAAAAATATAATTTTGCTACAAATGAAAATAATGGTATAGCGACTGATACTGCAAACTATTCTAGTATCAGTGATGGTAATTATTGCAATAAGAATAATAACTTATATTTGAAATAAATTGTTTAGTTTTTAATATATAAAATATAATATTTATATCACAGCGATGTTAGAGCTCGGACGGCAAGATTTAGCATTGTACACAAGCAGTCTCATAGCCGCAGCTGAATTCAATACGAGCGGTAATGAAATTCTAGCAAATGCATTTTACTCGGATAATGCTGTGTTCAGCATCCCTATATCCATCAATTTATTGTCGAACGCAATAATCAAGACTCTTGCCGGAGATGATCACTCTATTAATATATTCAGTCATCAGTTGCCCAACTCTTTGCAGTCGAATTTTATAGCTGGTGAAACTGTTTACGGGATGGTTCTCATATTTGTCTTTTTCTATTTCCCAGCAGTTGCCTTATTTATCATGCACCCGCTCCGAGAGTCGGTTACTAACATCAAACATTTACAGAGGATGGCGGGGGTATCTTGTTTTACTTATTGGGGAACGATGTTCATTTTTGATTTTTTTATTTTACTAATGGTAATACTCTGTGTTATTGTTGGATTTGTCTGTATAGATAAGTCCATTGATCTCCGAATGTACGAGGAAACGGAAATTGGTAGGTTCATCAACCATAATTATTTTTACTTTATTTATTTATCTTAGAAATATTGCACTTCTCTGGAATTAATAACCTCAAAACTATAATACCAAATAAAGAATTGATAAATTTATTTATTAATAAAGCAAATTAAATGTTTAATAATTTTTTACTATTATATTTAATAGATTTAATTTAATAATAGAATTATATTCTTTTTAAAATGTTACTATTATTTATAATAGTTTGTATAAAATTTGTATAAAAATTGTTTTTAAATACTCTTTTAAATAAATTTTTTAAATTTTAAATTAATTTAAATATATTTTATTATAATTTTACAATACATTTAAAGATATAGATAATTGTTTTTTTTTAAAGAATTTTCATCATTACTTAATTTAAAGAATAAGTGTTATTGAAACTTATTTATTATTTTATTATATAATTGAAATAGTTAATGAAAAGTTAATATGCATTATTTTAATAAATAGTTATAAAAATACGATTTTTTTTAGGTATTAAAATACTTATATTAGTTTTATTCGCAATAAATGTCTTACCATTGATTTATATATTCAGTTTTTTAAAAAAATCTACCAGCACTGTTATAACGTTACTTAGCTTATTACCATTCGGGCTCGGTAAGTTTGAAAAATCAATCCTTTAGTTGCTCGTTTTACGTGTATGTATTTAATATAATTTTTTCTTAATCTATAATTAACATTTACAATATTTCTGCTTTAGTTTCATTGGAACTCATAATGCACGTAATTGCATTAAATTTAAGCCATTTGAAGGCTGTAAAAATAATACGAACAATTCAAAAAAAGCTGTTTCTATTAATACCATATTTAAGCTTTTTTCATGGCGAACTTTCTTTTTTTACAACTGCATCTCAAAATGCAAGATGTCGGAGATTACCAAATGTACTCCATGATGTTGCATGTCTTATGAAAGATACCTGTTGTGGTAAGTGAAACTAATATTTTATTAATGACAAAAATTAAATTAATTTTTTTAATTAATAATTGTTAGAATACTATTTGCAAGAATAATAACTAAATAAGTTTATTTTGAAGAAATTAATATTTGTATGAATTTTAAGCATAAATATTTTTTAAAAGTCATTGATATGTAAAAAAAATATTTATCTATTTATATTTAACTTTATGTAGATCTCGAGTGTTTTAATGGGAAATGTCAAAAAAGTATAAACTATTTTAACAATTTCAAAGATGACATATCATTAGAAGAAAGTATAACGTACATGTGCTTAACACCAATTATTTATTTTGGTATTCTTGCCTTATTGGAATACAAATTTGTACCAACTATGCTGGCGAAGATGTGCAATGGTAAATATGAAATTTTAGACGATCCTTCCGACGAACAAGTTAAAAAAGAGAAGCATTCTGTTTCTTTTGAAATTGCAAAAGCCAGAAATCATCGTGAGTAATTGCATTTTATAATTACAAATCATTTAATTCCATACGATTAAAAATAATATAATATAATAAAGATAATAATAATATTATATAATACAGATAATAATAATATAATATAATAAAAGATTTTGCTTAATTGAGGATTGAAAATGTAATTTTTAAAATTTTAAATTGATAAGATAAGGGCTTTTTAAATAACCGCCTTCATTAAATTATCATTGTAATAAATTTATTAAAATCGAGAACTTATCAAGATAATAGTACAATAAATATGACCACAAATATAGTATCTAGAGCAATCGTATAGATCTTCAAAAGTTTTGAAAGCTCATTAAATACAATTAATTATTTTATTTGATCTCTAACTACATAATCAGATGCTTTAAAATTCATTGAAAACAAAAATAATCATAAAAATATATTTAATTAAAAATAAAGTAAATAATATTTTTTTATTTGATTTGTAGACATAAAAGAAATGAACAAAAAGGCTGTAAAAAGTAAAAAGACAGAAACAAACGGGAATACGACAAGCGAAGAAAGTAATGCTCTTTCGAATAACGATACTTCCAGCAATTACCTCTTCTTTGTATATCAATTGAGAAAACGCTACGGTAAATTCCTCGCAGTCGAAGAGGTCAGCTTTGGAGTTAAATCGTACGAGTGCTTCGGCTTACTTGGGGTCAATGGAGCCGGCAAGAGTACAACCTTCAAAATGATAACTGGCCAATCCGTACCTAACAGCGGGGTCATGTACTTGGGAAACAAGGATTATAATAGCAATAAGAAATATGTGAGTCTTTTAAATATGATATATTTAAATATATCAAGAATTGCAATAATTTTTAAATTAATTGTACTCTAATAAATATTAAGTTAAAGAGCATAGTCTCCTTATTATTATACATTTCTTAAAGTTTTGTAAATTACATTATTTAGAATAAAATAAATTTTGGATAATGGTTTATAATTTGAAAAGCTTCATAATATATAGATGTATCATTTTTTTAGTATCTCTCACAAATGGGATATTGCCCTCAAAATGATGCTTTAATAAGGTGTTTGAACGCTGCCGATCATTTAAAATTATTCGCTCGACTACGCGGTATCCCGGAATTGCAGGTTGACGCAGAAGTGAAAAAATGGATTGATAGATTAAGTAAGTTTAAAACTATTGTTTTATGAAAAGTATATAATCTCAACTCTCAAAATATAAATAGAATCTGAAACTCGTTTCAGATTTAAATGTATGTGCTTCTCAGCCTAGTGGAACTTATAGCGGTGGAAACAAAAGGCGCTTGAATATAGCGATGGCTCTTATCGGTAATCCAAATTTAATTTTATTAGATGAGCCAACGACAGGGGTCGATCCTGCAGCCAGGAGATCGCTGTGGAATGTTATTGAGTCCTGCAAAACGACTGGACAGGGTATTATATTAACGTCTCACAGGTAAAACTTTTAACTTCAAGTAATTTCCATTCTTATTAGTTGCATATTTCATAATAATAATCAATTATATACTAAAGGGTTCAATATTTTTTACACAAATTTTTTCTTAAAATTATTCGATTTTATACAAACCATTAAGATAGATTTTATTCTAATATAATTGTATTAATGAAATATATTAATAAGCAAAGAATTAATTCACTTTTTTATTATAATGTTTTACTTCAGTGCACACTTAACTCTACTTATAAATGATAAATGGTTCAAGTTTTTATGAAATTATAAAAAGAAGCTATTTAATTTGAAGAATGTAGAAATTCATTATAAAAAATAAAAATGAAAAATTTTACAGGAACACTATTAATATAAAATCTAAATTATTTCAGTATGGAAGAATGTGAAGCACTTTGTAACAAACTAGTTATAATGGTGGATGGACAATTGGTGTGCATTGGACCATCTCAAGAGTTAAAACAACGTTTTGGCGCTGGATACGACATTCAAATGAAATTAAATCCAGAAAAATCAAGTACGCAAATAGAAAATATTAAAAAGGATATAGAAGACGTATTAAATTGTGAACTTGTTGATGAAAATTCAGTAAGCAATACTATTTTATTATTAATGTATTTAAAATCTTTGTTATCGATTCAAAAATTATAATATTAATCATAATTTACTAAGTAATAATAAAAGTTGAAATGAATAATAATTGAAAAAGTATTAAAAATGTGTATTACTTAATAGTTAAATTATTAGAATTTAAAGGGATTTAATATTTTTTATCTTAATTTTAATTTAGTTGATAATTTTGTTTATATTTTTGTAAAATTAAATAAATTGTAATTATATAAAAGTAATACTAATTATAATATAATTAGTATAATATAATTTTATAATTTGGTTTCAGGGATTTCTTATGTACCACGTTACTTCTCCCGAAATTAAATGGAGAAAAATGTATAATGTGATGAATGAACTAATGATTAAATATAACTGTATTGATGACTTTTCTGTACTATCGTCTACTCTTGAACAGTTGTTCCTACTGTTTGCCAGAGCTAAACGATCTAATCGCAAGGTGCGCAAATAAAATACAAAGCGAAATAATCAATTCGATCAAAATACGATTAAATATCAAAGTCTCGAATTTTACAAATATTTTTAATTGTGACATTAAAAATTTCAACTAAAATAATTTTTTATTTCAATTCATAATAATTGAGTTACATCTGTGACGTATGAAGTATAAATTCGGTACAAATGTACATCGAAGTTGTCGAATGAGAAAGAAAATAAAAAGATTTATTCAAAATATATCTTTCATTTCGAGGCAATTTTTTAAAATACGTAGCACTGTATTTTAATTTAATACTATCAGAAGCAGAACATACTTTTTTGTATGTATAAACACATTAACGTATTTCGATTTTTAAAATTAATATATTAGTTCAAAAAATATATGAAGTTTAAATTTTAAATAAATTTTTTTAAATCTTTACTCTTCCGTAAGTATAAAAGTTCTATTTATAAAATTTTGAATTACTATTATTATTAATACTTTGATCATCACTTGAGTTACATATTTGTCCCATGATGCTGAGATTGTGAGTCAATAAGATTACATTTGATATTACTATCATTTTAATGACTTCGCATTGTTATTTTGTGCATATGGTAAAATCATACAGGAATTATATTCAAGTAGTTATCACTATGTTACTCACGGATATTTTTGTCTTGGAACTACATATCTTTAATTTAAAAAGAGGTATCTTATATAATTTTATGATTGAATGCCTAAATTTAGCTCAGATCACTTACATATTTAATCTTCTTATAGAAAGTACTTTTTAAATACAAACTGCTATGGAAAATATTTTTATATATTTCAGAATATAAAATTCTCTAAATGTATATGATATATGAAGAATTATTTCCAAATATTTGAATCTTTATAATAGCTGTTCATTCTATCCTTATAAGAGTATGGTTCAGTAAATTATTCCAGATACAAATATGTGGATAATATCTAGAAATATAGATGAAAATTATGATAATATAACTGAATGGATATGTTGTTTTATTCTTCTTTAAAAAATGTTACCATAAAATAATATTAAAATGGGCATTTAAATTCTTTTGAAAGTCTTTGATAAATTGATTTGTATAATAATCACATAGAAAGTGACAGAAGGAATTGGAAATACATGTACAAGACTTATAACGGAGATGCTCTGTTTACTTAATAAGCGTATTGTTTGGTAAAGACAGATTAGTATTAGATCTAATAAGTAATTGATTCGCCTACTGAGCTATATTACTTTGAATGAGTGCCATTAATATATCTAATTCAAGAATGAAAATGTACCATTTATAATTAACTATCTGTCATAATTAAATATTTAAATTGTCGTGTGTGTACGCGTGCACGTCTTAAATAGTATTAAAGTATCAGTATCGTAACTTGAAAAAGCTGAAACAATGAATTTTTTTAAAAGCCATTATGATCGTTATACTATCGTTATAATTTAGGCCTGACAATTTAATTAAAGAAGCCTCTCATTTAACTCTATTACCGTTTATCATAAATACTCCATATAATTATTAATTTAGCGAGGTCTAAATAGATATGTCTCGTGCAATAAATTGTTAATGTTACTTTGATTAAATATATTTCATTTATTTAATTTATGCGATGCTCATTTTCTCTGAAAAATATTATTCATATTGCTTTTTGAGTTTATTAATTAGATTATCTGTGAATTATTGAAATTTCTTTTATATTTATGTTGAAATAATACGAATATTATATTTTAGTTAATTCAAGTATACTTGAAGATTCGAGACTCACATTGACGAGGAAAATGTATTAAATGTAAGCATAATCAAGCGAAAGTTGAAAAAAGAAACAAAATACAATTTTGAAATCAGTTGTTTTCTGATATTTGCATTAAATTATATTGACTGCACAAAATATGTATTATAGCCTTGGTTCTAATTTGATATATTTATATATCATATCATAAAGATTAGGGTCACAAAAAGTTATCAAAATGTGACAACAATATCTTTAAATGACAAGCCTGTACTTGTATACAGAGATGAAATATAGGATTAAAACTATAAACAATAATTTGTCTATTTACAAGTTAATGAAAAAAAGTTTTATTAATAAAAAAGCTAATCCATACATTTTATAATACATTAGCGTTCAATTACCATATTCAATATATTAATTCTTATCCGGACTTGAAAATATGACAATGTAGTTGTTCCATATAGTTACATTATAAACATTTTTATTAAATTATAATCACAATCTTACCAAAACAATTAATATAATTTCAATAGCATAGTGTTTTTATGCGTTACAATCAAGATTAAATAGCTACAATTTCATGTATTTAAAAATAATTTATCTAAGAAAAGGATATGTTAAAAAAAATATATATATATCCATTTGGAATCGAATGAAAAAATTAAAACATGTGCGATTATAATGACGAAAAAACTGCCTTGAAATACTTATTATTATAATTTCATAAAGCATTCGATAATCAAAAAGCAACTTTTTATTGAGCAGTATTTATAAGAAGTCTGTTAGTACTATAAGATGAACCACAATTTAATATCAAGCGATGCTTTGGTTTAATTAAAAGGCTGCAGTATCAAAATTATTTTTTTGTTTTTTAATTATGTGTGATACAATTAACTAAAAGTTATTAAAGTAATTAAAATATCGTACATACATATAACTATAACTTAAAACATTATAGTTAAAAATAATTTATAAGCGTTTAATAGCGAATAGATTTACATATTCTATAATGGATTAAGTTATATTTGATAAGTAAAATGTGAGTTTCTGTAGATTTTAGTTTCGGAAATTGATGGTCTACATATGTATATTTTTCGTTAAAAGAAAGAGTATTATAAAAAAATATTTATAAATGTCTATTTTAAATAAGAAATTTGAAGTTCATTAGATTCGTTGTTGATTTATGTAAGTATTTATAATAGATTAAAATAAATTAAATGTTTATTAAGCGAAAATTGCAAATCTGATTGCAATATTTATGTATGTACGTTTTTAAAAATATTTTGATTTATTTCTCCATTTCATATATTATGCAGTTTAATAAAGTGAAGTGCAATGCTACGAAATTATAAAATGAAATCAAAAAGTATTATATCTTTTTAAATTTTGTATTGTTTTAATTTGTATAAGAAAATTATTGATGAGTATGTAGAAAGCAATAAATATAGAAAATGTATATAATTATTTTAAAAGAACGTTATATACGAAACATAAAAATTTTTCTAAGTTTGATTACCAAAATTAATAAATATATTTAATCTCATTTAAGACATAAATATGTTTGTTAGACGCATCTACACTTAGTATACAGCCTCACTAACATTTTGTTAACTGCCTATAAACGCATATTATCATTTTTTACACGAACTACGACTACTATATCATTATAAGTTAAAATTTCTTTCTTTTATTAATAATGTACTTTTACCGCACGTATTTTATAAAATTAATTTGTAATTAATGAGAATGTTTATTGCAATAAAATGCGTTAAAAAAATAGTTTCATTCATATTCATTGCAGTCATTTTACAAATAAAGTAAAAGAACGTAACTCTATAATGTAATGATAAAATAATATTTATTTATTTATTTATTTATTTATTATTTCATATAAAATATACTTATATATTATCATATCATTTTCCAATAACCACATACATATTTTGCGCATATTCGATCAAGAAATTGCTTAACAGAATGTAATAAGCAGCACAATTTTTGTAAACCTGTTATCATGGCTTACATATTGTTCGTTACAGGGAAAACTTAGTGCCTTATAAGTAATAATGATGATTAAGTATTTACAATAATATAACTGGTAATTAGCAGTGGTAGTTCAGTGGCAGCTCAATGAGCATGAAGACATGTGCGATTTTAATCGCAGTTTAACAAAGCTTGATTGTAACAGTAGATTTAAAAAATCACTAATATTTGTATCCTTGAGAAGCACTGTAAGAATTGGATCCTCCCTGGTATCTACCCTGCTGGAATCCGTTACCTATATGTAAACAATATAAATATGATTTTTTATTGACGATTAAATTATTATAATTTGTTTAACATTAGTGATTTAATAGTTATTAAGAAATTAAGGGCGATTCGAGACTGATAATGTGAGTGGAGAATTTGTAATGGCATAAACGTAGTAATTAATATATTATGTATTTGGCTGAAGAAGTTGGATATTTTTAAGGGAAATAAATTTTTTAAAGTATGCACGGAAGAAGGTTTTATCAAAGGGCGAGATAAATATCTAGTAATTAAGCTTGGGGTAAGATATGAATGGGATAAACGAAGAAATACAGATAATCGCTTTGAGTGCATATATTTGTTTTACCTCCGTTGCCACCCTCGCCCTTGTAGCTGCCATCCTGGTTCTCGCCTCGAGCTTCAGCAGCCAGCGCCTCCTGGATACCGCGCTGAATCTCTGGAGGAATTGGGGGTGGGGTCGGTATATGGGCGCCCTGGGCATGGAACCCGGACTCGTCAGCTGTGTAGCTGATGCTGTATACCTGGCCATCAGGGCCGGTGTAACTATAGGAGCCGCTGACCGCCTCGGTATTACCTGGAAAAAGGAGGATTTGCTTTATAAAATTACGCTTCTTTTGCAAGGGAGATCAAATGCTCGAGGAATTTTTTTTTTTTTTGATGGGCTAAAGTCTAACATGTCCTTGCGTGTCGAGTGCATAGGTGTGTCGCGTGAGGAAAGTAACGGATGTAATTTCCGCGACGCATCGGTGGCTCACGTTACGCGAATTCCATTGTCCTCCCGTATTTCTTCATTCGGCCTTACAATCCTATTCCTATTTGATTTTTCTGCGAGTACTTAAATGCACAGCATTCGCTCTCAAAATTCTTCTACTTGAAATACGCTTTTCTTTGAGCTCATTCCAGCGAAGGCATAAATTATCACAACACAATTAAAATTCTGCTCTGTTATCGTAACTATATCGACACCGTGATGGTTCTTTTCTCAACTTGTGCAACTTCGACATTTTACGTATGCAAATATAAAAGTGGATTTTTCAATAAGCTTTTATTCATCTTTCTCGTATTATTACATATAAAAATGGCAAATACATTAAAATCGACACGATTTACGTATTGTTACTTCATTATTCGATCGTCACTTTTATAGCATTACAGCATATACTTTTTTTTAAACAATACTTTAAAATTGTTTATTCATAAAAAACATACAGAAACGACCTAAGAATTGAGCCTTTTCAAAAGTAACAATAACCTTTAAAAATACAATATTTAATTATAAAAGCGTTATTTAACAGATTTATCTACTATTTAGTATTATCAAACAACTGTGTTAATTATTACAATTATAGAATTTTTAGCCTCATAGACACGGCATATTTTATTTTTTTAAGGTTGAACAATAACTTGAGAGGTCATTGATTTATGTTATGCAAAATATTTTAATACTGGTATTTCAACCCTTAAAAATATTTAATAAAAGATACTAAACCGGATGAAATTTTATGATTTTATATCAACGTTAGATTAAATTTTGGATTACTTTTCGATATAATATTTAAGAGTATTAGAGAAAAATTAATTTAGTAGATATAATTCGTAATGACAATGAAATCAAAACAGTTTAAAGAGGTGCAGACATAAAAAGTAAGTTAAAAGTATACACTAAAAATCCTCTAATTTCATAATATTAGATGTGAAAAATTAGTATATCGCAAATTTCCTTTTCATTCAATTAATTATTTCACAAAATTATTAGCCCTCAAGATAATAAAAAGTAATCAATATTGATCAGAACGTAGTAAATTTCAATAGATTACATGATTCATAAACCTATAGGTGTTATACTTAACTAAAAAGAATCACTTCAATTAAAAATTTTTATAGAAAAATATAATATATAATAGAAACATGTAAGAGTAACTCCTTTAATTTTAGTTAAAATGTTGAAAGATTATAGACGGCGGGGGTAACAAATAAAATTTGGTCCAATTCTACGCGTATTAATTAATCCACGCAAAAATAACGATTCTTGTTTTACCCTGTGTTTGTCCTTGTTCCTGAACCTGAATACCATTGCCAGTCTCGTAGCTGTACTGGTAGTTTCCATCACCGCCGTTTTGTGCATCAAAGGAAACGATCGGAATTTGGGGTCCACCACTCGGATTAAAACTACCGCCATTTCCTCGTCCAGAGAAACCAGCTCCAATTTCAGATCCTCTTTGACCAAGAGGTCCACCAGGTCCACCAAGTACAGGTCTCGAGAATCCTGGAAGACCAGCACTACCAGGAACAAATGATCCCGGTCCTCCGGAACCACCTTCAAATAAAGATCCAAGCACTTCTAGTTACAAATATGTGCAAGTTTATCATATATACTTGATATGTAATGTCTGATTCTATTCTTAACTTGCTCAACTTTCATTTAGACTAATTCATATATACGAATAATTTATAATTTATGTGAATGTTGAAGTTTTTTAAAAATTCACTAGAAGAAAATGTAATAGATTTTTAATGTTAATAAATTTTTTCAACGATAAAATCGAGATTTTCTTTGCCTTACATAGAAAATTATTGTGTTGTTATATAAATCTTAAATGTAATATTTCCCGGATCATTTTTAAAACTCATCCAAAGAGAAATTATAAAGTATTTACAATACTTAAGGAACACCACGTGAATTCCAGTATTCAAAATAAAAATCTTATAAAATTCAATTAATCATAAATTAATAAAATAGTAAAAGTCAATGAATTTTCATAAATTTCTCATTACTGATGCAGTTTTATTATTTAACTTGTGAAATCATATAGTTATAGTTATATGTAGTAAGATTTAAACTAAAGTTTGTACGCTCGCTTAAAACTTACACGTCAAAAATAGATAAAATCAATATTTACTTATACAAAACTTTGATGGATGATTTATTTTGTGATAATAAATGTGTGAACATATGAACATTAATGAACGTTATAAAATATCTTTTTTCTTTCTCAATAATAATTTACGATTTACATGACCATATTCGTAATGTTGATTATCGCGCAATAAGTAATTATTTGATGTTTTATGTGATTTCATCAGAAGGAAGAATCATACAATAAGAAATACGCCTATTTTTAACTTTTGCACGAGCAACAGTATAATTTATAATTGAAATATATAATCTTTTACTCTTATCTATCAACGTCCATTTTATATAAAAAAAATTCACCTATCAAATTCAGATGTTATTTTTGAAAGCATGCAGTTATAAAATGTAACATATGCAGAATATAGAATGAGGTTTATCAAAAGATGTAATACTCGTTAGAATTTTCTATTGTTCAATAAATCGGCATGTTGTAAAACGAATTATTTATTCAAATACAAATAAATATAGCATTTAAATTTGAAGAAAAATATTTGCAATGTATGTACGTAATAAGTAGAATTAGGAAAATTTGAATTTCAAATGTATTATATTAGTGTCAGAGTATTCATACCATTGAAGTTAATTATAATTTTTGCGAATAGAAACATTTGAATACATGGGTGTTAAATATAGAAAACTACGGTGGAGGTAAATCGAATCTTAGGAGTTTTTACAAAAAGAAAAATTAAAAAAAAAAACGTAAAACGGTAAATGTTGAAGACGATGGAACTTTCGAGGTAAAGACTAGAGAATTCTTCCATCTTGGCTCATATAAAATAAACATAAATTAAACATTAATTTTATAGTTAGTATATATAATGGGAGACGTTAAAAGACGCGCGGGACGAGCTTTAAATAAAGGATAACTTACCGTTGCTAGAGCTAAAGAAAGTAGGTGCTTGGAGACCAGAAACTCCGCCTCTGTTTGCACTTCCTGGAGGCAGGTACGTATTATCCAATCGCGCGGCTAAACACGCCGCTGATGCCATCAAGAATACCAATACCAACTGCTGAAACAAGCACATAAAGGTTCTTAGTTGCAGTGGTACGACCACCGAAAGAGCTGCAACCCGACTTGCTCTGAACACTGTCTTGACAGTAGAAATCCTGACTATAAGAGGAAACTTAAGGAACGGGACGGAATGAAACTCGTGACTCCCGACCTATTCGAAGCATCGACTACTCCATCGTCCTATCAAAAAGCAAATCTAATACACAGATTTGTAGTTACTTGTAAAGCTATCGATTACCTTGCCCTTAGGGACCCACCCTTCGGTCAGTACCTTTATTCGAGACAACGCCAGTCCCTCCGCATTCACAATTTGAACACCTTCGAGCACTTTTAATAGCTTCGCCTGTCGATGCACTAATTTTCAATTAAAAATTTATTTACACTTTTTTTTTGAGTTTTACGGGCACTTCACATTACCGATCTAATGATCTTATAGCTTGTTACTAATAACTTCCAACATACATACTTATTCTGGAATGAAATTTTTTTTGTTCAAGCCGTCGCTTTTTCTCTTCTATTTCTATAGCTTGATTATTCAATTGAATTTATGCGAGTTAAGAATAATAATTAAAAGCTTTAATAAAACGAAATATTACTTAACTTTAAAAAACAGTTCTGTAATCAGGTATTGTTTAAATTTGTAGTAAATCAATTGAATTCAACTAAAACGTATGGTTTTAAGATTTTTCTTCACTTTATCTATCTATATAAATATCTATATAAATATAATTTCCTAATTATTTGTTAATTTACTTAAAAAATGATTTAACCTACTTAACAATATTAATTGTCACAAATTACGTATCTAATTATATTGCAATGTAATTAATATACTGTTACAATACCTGTGAGATATTTATGATATACTATAGTAAGGAGATAAAAATTAGAAGATTTCGTAAAAGAAAAGCAGAGAAAAAAATTATATTATCGTTCGAATAATATTATTTAATTATTTATAATTGAATAATTACCCAATTATATGAGGTTTTAAGATGATGTAACTAGCTTTTAAAAACCGCTGGAAACTTACATAGCGTATAATCTTAACAGGCGAAATAATGAAAGAAACAAAAAAAAATGGTGCTTCCTATATCGATGAGCAAGTCGGATTTTGATTTGGCGTTTATTTGTAGCTCTTATAATTGTATTTATTAATCGAGGAATTCGATCTATACATTTAAGTTTTAAAGCTAAGTAAAGGACCGAGGATCAAAGCGTTTTCTCGCGTTCCGTTGTAAAATAAAGCAAATTTAAGATAAGGATCTAGTGGTTAGAAAATAATTAGCGCGGCAAGGTGTAGCACTGCTACTGAAAAAGTGCTAAGAAATCCCGTGGAAGGGAGCACAACTTGGTCGGACCAGGTCGACTCGTACCAGTTTCATGTCGTCGAGGTAGATTGCGACTGTCCAGGAAGCGAAATTGATCTCTGCTTTTCAGCTGTTAACACCGGTCGAGCGAAAAACGTCCGCAAGCTTAGGACTCCCGCGCTATTGTCGTTCATTCGCCGATGCACCTGCAACTTTTATACCGAGTGCCTCCTCTCACCGTCAGCTCGGCTCCTTTGTGCGATCTCCCCTCCCTCGATCCTAAAGATTCTCATCATTATTCGCGGCCTCGCGGACGAAGGGCTTTTTCGGGACTGCTGCTAGCACAATGTCTCAACTTCTCTCGTCGAGGTTCTTTACCCGCTACTCAGTAAGGATTCCAATAATCAAGCTCGATCCTTCTTCCTGTCCCGAAGTTTTTCAATAACGTTTTTTTTTTTTTAACACAACGTTACGTACATGCCCCATATTTACTTTATGGTCCATCCATCCTTATCGGTGGATTATCTAAATCTCATATTAATTGCCCTTTCATAAAATAATTAATCTTTACAAGTCAAGCAAATTTATTTTTTAAAAATTCATGCACTTTCTTATTAATAATTGTACTAAATAATCAACGCTCGTTAAAACCTTTATGAAAAGCTTTTCTTAGATTAAGTTATACAATAAATATCTCAAATTAAATATATTTTTTTACACCGACTTTTAAAAAAATCTTTAATACTGCTATTTAAGCTTTGCTGTTGTAATTATTAAATTAATTAATTTTCTATTACAACCATACCTTTCATATATAAATGAAATATACTTTATTAAATTACAATTAACTGAATATAAATAACAGTCAAAAGATAATGTATTGTACCACCTTTGCGTCTGTTTTCTATATATTACATGTCAAGCTTAATTTCTTACTATCACTTTCATATACACTTTTTAAATATGTGGATACTATTGTGTAAACCAATTTCAGCACGCGAAGGAAATATTTAAATATATTTTTTTTATAAATATTTTGTTAATTATTTAACTAAACTAAATGTAAAATAATTAACAACAAAAAATTATGATTTAAATAGGTTATTGGGATTATTGGATTGAATATTAAAAATAATGAATAAATATAAAATAAAAATGTGAGATGTAATCCAATTTTTCAAATAAAATCTGACACAATGTGTTTATCATATTTAAGTATATTAATCATTTTTATTTAATGTAAAAGTACACTAATTTTAAGAGTTTCGCAGTCTTTAGTAATCCAATCTCCATAAAAATAACAATCGTAATAAATATTATTACTTTATTAGTTAATATCAAAAATTCAATTATATGATTAAATAAAAATATTGACTTCAGTAAGAACATTGTGATTTATTTATCTATGATTATTTTTGATAAATCACATCTTCGATAATAAGTTATTAAACTATGTCATACAATTCTTCAATTACATATTATTAATTACATATGATGTAATAATTTCTAATTAATATTTATATGCTTAAAATCAAAATGTTATATATTTAATCGTTTTTCATATTTTATATTTTGCGATCGTAAAAGAAATTGTTTAAATTTAAATTTGTGTTTAAGTACAACTTTTTTGTCATTTTTCTTACAGAAAATTATTATTATTCAGCTTTAAGTCACAATAATTTTAATAATAGTACAATTGTGAATAGACTTTTATTTCGTATAAAATAAGAAATAAAAGTTTGATTAAAATTAACTAATAAATCATTAATAAATTGTTTAATAACAATCAGTTTATATTATAAATCGGCCTTATTACCAAAATATATTTTAGAATATTTGTGATACATTATTAACTTTTAATTAATAAAAAGAATTTTCAGAAATTTTAAAAATATTATCATCACTTTTTCTTTATAAACCACTGCTCTATTTATATTAACTTTAATATTTTTAATTAAAATTATTACTTAGTAAATACAGCATAAATATAAAAGTTCTTAAACTTTGTAATCAAAATTTTAACATATATTTAGACTATTAACTATGAAGAAATAGATTTTAGTAGACGCGAACAATCTTTTTTTATCTTAAACTTTAAATGTCATGTTCAACAATTACACATTTACAGGAATAAATGTCATGTAAATAGCTACGGACTGTATTTCAAATGATCAGTTCTTAATAAATTAAATATTCAAAGTTATTTAATATACTCAAATTAATTATATTTAAAAAAATTCCTAAATAAAACCTTTGAAATTGCTTGTAATATAAAATTTTAAATTAAATTAATACCAAAATTTTATGAATAACAATCAATTAAAAAAAAGAAAAAAAAGAAAAGAAAAGAAAGAAAAGAATTTCAAATTCACTAAATAAAATGTTTAGGTCTTGCTTTTTTTTATTGTTAATGAAAGCCTCAGTTTACCTACAATATAAAGGTCATATATTAATTACTAGCTGATTTTTTTATCAACTTTAAATAGAAGAATATAATTCTCCATATGATATATGTACCTACCTATATAAATTATATATTGTATATAATTAATGTTGTATCAAGATGTAAAAGAAATCATCCAGAATTAACAACAATTGAAATGATCGTATTTGTAAGTTTGAAAATTTATTTTTTATCTTTCAATATCAACTTAGTATTTACTTAATTGATTTATTTAAAACTGTCTTACATAGGGTTCTTATTTACTAAATCAAAAGATATAATTTTATAAAAATTATTTAATATTTCTTTCATATAAGTAAACACAGTAATTGAAATCTACTGTACAAACTGAAATTGGAATAAAAGAATTAAAATTAACTTATAGTATAAATATCAAATGTTTATCTTCATCATATAATTTTCAGCATTAATTGTAAATCAATATAAAATTCTTTAATTATAAAGAAATTTTGAATAATGTAAATCTAGAACTTTTTATTTCTTTGCTACAGTTATATGTCACAGTTAAATATTATGTATAATTTGAAAAATATAGATTGTAAACGTATTTACAAAATTTTATATTCTAGATTAAAATATCGACTAAAATATAAATTTTTCTCAAAGAAATTATATTAAAATAATATTAATTACTATGACATATTTTATTTTTAAATGAATTGAGAAAGTTCTGATATTATTTAATAACAGTTGTTAAAATTCTCTGAAACGTGAGATACTTTCTATTATTAGGAATTTCATTGAATGAACCTGGCCAAGTACGACAAAATTGTGACAAACATTTATCTTCATTAATGTATCAAATAAAATGATTTGAAATCTGTAGTACACAATCTGGATCTCTCTCTCTCTCTCTCTCTCTCTCTCTCTCTCTCTCTCTCGCCTTCCCTATAGAAAGAAAGAAGAAAATATAATAATTTATTGAATTGAGCTACAATGAAGAATAGAGTGCATAGTTTTGGAAAATGACATGGAAAAAAAGTTGCATCATTATATAAGTTTTTTCATACGCATAAAATAATTATAAACGATATTGAAGCCACTGTTGCAATGATCGCAGTCTCGATGTAAATATAATCTTGCATGCAGTATTGAAATAAAAAAATTAAGATGATGGAAAAGAAATAAGAGAAACTAACGCGCTATCGAAATGATATATTAAAAGAATGTTCGAGTAGGTTGATCTTGAAGGCAGAATGTGATCATGATCACTTTCTGGCACGCTGGGCAATGGCTGGGACAGGAATAGGGAATGGGGGAAGGACAGAAGAATTGAGTATCATTCGCTGATTTCCAATTTGCAGCTTTTCAATTAGTCATTGAGTCATAGCGCATGCGCGGTTGATCCCAATTGGCAATGAGCATCGGAATGACGTAGTTTAAGACAAGTGCGTAAAGTCAAACTTGTGCAATGTTCGCCAATTGCAGTACCTATATATATATAATATATATATAATAAACGCATGAGTATATTTGTGTACAACTCGAGACTCATACTTTAGAAGGAAAATGCTCATAGCATTTTCATCTTTCGATTACATTAAGACATAATTTTATGTATGGGGATGTGAAAGTAATGTTTCATACGGGAAATCTGAAAATTCTAGGAAAATTAATTCATTTCTTTATCTTTTCAAAACAATTTAAACATTAACCCAACTTTATTAAGACTATATTATAAGTAAAATAATATTAAGTATTTTAAACCATTTTCTAAATAATTTAAATCATTTTTAGAATGAATTATTTGCAAAACCATTTACAATCGATGATTTATCGATTTATTTAATTTATCGATTACGAATTGTCATTGAAAAAAATCTAAAAAAATAAATTTAATCAATGGTATTTAAAATTGCTTCTAGAAATTATTTTAAAATTTTAGTTAAATAAATGTTAATAATGAAGCGGATTCAGTCTTTAAAATATTTCTACTTTCGATTAACCATAATTTATGTAATTTATGATATTTTACTATTTTGGATACAAAGTAAACAAATTTTTTTAATCGTAATAATTATATTAATACGAATATTAATTTATTATTATTTGAAAAATGATAATTGCTGAAATTATTTTATGGTCAACGTCTTTGTAATTATAATATCTTTCAGTACTTACTATTAAATTACGTTTAAAGAGGAAAATAAAATTTTAATAATCTTGCAATTTATATATCGCAAATTCTTAACTCATAAATGTGTTCAATTACTGTTAGTTACATTATTTATGAAATAACGATGATTTTTAATAGTATAACAAATTTATCGCCTGCCTATTTAGTATTATCTGTAATTTTCTTTCAATATTAAGATTTCAAATGAATAACAGGATATTCGAACTCAATCACGCGAAAAAAAGCATTGATTCCTCTTTATTTTTTAATACTACATTAAAAATTTTCTGAAGGTATTTAGAAGCTTTTATGACACTCTTAAAGAATAAAATATTAAAAATACATGCAAATTTTATATTTTTTTCAAATTTTGATTTAAACATTATAATATGCGCTAAATAAAAATTAATACTTATTGTACATATATGGCAATATCACTTATGAATGAATTTATTACATTAAATTAAACATATATTAATAACGACAATTAATATATCAGAAAAATATTGGTGAATATCTTGATATTTTAATGATTTGATAAATGATGTAAGAAAAGAGGATTCGATAGAAGATAATCATTAATGAATTTATAATTATTTATTAATAAAAAATTTTAAGATACTATTTATATAACAGAATGATAAAGAAAGAATTTGTATCGAATATATCTCTACAAATATATTTATTTTTTCAAATGAAATTTCGTAGTTTTTATTTTATCACATCCTGTTGCACTCGTTTCTGCACCTTTAATTTATTTGTCAAATACAATCAGATTTATTCTGCCGATTTTAGAACAGCGATTTGGAACTAGGACTTTCAGACATTTATTTATCTATAGTTTTAAGAAATGCTTTTTTAGATATAAGATACATAACACATGAATGGTTCAAAAAATGCAAAATTCACAGATACCATTTTTTTTAACATTAGCTTGACTATTATTTAATTGTAATGATGAAAGATATGTATTGTATTTTTAACTTTATTTTACTAAAAATAATATACAACTGGCATTAAAAATTTTTTATTATCAAATAAAATATTTTTTTAATTATTAACTATAACTTGTTTACAAATTAATATAAATCTTTGATGTAAATAAAAAAAAAATTACGGCTTTATTAAGTGCTCTTGAGTACATAATATATGTATAGTCTAATATAAAATTGTAAACTGCCGGAAAATATAATCATTTATCATTTTATATTTATGGGTTTTAATAATGTCTTATGAATTATATTTATACTTATATTGACCTATAAAAAAACAGATTGAAAATATTTCAATATAATTTTTCAAAATTTGCTACTCAGAAAAAATAGCTTTACTACAATTAAATAATAAATTATTTATTTGTTACGAAAGATACAATATTAAATAATAACTTCTCTTAGATGTGTGTGTCCTAATGTACAACACACGAAGGGTTGCGTGCATGCGTATGTATACTCGTAATTATGTACTATGTACACAGTAATGTAGTTGTTTATAAAATATAAATATATTAATAAGAAACTATAATCCATGAATTTCAGTAAATTAAAAACTTTTTATTAAGCTCATTATAGTTTGAATAAAAAAATTCTATATTTTTTACATTAAATAAGATTGGCAAAATTGAATTAGTGTAATGCTATGGAAAAAAATTTATCCTTACTTTTTTCCTTAACTACTTTTTCTCTTTGAAATAGAGTTCTTACAATGCTAAAGCTGAAATTATTATTATTTTAATTAGTAACAAATTTAATCATCCATTCTTTTATTATTATTATATACTAACATACCATATAGTACATATATATATATATATATATATATATATATATATATATATATATATAGATTTGATAAAAAAGGATCTTAGAAATAAAAATTAATTGTTATTAAAAAACAATTTTTTATTTGTTTTAATTAAAAATAGTACACGTATTCTATACAGATAAAATTTTTAATTAATTGTAATATCATAGATGTAATACAAATATTTTATCAGAAATATAATTTTTTTAATATTTTATTTGAATAATATGGATGTTTCTCTGAGCGAGTATATTAATTAAAAAATAAGTCAAATACTTTTATAAATGAGACCCTTAAAATATTTCATTAAATTAAAACTAGTAATAGATACAAACTAAATTTTATCTTTGAATTTGCAACAAAATTAGTATTAATAATACCTGTATATATGTATATATGACGTTTATATTTCAATATAAGCTTTATGTGCAATATAAAATATTAAAGATTCTTCATAATAAACAATAATTAAAACGGTCAAATAATTATTTTAAATTACGTATAAATTCGCATCTTAATATATAAAATACTTTTGAAATAAAAATTAATTAATTCATATTCTTCTTATTTAATTAAAATTAATAACGCATTGTTATTTATTTATTGCAAGAAAATACAGTTTTAATTTATTATTTTATACAGGATGCTGTTGTTAAAAATAAATTATGACTTAATTAATAATAATAGGTACAAAATATTTACATAGTAAATTATTTTTTAAGGTTCGTTATTATGTAGCTTTATTTTATAACCAAATTTATAATAACAATATAATTATTTATTTTACATTAAGCTAATAATACTGTTATGTGTCTGAAAGACTGAAGCAATATATATATATATATATATATATATTTCATTTATTGAGACAAAGTTATTTAAAGTAATATAATCATGTATAATTTAATACATGAATAATAAATAATAAATCTGGATAAAATTGAAATTAATACATAAAATATATAAAAATAACGCAAAAAGCTTATTCTTTTAAATTCTTAATGTAAAATTTATAAAAATCAAAAGACGCTGGTCGTGAATTCCCGATCACGTAATTGTTTACGTTGTAAAACAATTTCACAAGCCTTTACCACTACGTGTACTGCGTATTAATATATATTTCATATTTAAGTATAGTATAGGCATTTTCACATAATTTTTAAAATTAATAAATCTTTAACATACATACATGAAAAAATATATTTTAGTTAACTTTCATTATTTTAATAAAATTGTCATACATTATGCATTACACTTATTTTATAATTTTTTTATATTATAAAAAACACATGTGACTGTTTTTCATTCAGACATGCGAATACATTATAATGAATGCAATAAATATATTTATTAGCGGCTAATTTCTGAAATTGTTTTAGTTTCATGTAAACATAATAATACTTAAATGAACCAATTACTTTTAAATTACATTTTAAAGAAATTAGAAATATCATTTACGTATTTTGATTAAAATCTTGAATAACATAGAAATCAGGGTTTATCTGTTAATAAAATTGTTTTGAAAATTATTGGGAAAAATATTCATAACGAGTAATTCAAATGATAAATAAATATTGTTGTAATGATTACATTTTATCGTATAACAGGAGTACATAAATACAATTAGGAATCGCTAGGGAGAGCAGCGATTTCAAAATAAAACTCCTTTCAGTCATAACTGATATTCAGCTTGAACATCACTTACAGTAATTTGAAACGCTAACTTGTCTTACACGCGGTTACGTCCACTTCGAATTTCATACACTTGGTTTATTTATTTTTAATTATGTAACTTTTTAGAGCATTGAATATAAATTCATTCCATATATATGTACTTTAATTTATTACAATATAGAAAAAAAGTTTGGTTTCATAATTAAATTTCAAGTAAAAACTGTAACTAATTCATTACACTTTAGTAATTCAAATATTCATTTTATTCATTTCAAATTATAACTTCATGTTAAAACGTTATTAGGTATTATAATATTTCACATTTAAAATTATTATTAATTTATTTAAGATTAAGAATTATAATGCTAATTATTTAAATTGTGTAATGTATATTTTGTATATTAGAATGTGTTTTTATTTATATTGTAACAGATACGAAAGCTGTAAATAAAATATATCTTATTATGGTTGATTGACAAAAAAAATTTACTTTTGACGAAAGATTTATTAACCGTTCATTCATCGATATTACATTATCATTTAAATGTAAAATTTGATAGTAAATTGAACGTATTTTTTCTATAAATATGCAACTGCAACATTGACAATGGTTAATAGAACATAGTATTTAATTAAGGCAATTTTGAATTTGGTTACTCTTCAGTTTTTTGATAATTTGCAAGTAGCAAATTCACGAATTAAAAATTTGTAAATTACAATTTATCTCAATCAATTCGAACGTTTTTCATATAAAGAATGCACATGTAATAAATATAGAAGAGCAATAACGTTTGCGGAGCGAAGCTAATGACACAATCGATGTAATATTTGTTCATAATGAAATGCATGAGTTTCTAAGAAATTCTTAACAATCTAGGCTATATCTACAGAGGGGTAAACAGTGGAGATAAGGTCTTAATCGAATTTCGTCGAATGCAGTCATGCCCTGGAAAATATTATGAAGTGGGAGGTGCAGGGAGAGAGGAGCCTACCTCATTAAAGACAATAATTCTGTATTCTATTTGTACCTCGATTCGTAGACTCTCTCTCTCTCTCTCTCTCTCAGTGCCTCTCTCCAGTACCCCTAATAATAATCCTCTGTATATTTAGATTCAGATTACTTGATGGTTCATGGTGCATAAAAATCCTTCAGCACTGTTTTTATTCATATTTTGCAACTAAAGGATTTAGCGCGTCGGTGGCGAAGACTGCGGGAAGCGGGGTAAGAAGATGCTGAGGTGGCAAAAAATAATAACTACGTATAATCGGCGTCCGTTGGCAATATTGAAGTCCTGTTAAAGGATCTTTTAAAAAGACTTTTCATCGTGCGCCACTTATCGAAGCATCGGTCGTGGCTGGCGACGGGCGAGAGACGGAGGAGCAGAGGAGCTAGAGGAGGCGGCGGCGGCCTCACCGACTAGATTGGGAGTACGGAGCAACAAAATGGTGGGTGGAGGGAGCTAGAGAGGCACACGAAGCTAAAATCCTCGCCGGGAGCCGTAAATAAGAGGATCGCGCGTGTTTATAAAAAGAAAAAAGGTTATTTTATTACGGCAATTATCGCGCAATGCAGTTCTAGGCGCAGGGGGAGGCGACGGAGATAGCGTCGGTGATGGCGTCGGTGATGGCGTCGACGACGGTGGCTGAGCCTCCCCGACGGTGTGTCGAAAGCTAGGGCAGCAGCAGCTCCAGGCCTCGCCCTCTTCGAGCGCATATTGTTCTTCACGACTGGGCTGAATCATCGCTGGAGATGGCCTGTGCTTCTCCCTTTTCCTTGATCCGCGGCCTAGGTTGGCGAAATCGCGCGTTGCGAAGGTGGAGAAAGCCTCGCGCCGATCGCTTCCCTCCACCCACCTGGAACAATGCGTGAGGCCCCAAGAATGCGCTTCTTCCTTTCGTTATTTCGACACATGTTGATCGGACCGAGACTGCGGCCTTCTTTATTTCACGGACGCTCCAGGTGATGTCTGCTCGCTTATAGTTCCTCTGCCTTTGCAGCTTCGTTTGGCCTAGACAAGGGATGGCTTTCCGCAGTTGCAATTTTCGATTACCTCTAAATGTTTCGTAATTACTTTAGCTTCGTCTTTCGAGGGCTTGATCTATTATTGGATAAAGAAATCCCATATTTATACCTACCTGACATACGATCTCTTTTCGGCAATATTTTGTTTCTATCTTCTTAATTTTCTTAATCTTCTTTATCTTCTTTCCCAGATTTTCTCTCTCCGCATTCATTGAACTTGCACTTCACTGACAAGCCAATTTCTTATCATCTTCCCAAATGATGTTTTTAAATAAAAACTCTTATGATACAGCAAATTCTTGACTACTCTCAACTTTTCTTTATTCATATTAAACATCTTTATTTATATTTGTTTACATACAAAATTGCTTTTCATATATTTGTTAAGTGTTTGTTAAGTCAATTATTTTACAAATTTTTACTTGTTTTAAACTTACTCATAATAAGGAATGTTACATTATATTTTATCTTTATGCAGTACCCATTTTAATTTTGAGGACTTTGAATCGTAACATTGTGCAGAAATATATATTTTTATATAGTATAATTTTGTAAATACGTATATTTTCTATTTGCTCTATTAAGATTCTCCCAAGTCTCAAGTTTCAAAAATTATTAATTTTCGATTATCAGTTATCATTTTTTTGTAACTGCATTTTAAAAATTGTATTTATTTTTCATTCATTTTATGGTGAATATAGATTAATCATCCAATCGATAATTTTTATAATGTATACCGTTTTATATTGTATAATTAATTACATTTTAATAATAATGCAATATTCTAATTTTATTATTCGTAAAAATATAATTTCTTTTGTTTGAGTCGAATTTATTTATTATCTAAAGCGCAATTTAACAATAACTAATTCGATCAATAAAAAATATTAGCTTAAATTAAATCAATATATAAAAAATAATTATAAATGAATATGTAGTTATATGTATTATTAAATTAATAATAATTATTAATAATAATTATTAATAAAATTATTTATAGAAAACTATAATTATAATTTTAAATATTTGTAGTATAATAATAAATTTAAAGAATAAAACTATGTATAAAATGTTGTGAGTACAAAACACATTTATCGATAAAAATACGCATTTGTTTTTTTTTTTCAAGAAATTTAAAATAAAAATTATATACTACAATTACTTTTAAATTATTTATTTTTACTATAAAAAGCATACAAAAAATTTTCAAATTAATAAAATAAAGTTTTAATGTTTTAATATGCTTTTCTTTTATTAATAATTTTATTTTTTACAGAGTATAAAATCAGTTCATTATGATATTATAGTTTTTCTAAGATATTATTAACATAAAACAAGGAAATTATAAATAAAAGTAGACTATATTTTTAATTTGTTTAATTGGAAAATGTGATTTTATAATTATTTTTATTCTTAAAATAACTTTTTTTTTTAATGAAATAGGAATCGCTTCGAATGTCTAAACAATTATGACTTCCCATTGAAACAAACAATTCTTTAGAAATTATTAACTAAATTATTCCAAGTAATGAAAAATAAATAATAACTAGGGAATAGTAATCACTACTTTTTCTATATTAGACAATAATATCACTAACAGATCGTCCTTTCATAATAAAGGAATGCCTCGCTTTTATCCGTAGAATTCAGTTGATTATCTAACCTTGTTTGCTAAATTATTGGAACGTTGGACCGCACCTTCGAGCTATACTGTCTATAATGAATTGAGTTCATCCTACTTGATATTATAGTTTTTATTTATCGTTATTTACGATTCCTATGTCGTAAGCTTCGTGCAAATAAATTATTGAGGGTGCCCTGCACTTGAAAAAAAAGTAATACTAAAAATTGCAATGAACTGTAATCACTGAAATTTATTAAAGTATACTTCTCTTATTATTAATAAATTATTAATGACTGTTTGTAATTTCTTTAATCTTTTAATTACTTTTTTTATTTTATATTTGATCTTTATAATATGTACATATTTCAAACATTCAAATACAATATAATTGTTTCGTAGAATTCTCTTCTACTATATGACTAGAATTTATTACATTATATGTATATTACATTATACTTATTTTAAGATATCAACATCCTGAAGTAACGTTAGACTGTAAATAGAATTTTTTAATAAAATACTAATGATTCATAATACATTGCTAATTGGATTATTTTTAAGCCTAGTAACTTATAGCTAACTTAGACGGTAACTTACAGTGAATACATACACATACAAAAGCGATGCAGAAATTAATTTTAAATATAATCTTTGATTTACTATTTATAAAAATATTTTAAACTTTACTTGCTCATCATTATTAAATTATCTAAAATATTGATGCAAAAAAATAGATAATTATATAAATAATCTATTAGTTTGTCGCTTTATTTTTATAAATCAATAATCCTAAATAAATTGATTTTATAAATTAAATCAATTGCACTTTTCTTATTAATAATTAACAATGAGAATATATTTTCTCAAAAAATAGCACTGTACACATTGACTATTAACTGTGCATATATTTTCATTTTCTAGACAATATTTTGACTAATCAGCACAATTCTTAATGTTGCTAAGAAAAGTATAAAAAATTGTTTTTAAGAATAGAAACGACATTGTTTTAAAAATATAACTGCCAGTAATTACGAAAATTTTACAATTTTATCATCATTATTGTTCAGTGTATTCTCTAATTTTCTCAAACGTATTACAGATATGGCATATTATATGTTGCATCTTGATGCAATGATAAGAAATACTTTTCCTTAATAAATTTTTATATTAATTTGAATTGAGCAGAAAGGTCTTTCCTAAAGTAATGTAAGACAGTACCGTAACTCGCATTTTCAAACGCTCGAAAATATCCAACTTCTTATTATCTTTTATACACACACAATTTACACCCCCCCCCACCTCTCACTAACTATCTTTCTATTTCACACACATAAGAGATGCACACGACCACGCATACGTAGTTTCTCAAGATGAGAAAAGGAAAAATGGCCATATTATATTATTAATAAGAAATCACAAATATGCGACCCTAAAAATTACATAGATTTTCTAGACTATTACACATGTTGCGCATATTAAAATTCAATGGAATGAGTCGACGTTTTTTCCGACCGAACCGTAGGACAATGCATGGAGTTTTATGTAATGCACTATTTCGTTCTCTCGAGATTAATATTCACAGAAAGTCAATGTAATTGAATAATTTATGTTGTCCAACGACGTGAAATATTAAGTTAACAACATCTAATAAATAACGTTTGCTTGTGATTATAATACTCGTGATTAATAAGATTTTATTAATTAACTTATTTACTCTTTGAGCTATTTATTATTATATAGTCTTATTATATTATATTATTATTATATAATTATTTATTATTATATATTATATCCTACGTTAATAATTATCTTACATTAGGTATCAAAATATTAAATACTCGCATTCGCTGTCTAAATGTGTTTCTTGAATTATTTATAAAGATAAGATAACCTATGTATATTGCATCTACCTTTACGATTTTTATTGACTTTTTAAAAGTGACATATAATTTACCACATACTAAATTTTGAGCACTGTAGGTAAAAATACCAATCCAAAAATATTATTAAAATTTCAATAACTATTTCTATGTAATTGCTAACTGTGTTTTTTATTAAAGATGTAATTTAATCGTAATATATTCACACATTTCATTAATAAACTCATCAAAAAAGATTTTCTAAATGTATTTCTTAATCTGCAAAAAAAAACACAAACTTCGTGTTTAATATTTCAAAATAATTGAATCAAAAATATTAATAATCTATATTATACATTGAGGTAGACATAAATGATAAGTAATAAAATATGAAAAAAAAGAATAAGAAAATAATTGTATATTTAAATAAAAATTTATGATTTCAAATTTTTAGTAAATTATAAATCAATAATAAAGTTTGTATGTAAATGATGCAAATACAGATCATAAAAAATACAGATGTACCTATATCGTGTATATGAAATGCTTCATTAGCTTTTTATAAAATTACTTTAGAATATTTGAAAAAAATGCGTTATTAATGAAGAATGATGCAATTGCTGAAAATTTTTAGTATGGTGTAATAGAAATCTTCAGCGATAAAACAAGTTGCGGCACTTTCGATTGAAGCAGCAATTTGTCGGTCGTAATTTAAAAAGTGAAGATGTTCTGATAATTCTTAGTAATAATCGTATTTTGAAAAATGCATATTATCAGTATCCTTATTTAGCTCTTTTTATAGGAACAATTTTACATTCAGTATATTAATATGCAATACATAAGATGTATATATTTCTTTGTTTTCAAATGCTATTTATTTATGAATTACTCATACTCCAATACGAACAAGTGATTATAATTACGAAATACTTATAAATATCTTTAGATTGCAATATACATTTACTGATTTTACTAATAATAATAATATTAAAATTTTTTATTCATTTTTATATTTTACTTTTACAACGACCTTAAATAATCTTTTTTTAATTCCTCACATACTCAATACGTGAACTCATTAGATAATAATAACTGATTTCTTCAATCATATTTAATGAATCATATTTAAATAACATAACTTGTAACGTATGATTTACAAGTTAAATATCCAAATGAGCTTTTGATTAACTATTTTTTGTTGTATATTTTGTATAATTGAATAAGCATTTTTGACTGTATTAAAAAAAATATCGATACTCGCGCGTCCAAAATAAATTTCTATTATTAAATAAATGAAACTTATAAAATAAAAAACAATATTATTACAAAAGCTTATATTATATTGAACTAGCTATTATTAATAAAATAACTAGATATTACTATACTTATTTTAAATACACAATAATTTGAGGTTATGTATACGTTTGCAAGGGTCATGGTTTTTTCCATTCAATCATTTTTTATTTAAGCGATTTGGGAGTCTCTATTATATAATTTGGATAATGAAAATCTTATTCTCAGCAGTTTATCATCAATGATCCAATCAAATTTGTTTTTTTCGTGAATATGAATTAGAAAGATCATACATAACGCTCGTGTATACTTGCGTATGTTGCGGTGGCACATTTTTTTCAAATAACGAATTAAATTATCACGCCTCCGGGACCTGGTGACTCGTGTCGTTGCTCAAATTAACTCATCAGCGTCAGTCCCACTCTTCTATGACCGGGACTTGTAGGAGAAAAGACGAGCCCTTGAGGGGTCGGGAACTGTGAGGTTCATTCCAACCTCGAGAGCTTGACTTTCGCTGACTGCGCTTTATCAGCAGCAGAATCTATGTAAAGGATCGCACTCTACACCTGTAAATACTGCCGCGAGTATAAATTTTCCAGCTTTACATTCAATTTAATCCACAAGCAGAAAGCTTCCGAAATGAAATGACTGGATAATCATAATAACAATACAAAAAATTCTGAAGTGTCCTTACCTACAATACAATTTCAGATGATTTTACCTTGACACTTTATTATTTTGATCTTGCAACATCGCTGTCTATTATATAGGGCACACTAATTGTCTCATACAGGAAAAAAAATTTTTGAGACTTTTTGTCCAAAATAGACGTAACGTATTTAAGGAAAATCTGTCTTGAATACTATAAACTCCATGATATTAAAACTACAAATTACATTCATGACACTCTCCTTAAATTTCAATCCTAATAATCGAAGATTAATAATATTTTCATATTCTTAATACTCCTATACAAAGCATTGAAAATTAGTAGTAAATTAATAATCTATCGAGATATTTACACTTAGCAATGTTTCACTATCTATAAAACACTTTATATAATATCTGTACGCTTTATGATGAGAGAAAAATTTTATTACAAATTTAATCTTGCTAACATATATATATATATATAAATTATTACCTTTTAAAACAGTTCATTTCAAAACTTTTTCTTTAAATGTAAAGTTTTACCACTATCTGAAATATAATTATAAATATTATAGAAATGAAAACCATTGAAATAAAAAATATTATATTTTCAAAATATTATAATTAGATTTCTCATAAAAATTGTAAAATTATTTGCTTATTCTAATGTAAATATAAAAATGGAAATTTAAACTTATAAAAATTTTCAGGTCATTAAACATTGTAAATCATTCGGAATATTAGTATTATCATTCCGAATATTACTTATAAAAGTCGTATCTTTCAATATACTTATTTATATATTAATACACTTATATAATATTTAGAAAAATATAATATTCAGTAATAAAATTGATTTATTCCTATTATTTTATTATTACAAAAATCTGATAAGATAAGCGTCCATAGATTATAACTATAATCTTGTATAAGCTGATAGGTATAAATGTTTTAAATTAGAGGTTTAACTCAGAAAAAAGTGTATATTCAATATTATCGGCACTATATAATGAATATAAGTATGTACACATATGTGTAATGCATGAAGCTCATTTAATATTAATGTTTGTCGAAATAAATGGATAACTATTGTTCTACAATACATAGTAAATATTTCAATTTATCGACGATAATATACAAAATAAATTTTATTAAATATCATTTTATAATTAATTACAAGCACGTTTGTATCTGCTATACAATTTTTATAAATGTTTCATTGTAAACAAAAACAGTAATACGTTTTAAAAATAAAAAAATCGGAACATTTTATGTAGATTTAAATTTCTATAACTAAAAATCTTTATGTTATAAAATTGTATTTAGTGTAATAATGTTGTATACAATACTTACGTTGTATACAATACTTACGTTGTAAAGTGCCAATTACTGTAAAATAGTAAATTATTGAAAACTTGAGTCAATTCTAAGAATAATCTTGTTTTTTGTTTTATTTTTGTTGACGATGAGAGTTTAAGATAAATACTGAATCGAAAGTATATTATTTGTAAAAATATTATTCAAGCATAAAATGCTATGTACATTAAAAAATTTTTTCTAATAAATTAAATAATATATGCGATTAGGGAATTAAAAAGAAAGGTGTAATTGTGAAATACAAATTTTTCTTATACGATTTTTAATTGAAATTTGAATTTAAATAAAGATCTACAATTTGTTTAAGTGTAAATATACTGAATGAAAGAGAATGAGAGAAAGAGAGAGAGAGAGAGAGAGAGAGAGAGAGAGAGAGAGAGAGAGAGAGAGGTAATAAATAATTTATATTTAATGAGTTGATGCGAATAAAGAATTAAATACGGTTTTTCACAACTTTCGAAATCCAGGTTATGAATAAAAGTCTGTATTCGTGTGTAAAATATCAAATGGCTCTCGATTGCATGCAGCACTACTGAGATCCGTATAATTGGATTCGAGAGTTACATAAACGGTATCATCATTCTAAGTCTATCCAAATAGAATAATCTTCAAGTTATACATGTCCAACAGTTATAGTAAGCGATCTCTATTCTTACAGGATTTTTTCTTTTCGATAATAAAGGTAGAATTGAATTCTGTTAATAAGCGTTCTCATTATATGGACTTCAGGTAGGAACACCCAATTATTTCCATCCCTTCATACAATGAGTATTCAGGTACGATTATCTAATGGGGAAATGCAAGCAGCACCGCATGGGAAAAGATCATATAGAATTTATTTATCCCACATAAAAAGTCCCGAATCTCCAGCTTACCACATTGTTTTCATCGCAATGATGCCAATGGAAGGTGAGGAATAAGGAGAAAAGCGACTGCCGCGCTTGATTTACGCATTGAGCTACTGCCTAATCTTCAAAGCTCCCAAGATCCTAGAGAGAAGCCGATGTACCTGCCATTGTCCCTACACTAGATATCAAGTTTTATTGGTAGTTTTTTTAATCGTTGAATGTCCCTCAGCCTCACTAATCAATTAGTTTAATTATTATATGCCTGATATTCAACGAAATATAATTCTACTTTTCCATTTATTTAAAGTAATTAAAAAATATATTATTAAAAAATAAATGGATTCAATACAATAAAAGTTTTTCTACAATATACATTTTTTTAAATTGTAAATCATCACGAACGGTTACATAAACTAATGAAGCGATTTAAACTATTTTTTACAAATACAGCTGTTTTCATAATTATTATATTCATTATAGAATACATGATTTTTTTATATAAAATATTTTATTATTTTATATATATATATATATATATATATATATATATATAATTAATCTTTTAAATGCAGTTTATTTGCAGCATCCCATCATTATTTATATATTAAGCAAAACTGTAATTTTAATAGAAATTTAAAGAATTAAATCGAGATTTTTATAGTATTTTTTTTACTTCGAATTCTTATAAACATACAGTAAATTTACATTTTGCATAAAAAAATTTTAATTTCAACGTTAAGCATACATGATATTTAATATTATTTCTTATTATATATTATAAAATTAGATATAATAATATTTTCGATAAAATTTTTCTTTCTCTATTATTTAATTAAAACGAGAAATCACAGCATATGATAATATTTCAATTAAAATTTATTATTAGAATGAATTAATAGACATTTTTACCAAAAATACATATATTACAATAAAAAGAAACTATTTCCTGTTGTGAATAAAAAATTATAATGTAAAAATTTCTTATTTTTTCTTTTTCTTTTCCAGTAAGGAAAAGAATTTATTTATACAGAATTTTTTATAGCTAATGATAATTTAGTTCTTATTAAAGTATGCATTATAATCCCAATGTGTAAAAGCAAAGGATAATATATAATATTATTTAATTATATCAATTTGATTTTATTTTTTATCGATATTCATATATATAAATATATATACACACATACGTATATACTGTATATGTACATAATTTTCTTTATTTAAATTTGAAGCTGAGCTTACTAGTATTTACACAATAGAACAGTGGGTAGTATATCCATTATATAAGCTGTGTACAAAGGCCCCTTATGTATCGGAAATCATACAGATTAAGATTAAAAAAAGAAAGATAAAGAAAGTATAAATATCTGCAAAACATTAGAAGCCTGTTACGAAAATGATACATCGTTAAATAATGATTAGTGTGCCTACTCGAAACCACAATTATTATACTACTTACGGTAAAATGAGCCGGAGTTAAAATAAGGTCAGCTAATTGATATATATCTGGTGGGAGTAAATTTTTATATAAGAACAAATATTGCCTTCAATGATCACTGTAATAATCTTTATGCTGGATGAATCGACATTGTCGTTTCAGCTTTATTATGCATTCCTCAATCTGTGAGCATTACGCCTTGACGTAAAAGGGCTTGGCCATTATATTCATAGGAAATCAATTATCATTACTTTCTTCATTCCGAAAAATGGTATAAGTCCTTTCGAAATTTACACGGGATCGGTATAAGTTCAAAAAATAATGCGTTGGCTCCTTAAAGAAAGGGCGCAAGCACCATCAGATGAATCGATTTCATTAGGTTGGATTTTTTAAAACTTGTAAGGATAAATTAACGAGTCAGTGTCAAGCGAAAAACAGTTATTAGATAAAAAAAATTCAACATATTTATGCATAAGTATCAATGCCGAGCTGAAATTATCCATACAGAATTCATCTACTCTAAATGAAGAAATAACCAAATTTATGTTATACTATTGTATTGTGCAATTAAGATATATTTAATATGATGATGTACATCATAGAGATCGGTACATGATAAATGTTTTCTCCGATGCTCGACTCAAGATGTTTATCTTGAGAATTGCACGCCTAGAATTAACTACTTATACCTAAATAGTAGAGGTTACATTCCCCCTGTAAGAATTAGTTTCATCATTATTTTGAATTAACGAAGATTTTTAACGTTTGTAATGTATTCTAAAATATAATACGTAAATTTAGTGTTCGGTTCACTCATTTCTATAAATGGCACAGCCTAAACAATGAAAATAGTTTCATTAAGAATACGTCTTCGAAGGTAATAAAATAAAGATTCCCGCTGGAATCTGTAAGAATGGGCGTTCAATAACTTAAATTTATATGTTATTATGAATTGTTATATCTATTGAAGTAGTTAAAGCCGCATACTGGTTGCAAATGAGTTTCTTTGTCGTCCGTCAGAATTAAAATTCATACACATAGATTTCTATTCCAATTGTTATTTTAACGCAAATGACGAAAACATTAAATATTATAGGATTTGAATATCATCTGCCGAACTACAATTCTATTAACAATAGTCTAAATAGAATATATCATCAATTGAAATACTGCGCCGACCTTCTATTACATTATTTGTTATAAATTTTAAGATCGCACCGAGTATAAAATAGCGCGAAATATACAATAAGGACATGCAGAGTCATTAGGTTATATACAATTACTTCGGATTTTTCAAGAAGTTTGCTCCGATAATTAATTTCTATCTTCTAACGGAGAGAATCCAATTTAATAAAATCGTAACTGAAAAGCCGCGACCGCAAATGTAAACAATAAACTTGCGTATTTCATTACACATTTATAATATACGTCATACGATATATTCCGCTGTAGCCCTTCGCAACGACAGTGACGAACAGTCCCTTTTACCAATACCAATTAAAAAGCACATTAATTAGTTCGCGGATGGTTACACAATCCCCGTATAGAGTTTTGTAACAACTGTTCGGAATCAAGAATACCAATGACTCCGATCGAGTTTATCCTTTCTCAAGTTAATTTTCCAGGAAGTGCGTCTCACTTCATAGAAAATTGACACTCTCCTAAGAAGTAGCGAGAAGTGTTTAGCTAGATGTGTAGAAAGGGAAATTTAAGTCAGTACAAAAATTAGTTATCGCTTTCATATTCACATGCTTCTGTGGTTTCGTACGATAGGCCTTAGCTAATTTAAAGTTAGGGGCGGATTTTAATTTCCTTCAGTACACAAATTTATTTACAATGAAAATATATTGCGGATGTAGAAAATTACTAATAAATTATCGACTATTTTATACTTTTCTTATATTTACATTAATTATGAACATATATTAACATCGAAACATTTTTATTAAGTTACCAGCTAATGTTTCAAATACAAAATTTTCAACTAAACGTTTTAATTTTACTTTATTTTAATAGAAAATTATTTATTCACCAGTAAGTGCTCAAATTAATCGGGAAATAAATTATAAATCGGCTTAACAAATGAAGGCAAATCGTTAAATCTAAATATGCCTCATTTGCGTGTTTCTATATTATAATATTATGACAATCGCATGTAATAGAGAAAAATGTTAATAACTTTACGATGAATTCGCAATATTTCTTATTAATTATTTCATAACTATATAGTACCGTCTAAAAATGCTATATAATAAAAATGAATTTTAACGAAGACTAGAAAGTATTTCAATTGATAAGCATAATTTTATCGTACTTTGTATTCAATAAAAAAAATTATAAATTAAAAATATACGATATCTTCTGCTAGAGTTATTAAATATATAGAAAAAAAATTATAAAATTAATCATGGTTTTTTCTTTAAAAAGTTCTTTAATAATTTGGTAAAATATTTAAGAATAAATAATGTGCAGAAAGAAAAGTTTGACTCAATTTATTTTACATGTTCAACTAGTTTAATTAAAGACAATTATATTAATTATATTGTTTCCACAAATTACTTTATTTAATACAAAATTCAAAATGAACGTCTACGGAAGTATTTTTAATATATAAGCAGTTAAGAAAGAAGTGGTTAATTAAGAGACTGGATATATAAATATCCATGAAAATGCATAAATTATAACAAATTTGATGATTATAACAAATATAAGCAATTTAATATAAAATTCTATAAATGTATAATATGATATGTACACGTTTATAAAAAATCAAAATAAACATAATATATAATATAGTTAATATAAATAAAAAGTAATTTCATAAAATTTATCATGAAGGTAGTATATATTTATAGTAATATAATAAAAGTGTATTTAATTTTATTGGAAAATTAACGAATAAAGAGTAACATGGATATCTATTTGTCGATTTATTTATGCTTTTTATTTATAATAAAAGTTCTGTCTTACTTTGCGAAGAATAAATTAAAATAACTTATATTCTTGAAACATAAAAAACTTATTATTAATTGAATGAATAAAATATTTTCAGGGCATAAACATAGACGAATATGAGTATATTTAAAAAGTAACATGTTAATTACGATATTCTAAAAATGTTATAAAGTCTGTTGATTCGCATATACCATAAAGACAATTGCTATTTTTTGAAAATAACGAAGCGATTTCAATTAGAATAAAAAATTTTTATTGCATCGATTCCATAATTGAAAATAATTAAGGCACTTTTAAAATTAAGAAACGAAGAGATGGTGAAAAACGATAAGAAAGAGATAAAGAAATTGCTAACACATTGCGTGTGAGAAAACAAATGAAGCCAGTAAAAGTGTCGAGGTGGCATATGAAGAAAAAAAAAAAAAAAAAAAAAATAGCGATCGTCAATATGTTACTGTTTTTCTCTCAAGACTGCATTCCATCGGGATTGGCAAACTGGTTGCGCCACGTGTCCGCCAGACACACCTGACGCCTCAATCTGACTACAAATCCCTTTCTTTATCAGGAACAATGCGCGAGATTCTCTATGGCTGAGGAGTTTTCACCCACTCCAAGCACATGAATGAAATATTCGAAGAGAAGAGGCCACTACGCTTGGTTTTCACTTTCTTTCTAGCAATTTGTGTCCGGGCACCAGGTCAAGATTCTTAAACGGCGACGTAAACGGAGTTTATCTTGGCCGTCGGACCCAAAAGTACAAATGCACAGAGCATAGGTTAAACCGAACGGAACTCAATCATCCTTACTTATCTCCCAAAGAATTTTGATTAAATATTAAATATAAAGTTTAAAGATTATCGAACTCGTTCATTAATCATCCGTCCTACGACTATTACACGATACTATACCTGATATTAGCTTCGTACATATTTCAATTAGACTTTACGGATAAATATTAATAAAAACACCTTTGTTTTATTTATTTTCAACTTCGTTATTGTCCCTTCATCATCTTTTAAATTCAGTGCAATGCATGTACTCACCGTACAAGACAAACATAAGATTAGTGATACAATTGTTAAAATTCATCAATTAGTTTAACATTCAACCAGAATGGATAATTTCATTAACCATAAATTAAAATAATCGCATTGCATAATCAATATATTTTTGCTTTGATCTTTTACAATTTCAAATATCCTTATCGTATTGTAAAAAAAAGCTTTTTAATGACAAATAAATATATTAATGTTTTTAAAAAGGCAGATCCGATTTTTAGAAAGAACAGCATTAGAAGCGCAATTCGATCTGAATAATATTCAAGAACTAAGCGGAGCGTCGCTTATCGTATTATGATTTTTTTTTAGATTACCATGGAAAATGACGAATAATATAAGCTTATTATTTCGTCATATAAGAAAACGATACTAGACAAGAGCGAATACTGCTAGATAATGTCTTAGTCATCGAATCCTTCGTTTTTTTTAGAATTTCTTTCTTTAGTTGGACTTACTACTACAGCATACATATGTGAGGCCTCAAAATTTGGCCGTTCCACGGGGTAAAATATCTTTTCTTGTGCCAAAATATCTTTTCTTCGTGATAAAATTTTGCATCGGAAGAGAATCCGTATTATGTATTTATAAAACCCGAACTACAGCTGTGCTTTCTATCAAAAATTTTAACAGTTCCAGGATTAGCGATGATCCCATGCGCTGAAATTTATTCCAGAAGATGCAACCTCGCGCACATCCGGCTTGTGTCACGATCTCAGAATGGAGAGAGAAGGTGAAAGAGGGGAGGAAACAAGGGAGAGGATCGAATCACGAGGATCACTCTGGATCCGCGAATGAAAACTGCCTCGATCGTAGTATCTCTTCGCTTACGCGATCGATGTTGCAAACGTAATTAATAGAATTATTGGAGAGCTATGCTTGCAAGACTAGTCATATGTATTTTTTGTTCGGCAATACCCAATCGACGAGATCACACCAAACACCTTATTAACGAATCTCGTAGTGAAATGTCTCACACATAATGATCAAATGCCAATGTAATTTTGAAATCAATAATTAAATTGTAAGCTAGGAGTGGGTGTACGTCAATTTTATAAACAGAATCCTCGAGATTTACCAGTTTCGTAAATTTCAGCAAAGCTGGACTCCAATTACGGTATGAAAGTCTATAACTACATATTTCACATGCTCGATTATACATAAAGTAAAGCTTTTTACGTTATTATAAAGAAACTGGAATGTATAGATGCGTGTACGATTTTTCTTTATTGAATATTATAATCATAATTATTCTGTATTAGAAAATTAATTTTCCTTCAACCTGTTTTATTTTTAAATCTTCTAATAGTTATAGTCTTTGCAAAATTACTCACGCTAAAATATGTATGATTAAAAATGAATATGTAACATGAAAACATACATCCAAATTTCGTAAAGCAGAATCATAAATAATTAAAAAATAATTCAATTTTAATTGTAATAATTTCAATTGTAAAATTTGTATTTGTAATTTCAATTTGTAATTTGTACTGTTGAAGCAATATATAAAATAGAAATTCTATAGCAATACTGTAGAACTGCTTTTATGAAGATTATGATATACAGGATATTATAAGTCAACTGGCATGTAAAATACGTTATTGATTATTATATAGATATAAAGATAAGGATGGACATTTAAGGCTAGATACGGTTTTCGGATATGTGGATATGCTGAGGAATAAGTCGCGGGCGTGCATATGCAAAAGTTGAATGATGATCTAACGGCCTGCAGTAAAAATGCGATGAGGTACCATAAGCGTACATACGCACGGACACAAGCATGCACGAGCCGAAAGAGAGAGAGAGAGAGAGAGAGAGAGAGAGCCTTTGCACTTGCAAAACTTTTGAGTACCGCAAATATAAGACCAGCGTAAATAAAAGACAAGCGACCGATTGATTACCTCCTTGGAGGGTAATCGACGAGAGGCGGTCTCTTGAAGCTGCTCACGTGTCGGAAAATAAGCGGAGATTATATGAGGCCGAGACGGCTAAAAAAATACATGGAGATCGGAGTCCAGGTCAAATGTGCTCTTCGCGCAAGATAATCTTTTTTAAAATTTCATAACAAGTAGCGCAAATTCTCGTAATCTCGGTACTCATATAAAATATTTTGCGAGGAATAATTTTTGCAGGCTCGCGAATGAGATTTGGTTATTCTCATAAAGTGTTAGAGTTACAACGAAATAATAGGGTTTCTCTAATTATTTACTAAATGCCAAATTAATTTTATACTTTTATTCGTAACGTATATTATACGTTACAAGTACCAATACTGACTCAAATTTTGTTTTATGTAGTCTATTATCAGCTTTCATACTATTGTAATAAGCATTCGTTTGATAAGCTACTGGTATTATTATGGTTTTAAAAATCCTTCATCCATTTTAACAAAATTATACGAATACTCAAATAATAATTATGTCAAAAAATGTCAAATCAAAGATAGTATCAAAAATATTTTTTGAAAGCACTCAAACACAATTCTATAAATCATCGTATTTACGATGAAATTTTTTTCTTATTATTAATTTCAGTATAATTTTGTATAATATATTCTCTATCATTATATCAAACATATTATACCATAATATATTCATTATACATGAAAAGAAAAAGATTTATATTTAAAAAAAATGTATAACCAACCATGAGATTAATTTTATTTCTATTGTTAATAATTAAAATTAATTATTTAATTAATTACTCGTTCAGTTCCTTTATTCCTTGCGTTGACTTCAATTTTTTCTTTACTTAATTTCTTATATACTCTAAAAAGTCTATTTAAAATTATTTTAACTTGTTAATAATATTCAATAAAATACATTTGTTACATTTATTACATTTCTTTTTTTTTACATTAACTTTTTTATTAGCAAATTATACATGCACGAAATCGTGACCTCATAGAATGAAATTATTTTTTGTCTGATACTTAATCGCACTAGTGCATAAATTTAGGTTGTACCAATTATGAAAAATAATGACTATTTAAAGCTATAAAATTTGAATAAAAAAAAAAAAAACAGTATCAGGAGAATATTTTAAAAATTTACATTATCTAATTTTTAAACTAAATTACTTTTTATTCATAAAAATTGTTGAAATTTAATTAAATGGAATATTTGACATTTTCTATACATCAAAATTCATTTTATAATAAAACAAATAATTTATAAATATTTTAATTAACGATCCTCATGGCTATCAAAATAACAATTTAAATAATAATGACGATTGCAATATTTTTGATATTTATTGCAAAATTAATGACATAACATTCAAATATGTTTAACAAATCATTAAATATATGATCCAATATATTTATAAACAAATTATTTTATAAACACTTAACTCTATTACATTTTAAAATTAATTCATAATTACAATATAAAGAAATTGAAACTGAAAATATATATTTTATTTCAAATTAAATGACCTGCGATAGTTACTTAGCGAAAGCTGTGTTACGTTGATAATATCGAACAAGAGATTTAAGTAATATCACTATTTGTTAAATCTATACATATCTATACTATTAAAAATACCTACAACTTTTATCATTTAGAATACCTAGATAAATTATATATATATATATATTTATATATTTATATATGTATACATATACGTATACTTAAATAAGCTTCATTGGTTCCGATGTACGATAAACGCCTATATCACAGATAAATCAATCCGAGTACACAATCATATTGCATATAATATTTTTTACTTGCTTATATATACAAAAACCTTTTATAGGTAAAGTCAAAAAAGAATCATTAAGTTATAGATGAAGACCTTGTAACAATAACATAAACTAAGGAGTAATTTTAATTTTACTATCTAGATTTAATTTTACCAAATAAATATTAAAATTTAAAATATAATCGGCACACATTGAATAAATTATGTTTATATAAAATAAAAATCTTATAAAATTGTTAAATATTATTGTAATTTTGGAAATATTTAAATATTTTTTCAAACTTATTAAAAATTATAAGTTTAATTGTTAGAAATAAGAAATGAGAAGAATAATGCGGATGCATTCATAAAATTAAATTTCAATTAGTAAAAAAATTTAAAAAATTTCTTATATTTAGCTTTTGTAATCAAACGCATTTGTACATCTAATTTATTCTATCAAAAGCAAACGTGTGTTTAACATAAACGATTTCAAGAGAAAAAATAGGACAAAGAGATATTCATAATGTGAAATAAATATTTTTATTTATTTTTAAAATGAGTACTAACGATTCGTAGAATTAACTGAATAAGATTAATGCAATTCATCGGAGTGATACATGTGGGTTGTACGACATGATGAAAAAAATTTATGCAAAAGAAAAATATAATTATAAGCAATAGAGGGACGGAGTAGACGCGCCAAGGGATCAACTCGCTCTTAGTTATAGCTGTAGTAGATGGAGAAAGGGAAAGGAGAGTGAGTGGGATGACTGTACTTATAGAGTAGAGATTCAGTCAAGGAAATGATCTAGTCCGCGCAAGAAAGCGGCAGGTGTTACGTAATGACGTGACGGATCGTCTAGATTTAGAATGAAGAGCGCAGCCGAGGGTCAATCTGCGATCATTTCAGTTTTTCAAATTTTTGAAATTACAGTCATTGATACATCTTGGTATGATTTTCTCCTCCGACTGCTCCCTTTGTTTCGTAATTCAGGCTTTCCACCGCATTCTCTTAATATCTTCTATATATTAGGAAATATTTTAGAATTTGCGCATCGATCACGCAAGATATATTAAGTGTATAAGATACATTACTTCTACATTCTTGATCAATTTATAAAATTCTAAAATATATCATACCTCCATTATTGCTATGTATTAAAGGCTTAGGTAATATTTATTTCACTATTATGCCAATATTATTTCTACATTTATAATTAGGTGAAAATATATATTATCGATTTTTGATAAAAGGAATTAAATTACCTTTTTATGAGAAATATGATTGCTAACATTTTTTGTAACTATAAAATATTTATTCTTCTAATAAATTAGTCATTTTGATGTGCCAATAATTTATATTGTTATTAAAGTAATATATTCATATGTCATTTACAATTAGAGAAAGCTTATACGTTATTTTATTATATTATAATAATATTCAGTTCAATATAAAATTGAATTCATACATAATTCGTCTTTAATAATATCTATCAATTATTATAAATAAGAATCCCTTTTAAAATTTTAAATTATTTTTCTAAATTTATAATAATGTTTAAACGATTAAATACTAATCTATATAAAATTTAAAAATAAATTTAATTTACAATATTCCTGCATTATTATTTCAAATATATTTTTATTTATTATTCTTGATTTCATTCCATTAATTGTTTTATGTGTTACGCATGTTTCAAAATGTATAAAAATTGCATATATGTATGTACATAAATGTATATATATATATATATATATATATATATGAAAAATAGTACTATACTAATAATAACTATACTATTAGTAAAATGTACGAAATATATAAATTAATTATAATATTGTCAAATTTTAACTAATATATACACAATGAATATCGTTGAATATATAATAGCGTACACTATTTAATGACGAGCTAAGTATTAAAATGTATTAAAATCTATTTACTATTTAAATAATTTCCTTATTATTTATCTATGATGTAAGTATAAAACCTAAGCATATTAGCATAATAATATACGATTTATGGTTAAATTTTCAGTAATCAATTATACAAGTATCGTTTTTACACAGGCTTTTATAAATCAGATATTAATGAGACATTTTATTGTACATATAAATTGTTTATTATACGATTTAACGAATGAAGCAGTATCACTTAAAAATATATGCTGTAAGTAATTGCTAAAAATATCTGTATATAATTGATGAATCGCAATTAATGAATGAAATAATCACATTAGCATTATTATATACGTATTTTACATTAAATTCTTCACATTTTCAAATACTTACAGATAATATATTTTACAATTAAGAGTTTAAAACAAATAAAAACAATAATGTACTAAATAAACAGGCAGTCAAAATAGATCCAATTTTACATATATGTATATCTATAAATAAAATTATATTTTTATATTATGTAACATATATTTTTATATAAAATTATATGTTTCTATAAATATTATTAATTGTTATTTACCCTCAGACCTGAAAAATTAACATTAAATTATTTTTATTGTACTTCATAATAAATCAAAATAAAATTCGTTTTCTATGTTTTTATTGTTACTAAATAAAATTAATACAAATATTAAATGTTGAAATTTTTTAATCTTCAATAAAGCCTTTAAGCTTCAACAAAAATAAAACAATGTTTCGTGGGAAAAAGTACTTTTGAAATTTTGTTAATCCTATATATAATAAATCATAAAGTTATTTTATATTTTATTTCAGATAAGTGTTCACCATGTAATTAAAAGCATTATAAATAGTTTAAAGATCATATCATTATACGAATATATTCTACTAAATTTCTTTACTTTCAGACAGAATACATAGAGATAAATCGGTAAAATTCTATGCCACATCTTCGAACGTAAATGTCAAAATTGTGTAGACTTTTGTTTAAATTTTTTTTTATATAAACATTTCATTACTACTAGCATTATCTTATACAGAATCAATTAATAGTTTACAAAGCTTAACATGTCTCAACATCGTCTGTTTTTTTATAACAATAGTAATTTATTAAAAATCGTTTTTTTTTTACTTTTTTTTGTAAATTTCTAATCGATACCAACCGCGGTTCTTCAAAATAAATTTAATATAAATTATTATATTATTCGTAAAAAAGCGAGTATTATATTATGATAATAGTTCTACTATTTAATTTATATATATATTATATTCTAAATAAATAATAATTACATTGTTAATAAATAAAAAAGTTGATTTTACTCAAATAAATTAATTCAAGAAACATATAAAAAAATATAAAATTTCAAATTCTAAAAATTAATTTTAGATTTTTATGTAAAAGCTTCATTTTATACATTTATTATGAATGAAAAATAACATCAACATTAGTACATTTCGATGAACTTGCATTTTATTCATTATTTTATTAGTACATGATGTAAAATTGTAATCACTTAAATTGCGTGTTAAAAGGAAAATGATGTCAGATTTTATATTTTATCATTACTGATATAATTTTATCTTAGATGCGCGTCATAAGTGCTTTTACCCATCGAAGTATGGACAATTGTCGTTGAAATGTGTCCAAGAAGTATAGTATATCATTACTGAGTTAATTCAAATACGGTCGATCATAAATGATGACTTAGCATAGCTTATAAAGCATTTTTTTTTAGTATTTTAGATTTAGTTTATAAAATATAAATAAAAATTTGTATTTCATAATTAAATATATCCATATGTATAAATAGTGTAAGGTATTGTTGATTTTCTAAATATCTTATTGTGCTTTATTATTATAACAATAATTCTTTTATTTTACTAATATTCATCTAATTAGTTATTCAAGACATAAAAAACTTCTTTAAATGCTTCTATTATTCAAATCTTTCATCACTGCATTAATTTTTTTTTTTACTTATAAAGATAATTTACTATTGTGAAAATTTATCACTATAAGAAATAATATATACAAGAGAAAAATTTATAGCTATTAATTAAAGTGTAAGTATGTAATTTAAAATAAAATACAAATTAAGTCTTTTTGTATCATATTTTCCTTTTTAAGACCTAGACTTTCAATTATATATAAAGACAGTAACTGAATTTGACTTATTAAGAATAAATAATATAAAATACATTATTATTTATTATGTTTAAGCGATTGTGCATATGATGTTAGTCTAAATTTTATTTATTTTAAAAAATTTTATTTATAAGTAATGATTTTTTAAATTCTGTAGTTAAAAATTATCAGTAAATACAGACTAACAATTTGTAATTTTCTTAATGACTTATTATTTTAATTAGTTATTTATGAAATTAAGTGAATTTATTCTTTTAAAAAAGTATTATTATTATTATTATATTATCTTTTTTTTATTTTTTTAAAATTATTATTATTATTCAAAATAAGATTAAGTTTTCATTACTTTATTGGAACTTAATGTCACTTCAGATTGCAAAAGTTAGTTAGATCAAGAAAATGATTAATTAAAATAAATAATTTTTATTTTAAATGACAGATTAAATTAGTAACCATATATAAGTGATTTTTTTTATTTAGATCAACATAAATAACATAAATCAACATAAATTCATTTTGTATAAAATTTACAAAATGAATGAATCTTTGAGAATATTAAAGCTTTTATATTACAAGAATTTATTGACACGGAAAAGGCAATGGAAAATGAGTTTGATTGGAGAAATTATAATACCTGTCGGATTTATATTATGCGTTTGGGCAGTGAGAAATTTATCAGCAAAACCTCCGATCCGTTTTGAAAATAGTACTTATTATGATACTGTGTCTAAAGAAGCAATGATAAAAAATCTGTATAACAATGAACTTCATTTATATTTTACACCAAATAATAATTATACAGTGTCACTAATAGAAAACGTAGTGAACTGTCTACATTTGAATCCAAATAATATTAGTAAGTATTATACTTAAAACTTAGCTCTGAATTAAAAAGGATTCAAAAAATTATTTCAAAAAATAAAAGTAAATATTAAAAAGTTTTAATATTTATCTGTTATTAATTTTTTTATCTATTTATTATAAAACAAATGTTTTTCGTTTACTTAACATCTACAACGTAAAAGTTTTGTTTTAGAAAATATTCTTTCTATTAATTTAATGAGAAATAATTGTTTTTAGCGTTGTTTGGATATACTACAGAAGAAAAATTAGTTACGAATTATCAGAAGAATGAGATTGATCTATTAACCAAACATGTGGCAATCGTTTTTACTGATAAAAATATAAATGACTCAACCAAATCTTTAGACTATAAAATTCGGTCAAGTAATTTGTTATTAAATGGACTATACAATATTTTTTTGTTAAGAAACATGTATCAGTACTATACAATTCATAACATATTTATACCTTTACAAATATGTTTAGATGAATCATTCATAGCATCAAAAATGAAAAACATATTCATTAATTCACAGGTATGAATTCAATAATGTAGACGTATATGGATATATATATATAAATATTTATATTCGATGATTACTGAGGTTAATTTGTCAACAATTATATAATCGTTTTGCAATTATTTAGATATTTGTACAACGAATGCCATATCCACCTTATGTACAACCAAGCTTATCGGATTCAATTATTAGACAATTATTTGCAACTGTCATGATAACATCTTTCATGATTCCATTATTTATTGAAACGTCAAATGCGTCAAGTGAAAAATTTTTTGGTATTCATGTAAGTATATGAAAATTTGTTTAATAGTTAATTTTTAAAATTTAAATGATTTCTATAGATCAATCTTAATAATATTTGTATTATTTAAAAGGTTTATATGCAGATTATAATATAAGTTTGAATACGCAATAAGATTGAAAAGTCCGGTTTTCATTAGTTTAAATTTATATTTTTAAATATTAATAACTATTTTTTTAAGAATTTTGACATGTAAAATGATTTTTCATATAAAAATGATCTTGATAACAAAACTATAATATAATTTTATATTATAAATTTTCCAGATATTAATGTCAATGAATGGTATTACGAATACTTTAAATTTATTTAGCTGGCTATGTACTGGGATTATTTTTGTTGTTTTAGTTTGTATAACACCAATAGTAGTTGTACTGACATTTTCAACAAATGATGCACTTCCTTTTATAAATTACGGAAATCCGTTTTTAATATGGTTGGCACTTAGTTTTCATATTGGACATCTTTTCACTTACGGCATACATATTTCTGCGTATTTTTCTAAATGTAAATTGATGAATAATAAATTTTTATTTATTTTGACAATAATTAATAATAAAAAAATTTTACAGTTTTGTACGTTATTTTTGGAATTTCGGCTTTGAATATTTGCTCAGCAGTATTACAATTACATGGTTTAACAGAAGAAACTTATGAATACGCACCATATTTAGGAATTATTTTTCCAAATATGCTATTAAATCGAATTATTGAAGAACTTAATTATTATGAAACAACAGGTAAGCTTATCAAATGATAGATTAAAGGTATATTTCTTAATACTATTGAGTTTACTTTTACAATTAATCTCACGTATTAGTTATAATTATTTTGATTGGTATGATTCAAAGGCTTAATAATTACTTTAATAAATAAAATATAGACGATGATTTTTAGAGGAAGGCATACAATGGAATAACTTATATTCAGTCGGCAATCCTGCATATAAAGTAATGGGAAGCGTGGGAATGGTATTATTATTATCTCTGGCCGGGATCTTATTTCATTTTACAATTGCAGTTTATGTTTACGCAATTAATCCTGGAAAATATGGTATTAAGAAGCACCCACTATTCTTCTTGCAGGTAATAAATTAAAGCTCGAAAATTTATTTTTATATTTTACTTATAGTAATTCTTTATAACATTGGTTAAAGTCGAAAAATAAAACATCTGATAATTATACGGAGAATTTAGAATATAATGATATTGATAATAAACCTTTTGAATCAATATCTAAAGGTACTTACATTCCTGGAATTCAGCTGCGAAACTTAAAAAAATCATACAATATTAGCTTATTTAGCAATACGGTAAGATCCGTAGTATTCATTTGTTTTGCAAAATTATATTCACTTAACTTACATTATATACTAGCAAGTGCAAGCATTACGTGGAATATCAATAGACTTTTATAAAGGACAAATTACATCATTACTAGGACACAATGGAGCTGGAAAAACTACTATGATGTCAATTTTAACAGGTATAACATTACAGAAAAACGTATTTACGTATAAATGTATATACAACGTTACATTAATCTAGGCATGATGAATCCTACCGATGGATTAGTTCTTATAAATTCAAAAAATTTAATGCGCAATTCTGCTGAGATTATGAATGATATGGGACTGTGTCCGCAAGAGAACATTCTTTTTCCAAGTCTTTCTGTTAAGGAGCAGCTTCTAATATTTGCTATGGTAAAATATGTATATTTATGGCTTTCTTATAAATCATTTATTAAATTACACTGAGTAAATTTTCAAACTTTTAGTTGAAAGGAAAAGAAAAATCAGAAAGTGAGATTAAATACAATCTTAAAGCTTTTTTAGAAAAACTCAAGTTATATGATAAACGAAACTCTTTACCTAATGAGTTGTCCGGTGGACAGAAACGTAGAGTTTGTCTTGGAATGGCATTAATAGGTGATTCAAGTGTAAGCTCAATATAATATTAAGATTTTTATTTTTATTATTTTTACGTAGAAGTAACAATAAAATTTTTATTTATTAAATTTAAGACACTTATCTTAGATGAACCGACGTCTGGCTTAGATCCAGAAAGTAAACGTATTATTTGGGATATATTACTTGTAAGTAATTCATTATTACATATAAATATCTTAAAAAATATATTACAATATTAATGATATTATTTAAAATGGCCCAAATAGAAAATGAGAGGCCAGAAAACTATTTTAATAAGTACTCATGATATGGAAGAAGCTGATATTCTTGGTGACAGAATCGCAATAATGCATACAGGGCAGTTGAAAAGCTATGGAACCTCGATGTTTCTAAAAAAGTTAATAGGTAGCTCAAAATTTTTTATTTCAATTATATCTGTGATACAAAATTATTTCTATTTATTTATTATATCATCTATTTATTATGTGTTTATTAATAAAATTCTTTTAGATATACATGCTTTGAAAATAATTTGTTATTATTATTATTATTATTATTATTATTATTGTTGTTGTTATTGTTGTTGTTATTGTTGTTGTTATTGTTGTTGTTGTTATTGTTGTTGTGGTTATTGTTATTGTTGTTGTTGTTATCGTTGTTGTTGGAACTAATGCTACTATTGTTACTACTACTATTATTGAACAAGTAATAATATATTTTATTTTTTTAAGGGAAAGGCAACGTTAAAGTAAGTTTATCTATTGAACCACGGTGCGATATTGAAAAATTGTATAATATGTTAAATTGTAAGGATACCATAAATAATGATGACGGTAACAGAATAATCTTAAATATTCCGAACTCTCCAAATCTTCCAGACTGGCTGGATAACTTGGAAAATAGTAAAAGTGAATATGGCATATCTGGTTTAAGTGTTTCTTTAATAACATTGGAGCAGGTTTTTCTGAAGTAAGTTTCTCTGTACTACAAATACTTATATTCATTGTTAAAAATTTTAATTTTAATTTATGTATTGAATATAAGAGTTACACAAACAGATGAGGATTTAATAAAACCACCCAATCTACTTAACAAGAATGAACGAAAAGTAACGGGTGTGGAACTTCTAATGCAATTTATTCGATCATTGCTGCGAAAAAAAATAATTTACACCAAAAATAACCTATCGATGGTCATAGTAATGATTATTTTGGTAAAATAAATATTTTATACAATATTCAATAAGTTTGCTGAAGTTATTAACAGTTTGAATTTCTTTAAATTTTTATAGATACTTGTAGCGTTATTAAGTATATCTCTTGTTTTAAAAGAAAGAAGCGCTTTAATACCATCAGATAAATTAGTAACTTTAAAATATAATATGTATAATGATGCAAAAACATATTATAAGAGCTATAATACAATTTTTGGTAATAAATACAGAGACATATCAAAAAACTTCGGCAGTCACCCGACCGAAGCTGTAGAATCTAACCTTAACGATGGTGAAAAAAATAATTATTTTTGTTTACTTTGAGTCGAATGTCACAAATGATGATGAAATATTTATTATTTTTATAGCTTTAATTAATTACGCTAAAAAGGATCTTATCTTCTACAACAATCATCTGATCGCTGCAGCAGAATTTAACGAAAGCTTAAATGGTCTGATATGCAATGCACTTTACTCTGAAAAAATTATACACAGCTTTCCTATTTCAGTCAATTTAGTCTCTAATACAATCATTAAAAGCCTTCTAAACGATGACTACTCAATCAGTATATCAAGTCAAAATTTACCCTCTCTTAATTCACTTATTTATACTGATAACACTGTGGTCAATGGCTTCACAACAGCCGTCGTCTTCGTTTTTCTATTTTGTCCCGCCATTGCACTTTTCGTCGTCCACCCTTTGCGCGAATCCCTGTCTAACGTGAAGCATCTACAACGGATGTCAGGGGTTTCTGGTTTCACCTACTGGGGAACAATGTTTCTGATTGATTTTGCTATATATGTGTTTATAATTGCTCTCGTCATTGTAGGTTTTATCCTTATGGCGTATTTCCTCGACCTTCAAATGTACGATAAAACCGAAATATGTAAGTTTACATTATTTTGCATTCTAATATAAACGAATAATTTTATAGTTTATGCAAAGTTTATATATTGAAATCATATATGTTTTAAATAATTAAATGAATAAATATTTATGGCTTATGTATCTCTGTATGAAAATTCAAATCCTCCGAATAAGATCTAGTGATAATTGATTATTACTTATTTGAATCAAGAAAATGTGGAATCAAGAAAATCGGTACCATGCAATATATAATAACATAAACACTAAAATACTATGAATCATTTTATTAATATAATTTTAATGAAAATTATTAATAAACTATTTTCTAGTAATATCGGTACTCTTATTCATACTTTTCGGAATAAATTCTCTACCACTTGTTTACATATTCAGTTTTATAAATGCAGTAACAAGTTCTGTTGTACGAATGTTAACTTACATACCAATGAGTCTTGGTAAGCTCAAAACCAATATATATTTATAAATACTTAGATAAAATAAAATTTAAAGTTTTTTTTATTTTTATTATTATTATAATTATTTTTAGTCATAATGGAACTTATAATGTGTGCTGTTAAAGTTCAACTAGATGATTACGAGGCAGTAAAAATTTTGCGCCCAATTCAGAAAAGAATATTTCTCTTAATTCCTTATTTAAGTTTCTTTCACAGTCAAATTTCGTTTTATACAACAGCTCAACAAAATTCTAGATGTAAAAAATTGCCTAATGAATTTTATAACACAATGTGCAATCCGTTAAATCCTAATATGGATATTTGTTGTGGTATTTAAACATTCTTTTAAAAAATTGTATAAGCAATGTAAATGAAAAATAATGTTATATTTTTAAATACAGAACTCAAATGTTACGATGGAAAATGTAAAAATTACTTGAAATACTTTACCAATTTTGAAAATGATATTACTTTGGAAGAAAGTGTGGTATATCTAAGTATAACACCGATATTATATATTGTAATACTTTTTCTATTGGAATCCAAAATTATCCAGAAACTTATAGATAAAACAATAAGATCAATTCCTGTTGAATATAAAACAGATGAAGAAGTAAAGAAAGAGAAACTCGCCATTGCAGACAAAATTTTTCATTTCAACAACTGTAAATACTATTTTTTAAATTATAAAGCATATAAATAGTATATAAAACTTTATAGTTTAATTAAATTCATCGCAAAAACAAAAACATTTCGTAATTTCTTAAAAGATTGTATTGAAAATTTAAATATAAATTTTAACGTGTTGTCTAAATCTGAAGTAAATACTATTTTTATATTTTCAATTGAAAAACATTTTTATTTTAAAAATTTTAGGATGTAAGTTATAAATGATAAATGCACAGTACTACATTTATACAAAATAATTATAGCATTTAACATACAAATTGTAGGTAATTTAAACAGTATGCAGTCAGAAGATTTCGATAACAAAGTAGATAATGATTTACAAACATTTCATAAAATTTCTTTAAACGTTACTGGCAGTGGCAATCAAGTATTTCTTGTATATGAATTACGCAAGCAATATGGTAAGCTATTGGCAGTAAAAGATGTAAGTTTCAGAGTTAATCAGCATGAATGTTTTGGATTACTTGGTGTCAACGGAGCTGGAAAAAGTACAACTTTCAGAATGATGACTGGAGGAGAGATAGCAAAAAGTGGCATTATGTATATTGGAGATATAAATTTTCAAAGAAATACATCGAACGTATGTTATACATTATGATAATTTGAATAAATAAATTTGAAATTTCCACTAAAGACTTAGAAGTTTTAAAAAAATTTAATTTTCAATATGCAATATTGAAAATGATTAATATTTAATTATAATGCATTTCAGTTCTTATCACAAATGGGATATTGTCCTCAAAATGATGCGATAATTACCTCACTAAATGCTTTTGAACATCTGCGATTGTTTGCTAATCTTCGAGGCATTTCGAAAAATAATATTGAAAATGAAGTAAATATGTGGATCCAGAGACTAAGTAAGTATCTATGTAAAGATTTTGTAATAGTATGAACGATGTTAAATAATAAATTTCCAGATTTAAATGTATGTGCTTCTCAGCCAAGTGGAACTTATAGCGGTGGGAACAAAAGGCGCTTGAATATAGCGATGGCTCTTATCGGTAATCCAAATTTAATTTTATTAGATGAGCCAACGACAGGGGTCGATCCTGCAGCCAGGAGATCGCTGTGGAATGTTATTCAATCTTGCCAGAAAAATGGTCAAGCCATCGTTTTAACCTCTCATAGGTCAGTTAGTCTATTTCGATCTATCACATTACATCTTACGTTTACAATTTATTATATAATATTTTACAGTTCCATTTTGATTTTCATTATTAAAAATCCTAAGTTCATTTTTTTGCATTTAATTCGAGACAAATACTACTTCTTTATTTACGAACTATTCATCATAGGTAGATTGCTTTTTATAGTTATAAAATATAAAGCCATATTTGGAAAATCTTTCCAAGAAGTGTGCAATACTTTCAAATATTAAGAGACAATTTTTTTATAATTTTTTGTAAGATTGTTTTATAGAAATATTTTTCATGTATTATAAAAAATTACCTTATAATTATAGAGATCTACTTATTTAAATTTTAAGTTCTAAAATATTTTATCGTATAACGTATAATTGAAAGGACATAGTTTAAAAACCTTATACTTCATAAATAATGCAATTAATAATTGAAAATTCACTGAGCTATTCCAGTATGGAGGAGTGTGAAGTTCTTTGTAACAGATTAGCTATAATGGTAAATGGTAGGTTAGTATGTATTGGTACATCTCAAGAATTAAAACAACGTTTCGGCGCTGGTTATGATATTAAAATAAAAATGAATCCCGAAAAGGCTAAGAATCAGGTCGACGTTATTAAAGATTACATTGTCAATTCTGAACTAGATTTCGAACTCGTTGATCAAAACATAGTAAGTAAATATTATTGTAAAATAAAATTATATTGTTGTTATTATTATTTATTGGAGAAAAAAATATATTAGTCAACAGCTCTATGTATTATTCATAATCATTGAATTACACGACTAGTCAAATAAAGTATTTTATTTTAATAATGTCAAAGAGTATATGATTAACTTAAATTAAATTTTAATTCAATACAATTCAAGTTTCATTGATTCGAGCTTTATTTTTGATTTTCTCGGCCGTACTTTCATTTGTATTTCATACCACTATTACGGTAAATTAAAATTAATGATAAAGTGAATTCTATAAATTTATTTCTATATACAAAAAATTTCGATTACATTTAAACGTTTTGAATAACAATATTTAATTTTAAACAGGGATTTCTCGTATATCACGTAACACCTAATAACACGACGTGGCGAAAAATGTATGATGTACTTTATATAGCAAAAGAAAAATACAATTGTATAGATGATTTTTCAGTCGTATCGTCAACATTGGAACAGCTATTTCTATTATTCGCTAAATCAGTAGATAAAGATTACGAGCATGATACCAAGAAAAATTACATGATGAACGTTTGAAACAATAAATTTTTACCCAAAATTATTTATAGATACATGCAATGCTTTATTATCATACAATTTATATAATTTATTATGAATTTTAATTTTATGCAAAAAGTGATGAAAATATGGTTTCATTATATATACAATAATATAGCATGATAGTGCGTTAGTTATTAAACCAATACTATTTTTACATTTCCATATCTCTTATTGGGTAATTTAGTATTATTGTGTATGGATTTTGTTGAAAATGTAAAATTTTAAATAGAAGTAATTCTATAATCTATTGAATTAATACAAATAATTCATAATTGATATAACGTTAAGCTCAGGCTTTCAAATTATAAAGAAATTAGCGTCAAATACATGGGTATATACATATTATGTACAATTTATAATTATATTATAAAGTGGTTACTATTTAGTTACAAACAAAATATTATAAGTTATGTATAAATAACAAATATTTATAAAAGAAATAAAAGAAAAATTATAAAGAAAATTAATGTATACATTTATGCGTGCGTTCGTGTGTGAATAAGCAGCTAGTGCAAGCTTTCAGACTAATCAAATGGTATTATAATATAATAGTAATAAATTAAATATGAATTAAATTAAACATTTAATAGCCATTTTTATTTAATGAACAATTTCATTATTTTCAGAAAATTCTATTATTACGTGTACATTTAATTTATACACGAGTTTGAATATTTTATATTGTTATTTCAAAAAAAAGATAAACCAAAACAATCTTTTCTCGCCATTAATTATTATTTCAGAATTCTTAAAATGTTAGTTACTTATTAGAATAATAAATTGTTATTGAAATCTAATGATTATTTTTATTTTTTACAGTAATTATTTCTAGTTAAAATTATATTAGAAATTTAGTGGATAAGCAACGGTAAATTTAATTTTTGCGCATCTATAAATTATGATTCTTTTAAATCAAATAGAAAGTAATATATTTCTGAAGGTACGTATAAGTAATAATTGATTCATAAATAGACAGAATACTAGATTTATATCAAGCTATATAGATTATAATTTATCAATAAATGAGATCGTAAAATCTATTATTTCTTCTTTTTTTTTCAATTTTTTTGATTTTGAATTACAAGCTCTGATTAATTATTTTAACTATCTATATTTTATAAATAATTTTATAAAAAATATAGAAGAAGGATTTTACATAAAATCAGTAATTTTAAAAAAACTTAATTTTTTTAATTAGAATAAATGGGATATGTAATGAATTTTATTTTCTTAGAAATCGAAAGCTATACCTGATTGATGTATTATAATTAGATTATAAATACCTTTTCGCATTGGTCGATTTAATTATGGGTACGTTAAAATATTGTAAATCTTGTTTAAAAAGAGCAATTTTACGGTTTATGTTCCAATATGCACGATCGTAAAGTAATATGAATTCAGATTAATAATAATTTACTTATTACAAAATACAATTAGAAAAATTATATTACTAACTACATTATTTCCTATTAAATTATTCCAAAATGGTTATGATATTGATAAATTATGACATGTTTTATATATTCTTATAGTATCAGTTCATATTTTGCACATATTTTTACTTCTACTAACAAGAAATGTATATATTACGTAAGAATTGTTATTAATACAGTACATTTATATGCATATTTAATACTAAAAAAAATAAAATTCAATAAAAGATTTCAATATAAAAGATTGTTCATCTCTACAATATTCATCAATTATGGATAGATTATACCTGCATCAAGCAATATGGATCTACATTATTATTTCAATAATAGTTACAACATTAAGGCCAATATAAATTTTAAGAAATCAAAAACTTTACTTGCACTTACAAATTTTGTAAATAATTTGAATGGATTAAGTAAATATAGAAGTATGAATAATTACAAATTTTTAATTAGCTCTATACAATATTTGCAATATTTGATGGTATTATTTAACTTATATTAAAATTTCAACATTTAAACGTTTACAATTTAATTAATAAATAGAATTACAAAAAATAATAATTATAAAAATTAATAAAATATTTTTCAGATTTAATATTGCGTTATATATATTTATATGCATATTACATAAATGATCAATTAAATTTAAATACTCATAGCATAAATCATAAATATAATTTAATCAATAGTTGTTTAATATACTAAAAGTCTTATTTCCCTTGAAAACGTTATAAAAATAAATAATTTACTTTTATTAATTTAAAAAGTTTTGATAACGTATCCCACATTTGGATATACATACTTATTACATTTTAAATGTTTCAATATTTATAGATCTATTGCCTTCTATTAATTGAAATTTAATATTCTATAGAGGTTAATACAAAGGTCGCTTAGCCGTAGATTGAAAAACAAGAAAATTAGCATTTGTAGCTTATTGTGACGTTTGAGATGTATCTATTCGTACGTACTTTCATCTTATATACGACATACATTACGGAATTTAACCCAATTTTAAAAATATAATAATATACTTTTAAAAGACCTATAATTGCGATTGGTACAGATAGTAGTAGTTAAATTTATTAGAAAGTTACCTCATATATGATGCAAGATATACCAAAACTACGAACAAAGATATAAGCCGAGATCAGTGCATAGAAAATTAAGAGCAAAATACTTATAATAATACACTTATAAGCATTGCAAAATTCAAATGATCAAAATTGATAAAAGCAGCAAATAACAGATCAGTATTCAGTTTTTGATTTTGAGTCAAATAATACAAAAATTTTATTTCTACGCAAACTCGCAATCGCAGCACTTGATAAAAAACTTAGAATAGTAAAGGTCTTTAAGGTTTGACCAAAACATTTATTTTCAATCCAGATTAAGATCAGTCCCAGATCTCGTACCATTATTTACATATTTCCATCGCCGAGGTGTTGCATAGTTTCTCCTCTGCCTCCCAACTTTTATTGACAACTGATGTTTTCGTTATTGAGGCACAGACGACAATTCATATAAACTTTTGATGCCGCTCACTTACCATCTCTCAAGGTGCGAACATGGTTGGTTCCTTTTATCCACTGATTATGAAAAATGGGAAGTGTGGCTGACATCACGAAACCATGAGCTTTACGCAGGCATTTATAATCCTAGTGGCGGGGGAAGGACAGTGTAATGGCGCATGTTAGTGGAAAACAAAGGTGAGAAAGTATTCGAGCTATTGGGCCGATATGAATAATTGATAGTAAAATTATTTCAATGATTGCCTAAATGGCGCTTTGCGTACTAGTGCAGTAATTTTTTCATGATCGGAGCGACGTTAAGTGTCAGCTGATGAAGTGATTAGTTACATTGCCGGTATTATTTATTCAAAGTTGATTTCTGTTGAGAGGTCGTTTATGAATAAATATGCCTCTTAATATCGAAGATCCTTACTTTTCAAGGAGTACTTGCAATAAATCAGAATTATTGATTCGCCAAATATTTGGAATCTAATATTTCATACGAATCTTTTAATTACTAATAGTTAATTAACATTGCTAAAGCCAAAACTTCTTTATACATCAATTAACGTTCCCATTTAAAATATTTAATTACATTTTACCATTAATATTTATTCCGGAAATATTTACCGTATTGTAACTTATCGGTCATTCGAATGGAATACTATATTTACACAAAGACATACTTTGCTACGATATATTCCATGATGTATGAAAACTTCTAATAACTTCTTACTTATAATAAATTTTAAATAAATTGTCCAAAAACATAGATATACCAATAGTATTATTTATCATTATTTTTATACATTTTTATTCATAAAAGATGAAAAATAATATAATTTCAACATTAAAAAATTAGGATGGTAATAAAATATTTTGATGCTATGCAATTAATAATTAAATAAATATTTTATATAAGTTATTATCTAACAAACATCAATCAATTATGAATAATTTACAATTTCTCATGGCTTACTTTTAATAAAGTTATTGATATAAGTTTGCAATTTTTATTAAAATTATTTTATAAATATAAAATGAAACATAGCAATTAATAAACTTCACTCTCTCTCTCTCTCTCTCTCTCTCTCTCTCTCTCTCTCTCTCTCTCTCTCTCTCTCTCTGTCTCTGTCATTCATTTTCTTTTTCCTTTCTGCTTACACATCAGCCTGTATTATTTGTAAATATATATCTTATTCCTATATATTATATTTATTATTATACTTATTTACTCTATGATTTTTAAATGACTTGGTCAAAGCAACGTTATTCGTAAAACAATAATCCATCGAATTAATTTTAATAAAAGTAATCTATTGTCTGATTATCAATAAATGGTACATCTAAGATACAGTTATTCAAAATAAATACTGTGAAAAAATATTTAATTAAAATTTAATTTACAGTGTATTTTCATTCAATAACAAAGCTTATCAGTTTACAGTTAATAAATATTTATAAATACTTAATATATGAGTAAAAATAATAATTTATGTGTCTATTATGATTTACGTATAATATATATCACGCTAATTTACATAAAAACTTCATTATTATTAAACATTCTAGTTCATTATTAACTTGTAAATTACTGCTATAAACACTATCATTACTTTATTTTATGCAAACATAAGGAGGACACATAAAAATTATTAAAATAATTTTTAAAAAAGTTGAGAAATTATACATACTTACTATATAATTATTATATATTTTTTAATTTTTATTTTAACACAATAAAGATGATTATACTCTTTTCTATACAAAACAAATAATTATTATTGAACAAAAATGTTGTGAAACAGATAGATATTTAATAGTATCTTGTCTACGATATTAATAACTTAGAAACTTTATGAATTATTCATAAAAATGAATAATTTTCATTTTCATAAATATTTAGATATTTACATTGAAAAATTAAAAATTTGTTAAGTTTTGAATATTATTATAAAATAAAAATAAGAGATTAAAATTCATTTGTAAAAAAATTTCAATGTTAATATTTATAATGTTTATAAAATAACCGTGCTTTTTACGTTATTGTTATTTTAAATTAATTATATTTTTTGCGAAATCATATATAATTAGTAAATCTATCATCTCACACAACTGCAAATAAGCTAGTTATATGGAAGAATAAGCAACTGAAGTAGGACGACGTCATCTTGAATATATAATCACATAGATTCTGGCATATAATATGCGATTCAAATTGTCTAACCCATAAAATGAAAATGATATACTTTATTAATTACTTTACATCTCGCAAATATTAATTTCTCAATATTTCTAGTAATAAAATAATCATTTAATGATCATAAAATCATAAAATCTGATAGTTTTTCGAGAATATACTGATGTTTTCATTATCTCATAATACTTATTTATTAGGTACAAGAAATAAAATATAAAATTTTAGTAATTTTTTTGTGTAAAAAAATTAAATAAAATTATTTCTTTTAAAATAAATTATTATATTATTTACTTCTACATATAGCAATACCTAATTTATTATCGAATTTATATAATATGCTATAATAATACTGCTTCTAATCTAATAAAACTGCTAGTTATAGTGAATAATTAGCAATTAAATAATACTACTTATTAGAATTATATTTAACATTGTATGTATCAGATGAGTAATAAAAGAAATTAAAAATGTATTATTTTATAAAATAAATTACACATCTAATACTTTTTACATTAAAATGTTATAAATATCTAATTAAATCTTATACAATAATAATAATAAATAAATTTGATTTAATTAATTAGATATATAAAGACCATTAATTTAAAATTTTTATAATCTTTTTTTATTTTGTAAATTGATAATAAATCTTGGTAGAAATTATATGGAAACTTAGCATAAATAACATTAACCAATGTAAATAAGTAAAATCTATTCGATTTTGTAATCTAATATTTTAATCAATGGCAAAGAATAATTTTATACTTTAACAAGAAATGAGCTCTTGGTTAACTGAGTAACCCAAATAAATTTTAAAGATATTACAAACGAAATTGGTGTCCTAGAGTTTTATTAAATTGATTTTTGGGAAGAACTCTGAAGCATAATTCTGATAGAGTTGACTGATTATGTGAAAATGTGCAAAAAGATTTCTTACAGTATAAATATTTATATTAATATTTATTTTTCTATATTAATATATATTATCAGAATTATGCTTCGGAGTTCTTTCCAAAAATCAATTTAATAAAACTCCATCACACCAATTTCGTTTGTACATATATAATTTCAAAATTAATTTCTATAAACATACTTATTTTATTTTCTTATTTATATGTTCTTTTAATTCTTATTGAAAAATTTTTTTCCTTTATATTTAAAAAAATCCTAATATTGAAATGAAAATTAATCCAATCATTTAGAAAATTTGTTTATAAAAAAAGGATTTATAAAAAATATTGAATATTTAGAAATATAAATAACAATATAAAATGCATATATTTATAAAAATTATAAAAAAATCAATATAAAAATATTAGATATTAATTTTTTATTTTAATATTAAAGATTTTAATATTAAAAGTTTTGTATTTTTTTAAAAAGATGAAAAGTAATATTTAATAATTAACTGTAAAATATTTGGATTATTCAAAATTGTTATATTTAAGATTAGAGATTAAGTTAAATATTATAAATACAATTATGGTTTCTTAAATATTTCTATTACATTGATTCTATTATAGCACAAAACATTACCTATATAATTTAATCGTACATACATTTGGTATTGCACATATTGTTATAAAATTTAAAATTTTCTTAATTAAAAATAAGTAGATGTAATAATAATACAATATATTTAGTTAAACAGAATAAAAATTAGAATAGTATTTCAAGTCCTTTAATAAATATATAATATTATCATAACCTAATTTTAATAAAAAATATCAAAACCGACATAAATAACTTTAATAGGTAGTTTCTAATAAATAATATTTATTTATAATGAAATAATATTCTAAAATCTTAATATTATTATAAGCTTGATTATTTTTATTTCCATTAATTGCAGATCAAATTTTTTTATTAATATCATCTCTTTATCATATACATGAACTGACACAACTTTATAAAGAAATAATTAAAAAATAAATCATCTCTTAATCGTATTAGTAACAATATATACATTTACGTCAAAGTTTCGCTGATATTAACAATAAATATTTCTAATTACTAAATAATACGTGTGCGTGTAAACATGAGTACTTGCACAAACTTTTAATTCGGCGAGGACAGCTCCTGAGCGAAACATAAACTTATTTCAATTCATTAAAAATGCTTGTACATACATTAGCAGTATTTGATTATATAAAATGTAAAGAGAACCTTTTCATTCTCACAAACTTTTCACAACCGAAAAGCGGCATCGCGACAAAAATATTAATAGTGTTATTGAGAGAGAGGGGGGGAGAAAGGCCATGGGTACAGTGATGAGGTGGGAGTAAATGAAAATTCATTGGTTCAAAAAGGGTTTGAAGATGATTTGTAATCGTCGAAGATTGGCTTTGAAACCGCTAATTAAGAAGTGAAGAGTTGACTATAATCTCAAATTCATTTTAAAGTAACCTCATTTTGTAATAAAAAAATGGAGTAAATTAGAATTATGTATAAATAATAAACATACACTTGGTTTCATAATTAAAAGCAATGAAACTCGTTTGCAAAATCTTAAGGATTTTTCGAATAATAAAAAAAAAAAGTTTTCTTAGAGGTTTTACATCCAAATGTAGAATTTGTAATATAATGATTGTAATTGTATTGTCTGTCTTATTATAGAATAATATGAAAAAATTAATTTCGAAGGAGTACATAATATTGAATCCCAACGGAACGATAGAAAAATAGAATGTCAAAAGGAAAATTATAATAATTAGAAATGAAGAGAGTACCTTCAATGGTTAAATTAATATGGATGAAATAAAAAACTGAGAGCTTGAGTAAAATATAAAGATATATTGAGAGAAATGTCGATAGAAGAGTTAGGATGTGAGCGAATCTTTCCGAATACCGGCAACTTGCGTTTGAAGCCTACACGCGTGTCGGTAGGGTTGCCGGCACTCGAAAATTCAAAAAAACCAGTGGAACATTTAGATGTCGCTCTGGTTGTCGAAGCCGAACTTAACCGAGCGACTGGAGTCAGTTGGCCAATAAGAGCCGAACTCGAGCCGTTGCTTAGGACCTTTGGAGATGTGCAAAAGTCACTTGGCGACAGGAAAGACTTTTGCATACCGAACACTCAGAGGCTTGTGTAGGCTGTCCGTAAACTTGCTTTCTTCTTTGTTTTTTTCTTTATTTCTTTTTCATGTTCTCTTGGGATTCGAATATTACACTAGTCGCAGCCCGTCTTAGTGAGGGTCGTTCATCGAGGAATGCAAGATGTCTGAGGAACTTGAAGATAATACCCTCCCGAATAATTTATTTATGTTCCAGGCGGCAATCTCCAAGAGCTTTAAGGACATCTCCAAGTGCGTGAGGTGAGCAGCTTTTTTATACACTCTTCAAGATCATAATCTTTTATACTAGACGTATGAGTACCGGTCACTTACAGCCTATTCTCTAGTGATTTCAATATTTTAATTTAGACATTATATCCTTAACGTTCAATGCGTATTCCATAGTATCAAGTTCCTTTTGATTTTATTGTATTTTATCAATTTGAAATTTTTAAAGTAGAAGTGAATCTATTATTTTTAATGTTTGTATTTGTTTGTGTATTAACTCTGTAAATTTCTCATTTATCTATTAAAGACAAAGTGTTCGAAAAACGTTCTTTATATCAGCTTCTTTAATAACATAATTACTTCACCTACTTAGCTTGCTGTTTCATGGACTATTTATTCATTATATCGCAAGTTATAAATTAGTTAAATTCGCGCATTTTTTCGTATACGTAAACGAATAGAAATAAGCTTGAATATTGTATATAAAATTTTTATTTGAATTGTATACTTTATAAATTTCATTAAGCTAGTTGACACAAAGTATTTTATTTTTAAATTATTTAATAATAATCTATTTTTCAAAAGTCTTCTTCAATAGCCATGAATCAAATTATTATTTTACTAATATTATATTTGAAATTATAATTGTTTAGAATATTAATAAATATACAAAATAATAAATAATTTATAAGGAACTTATAAATATAATCTAATAGATTGATCTCATTTTTATTATATTAGTTAAAAATTTGTTATGATCTTATTCATTCCTTGGAATTAGATATTTATTATTTATAGGTGTAAAAACAATTCAATGTTTGGATTCAATTTTATTTTGAATTCTAGTTCATGTAAAAAGTAGAGCTCTTATTAAGGTAGCATTAGAATTACTTTGTTATTGAATTTTTTAAATTTGATAAAACATACATAATTATATAATTCAAATAATATAAAATTAAATAATTTAATAAGACCTGATGAACAGGAAAAAATGTATTTGACTAGGTTGGGAGGAATGCAAATTTGTATATTTGATTCAAATTGCACATCGTCCCGGCCTGCTTGCATACATAATATTCAACATTTATATCTTTAAGGTGATTAGAAAAAAGGTATATTTTTTATCGTATTATTTTTTAATTTATAAAATATTGCTAGATAAATTTTAAATCATTTATTATACAGACTTCTAAATAGATATTGTATCAATGCAGATTTTTAATAAAATCAAATATTTAATATAAATATACATAAATAGTAAAATAAATTTTACAAAATACTTCTAAACACTGTTTTTAATTCAAGAATTTAATAAATGATACTCTGTAATTAGTATTATTGATAAATAATTGATTGAGTTTTTATGTTTAATATGTATTATTAATCAATTTCATGAAAATACATTTAAAATTTTATAATTATAATTTTACTGAGCTACTTACTATTTTATATAAGTTGAATCCCTAATTTTCATTACTAATAATTGTAATTCATTATAATGTTACAATTGTTTATTCTTATTAATTTTTGTACTAAAATGAAAATACAATAATAATCAGTTATTGTATTTTTTAGGATGAGCATATATTAAGTTAAATAAATGTTAAATAATTGAATAAATAATAAGTATAATAGAATGACTATCAAAATTTGAACGATTCAATAATCGTAATTACAACATTTTATTAATTTATTTGAAAAGTTAATTAATTTAGAAAAAGGAAAGATTTTTTTTTTTGAGAAAAAAATTATACTACTATTATTTTAGCACCCGTAATGAATTACATCAATATAATTACAAATGTTTGAATAAATAAATTATAAATTCTTTCACAAAAAATATAATTATTTAAATTTCATAATAATCAATTAAAATTTATACTTATATTCTAATAAATCGTATAACCCATATTATGTATAATAAAAACTTTTGTAATTTAATACTAAAAACATTTTTTCAGGAATATAACAATAATTTTTTATAAATTGCTTTTTTATTATAAATTTATTTGTTTTAAACAGTATTAAAAAACAAATTATGAATATAAAATTATTATTTGCAGTGAAAATAGTTTTTTGGAAATATTAACAATATTAAAGTCAAAGCCGACAATTGCAAAAAAATTGCATAAAGCTATGGAAAAAGATTTGTGTAATTTTTTACAAATGGACCTAAAAGATTTAATGTCAGAAGAATGTTTAATACAAGGAATGAAAAAAGTAAATCACTTAATAGAAGAAACAACTGTACCTGTAAATTCAAATGTATGGTAAGTTAAAAATTTGTGTAATTTATTTTAGTAATTCTTTTGTTACTACATATATTTACTGATTACAAATAAATTATGCAGGAGACCACCAGGTGATGTAAATCTTCATTTACGATCATTAGATGCAGAAAAAATTAAAAAGGAATGTGAAAACTTAGAATTAAATATAAGAATAATTGAAAAAGAAAATGAAGATTTAATGAAGAAAGTTATAAAAAGAAGAGACAGTATACAATCTATTCATAGAGAAATGAAACAATCATTAAATATGCCTTTTTTGTTATCAGACTTGGAAAGTACTTATAAATTTAATCAAGAATGCATAACAAAACTGAATGACTCACTTTAAATCACAATCAAAAATTAGTAATTCTATAATCTAAATAAATTTATCAATAAAAATGTTAAGAAATTTATTAAATAAAGTAAAATAAATAATGTAAATTATTTCAATTCATGAATTTAGTAATAATTTTTATTCATTTTACTTTTCAATAAATTGTCAAATTTTCTAATTAAAAACTTTTATAAAAAATGAAAATAATTTGAATATACAAGAAAGGAAATCATTTTTTATGAACTAATATCGGCTTTTTAAAGGTTGAGATGTCAAATTTTAATAAAATCGAAAGTTCATATTTTCTTACAAATGAAAAATAACTATACATTTTTATCTGTTTTTAAATTCTTGAAAAGTTTGTATCTTTGATAAATTAATTGGATTTATATAATAATATAAAATATTGTAAAATAATAATAAAAATCAGATATAATTAAACGTAGAATTAAGTTAGGTCTAAAGTGTATATATGTGTAATAATATAAAACATGAATTTTGAATGATTATGAATTAATTATGACCTTTATTTTTTTATCAAATTACAAAGTAGTTGAATCAGTAAGGTGGTCAGACATAAATAAGCTTATAATAAGTGTAGTGGAATAATATTAGATCCATATATTATTGAAGGTTGCTTGTGAATCCATTTTATAGAGAACCGAATGAACATATGTAAGAAGAGGTTGATGGATGTTTGACATAGACGAACTTATATTATTGTCTTGTAGAAGAATAAGAAAGAAAGAGTAGTAAAATAAGGTGGAGACAATTGGTGGTATGGATAAGATGATAACAGTTCTTAAATGTCATTGTAAATAATAGAAAAAATGGGTTGAAAAAACAAGGACTTTTGACATTGATTTTGCAATCGTGAATCTTAAAGCTTGACTGTAAAATGCTGTGAGAATGGGATGATGGCTGTACAATCGCAAATGTCACGGTCAGATGGATGAGTGGATGATCAAAAAAGAGAGGCGGAGACGCCTATAAATCAAGGCTTAGGACAACAGGTATGAAATAATGTGAGAGAGAGAGGGACGAGGGGGGGAGGCGCCGTGAGTACCGGCTGTCATTCGAATCGAAGGATTTGGTATCTGAGCCGGATAATCCAAGTTTCCCGGGTTTACCGTCAGATGTAGACAGCCGCGCGGCATCGGCCGAATCGTAGAAACAGCCCCGTTGAGTGGGACTGCGCACATTCGTCGCGCGCACGCCATTCCGTGTACCGTGATTTTCAGCTCGCCTTCGGCAGATTACGCTTTCTGGCCTATCTTCAACTTTCTAGGACCACCGGAGCCAGACAAGGTGCAAGATACCTAGTTCCACTTGGACTCCTCGCCAATTACGAGAACCGAGGGACGTACACACCCAAGGAACTAACCGACCTCTCACCGGACATCGGCGATCAAGGTGAGTGCGTTCTAAACATCCTTTGCTCTTTCCTTTTCCATATCATAAACGTGTTCAGTTTTTATGTCGCACGCTGCTTGTTCATAAATTTCAAAGAAAACAAATAAACAGAGGGAGAGAGAGAGAGTTATGAAAAGTGAGCGAGAACGGGAAACAGGATGTGAGTAGTGCAACGTAAATACGCGCGGGCGCATACCTACACACCTGCTTGAGCTTCGCGCTCGATGTACCACTCGAGTGCATGTACACGTACGCCCCTTAGGCATCTTGTGCCTGTGTATGTGGCCGCCTGAAAGAGAGAGAGAGAGAGAGAGGGCCTGTGTATGCGCGGCTCGAAGGAACTCGGCTAGTATCGATCGCGTGGCATCTTCGTCTCTGTCGTTCTTATCTATCGCTTTACAAAACGTGTCGCGCGTTGATAATCGACGGGTACAAAGCTCCCCCCAAAGGACACCCTTCTGCTTCTTTTTAACGTTTTCAAGGTTTGTGAAGCTTTCCTTTTTTTTTAGATAGGTAGTAGGTGGCTGGCCTTTCCGTTAACGCACCAACCACCTCTTATTACCTATTATTTATCTCTTGCGTATTTCATGGCGACATTGAGGTTAGGTAAGCGTCGGTGACGCTGCTTGCTTTCTTTGTGCATTTAATGCTCGCAGAAAATGCGTCGCCAAACTTGAGAGCCTTATCGAATAAGGACATATAAACTCTAAAAGAAATTGAAGGAGAATGAGTTTTCGATACGCTTTTACTTATCCGACAATGTGTGTGAGCTGTGAAAAATATCTGATTATCCTCGACACGAACTAATCGGAGTCAAAAATATTTTTTATATTCTTTGTATTCTAAATATCTAGAATGATTAGTTTCATATTCAAAATATTCCAAAATAACGAGAAGGTCTGTTCCGTAAACTTTCTCGCATTTCAAATTTTATGTTATTCGTAGAAGTAAAATGCTTTATATATACAGCTAAGAATATATAGTTATGTATAGTTGTATATCTCTTGTAAATATTTCTCTATATATTTTTTTAATATTGTTTAAATAGAAATATATACTACTCATTAATTTTGATACACTAAATCTTAAAAAGTAATAATATTTAAATATATTAATAATTCATATATTTTTTATTATTTATTTAAAATATTCTATATTTAAAATATTTAAGTAATGTTAAAAAATTATTTTTTTACGTGAAATTAAATTTTATGTATTATATATTATAAAATTATTATTTAATATCGAAATTAATAATTTATAGAAAGTAAAACTATACAGCTGTAATAAAATATGAATAGCAATATTAAAATTAATATCTTAAATTTGACTATAATTAGGCACACTTATATTTATAATGATTTATTATATGTATTGTAATTTTTTTATATCTACTATCAATTAAATGTTAAATTTAATATTTTAGTATATTACTAAAAGAATTTTCATAAAAAGAATAGTAATAATTTGAATTATTTGTAAATATGATTATTTTGAATTGGTAGGTTTATTTCTATTATTGTAATAAAATCATAATTAATATAATTGTTTTTTCATAATTATAAATATGCAAAGCATTATGTGTATTTAAGTATTTATAAATTAGATTTATATAAGTTTTACCTAACATAAAACGTCATTCTAGTGGGATAATGTAATGCATGTTAATCAATACAAAGATCTTTATATCTGAGATTGCAAAAATTTTCTTTTCTATAATTAAATATTTTAAAAATAATCTTTATAAAATTAAATGCAAACATATTGTAAATTATACTAAACTTTAAGATTTAATTCCAGAAATATATATATTTAGTAAGATTTTCCAATATTAAATAATTACATTAATAATAAAAATAATTACCTATTGTAATTTAAACTAAATATCATTATAAAATATAATTAAATGAAAAAATTTCCCGTAACATAAAAACATAACTTTGTCTACTTTGATGTCGACAAAACATATTTGATATTATAAAGATAAAGAGAAAAAGTAATAGTTACGAAAGATTTTCAGTGTACAAATTAGCAAGCATTCTTAATATTTAAAAAAGCTCAGACTATTCTGTCTGGTTTTCTGCACATAGGCCCGCGTTCTCTTCTTACTTTGCATAAAAAACTGTCACAAGACTATATGCTTGTATAAGTTAGAAAATTAGTTGAGATATCTGACATAATTTATTCCATTCACGTATGTATTCTTATGCGACCCGAGTCCACGATATTTTCAGAACGCGGATAGTTTTGGAGATGTAGATTAAGTGCTTTCTTTCTTCGGATGTATGTCATTACAGATCTCTCCTAGTCATTCAAATTAGTCATAACATTATGCCCTGCAGCAATAAAAATTTACACGCATTTTAGATACAAATCCCGTAATATTTAAATAAACACTCCCTTCTTGTGTTTTGAGAACGCTCACTACGAAATTCCGTATTTTTGTTGATTTTTATCAGCGTTTTCCACTGCACTCGAATTAACGTTTTCTTTTTTTTTTGTACTAACAGTTTCTACATACTGAAATTACGCAGATTAAAAATTATTGTTGATTGGATTTTAAACTCGTGAGCAAAGAATAATATGGTAAAGAAGTTCCGCTATTTAAATTTTACATATTCAGTACCTATGCTTCCGAGCTAAAAATGTAATGATTCTAATAATTTATTTAAAATCTAGTTTCAATATATAATAAAAATCTATGCGATTATGTGAACTAATAAAAAGTCCATCTACTTTTTAATTAATAATATATCTGTTATAGCATTAATTCTTTTTCTTTTCTTTTTTCTTATCAATATCTATGATTCATTAGTTAATGTACAGCTTTTTAATAAGTGATGAAGGAATTTGTCCATAGATAGAATATTATATAGAATAGTAACTTAAATTAAATTAAATAATTCATTAAAAATTAATTGCTAATATAATTTAACATTAATTAAAATTTTATCATTACTTCCAACATTTAAAAAATTAAATATTTTAAACCTTTAATAATTTTAGTAAATTTGAATACTTAACTATATTTTTTAAAGTGGCAATTCTACTAATATCAAACAGATAATTTTCTTTATTGCTGAACATGGAATCTATTGAAAAAATATAGATAATTATACAAACATTTACACTATTAAAGGTAGCCTTGTAGTTTATAAAAGAAAGATCTTTGCAGTTAAGCTTAAAGTACTAAAACAGCTTTTTATTCGACCATAAAAAAGTCTAGCCAAAAAATGAAATTAATTTTTGTTATCTATAAAGAATTAAAATAATATACAAAACTTTAAAAAAAAATAATTAATTTTGTGTTAATTTTCATACTTTATAGGAAGCGAAACAAATATAAGGATAGAGTTATTATTGAACAAAATAATAATAATACGTACACAAAATCGGTACAGTTTTAAAATTTAAATACAACCTATTAGAAGTTCTTTTTAAATATACTGTATTATTACTTGGTTTTGAAATGAATAAGGGCTGATGTTCTAAATTGTTAATCAGTATTATATTGATATTCAATATATATCTTTAATATAAATTTTAATATATTAATTAATTAAATACTTCGTAAATTATATATGCTTCTAGTACCATATTAAAAAAATTTATTTTACATGTTTATGTATTTTACATATATTTTATGATTGTTTGTTGATTGTCATTTAAGAAATAATCAATTGTTTCGTTTTTCAATAATTTTTCAAATAATTGCTTTAGCTCATATGATTTCGTACTATAATTTATCGGATAGTTGTAATTCTACAAGCTCATATGCGCATAATTGTTCAATTAAATACTAAAATACTAAAAAATACTAAAAGTTAATACTAAAGTATTAATTTTAGTATTAGATCATTTTTTATGAAAATAATTCTCATAAAAATTTTAACTAAATAAAAATGAAATTTTTAAGTATTTGATATATTTATCTCAATATTTAATAAATTGTAATTATAAATTATGATTTTACATATACTCTACTTGATTTGTCTGCTATTAAACCTTACAAACAATTACATTCTAATAATAATTTTAAAACTTTTATTGTTGCAACGTCAAAATAACTATTTAATAAAATTATATATTTTAATATAAATTGTGCTTAGAACATAGAGTGCGTGTAAAATATTTATTAAATATGAAAAAATATTAGCGGATTCTTGTTTCGAATTTAATGATATAAAAAAGCTTAATTATTTAATATGATTAATATGCAAAAGAACATTGTAAGCTTCTAATACTTTAATAATGTTTGAAAATTCGTTATTGATTTAAAACAAGTTTTGGTGTCATTTAAAAAGTAGAGAGAGAATTGTATAATAGAATTATTATATAATTATATTATATATTATGTATAATAGAGAATTGTCCTTTTAAGTTACATAAGTTTTTATAACCTTACGGTTTTACAATTTATTTTATTATTGTTATTTGTGAAAGTGTATTACCTAAAGAAGATAAAAATCTACCTCTGTTGATTACAATAAAATGAAAGAGTAGTAGTGTTTTTTAACAGAAGGAACTGCCTTTCAAACCGATGTTTTCAATGTTCGTACATCAAAAGAACGATGGACATTAAAAGCGATGATAGAGGCGGTAGCAATAGAACGGCACGGGATTATTGGGAAGTGGTAGCGTTTAAGCCTGAAAGAATCTTGAAAACTTTAATTCCATGAGAAAAAATTGTGTGTTGGACTCGTTGAGTAAGAGGGAGGTGAAAAAGATAATGAGCCCGGAAATGTATCTTATTATTATTGGGCGATTGTACAGTTTCGTATCCAGTCTTGTTAGATTTTACACTCAATACAATAAACATTATTTAATTTTGTAATTATCGTGAAAATCAGAAATACTCACATTTATAAAATAACTTTCTCTTACGTCACATTCGGTTATACTATTTCTCATACATGAAAATATAATAAAAATATAATAAAATTTCTTTTTACATAATTCTTAAAAATGGATTATAAATCATAAACGATGAACTTGATGCATTTCTTTAGAAATATCCTATTATTAAGACATGTGTATCACAATTTCCTACATATGTATATATGTACATAGCCTTCAAACTACTATCTATTATAAATTCTTCTTTTCCGTTCACCCCCTGCCCTGTCCCAGCAACCACATAGTTTTATAGACCTACAATTCATCGGCTTATACAGCCAAGTGTCATATAGCGTCCACTGAATAATCGAAGAGCAGTATTCGCGTAATATTGCTAATCACATACACGCATTCTCCGAAAAACGCGAAATATTGAGAATCGCATACTCTCATACACTATTTTTATAAACTGATAGAAAAACACATGGTGAACTAGCAGCTGAAATGTATTTTGCTTATTGATGGTTATATAAGACAATACTTTATTTAGATAATGAATAAGCCTTGTTTAAAAGTTGCTTGTTTTTAGCAATTAAATTTCTTAAAACTATCTTTAATGCTGTGTAAATACAGGTCGGTCGAGAAATTGGCTTGATTTTTTTTCTTAAAATCAATAATAGAAGATAGTATGGTGAAATTTTTTTTTTTTAAATAGTAATATTATATATTTCTTAATTGGTTTTATCATTATGGAATTATATTTAATTAACTGCATATTTGATAATTATTGTACAATAAATTATAATTGTATGTTATGAATTTTATAAAGAATGTATTTTATACCAAGGCGAGAACAATAATTTGATTATTATAACCAATTATTAATATATGTGTACATTTTCAACGTATACAATTTAAAAATGATAATGAGAATATAAGATAATTAATAATGACTGATATATTTGATTCCGCCAGACATCAAAATAAACTAATAAAACACAACAATGCCTAAAAACTATTTCCAAATATATTCCTAACACGAGTAATTAATATTATTTTTAATCACTTTTACTAGTAGGAGATTAAAAGGAAAAAATCAGTAAAGATCTAATGGTCTTAAAGTCTAATAACAAATTAAACCTTTTACCGAATACACGACTATTCAGTAAATAAAAATACTATCAGGGAAAATAGAGAACGATAGAGAGATAATAATCAACTGGCATCTTGGGCATGTATATATATGGGTGGCGATGCACACGTATTGTAATGAAGAACGGAGAAAGTAGTCGCGACCTGGGTCAACGGCAGGGGACTATTGCCTTTTCTGAAGGGGGTGGGATTTTGCATCCCTACCCCATATACACACAAGCGAACACGATAGGACACAACTACCTGTGCATTTACGTACTTAATGCCCATGAGCATAACAAAGCGTTGCCATAGTAATCCAATGGTACTCGGTTGCCATCACAAAGTAATAGTCCACCTACACCACTATTACCACTCTACATCTCTTCCCTCCATTCTTATTTTTTTCACAATACTTTTCGACTGGAAGAATAAGTTGACGAAAGTCCTGATAGGACAAATACTTATAAAATAAAAAATTAAGTACTTACGTGTATTTGAATTTATCTAGTCCGGGATCTTACATTCTAATATTCCCTACATTTTTAAATTAATAAGTTTGTTCTTGCTAATCATTCAATGCTATGTTATTTCTGTGGATTCTTTATGGTGTATATATATTCATGAATTAATAGTAATAATATTAAATTGGTTTGTATTATTATTTTGAATGTATAACAAATTATATTAAATTTCAATAATTAAGTGTAAGAACTTTTTTGTTATCCTTCACTGTTTTAATTTATTCTTAAAGTAACTTATGTATGGTTAATGAAGAATTAAATGAAAAAATGTTTAATTATAAAAAGAGAATACAGTTATATTGAAGTGCAAATTATTAAAGCATAACTTATTTATAAAGACTCGATAATGATTCAATAGTGAAAAAAGTAGGCATTAAGAATACTTCTTATGGTATTTTTACACTAGCATATGATTAATAGTGACCTCAAGTAGTTAGTATCTTAAGGTCATTGCGAATCTGATATATATTGATTATTCGTCTCGAGCATGGTTTTCTTGTCGTTACATTTCTTCTTCTTCTTTTTGTTTCTCTCAATTACTTTCAAGTACTTTTAAATTTAAATTTAGTGATGAGAGGTGAAGAGTAGGGTCCGGAATTTTTTATCTTAAAACTCACTCGATTAATTCCCTTTTCCATTTTTCTGCTTATTTCTGTATTGTTCCTTGATTTCAAGATTTACATTTATTATGCATTAAAACATATTATCTAATTATCAAAGTTTTAGCTTTGTAATGGTTCCCCTGTGATTTTTTAAATAAAAAGTTTAAATTATTTTTACCCAATTTAAATATTGTGCAGTCATTGTATCAGTTATTGAATAGATAGGTATTTTTCACTTAGTTGGAACCGTAGTTGCAAAATGTATAAAAAATTATTTTAAAATTTTTAAATATTTCGAGGTAATTAAGATCTTAATTAACTGAGAAATAAATCAATATAGTAAATTATATATATATAAGTTATTATTTTGACATAAATATAGTCAGTCTTGTAATATTTGAAAAATTAAAAAAAATTCTTAAATATTTGTTTCTGCATTTCGTATACTAGAATAGCGAATAGTATTTGTCAATATAATACATACCACACGTTCTTTTAAAACTTCTATTTATTTTATTCAGAAAAATAAATTAAAGTATACAACAATGTCTACAAATAATTTATTAAAATTAATTATTATAAGAATAAGATTTCATTTAAAACTTATATATTAAAATTCAATTTGAATTTGAATTTCAATTAAAATTAAATTTTTTCTTTTTTTATTCGCTTATTTGAGAAGTTGTCCAGTTTTCGCACAATTAAGTCAAATAATTAAAGCTTTATAAATGAAAACATGTACAAGAGCAACATTCCATTTTCTTAGAGTATTTGAAGCTTTTTTTTAGCGTAAAATAAAGTGCGCTTTTCGCAATTTTCCCCTCTAATATAGTTTAAGCTTTCAAGACATTGATTCTTTTAATTTCAAATAAATTTTATTATTTGTATCTTTTAATATTATTTTATATTAACATTGTAATAGATTTAATTCAATAATCCCAGATTTAAAAAGGGTAAAATAAAATTAACAGTGGAAGTCATAATAATTATAACTATTAAAATTTATTCTGATAAAGAAAACGTGTAATTTACGATTATCATTTTCATTTCAGTTTAAAATATTAATTATATCTTTGATTTTATAGTACAGCGATCAGTATTATAAAGCATAAAAACTATACGTATTATATCTCAACATGATAAAATTACAAGTTATAAAAATACGTATTTGAATACATTAAAAATAGTAATAATAAATGAGGAAAATGTTATATTAATAATTATTTATATTATACATCTATCAAAAATTAATAGAAAAATATATGCATAAGCTGAATATGCAGAATAGAATCGTTCGTAGTTAAGCTGCATAAAAACTTAATATTAAAAATATTGTCATTTACATAATGATATTCATATATTGGATTTGAAAAACTTAAATTAATTATAATTGAAAAAGAATGTTTAATTTATAAGTATGTGCGTAGGAAATACAAATCAATATGGTATATGATTGAAAATAGTAAGATACATTATGAAATTAACTAAATTGTTATTCTAATATAATTCTATTGTATCGTATTGTATTGTATAAATTCTATTGTATCGTATGTTGATTGCTCAAAAAAATATTTTTCGTTAACTTAAAGATACTTTGTTTGAAATATTAAATAAAAATTAATTTTTTTAACAAATAATTAAGTGATATTATTTCAATACTATGCATATAATAAATATATTAATGTAAAATATATGCGAAAGAAGCGTACAAAAGGGATATACGTACATTTCTTATTGAAAACTAAAAACATTACATACGTATTGACAAAAGTATCAAGATAATATATCTGTAATAGATAACAAATTGTAGAAATGAAATCTTTATAAGAGGTTTTAAAAAATGTCCTTGAAATAATATTTCGCGATTGATTGTAGATGTGAATGTAGACAATTATGGAGATTTCTATCTCACGTTAATATTTTTCATGCTCCTAGGAAACGAAAGTAATTTGAACATGACTTTGTGGTTGAAAAACTAGGTTTTTATAATTGTATATACTTGTATACACTTGTATTTTATAGATGAGTTTCTTGTATAAAAGTATAAATATCTGTTCATTCGGTAATAATCAATATTGACTTTAAGTATATAAAACTAAGTATATAATTCAGAGATATTAAATTATTAGTAAACTCAATAATATGAAGCATCGGATTATTATAAAATGCAACGATATTCAGTTATCATTATTGTGTGTAAGGAATAAAATTTATCTCTATTATCTATTGTTGAATAAAATTATCGAACTTACATTCATTTTCAAATAACTAGTACAGTAATTAATTTTTATAAGATATAACTTACATTTATGTAATATGAATAGTGTTATAGTATATATAACTAAATTTACGATAAAAAATAATTATTATCATCCTGTGAAATTTAAAAAAAAGAAACAATGTTTTCGTTATGAATTTTATGATATTGTGCGCAATAATAAAATATATAAAAATAGAATACATATTATAACATTAAATATTTAAATGTCGAAGTATAAGACGAAAATTAATTTTAAAAAACCAAGGATTTTATAATCTTACAAATTAGTGAGTCAAAGGTACAATAAAATTTTGTATAAAAAACTCAAAAGGCATCAAAATTTAATAAATATATAAAAGTACATTACACATTGTTTTTATTGAATCGTGTCATTCTATTGAAAAAGGGTTTCCTTAAATTTTTTCCCTTCATAAAATCTATGAAAATTATATAAATAATAATTATGTTATATTATAATGAAGAATATAAACTAAAAAAATGTATTGGTAATAAAAGGGTTTCAACCAGTCAGATTAATAATAATATATTTGAGTTGTGAGTGAGTACTTTGATTTTATAATATAAATATATATTCCGAGATATATGTGTTAAAACCTTTATTCGCTGTAAATTAAATTTTTATACGTGCAATGCAGTAGTCCAGGAGATATATTTCATGATAAAAAAAATATATGTAAACTAAAGTGTGGATTGCTTTAAGAGAATTAATAGGAAAATATGAGTTAATGTTATTCTGCGTAAAGACAAACTGGAAGATTTCGTAATATCAGATGCAATTCCTTTTTCATTACTATAGCCGCTCGAATTTCTCAACATCTCTCGCGACATTCCAATCATATTTCAAGAGAAGGCTCGAGACGCAGTTCTCGAGCCTTCCCTCCACGCCGCCCCTTGCATTTTTACGCGTATCTATAAACCAAGCGATGGCTTGTCTTATGCAATTCAGATTCACTTAGGAAGCCGTAAACTCGGTAATGCACTTGTGCCCGCGAAGGTGGCGATGCAGGTGGTTATTGTTAATGGGGGGAGGTGCGCGAGCTTTTAGAGTATGTCACGTCAACGGCGTCACAAGAAAGTAGAAAAAAAAAAACAGAAAAAAAATCGTATTACGACGTGTTTACGCAGTGCATTATACAATGCTGAGAGTAGCGACTCAATGAAAAAGCGGTCAAATTTGCCTCACCTATCTTCCTCATTGTTTGAATGATTTTTTTGTTACGCTGTCGTTTATTCTCAATAGAGTTTTGTATGACATTAAAACCTAAAGACGATTATGCAATAATTACGGACAATTTTATATTTTACAAATTTCAGATTACTAAAATTATACAATTTTTTATTTACTTTAAATAAAAAATATATTTAAACAATACAATAGGAACTGTAACTACAATAAGAACAAAAATAACTAAGACATAAGTATAATAACAAAAAAACCTAAGAAATTTTGAAATAAACTGACCTTCAATCAATAAAATAATTTTCATTGGTAATGTATATCAAACTGCAATTTAAGTTATGTTTTAAATTTTAATGAGCACTTTCTGCATACGGTTAGAAATTAATTATTTTTTTTCTCAACGAAATAATATTTAGTAAAAAGTATAATTTTATTTATAACATTTGAATGATTAAAATTATAAGTTTATTCATTTAAATGACGTTACTTATAAAGAAATATGTCGATACATGAATTATTAAAATAAAAATAGTCGTTAACATAAGAAATTTCGTTCTTTAATTCAATAATTCTGTAAATTAAAACTTTTAATATAAATATGACTTTACAATTACAATTTTGTATTCATTAATCCTTTTATTTATTTATTTATTTATTTATTTTTTCATTGCTATTTTAAAGCATGTCAGCCAATAATTTAATATATAGACTGTTTTGTTGGTTTCATTGAATACATAATATTTTTATTTATATATCGATTAATATATCGATTAATTAATTCTAAATATTCAAAGTTATTTAATTATTAAAATGAAAACATTGAAATTAACAGAACTTAAATTTTTATAATATAATTTTTTATAATATTATTCACAAATGCGACATTTAATTAAACAGAATGTGGTTATTAAAAAATTGATAAAATAATAATATTTTACAATAGTAATAGTTTTATTTTACATAATTGAAAAAAACTCGAAGTAAATTATAATAAATACATATTATAAAGATAAGTGTACATAAATATGTTTACTTTCATGCGTTGAATACATTAATTTAATATAAATTGCCTTAGAAAGAGGAAAATATAATTTTATTGTACAATTTAAAAGTATGAGTATCGGAATTAATAAAAACGAAAATTGCGAAAGTGTTCAAAATTAAATTATAGTTCTTATTTTATTCGATATTCTTATTTAAAAGATTTTCTTACTATTTAAAAACTATTTATTTAAATCTGAAAATATTTCCGTTATTAAAAAGAATTCACTTAAAATGTAGTTTTAAATTATTTAATTAATTTTTATATTAATTAATAGATTTTTATATAAGGAATTTTAATAAATTTTAAAAGATTTTGCATTTTACAAAATACTTGCTCATTGGGTGTTGGGAAATCCGGAATAACTATTTAAAATGTCTGAATGATCTTTATATTTTAAAATGGATTCAAACATATGTATTAGAAGAAAAATAAACATGTAGTTAGGAATATAAAAAGGACATGAAGTAGGGATGTAATTGCTATGGGAAGGAGAGAGTCATAGCAATTTTATGGTACTTCAAAGTTTTACAAACAGCTGGGTCATTTATTTTCTAGCTAGCATAATGCCATTAAAAATACGACACGAAACAATAAAATGATAATAAAAGTGCTGCCAATTCATTTAACGGATTACGCGTTCAGCGAGTCCACGAGTCAAATTCCGTAGGTAAATGCAAAAAAACGATAACTTAACGGGAAGTGAAGGAAAAGAAGAACCCCGAATAATTTTATCGGACAGACTTTGTTCAATGGTATTCAATAGTGAGCATCAAGTACCTTATATGCACTCTCCCTTTCCAACTAACTTTTACAAATCCTCGAGCACCTTCCGGAAGAGAGAAGCCCCGAGCTGGAATTTTTGGGGGCTGGGGTGGGGGCTAAATGATAGGGTGCACGTCTTACCACCGAACGCGCGAACTAATCTCCCGGAATGCCTTAATTGATAGAGGTGCACGTATTTTACCTTGAGCGAGTCTGTAAATCATCTCGCGTAAAAGGAGCTTCTTCATTCTTCTCTGTGCGACGTTATCGACGCTGATCTTCAAAATTTTTCCTTGGCTGCCATTTTTTTCTGTTAAACGATGACTGTATGCTACGCTGTGATGTACTTTTATACTTATCTTACTGCTCCACATCTTCCTATATCACCAAGTAGCTTACAAATCATTACGAAAGCCAATTTTCGAGCATTTAATGGGAATTCGCTTGTCGTTACGCTTCATGATCTCCAAACAAGATCTCCAAGTTCTTATAATATAAGCACTACGGACGGAGCTTTACTCAATATGCTTAAAGTTCTTAAAAATAATTGTATTTTGAGAGTCCCTACTCAACTTACCAATTTATTTGACTTAGAAATCGTACTATTTTTAATAAAAATGGAGTAATCGTAAAATTATATTTAGAAATATAAATGTTTATGACATATAGGAAGTTTTATTAAAGGGACAGAAGATGACGAATCAAGCATCAGTTTAACTAAATAAAGAGAATTTCATCCTAGGCTAATGAATATCCGCGCAGGCTCTCGACGGAAAACGATCTGTCAATCGAGACGCTCGACAATATCTGGAGGCTTTTTATTAAATGCGTCCCAATTGTTTACTTTAGCGCTTGTGCAATCGGGATTGTAAAACTTTGTATTAAAAGCTGAGCTGCTTATTGTAATTTACCCACTATGTTGCGACGGTAAATAATGTTAAAAGGATGAAACAACGAACATGGGTAGAAAAGTTCAATTACGCAAGTGTTTTTTTTTTTTAGAAATTTGTGTGGGCAATGATAATTTTGATAAATACGAGCCTTGCCTGTGTTGGATAATACTAATTTTTTTTTTTATTAACTTCAGTTTATCCAATATACTAAAACCAATCTATTTTTTATATTTGTAATTGTTTAATATAAATATCTTTTGTTTATAAAGTATGAATATAAATTATAAGGAATATTTATGAAGTTTGAAACATGTGCAAATATTAAATAATACGCTGACGCGAGTATTTGTGATAAGTTAATTGTAAATTAATTATATACACATACAATTTTTTTTAAAAAATTGTCACTAAAACTTGCTTAAATAATTGAAAATATATGTTAATATGCATTTATATAATAATTGATGTGTTTAGTATACGAAAGTTTGTACATTTATTAATCATGATGCAATATACATTATAGAACGAAATACAGTATTTCTGTTGAAAAAATTAGAATAAAATTAAATTCTTATTATTAATTATTACTCTAAAACTTTCTTCTTATTAAAGTATTATTTTATAAATTCAATTATTTCATAAATCTCGTAAATAATATATATTTGAATTTTAACTATTGATAAATAGTTATTTTATGCAATATAATTGGAGTTTTTAAAATACGATGGTTCTTATACATAAAAAATAATAATTTTTATAAAAATAATTCTATTGTACAAATATTTTAAATAGTCCTTTCTTAAAATGTAATGATGGTCGAATAGATTAAACATGATTAAACGTGGTATTAAATGAGTTACTTGTTATATATAATTGCATTACATAATGATTGTACACCTTAGTTGGGGTGATATTGATCGTATTCCGCATTTGAAGTAAGAATAAGTAAATATCAGCATTGCTCTTAAAGTAAGAGGCCACACAGCAGACAATCACACAATGACAATTTTTAGTTATTTCACAATACCGGGGAAAATATGAACGATTAAGAAAGGATCTTAGTAACGTAATACGTGACTGTAATTAGCGCCAATTACTAAAAGAGCAATTTCGGCTAAAAGACATTTCCATAATTATTTTATTAACGCGAAAATTTCCAAAGATATAAAATCGAGTTACACCGTTGTAATTAAAATTAAAAGACGGTCAAGGACGAAGAGTCCAACTTAATGAACCTAATGCCGATCGGACTTCAAATTTCTTTTGCACGTATGTTTTGTAGAGAAAAAAATACAAAGCGGCATGATAATCGTCGTATCGGACTTTCCGCTACTCATCCGAAGCAAGTAATTTTCCTGCAATTTAGTATGTAGATAGTAACGAAGGAGATCTATTCTATTGCTGGACTTGGCTTTTCTTGGAAACAAGTATTTATATAGTTATATATTATGAAACGACTATTATATCCGTTAATTTTATTAACAATAAAATATAATTTTAATTCAAGAAGCCATTACTTCTTGTTCTATTTCTTATTATTTTGAATTTCTTATTTATTGGCAGTTTTAAGGAATGTTTTCATTATTACAATAGTAAAAAACAAAATATATGAAATTGAAAGAAGTTATTTTTAAGCATTATCGTATATGCATTATGGTATAAGTTTTGATTTGTTTTTTCCTCAAATATAAAAAAACACGCATTCTTTTATATATAATTCTTTTTCCAGAATAGTTTTCGAGAAAATTAAAAGTTTCAAAATTACTTTTTCTCATAAGATAGATACAACATGCTAAATTTTAGCCCAAAAATATTTTATACGTGAAGCATACGTCTAGAGTGAAATTTTAGCAGTCAAGCATGTTTATTTATAGTAGCTTACATTTTCATAGGAATTTACTTAAAATATTGCAACTGACGGTATATCGCAGAAAGTATTATGTAATGAAAATGTTATATTATTGCATTATTTAATATTATAAATAAGAATTATGTAAATTGGGTAGTCATTAGTAACAATGCGAATTATTCACAATTAAATTTAACAAATTATATCAAAAGTATAATTGCACATCTGTTTTAAAAAGATTTTTCTCTTCTTTTACCAGTAATTTTGATTTACATTACGTGATAGCAGTAAACAAAATAATTTTCATGTACCAATGTCCTGAACTTCGATGTGAAGTTTTCTTCAAAAATTTTACTTTTTTCTTACTATTTTCTTGAATTATATTCCTGGAACAAATTTATATTCTCATCATTTTTTTTATTATAATTTATATCATTATCAAACATTAAAACAATATTTATATTTATTTGTGTTAGGCAATATGTTAGGATTGATAAATTGGAATTACTATTTTTCTCTACTTTGCATTTTTTTATTATAAATTTCATATTAATAAGTTTGTCGGTGCTTCAGTATCAAAACGATTTTAAGAAGCAGTCATTCTAATTTTTATTAAAATGTATTTTAAAATGAAAGTGTCGTATCACTTATCATATAATAGATGGCTTACGCTTTTGAATGTCTCACATTTATCCTGTATACTCTTTATTGAGTATATATTTTATGAAAACATTGTAGACATTTGTATTCTTAAATATATTTATCATATTTGAAACAAACCATCCTAAATCATAGAAGCTGAAAAGTTTTTAACAAAAAGCAGACTGCGATGAATTAACTTAATTTACTTTCTGTCCATTCAATTTGATCATTGAACGAGTTATTCGAAAATATTTTTCTATTTACTTTGTTTTTGTTTTATATTTTGATTTTGAAGTAGCATATCTTTTGACCGAAATAATTTGATATGGCAAAACTGTTAGGTTTTGTTAATACATGTATCTTAATTGGATTCGTTTATTTCATTATTGCACCATCTCACATTTATTTATTTATTTTCATAATTTAAATTAATAACAAATAATAAAAATGATATCTGTTTGATTTTAGGCAATAACAACAATAGTTCCATTATACTCCATATCTCTGAATTGCACGTAAGTTTTATATGGATTAATATAATTATTATTTATATAAAAAAATTTTAAATTACAATGCTATTGAAATAAAATTAAGCAACAAGTTTTTATTTTATTATTATTTAAATATTCAAAAATGCTGTTAATCATCACAGATCATAAATTTACTTGATTATTGCAAATTTTAATCTGCAAATTTAATTATTCTAATTTTAAACGTATACTTACATTATTTACACAAATTAATATATTAGTTTAGAACACATTATTTATTAATATAATAATTATTTAATTAATGAAGTACGTAAAAAAATTACATTGTAGAATATTAAATATTTAAAAACCTATCGTTTATTAAAAATGGAATTTTTAAATTAAAATGACTTGAAAATTTTAAGAATTATTACTGTAAATTATAATCTAATTTAAGCTAATATTCTGAAATAAATTTTTTGGTTATTTAATAGAGGATATTCTTGAAATTTCGATTCAGAATTATTAAAAACCTAAATTATATATTAAATACGTGAAGTGCTTTGTACAATTGTTAAAAGTATTCAAATTGAGAACAAAATTATAAACAATTTACAATCTAAAATTTGTGAATAATTTTTCTTTCATTAAAAATATTAAGAAAAAATTAATAAATACTAGCAATACATTTAGAATATAATTTATTAATTGATTAAAATAGAATTTTTAGTAAATAAATATCGATGAGATACGTATACTAAATAATTTTTTATACATTTACATTGAATAATAAATTTTTTTCGATAATGCTATTGTTAGTATAGAGTATACTTGTGCAATTTATTTTTATTACTGAATGTTTTACTTGTTTAAACATTATTGTTATTATTACGTTTTACAAACACAATAGACTCAAACTCTTGCAATAATAATTAATTTATAAATATTGATATATTTGTGTTTGTGTATATATATATATTATTTCTTTAGACATAATTATGAAAATTATAAAACACAATCGATATTTTAAATTATACAGAAAAATAAGAAATATATTATATTCTCAAATTACTTTGAATTAAGAAATATTACAGAAATTTTAATGTTTATTATATTTAAAGGAATACTCTGCTCTATTAATTTCAATCCAAAGTAAAGTATAATATCGAAATCTAAGATCATTACTGTAATATTATTTAAATGTAATGAATAATTTAGTTTAATTGTAAGGAGTCGAATTAGTAAAAATATGTGTAATTTGATATACATTGTGTACTGGTATAGTACGTTAATTAAAAAATGTTTGGAACTAGAAAGTACAGAATTGTAACTGATATGTATTACAATTATTAAATGTAGTGTGATAATATTAAAATAAATTGTATAACATTAAAAATTTTTTAGTAAAAATATTTAGTGGTCGCCTATATATTTGGCGATAATTTATTATATTTGTCGTTTCTCTTACATAAGAACAATGCTGTTAGACATGGATGTGATAATAAATTCATATCTACGGTATAGAAAGAACCTTTGTAAAATATTTTTAATATGTGATTACAAGAGAAAAGAAGGTTACATTACGATATATTAAGGAAAAGTATATTACAAAGTAAGCAATTATCAGTTGATCATTAAGTTAAGACACGACGAAGTCAGACAAATAATTGATCGGTATCGAGATGCACTTCCGAGTACTCGCTTATTCGTGTTTCGTCAGATTAGAGCAGGGTGACACAAGCCTCGTCAAAGTGGTCAAATGGGCCACAACCCCTCCACAGACAGAGGGTCATGCGATCGATTGCATGGTACTGATTCTCAATTCTCATGATTTTCACCGAGCTGAGGCATGGTGTTCTTACACCCGACGTCGATAACGGTAAAGGGAACTTGTTAATAAGAGTGTACGTGGTAAGATTTGAGAAAATCTATTCTTAATAATTACTGCAATCAAGCGGTGTCACTCCTTCCTTACCAATAATACTCTTTCCTTACGGAGCTCAATAATACTGGTCCTAATTATATAAAGTAGCTATTTTGCTAAAGCTAAGTTTTTTAATAATGACTAGTTCCTCAATTAAGGGACACTACAATAATCCAATGATAATCCACTTGCAGATTACTTGCACAACTAATACATTAGCAATGTTGCTTAGGGGGTGTAACGTCGACCATCATTGCATGACTCATTCTACTTGCTAAATTCTATTTACACATTTAATGAAATTCAACTACTCTTTTTTACTGTAGTCATTTATAATATTATATAATATGGTTTTAATTAACTACAAAACGTAATACATAGGTACATTTCGCGTCTACTTCATACTGCGTGCTGAATAATTCTGCTTTTTCCTTAATTCGAAGATAAAAATCATAGAAAATTAGCAAGTACTTAGTTCTTAATTTCGAAGACTACTACTAGCCAAACAAAATTAAAATATTTATTTCTTGTCCCATGGCATTTTATGGCATTTTAAATTAATTAGCGTAATGTTTAACACAACCTTTCTAACAAAACCAATACACTATGGAAATTAAAAATTCCTCTTGTAATAATAAACTTTAATTTAATAAATATACGATTATTTGATATGTCTGAAATATTGTAGTGCTAAATATTAAAGGATTACTATTAGATAAAATTTTATTATTAAATATGCAAATATTACATTACTGACTTGATGTATTTATATAATAAAAGCGTTTGTATTAGTTTAATGTTTAAATGAAGTAATATTTATGTAGCTATCAGTTTTAATTTTTATTTGAATGAAGCAATTTATTTATATAAATAATTTTATATTATAATCTGTTTGGAAATTATACCTATATTATTTAAATTGAAAATATTTATTAACACTATACTTTAGAGTTGTACTTTTAGAATTTCAATGAATAATCTTAAGTTAAAAACTATTGAAATCAGCATATTTTAAATCTTTATTCGATATGTATTATATTGAGCTTTTGTAGTAATTAAACCACTTAAATAGCCAGATATGTCCTAGGAATGACCGATAATTATTGAGGAAGAAAGGGAAAGTACATATATAATGAGACATGTATTATTGTAGCCAATATTTTAAATTCTGTGAAGTTATTAATCATTAATTAACGATTAATATGTAATAGACTGATTGGTTAATATGGATCACGTGAATCTCAGAAATTAATCAATAAAAGCATTGGCCAGACTGGCGAGCGATTGCAAACCGTACGTAGACTTAGTTAGCCGAATAATTACGCTCACATGAAATTCTAACTGGGAAAAATGGTAGGAGACAACGGCCACGACATATCGTCTACGAAAGAAGAAGCCATTCTTTAGCTCATCATATATTCCATACGAATATATCCTTACCGTGCTATGGCTTCACGTGGATTCAGTCCCCTTCCTGTCCACTCTTGAGTCACCGCTTTCAACCAAGCTCTGTAAATTTACAGATCTGGCAGTAGTCGTAGTGACCTCGAACTTGACATGCCACCGATCGTTCTCGCCTTAACAATCGGCCTCCGAAGGCCGATACAGCTTTCTGTATCGGGCTACAGCTATCCGTCTCCTCACGAACTTAAACCGGCGCACTTGTTCAGACCACGATTCACTTCTTAACAAATGTAAGCGCCCAACTACAAAACCGACGCTATTTTGATATCGGTATTATTACGCTATCGTTTGATTACGCTTCCCTTGCATTTCTCAACCCAATCATAACCAAGGACACTGCAAGTTGTCTGCATGCTCTCTCTGAAAGCAGACAAGAGCTAGCGTTGCATTTATTAAATCGAAACAAATAAATGGAAATCCGTATAATCAATATATTCTGCTCTATAACTCAAGCTTTCACTAACCTAAGCCTTTAAAACGTACCTACTAACATTTTTGTTATTTATTGAAAGCTCTCCATTACGTCAGAAAAAATTTATATTTTTCTTATACCTACCTCAAATAAATTAGGGGAAACAACTTGTTTCCTGAAGTAAGAATCTGGATCCGGAACACCTTTACGACTGAGTACTTTTTGTAAAACTATAGATGATACATCGCCGTAGCAAAAACGTCTATACTGTTTTTTAGTGAAAATTCTAATACTGGAATTGGTACAGTTTTTCTTCTAATAGTTAGATTTAATTAAAGCATTAACATGGATCCTCAATCAATTCTTGGTATTCTAATGATATTTACACAAATTTCATTACTTTTTTTATATATTTTGATATTTATTACCAATAAAAATAATCAAGTTATAATATTTCGAATCAAATTATTGCATTTAAATATGACTCTTCGTTTAAATTTCATATCCTAAATCATAATGTATTTTAATAATTTAATATTATAGTTATAAAAAAGTCTATATACACAATAATTAATGTGATTATTAATAAATTTAATCAATGAATTAGATAGCTAATGCTCAATTGCATAAATCAAACTAATGGACTAGATAATTGCATTTCTCAATCACCGAAAAATTCACTGCATATTGAAATATACTATATAGACATGCTAATTTTTATTTAAAAAAGACTTTATTACCGTTTATTAATTTTCACTTTAATACGTATTTCTTTCATCGATAACATTATTTACAAAATTAGAGATTTTCAAGCGTTAAATTAACTTATAAAATAATTTCAAATAAAAATTTATATATTTATTGTAGAAATATGAATAAATATATAATTGTTTTATTCTTCATAAATGTATAAAAATATTTTTCGGACAATGTAAAATGTATGTAGTTGAAGAACTCGCTTTAAACTGGCTTTAATTGTAATTTTTCACTTGAATATTAAAGTCAGTATCGTGAGCATTACACGTTCATAATATTTTGCGTGAATGTAATCCAGGATATCTCATTCTCAAACATTTATACACGTACGAACGCATACATACACGAGAGGTATAAACAGCGGGAGGGAAGGAAAATACATCCCCGCGTTCATCATCGATTCCACCCTCCGGCTACTGTCACCTCCTAACCCCTCAGTGGATGATGATACGTTTTGCCAGTTGTGGTATACGCGCGACTGCTCTTAAAAAAAGACAATTATACCCCATGCTTCCGGTACCAATCGTATACATTACGAAGGAAACCGACGGATTCCCGTTATTGTTGTATTCAAGTGCACTGCCACACGAATAAAGCAACTTTTTCGCCCTCTTGCGAGTTCGCTTCACTTTTTGAATTTCCCTATATTCATATTTGCCGACTTAATAATCAATGAGGTATCGTATTTATAGAGGCTTGCAGTGGAAAGGGTCATAATATAAATGATATAAGAAGCTTTAGGTGCAATTATGAAACATTAGGTTGTTTGAATCCTATTATATGTAAATTATTGCTCTTATGCTAAATTTGCTGTTACCTGGCAGATGCTAGTCTACTAAAAATAATATTGGTGAGTTAAATTTTACGAGAACAAAGGTTTAAAAGGACTTGTATAATTTATTATAATATATGTCCTACGGACTTTAAAAAAAATGTTGCTATTTTTACAGAGTTTAAGATATTATTTATTAATGCGTGAGTTATTCCGTTTTTACATTACAAAATAAATTTGAATAAAAGTGTCAACAAGTTTTGTCTGGCGTAAATGAAGCTATGAAGTGAAGCTTATATAGCGAATCGAATGTCCAATATTTTGAGAAGTTTCGACTTAAACGTAGTCTGACTTACGCCAATGATTTCCTGTTTCCATAAATCGCTCCCCCAAAACTTATTTCATTTTAGTGCTTTTACATTCTCCCTTGATAACTAGTGAACCAATAATATCCTATCGCCTTGCAAATTTTATCTAAAAGAAGTATCGATTTCAATGCATATCGTTGTAACCGGTCATTTAAACTTTTTCTCCTACTATTATCCGTAAATTTATGTTAACAATGAAACTAAAAACGTCGATGCCGAAGCATACTCGATTCTTAATAGTGACGAAACTTTCGATAATTATAATAAACGCTCTGAAACCACAAAGAGTTCCGCAGTTTCACTAAAACTTCAACGTCGTTTCCCTTCTATTTTCTCCCTCTTACCAACATCTCTGCGTACACTCTCCCCTTCACTAATTTCCATTCGGACATTCAATTACAAAAATTTTAATATTATACGAAAGTTCACCAACTACTTTACATACGTGTAATTAAGAACAATTACGTAGAAAGCCACGGTTCTATAATCCACGTTCACTCCTCTCCCTTCTTAGGTTGTCCTTTCAATCGAAGGGAGTTCGCGACTTCTATTTCTTTCTCTCTTTTCTTCTACTTCTTTATTCCTCGGCTTTTATAAGTCTCCCTTTGCTGCCTTCGATTATACGTGGATCTGTCCCTTAACAGTGTCAAGTATATGAAGAGTAGCCGCTATTACACAACGTACACGAACAGAGGTGGGGAAAGAGAGATGTGGGCGGGAAAGCAAGAATAGGGAGAAATGGCGTAGGATAGCCAGTGGTTAGAGATAGATTCGAGAGTGAATTATTAATGATAGCGTGTGGGGCCATGTATAGTCAACTCTCAAAGTTGGAAGGGTGGGAGGACTACTGTTAGGAGGAGGACGATAACGACGACGACCACGACGTTGCGGACCCCGAGAAACCCGAGGACGCCGAGTATCCCAACAAAGACCGATATTCTCGTGATAATTCTTTTTCTTTTTATGAAGTACACCTACATGTCTTCAAACACAATTATACGCTTAATAATTGTCTCAATAATTAACCCAAGGCTTTAAAAAATTTCTTACGTTTAGCTTTTATCTCACTACAATTGTACGTTCTCTGCTATTAATAAGCATAATGCCAAAGGTATTATTAGAAATATCTTATTAAACAAATAATTAAATGGTCAGTAGTTAACATTAACAAAGCAAAAATCTTCTTTCAACATTACTGGTGGTTAATATCTCAAATCGTTAGATACGTACACGCGCCCACGCACACATTAAATAATAAATTTATAGCATTATTCCATTTCTTGTACTCTTAATTTATATATCAAATTTTTTTTAATATTTTGATATAGAGTGATAAGATATTTAATTGAATAGATCAAATTCTTATGCATTATTCGTTCGTAAATAGCTGCTTTATATTCTACTCTTAATAATACCATAATACGTATAATGTGTTAGTAGCAATATTTTTTTATTATCAATAATAAATTTTATATTATTTCTCTAAGTAATGGCTAATTGTAAATTCCCTGATTTTGGCAAATGTTGTCTTCATAATATATAATGAACACAGCACTTTGGTAAAAAAATTTGTTGTTAATAAAAAGTTTCAGATCTATTTTAAATTTCAGCGTTTTATTTTATAGATACAGTTATTCACATGATTGTTTAACTTTAAATTTAAACTCTAAACTCTAAAATTGATCCGTTACTCTTCGCTTATTTATATATTGTTTTATTTCAGCAATAATATATTCAATGCACTGATGTACATATAGTAATGAATAGTAATTTTATCAATAACAGTTTAGAATTACAAATAATAATTTAATAAAATTGTTATTACATTTTAATTGTTGTAATGAAACAGGTCATACTCTTTATTCATTAGGTAATAGATTATTTTAAAATAATGATTCAAGGTAATAAGTAATTAGAATCATTAATTAATTGTATGGATTTACTGAAATTTACTTAATTATGAAAAAATATTTGAATTAATTTACTTAATTATGAAAAAATATAAAAAATATTATATTATTTTTCTAGATAATACTCGTATTTTCTTTTCTTCTTATTCTAAAAGGAAGCACGAATAGAGTCGATTTAACCTCTAGTGAAGCGTCTCGAGTACAAGGCTGTAGCACAACTCACTTATACGTTGCCATCTTCACCCTCATCTACCTTAACTTCCTATAGCATCAGTTCACGAGCGCTTAATATTCGCGGTCGGCGAATCGCAATATACGAGCTGAACTTTCAAAAGAACTCGCGCTATTATACATTGTGTATTAATCGAATTCATTGCTATTATTACGTATAGAACGGGACATGCAGAACAAAGCTATGTTTAATGCAAAAATAATGAGGATTAAGCGATACTGTTAAGCGAAACGTGATAAAATGACTTGCAGTTTACGTAATAAATGGAAAAATATAAATGTAAATTATTAGTTTCGCCTACAATTGTATAATATGAGAGCTTCCAAGGCTTTACCTGTACTCTATCCATTCGAATTGGAAGAATATTTCATTAATCTTTGGTGCAAATACTCTTGAAACTTATTATAGAAATTTTTTAAAAAATACTTTAAAAAATAAAAAAAATTTTTTAAAAAAAATTAAAATAGAGTGAATGACAGAGGGATAGGACGGGTAATTAAGAGGGAACGTAGTTTTATGAGATAGAGAGGCGGTAAAAATATTAAATATGCTTGAACAAATGCATAGCATCAGAGAACAGCAGTTTGGCAATTTTCCCCTGTTTTTTTTCCTTGGACTTCACTGAACACCCTCACTTTCTTATTCGACTCTTCTTACTTCCCCTCTTCATTTTCATTCTCATTGTTACATTGTTAATGCTAAATTACATACCTACCGTCTTTGTCTATCTTGAAATTCATTGGCTGAAAATATGTTTTTTTTATTGGTTTTTTACGTACATGTTTATTATTATTCATTACAGAAATTTTTTATTAATGCCAGTTTTATTATTCAATAATATATTTATATTTAGAATTAGTTATATATTTATATATATAATAGATAATTATTATATTCGTAGATTTTTTTAAATTAGTTCAATGGTAATAATCATTTAAATGTATAATTATAAATTAGAATCTGATTAAATACAAAATAGAATTTAGGATAAAGATAATAATATAAACGGAACAAAACTATTTGGAAAATGAATGATTTTTCATTTTCATTCAACTTAATTCTATCCTTTTAAGATTTTGTATTAATTCACTGCCTAACTTCTCTCAGTATTTCCCTCACTTATGTAAAGAACCAGCTCGCGAGATATAATGTCGTTCATTTTCTTTTATATTTTTCTCTCCGAATCTGTGATTGTCTCGAGCACCGAACAGTGGATGTGTCATGCGCCGTAATTACAACCGAGCTCGCGTCAATGCAGTTTGCCGATGGAGGAAAAAGAAAACAGCCCTTGCATCTCTGAATAATACGGCGGTACTTTCTTTTTTTTATTTTTACGGTTCCTACACCTACTTCTAGACCAACTTCAGATTACATCCTTTGGCCAAAGTACCTTCGCGCCCTTGTGCGTGTCTTTCTCTCGCCGTGAGACCAGGACGGAGCACGAATTTTCCTCTTTCGCAGTGCTACTTTGGAAGGTTTTTACGAGAATGAATTATTTTCCGAAATTTTTTCTTACCCAAAATGTACATGTTTCGGCCTCGGCGTTCCTTATGACTTTGTCTCATCTTCTCGCTCTCTCTCTCGATTTTACTGATTTGATAAAATTCTCATGATTTCAGTTGCAGAGACTTTCAACCGATTTTCATTCTATATAGAATATGAGCAATATTAAGTTTTTCATCTTGTTCCTAATACCGAGTGATTAAGCGAATATTCAATAAGTTTCTATTTCTTTATCCCAGTCCATCGCTTTATAATTGATTGAATCTTCGTCCTCTAGCAATCTCTTAGTTTATTATATTTAATTTCTTATTTAATCCGCTAATGTAACAATATCTTTAATTTATACTATTAAAACAAATTATTTTTATTGACCATCTTCAAACATATAATTCTTTCTACTTTTCATTATGTACACATTACATTCATACATAAGAAAATATTTATATGGTTGATAAAATTACTATTATTTATTGTAAAAAAAAAAATAAAAAAGAAAATCATATATTAATGGATTTGAAAATGCGAATGTTCTCATTAAATTTAAATTTAAATTTAAATTAAAGAATATTTTAATATAATTAAATGCACGTATGGTAATATGCTTTTTTAGTATAACAAAGTATTGCAAAATATATTTTTGATATTTATTTTTATTGGATTTAAATAATTAAAATAATTGACATTATAACATTTCAAAAATGCAGTGTTTGTCATAGTCGATGGATTATACAAAGACGTCAGTCGCGATCGATGCACAGGCACGTAAGACTTTATAAAATATTTATATAAATACCTGATATAACTGAGTTAACATAAAAAATATTGAGTTCTATGAAAAAACGACATAATTTATGTACATAAATTTTATTTCCACTAGTATAAGAATTTTCTATGTTGCAACGTTTATTTAAATAAAATCTGTATACAAATATCTGAAATTAAATTTGATTGTGCAGTAACCTGCCGGTCTCTTTATAATAAACAATAAATTATATTTTATGACAAAATTTTAATGATTTTAGTTTATTAGACTTTCATAAATGACAGTTTATGCCAAATGCCAAATACATAATGCATGTTTAATGTTAATGAAGTTATATTAAAATTGATATTTTCAAATATCTATAGCTTAGATTGTTAATTAACTTACATTTCGACCCATCGTTTAACATACAGTCATGGAAATAAAGGGAATGAAATACGGTAAACAATAACATTCTTCACTAGCCCCTTTTTTACTCTTCGATAAAAGAAATTAATTAGGCCGTATCTCGCAAACAGGCCATTCGCAAACTTACCTTCGATACCTTGATCGTTGACAAATTATTTTTCATTATCGTTCCGACCACGCACGTTTAAATCTAAAAGTGTACAGGAAAAAGTTGCGAAACACTCGAACCTTAAGGCGGAAATGTCACACCTCTTTTCCAGCGACCGACGATATTTATACTCTCTAGCGGCATAACTGTTATCTCATAAAATGATATGTGGAAAATAGCAGATGTTGTTTGCACGAGCTTGCAGACCTCAGTCTTGAGGTTGATGGGTGCGCTGATTATTTTCGTCTAGTGTACTCTCGAAAGCGTTCTGGTAATTTCCGTGCCGCCTGCTTTACACTCGCACAGGCGCTCTTTTATTATTATGTATTTTCAAATTGTAGTTCTGAAAACTTGTCAACATACCGGCCATTCATCAGCCAATAATAAATTTAACATTAAATATATTCAATAATATTTTAATTAAACTTTATTAATACTTATTCCGTATGCAAAATTACTTTAATCTAGTACGTACTTCATTTTGAATATTAAAAATCTTGATTTTACATTAAATAAAAAATGAAATTAGTTCAAATACTAGAAATTTTATTCGTTTTTATATATTGTAAACCTAAGGACTTTTGATTATAAATAAAACGTTCTTTTCTTATCAAACTTTAATAAGACATTAAAATTTTAATCAACGGATTCACTTAACCGTCATATAATTGAAATTGTACATTGGGAAATTTAACTAAAATGGTAGAATAAAATTACTTTATGTATATATATATGTGTGTGTCAGAAGTTTTAAACGTGATGGTAACGTAACGGACAATTTTTCTATAATGTATTGAAGCGTATTATATAAACGATTTTATGTTTTCAGTAAATGCATCGAATATTTTAAAATAATATGAATGATATATATATCGAATATATATAGTAATCACAATATATAAATGGAATTTAAAGAAAGGCCTTGTTGGAATGACATTGATTTTAGTTAAATCTCGTGGATAAATCCATTATCCAGTATTGAAATGAAACATCGATCTGAGAACTGAAAAGTGTTAAACGCTGCTAGTAAATTGAATTGCTTTATCGAAATTGAAAATCAGGCAGACGGACAATCTTGGACGCGCTATTCCGGCTCTTTTGAACAACAAATGCAGTCGAAGATGCATTAGTTATCCTGCGATTACTGTCGGTCTTGTATAGATGATCGCTCGCAGCGAAATCTGACAGATAGAGGTGGCTAGAGCTTAGCTAAACGGGTGGTTTGGCGAGTATCGAACGGAAAAGGTATGGGAAGAGGAAGAGGGAGAAGGTACAGCGAGTACATCGCCCTTGGTGTGTGGCAAATCCGGTTTTGCAGGTAGGAAAAATCGGAGATTCGCAGGAAGGCTCAAGAACTTGTGGCTATGCAATGGGGAAAGAATCGGAAACGGGAGGCAGCCGATGTACGTAAGTAAGGTTTCTCCCATGGGTATATAAAGCAAGGCTTCCTTATAATCTCGAAAGAAGAGTACTGCCTGGAATTCTTTGAAACGCAACAATGAAATCGCTCATTCGATAGTGGAAAATATTTATAAATTATAAGTTATAAATGGCGTTTATAAAATTTTTCGCTTCTTCTAAATTACTCTCGCGTTAAATACTCTCGCGCCTCTCCCTCAAGGACTTCGATCTAAAATCTAATTAGATTATGGCGCCCGATGAAAATTTATATACGTAGCAATAATTAACCTCTAGTTATTCAGCACTACTCTGGTATAAATTAGTTAATTTATTCGCTTGAATATTGAAGTACTCGATAATGGCATCCTAGATTATCCGATCACGTATTCGATCAGTGTAGAAGACGGTCCGACGGTCTACTAAAGAAACTGATAAGGAAAAATAATGTCTGAAACAACGCTTTAATATTATAACATGAAATTTCAATTATTTTTAATAATTTGATGCACGCTAGTCTAATTGATTATGCACTTCATTGTAAGACTCAACTATTCGGAAACATTCATATCAAGCTTTTATATATATTTTTCATTTCTTATTATGATAGGAAAGTAATAAAATCCATTTTAAACAAATTTATTATGCTATTTTGTAAAGAAATTTTTTATAGTATGCAAATAATTATATGTATATATATATGTATATATAATATTATCGATGATATTATACTTTTAAGATTTGTAGGTAATGCTTTATAAAATCGATATTTTATAATGTTAAGAATATTAAATATACAAGTGCGTTAGCAATGACTTTTTTAAATTCAATTTCATAAAAATATTAATATAATATATAAATGGTTTTTTATCCATGTTATAACGAATATTGTATTAATGAAGATACTTAATTTAAAAAATTTAATTAAAATGTATTATCATTAATACAAATGTGGTTGAAAGAAATACCTGAGGGAATATGTCAATTATAATGTATCAATAGCAAATAGGAATTAAAATTACAAAAGAGAAAATATTTAATAGTTTCTATATCAGAAAATGTCTTTTAGGGTTAATAAAACCATATACCCGTTAATTATAAGTCATATTTCTGTATTTGCGGAACTTCTCAGCTCGTTATGACTCATACATATATATATGAATTATAATATTTTTACTCTATGGCCCAGACAAACAGTTTTGAATTTTTATTTTTTGTCAGGGCTTTTATATTCTTTGTCCTCGCACAACTCAGTATTGTCAAGTCTCGAAAGCTTTTCCCATGGTGACTTTAAATGTAAGATGAAATCGATCAAATGTAGTTTTCTCGTCCTCGGTTATCTATTATTAATTCTTACGTGAACGGGGAACCTTAGCGATCCGTATTCGGGGTCCTGCACCTAGGGATAGGTTCGTACCGAAGGTGGAGGTGGGCGACTGTATCATCACTGCCGCCACCGACATCACTATCAACTTGGGCAGGCAGCAGCAGGAGCACACTGCCACGACCATAGGCAACATTAGCTTCGGCGCCACTCTTTCCCTTTCAACCAAAGGCATAAGGAAGAGTGCGTGTTAGCTTATCGACCTCTTTCTTAATGTATATTTCTGTTGATACCTACGGTAACCCTGGGCGACGAGGCCCCGTTATACCTTGGTCGACCAATTGCAACCGGCTCGGTGTCCGTCTATGGTAGCCAATAGCTTTCAGCTGGCCTCGCGGGTCTATGATTGGGCGATCCAGGGGATAAGAGACCAGTTCGAGGACACCTGACCGACACAATCCCGAGTGGTTTGTGACAGTGCGCGTCGTCCTCCACCGCTTCCTCGCGTTCTGGCCTATGACGATCGAACTCACTCAATAACGTGAGGCATCCTCAAACGTCGATGGAATACTTCTCACCAGGAAGGTCGACGACCATGAACGGTTGCCTTGGTCTTGCCATCACCATCTGTATGTATATCATCTTGTTCCTCCGACACGGTATACCTTGAACAAAGCAGTTTTTCGTTCCCTTTTATTCGGAAGGATTAATAATGAGACAAATAAAGATCTCCGAATTGGCATTGTTGCTGTAAATTAATAATATAAATATCGCCATAAAAATTATGACTAAGCAACTGACAAACGGAGCTCATGTTCGGAGTGGAGCACCGAAGCTAACCGAAACTCTATATCTCTCAGTAACCTTTTACCTTTCCTTATTCTATTAGTTCGATAAATTGGCTTACCTCCGATAATCGTTTATCCATAACATTTACTACCAGAGGACTTGAAACTTTTTTTGTCCAAACAAGTAAAGGATAGTTTATTTTAAAGGAAACTTATTCAGAAAGACTTATCTTACATAGAAATTTTCTTTAACTTTTACTAATTATTAATTTACGTCATTTTAATTTTTTTCAGTCAAATATTATATTTTATTTTTAAGCATCTTTGTATATTTCTCTATTTTTAGCTGGAATACATATTATAAGTATAACAATATTCATCCGCAACCCGTCGAGGGGATGGAAAGATACATTATCTATATAATACTGATTTCGAATCAAAAGGATAGGCAAGCTATTATTGGCTTTTTATACCTAAAATAGCTTTAATGTTTTTACTTCTAGTAAAACGTTCTGTATTATTTACATGCCCAACAATGAAACTTCTATTTTATTTTAAACTCTACACAACAGCATATGAGCGAACAGAGTTTAATTGCCGGATAAGATGAACGATAAGTATTTTAGTTCTCACAAGTGATATAGTATCGTGTAAGCACCGGAAATTTCCAATGGTCGTTTGAACAAATTCAAGACGTGTTTGAATATGTTAGATAGCTCTGAACTTAACGTAAATGGCAACGACTAATCAGTTTTTAGATGTTTCATAGGAAAAAGAAAAATATTTATGTTGCATGAAGCCGTTATTTTATAATTATCGTAACTATAAGTGCTTTTCGTATTAAAAACTCGCTAGCTAAAATGTACTGGATAGAATCCAGTTTATTTAAGAACAACAACAGCAATAATAATAATAATAATAATAACAACAATACTAGTAGTAGCGGTACATATAATATTGTTTGTAAATCAAAAAATATTTTTTCATATGCAGTTGTTTATTACCATTTGCTTGTGGGCACATTTAAAATTTGTAAATACGTATATGTACATATATGTACAATATTCTTTGATAAGATGGCGAAAATTTCAATTTACAGCATCGAATAAATGTTACGATGTAACTTAAAAGTGCGTAAACAATTTTTTCTTTTTCTGTTACAGAAATCTGTTAGCCAATAATTCTGCCAGACGTTTTATAAATATTCAAAAGACAACTAAGTGGTAAGTATTTTTCAAAATTACTAAATAACTCCAATTCCAAGAAAAAATAATTTAGACTATCTGCAGGCTAGTCGGTTTCTTCCACTTATTCAATGATAAAATACTATATTTCTTTTTTAGGTAAAATTTATTTTATTGAAAAAAATATCAACATGTTTAGTTTTTCAATTTCACTTCTTTATATTTATGTTTAAATGGGTTTACTTAAACGTAATCATTAATAAAGTCTTATAATATAAAAATATGTTAATTGATATTTTATACTAAAATACTTTTCAATTTACCTTTTATAAGTAATTTTAAATTTGATTTATAATCTTTTCACTTCGATAAATTCTATTACTAAATTCTACTAGGAAAATTTGAAATGATTTAATGATTCTCAATAACCTATGATATTTGTATAAATTTATTTATGAGCTTTCATTTTCATTATTCTTATTAATTAATCTAATGGCATGATTTAATCAATAGAATTATAATCAATAAATTATATAGTGTAATTACAACATGCCAACAAGCTAGGGCGACCATTTTAAATTTAATACATTTTTCTATTAAAAGTTACTTTCCATTTGAATCAGGAAAACATTATCTTGTATGGAACGATATTAAAAACTTACTACGTATTAAACTTGATCTTAGCATTTCTACAGCGTAAATCTAATTCATTGTAAATGTAATCCCAGTATTATATATTTAAAAAGCTCTTTAACTTTGTGCAATATAATATATACTTATAACTTATGTTAAATCAAGTCATTTATTTATATGTATTTTAAATATACGAGTATTAATGTAAAAGTGTAAGAATATCATAATAATTTCAGTTAATTAATACTCCTAAAATAATTGTTATTCTGTATTCTATCGGCTTTTTCTTAAAAAAAATTAATTCTTGAGTCGGACTACGAAGTATGTTTTTCGAATATATTTATAAAAACATCGAAAAGTTACAATCATTTTATATTCGCGAATCTGATATCAAAAATATTCAGAATAATAAATCAGTAGAATATCTCGACATTCCTCGCTTTCTTTACATATTCAGAACTTTAAATGCTATTATTTTTCACTCTGTAATTTTTTAAAACTACTTAAAGTATACTTTTTAAGCAATATAATAATTATATTATTCGTTTATCTTGTACTAAAAAATAATTTGAAAATATTGTAGAATCTTTTATTTCTACAAATGCATGAACTATATTAATATTAATATGTAATTTAATTATAAATAATGGAACTTTTTAATAACTGAAAACTTATAATAATGTATTCAGTATGATGTAAATTAGTGAGGTTAAAGAAGAGGAAAAATTCGATGTTCATTATTTCTTTGAAAATTATCAAAATAAAAAATTGTGTAATTAAATGTAAAATACAGATGAAGGTTAAATAAAAATTTTGTCGATAACTCAATTATTAAAAGGCGTGTCCGTTCCTAAACATAATTTCGAACGGGTTAAGTATCATAAAATATTTTTAAATCTCCAGTGACTAGAAGCACGTTTTCGGAGCAAAACATTCACAAAACTTGGCATTACAGTTGAACTCGAGCCAAATCATTAAATGCCGTAACAATTATACGTGTAAGACGTATGTATTACTCTTTTGAGTAAAATGATTGATTGGAATGTTTGAAATCTATGAAAGTTTAAAGGGTGGGCATGAATTTACTATTTTTTTTCAACTACCGTTTTCGGCATAAATATAATAAATTGTATTTAAAAGTTACTCGATGACGATTAAGGAGTTATGTCAAGTAAGTTTGTCAAACGACACACTACTTTGGTGTTCCTTAACGTCTTTTGTCTATTTGTTTTTCTCTAACAGTGTCTTCCTTTCTCTCATTCTCTAACATACCAATGCATATGGAGCCTCATGACGCATCACACGCATTATCTATTTTCACCTTTATGTTATATCTATTTTATTTTTTTATTTTCGGCAGAAGCATACAATTGAATTATCAAATACAAACTATGTAGATAACTATATAACAGATAGTTTAAAGACTATGGTATTTTAACTGTCTCTTGTAAAATTCTGAAGAGAGTGCACTTAACTATAATTTAAAAAAAATTTTTTATTCATTTTAATCGATAATTGAATCAGTTTCTATTTCTGCTAACTACTAAGAAATTGCGAAATAGATTTCTATTAAAGTTACGATTGTCATATATACGTTCTGCAATTTAGGAATAAATCTTAAGAATATATATATATATATATATATACGTAGATATAATAATGTCAATACATTATATTATATAAGATTTTAATTTAAAAGAATAATATCTAGATAATAATGAGATATTAGAATCAAATAATTTTCCGAATCAAATAATTTTCCTTGGTATATATTGTTGCGTTAAAAGATCTTGTATTACATTAATATTATTGATAACAGTTTTATGTAATCTAACTTTTAAAGTTTTAATCAATTCCAATAATAAAACTTAGATTTCCTAATAAATACAGATATTTGTATCGGTATGTATCAAAGGTATAAAAGGTTTTGTGTAATAAATGGCTTTATATTGCCTACGTAAGTGTGATATTAAACAAAAAATTTTATGATTACTAGCTGGAGAATCGCCCTGCAAAATTAAAATGTATATGCATGTGCATGTCTTGAGTTTTGTCATGAAGTACAGTAAGAAAAGCCAGAGTGCAAGATTACACTCGAGGCCAGATAAGAAATTTTGATTAAGAGTCGTGGACCTACAAAGTACTGATTAAAGAGCTTTTTACTTTTTTGAAATCACTAATAAATCAGGATGCGGTTAGCAACAAGATAAGGCAGGTACTGTTACCGAATGCACTAAAATTTATAAAATAAACTATAATATTAGTACAGGAGTATTTATAAAATAAATAATACTATTTGAGCTATGTTATTATACGATAATAATGAAATTTTTCTATTAATTTTTTTTTAATTTAACATATTTTTCTAACAATCTTATTGATTGCTGTTAACTTCGCTATAATAATAGGAATTATAAATAGGCAGTATTTTCGAGATATCGAGAAGCTATTCAAACACCAAATGAACTTTATAATACAATTTTTTCTAAGGTAAAAAAAACGTCTTCGTTTACAAAGTCAAATAAAAATAATGTGTCACCTTCCTATATTATTATTATTATTATTATTATTTATTATTATTATTATTATTATTTATTATTATTATTATTATTATTATTAATTAGAAAATGAGAAGACATTAATTCTAAAGATAATGGTTCAAATTTTTTGTTCTACTAGTATTAAATGTTGCAGCAAAAAATTATATCCATTAGCTTTAATTAAGTAATGTATAAATATAAATAAAAATTGTTTTTACAAATATTTCAATAATAGTTTTAATATTATTATAGAAATTGTTCCCCTCGTAAGCTAAATTATAAAATCTCACAACTTTCAATATTATTTTTATATTCTTATAAATTTAATCGCGTTACCTTAATAGAACCCAATTTTTTTTTACTGCGTTTAAAATTACTTGTAACTTTGAGTATTGACTTTAAATTTTATTAGCCGGAACAGTTGAAGAAATAATAGAGAAGAGGTCCCACTCGAAACAAAATTACCAATTATTTAATAAATAAATTGCTAGACTCTATTAGCCAACAATTATATTATAGTCTAAGCGTAGCAGCGTCAATTACTCATCGCTTAGTCAGTGTACATGATCGAAGAAAGTAAGTTTAACGTATTGTATGTTGCTTGAGTGCAGGAGCGATCCACTCGAACTTCCTTAAACTTATAAAAAACTTCTCGCAACTTTCTCTAGAGTTCGTTTTTAACTTTAGGTGTTATAGAAATTTGTTTTTGATTTCGTAATGACGCTTTAACGATTCTACTTACTTGCAATTCACATTTCTAAACAACAATCTGACTTCTTCCTACAAAACATTTAAGATCTATAACTTCTCTCGAGACAATAAGACAAAGAAATCTTAAGTAAAGCTTGCAATACACAGACCTATTTCACAAAATTGTGTATAAATCGAATTTCATTGATTTTTCAATCACAGACGATTAATAAAAAACGAACACTCGTTTTTTATTAATTGAAGCTCACATACTTTTAACGATTACTGTTTAGATTTAACATACCTAGAAAGTCATGGTTTTGATGCACCTGACCTTTACACCAGACTTGGATATTGACTAAAACGAAGGTAAATTTATTCTTGTCAGTGAACAAATGATTTAATTTCAGAGCCATATATACTCTACTTATCTCGAGGGCCAAAGTTCTTATACTTAAGAATCCCATTTCGAAGAAAAGAATACTTGTGGAATACCAGTGGGTTGTGTGACGATTTTATTACCGATCGTATTAAAATTAAACTAATATGATTTAATATACAATTCGGAACATAGAAATGCAGATGCGCGAAGCGTAACTAAATCCTTGCTCCCCCTCTTACCTCTTATATTCTCACTCGCAATTTTTTTTCTATTTGTTCTTCATTTTTTCATCATAAAAAAATAAGGTTCGTCCTACTCTATTGCATTGTCTTTATTTACACGACAGTTAACTATTAAGCAATGATTGGCTATTAGCGTTTTTGTAGTTAATTATACGCATAGCGTGTATTGTTTACACGCACAATTCTGTTTAATTAAGATTAGCAAATACGCATGCGATGTATCGTCAATTATGCCTCTGAGAATCGCTTTACTTTTCTTCAACAAGAATCCTTACGAGAGCGTGCATTTTTATATTATTTTATCGTTTTTTTCGATGTCGTTGATTAATAATTATGAAAGCTATAGCTGATAAATTATAAGCTAAACATAAAATGCGTGCTCACTCAACTTGTAAATATCATATTTCATAATTTTATTTATGTATGCAGCTCTTTGCATTATACATATTAATATACATTTACTCGTAAAATTAATAGTTGAAGATTTCCATAAGTACATAATCAAACTACCATGCGGTTTTTACAATTTTAATATCTATGTAAACGTATAAGTCGTACAATACTATTAAACGTCCTGTATATAAATGATTTTAAAATCTTTTGTTAACTGTTGTTAATGACCTTTACGTAAAGCGAATACATTTATTTCGAAGGATCAATTATTGAAAATTTCGATAAGTTAAGGATATTAAGATTAAAAAATAGTAGCGAATACAGAGAGTACAGAGCTGTGGTCGTGTATTTACAATTGCTAGCATTATGTGCAATACGAAGGTATTGTATATAATAGCTCATTCGTACAATAGTAAAGCCACATGTTTATATACGGTGCTTTCCGAGTTTGCCTGTCATCACACTATTATTCGTTTTGTGAAAACCTTAATTCACCTCCTGCTCCTTCGCCCCTCCTTTTCCGTTCAGACGCATAACCAAGCGTTCCTTTAACGCAGATCTTTAAATACTCTTGGCTAAAGCCTCAACTTCGAAATATCGGAACCAAGAGTAATCGGCTCTCGTCTTGCTAGTTGAACTATCCTTTACTCGACTCATTTCAAGTTTAAGTAATTTGAAAATTAAATGAAACATCAAATATCGTCAAATATTTGCATACTCACTATACATGTGAATAATAATAATAATTATAATAATATATTTATTTTATTTAATATTGAAAGACTCGGTTAGTACGTCGTTGAAGTACCGTACAAAGTAATTTATTCGAAAAAATTATTATTGAAAGAAACGTGGTGTAATCAATCTCGCGGATACTTGATTTTTATGTAACTAATGTTTCACAAATTCGTTTAGCTGTTTGCAGAAGATGGAAGTGTGAATAAGCGAGCTGGAGGCAAACATATTACGAAGATGAAATGAATATGTTAAGAAGTACTGTTTAATGCACCGACAAAGAAACTGAGCGAAGTTAGGCACGGAATATTTAAAAGTTCTCGTATTACGTATTCGATTTAGCTGCATTTTCCATATCAGTAGTGAGCTTCTGTTTTTTCCTGATACCATATGCCGTGCTTACCTTACTTCTGGAAATATCCTGGGCCGAGCTCGCGGCATACTTTCACGTTGAATAGAGCTTATGCGTCGTGATTGTGCATACTAGAAGAAAACTGGGTACGATTCTTATCTACTCTCTCGCTCATTGTTAAGCCCGCTACTGCTTCTTTAGCGATTCTGGTTTAAAACGTATGAACGACTCGACAGAAAAATAAAATGCCTAAACAATATAATGACATCTGAGGACGGGGTGCTCGAGACTCAATTTTTTATCAAACGAAGAGAAAAATCTTTACCGACAGCCACGTGCATCACGAGATACGAGTTACGAGTACGCATAAGAGAAGCTTCAAGAAGATTAGATTAGTGATCGGAAGTTTTTGAAACATTTATTTATCATCGTACTCCCTCTAACTCGAGAGTTCGATGCTTCTCTATTCACTAAGAATGCTTTTAAATTGAAAATGTACGGAGTGTCGAAGTCGAGTGTGCATTAGGATAATCTTAGCAAGAGACAAATTCTTTCCACGCGATCAAAATTTATAATTTCCACGACGGTTTAACAGTTCTAAGGGTAATTGCTTTTAAAAAAAGTCGCCATTTCGAAGTTCAAGTGAACATCTCGACCCGTGAGTATCTGGAATTGATATGTGGTAGAAGAAAAAATCTCAGATACTTAAGCAACAATTCGGCAGTTTCAACGAGTCGAAACAATCATGATTGTTATATAAATATAAATTATATATATATATTATTTCGAGACGATGACCTTGTCTTGATTAATACATAATGCGAAATCTAAATTTCTAAGTAAAAATCATGTAACGCTTACCTAATCCTATATTATATAAAATAGCCTGTAATGCACATACTTAAATGGCGCAATAAGAATGCAAAGTTTCGCATTGTAAACAATCCAAAATACTTGAAAACGCTATCTTGATAAGCTGTTGTTGGCGCGAGCTAATAATAAAATGCATGGAGATGCAAGAGAAAGGTATGCGCTTGTGCGAACAATCGATGGGAAAATGAACTTCAGATAATCTATTATGAAAGATGAATCTTCTCGAGTGACCCGAATAACAATTTTAGAAATTTCTTCTCGGGAGTACAATCAGCAAAGTTCAGAGAAAGATCACAGTTTTAATGTTAATTTCACAGAAAACAGAAGCTTAACAACTGAAAACTCAAGTGAATAATAAGGCTATGTGCTTACATGCAGACTTGAATAAGCTTGCAATTCAGCTTCTACACTTAGATTATTTTCAAATAAAATTTTCTAAATAATTATTTCATAGAAATTTATCCCTGCCATATCTTATATTTAATATTTTCAGCAATAAAATGCCGTTGTCTTGTTAACAATCCAATATCATACATTTAACCATTTACCAAATTTAATTAATTAAACCAATTTTTTTTCGTTACATTTATTTATATTTACATGTTATTTTTTATTTATGACTGGATTTTATCATTTAGTTTAATATATGGTGAACTTAAATTCTACACACACACAATGATGATTTACTGACACAAAGTTACTATAGATTGGTTCGGTTCAAGGTAGGGATTGAAAAAGAAGTTCTTAACCCTTTTAAATCATTCTGATAATTGCTATAAACTTTTTACTAACTGCCTCTTTTGTAATAGTTTCTCTCTCTCTCTCTCTCTCTCTCTCTCTCTCTCTCTCTCTCTCTCTCTCTCTCTCTCTCTCTCTCTCTGTCCTCGATATCCACAATGTAAATCTAATTTAAATATATTTTAGTACTATTTATCATAATATGATGAATAATAAGTTCATTGGAACTAAATTGAATTAAGCGATTTATTTGAATTTTATTTGAGAAAAATTTAATGTTAATTGAAATAACATATACTTTATCCATGTTTGATATATTTTAAGCTTCGTAGTATAAAATATATTGCTTTTGAGAAAATAATTAGATCCCACAAGACTGTAATATAAACAAGTGCGAATCAAATAATAATAACATGATAAATGATTTTGAATATACTATTGTTTAAAAATATTAGAAAAAAAACTAATATCACGAATGAGTACTAAGTTTGAGTGGACTGTTGCTAATGAAGTATAAAAATTAAAATTATTAGAATTACATATTGAAATTTTAACATATTTTTGGCGTATTTTAAATGTTTATTATTAAAAATATTAATATTTAATTTCCAATTAAATTTCAATAAAATATTAATAAAATTTAAAAGGTTATAATTTAGATTTACTTTTTAATTAATAAGTATGTAATAACCTTTTTTTTTATAAAAAACTTAATTTTTATTATTTTCATAAATAAAATCAATGCATTACAGACCCGTAATTTATACAGTATTTTGGAAAAGTAAATTTTTTATAAATAAATTTTTATACAATTGAATTTTAAATTTAAATACAATGTTTAAAAAGATGTATCACATCATATTTTTTAAATAAAATTTATTAATTAAGAATATATTTTATAGTTGAACAATAAGAACTACACAACAATTAGGTAGATTTAAATATAAAATATATTCAGAGCTTAAAATATATTTCTCAACAACTAATAATAATAAAAAATAAGATAAGAAACAATGAAAGAATTGGTATAGTAGTGGCTATTAGATTAAAAAAAATTAACGAGTATGTAGTAATTGAAATAGCGTATTACTTGTACAAAGTAAATAAAAATAAAAATAGAGCGAGAGAGAGTGAGAGAAATTTATATAAAAGTATATCACATAGAATATGTAATTATTATTGGTTGTATATTTATGTAAATATATATATATGACAAAATTTTAAATAAAACATAGAAAGCAAAACAACGATATTTATGTGAATTGAAAATTCTATTAATGGTTGAGGAAAAGTCTTAAACAAGCTTATCAATATTTTACAAACGTGTTAAGAATATATCAAAAATATGTACAAGATAATATAAAAATAACTAATATTTCATTTCATGTGCAAAGAGAATTCGAATAATATTATTACTGAAAATTAATTACTCAATTTGCTTTTCTAATTCAATTTTTTTGAATTAAGGTATTTTATATTATTTCTATAAATTATTAGTCCGCATGACCGATTCTTGTTAACTGTAATTAAAGAAGATTTATTGAATTTATTTATATCCGAAAAATATAAGTAGATCAATACTTGATTCAAGACATATCACGCCTACCATATAGTATATCTAGAATTTATTTTTTACATGTAGTTTTACCGACAAAAATCTAATTGCAGAATTTTTAATAATATGCGTTATCATATTATAAATGTACATTTCATTTGAAGGAAATAATAATTGAAAACTATAAATTATTCAATTGTTTAAACAACAGACAAAAATGAGAAGAACATTTATACTATACAGAGTATATAATCTATTTTTACATCCATATAGAATTCATTTAAAAATATTAGTTAGCTAGAGAGATAATTAAGTCCATAAAGAAAAGTTTTCTCTAAACTTGCTTGAAATTATATTTTTGGGGGTGTCCTGATCATATTACACATATAAATCAAGCATCATATATTTCAAAGGCTAAAGTTTAATACATTCGATATAAATTGAAGTAAATATTTAAGGCTTAGTAAAAAAAATTAAATTAAAATAAATATCTTAGATAGGAAAGTTTTGTATGTCCGTATCTTGTTGATTTTTATAAAATGGCAAGTGAAAATAATGAAGGGGATGTCTGAAATTATTAAAAGTAAAAAAGATGGTGTAGTGATACACTAAGGCAGTGGATATAGGGATAACTCGATGAAGGTAAAGATAGTGCGGCGAGCGAAAGACGAAAGTGTCCAGGAAATTGAGAATGTACTACGAAGGGTTGGGAACGGAGGGAGTGGCGGAGTACGGTGATCTTCGGGGGGTTCGTGCGCAGGCGCGTTAACCCCATAGAACTACTAGGGCTGAATTCCACGAAGTGAGTTTAGTATGCAGCCGACTATCGCTTGATCAATATATGTAGAGCGGCGGGATATCGTGGATAGCGTAAGGTCGCCTCGGACGTCGTACCAAAGGAGACAGTGTCAGTAGTTAGTGTGCGCCGAGTCAATCCTGTCGAATCAGGTCGAGTAAGGCTCTTCTTGGATCACGTCGCGCGAGAAAATACGTAGCAGTTCATCAAGTGAAAATCCGTGCAATCCGATCCCAAAGTCCTGCGGAGTCACTGATCACCCGCTCGCGTTCAGCCTGAGCTCAATGCATAATAATTGTTAAGAATATTACGTCAATATGCGGCTCTCCCGAGGGATTCTATTATAGCCGTATGTATACACGCTCCATTGGTATACTCTGCTTGAAATACCTCGGGCTTTGCGAAACCTCCCGATCTAACAAATCTTTTCTCAGCTATAATTCATCTTTACCCCTGCGTACCTCGGCCTCCTTATTCTCACCTTTTAATTATTATTTAATAAGCAAGGCGCACTGCTGCATGCTAAGGCTTGGCTATACATATGCTCGATGCTTTGCAGGAGTGAAAAAAGCATATATATTAAGCAAGCAAATACACTCACAGAATTTAATTATCGGCTATAAATATATCATCCTATGCGTCAATTTTAACATTAAAATTTATACAATTTCTTTAAATAATTAAAATATTATATTTCTTTTAATCAAAATTAAAACCTTCAAATCCATATATTAAATAAGAGTTACTATTCTCGGCTATATAGTTAACTCTCTTACTTTTTCAAATTCATTAATTTAAGCTACTTGAGCGATTATACCTCTATATTATTTTAAATGAAATATAAATCGATTATATTATGAAATCTAAACTTTTTCGAGCAGCCGCGAATAATGTAACAGAGGAAAAAAAAAGAAACATACTAATTTAGTCAATTAAACATTTTTTCGTTATAATAAGTTGCTCTTGCGGTAAATACTAATGGATCGATATTAGTTGAGTCATTGTGGGGAGAAGGAACGCTAGTTGCCACTTCATTTTTCATCATTTGAAAGCAATATTTGAAATCAATAATTCACCTCAGAATGTAGAAATAACTACCACAACATTATTTATTAAACAATTAACATTATGTTTATTAGAATGCTATTTTTTGTTTATTTTTAACTCTCCACTAACGTATTTGATAACTTTAAACATCATAATTACTTTAATGATTTTCTACTCAATTAACTAAATTATTTCACGACAAATTTTACTTTATTATTGTAAAACAGTTTTATTCGGAAGTATAAATATATTGTTTGAACTGCGATTCGTCAATTTAATGTGCATTTTGCTCTTTATGATTACCTCGACTTTAATATATTTGTTTATGTGAAATAATTTTCTGTTTTTCTAAGTAATATCCTGTAAGAAATGTAAAAGTAGATTAATAGTAAATAAATATTGATCTATTTTTAATTTACACAATTTCTAAATCGAGAATACCTTTTTTTCCATGTTAGGTTAACGAGTTTAGTTTTTAATGACAATGTCAACGATATTTCACAGTTATAGGTAATAATGCAATATTAATTCTGATTATTTTGCTTTTATTTTGTTCGAATTAATTTGTTAATAAAAAAATATATTATATTTTTATATTTTATAAGTAATCTATATTTTCTCATTGAATTTCATTTACTATTATTTTGTATTAATATTTAATTAATAAAATAAAGTGTCAGAATGAATGAATATGTCAGTTATTTAAAGGAATAAGAGAAAAATTTTTTAAAAATTTAAAATAAGTTCATGAATAACAGTCAATAAAATTTTATCTTATATAGAAATACTTGATCTTTGTAAAGTTATTATACAGCAGCTAATAAAATTTCAGTCGTGAATTTCTGATATAATCATTTAATAGCAATGGTATTTTAATAATACAGGATTTTAAATATTGAACGGAAGTTGCGTCCCGTTATTTGAAAGGTAGCAAGTTAAAAATTGTCTTACAGGCAGGCTTAAAAAATTTAACCGAAAGTTCAAAGTATTTATGAAACAATGGGTGAAATGTAACATTGATATTTTTTTTTAACCATTTTTATAGGGACTTCATTTCTAACTCGGAAGTATTTAATTCTTCTTATTAATGGAAATAGAATTTTCGCTTGCACATTTTACGCTGTTATTCAAAATAGCAGCCTTTGAATTGAAAATATGTTCTTCTAAAAAGCAAGTAGACAAACTCACATGGAATAAGCCAAAAAATTATAAAATTTAAAAAAACCCTAAGAAGGACTAAAATTACTTTTTATTACTTGATTTTAATATTTTTAGTGGTTTCTGTGAAAATATGTCTTGTACGATCGAGTAATTTATAATTAGAAATTACTTATCGAATAAGAAATATTTTTTGTAAGTAAATCGTAATTAGATTCGGGTTCGATTCGCCAAGATTGGCATTATTATTATTAATATTAATTACTATTATTATTATTAATTATTATTATTAATTAAGTGTCGACCGCTCTGCAATCCAATATTCAGTTAAATTTTAAAAATATACAGATTTTTCGACCAGTAACATTTTATTTGCTGTTGTTGATTACTATAATTCAAAGTTGCTTCAACGACTGCAAGCATTTTATAATTAAATATATGTTGATGCTTTCATGCTTTCTGATAACGAGTTCGTAAAAACTTAGTAAAAGAAAAAGCATTGTTTTAATCCTAGAGTGTTTATTTAGATGAATTAAATTATAAAATATATGCTGCTGCGATGAGAGTGAGAGTCGTTGAGAGTGTTTGAGTCCCTGCAGAAATTTTAAAATGATCGGCATCCGAAATGATCAGATCCAAAATGATCAGAAAATCCTTACGATCCCCTCCCTCCGTCTCGCCCCCATCTTTATTATTTTTATACAAACATTTTCTCTCACCTTGTTTCTAATGCAAAATTATTATAAAATAGAAATTTTTTAAATCAGGGATTATTCTTTTCTGGTTCCATATTACATTATCGGCTACTGTAGTATTTTATCTTATTTTTTTCTCTTTACTATTCATTCATGTAGATTTATAAATTTTCAAAATCCAACTGTAACTTTGCAATGTACAAAATTAAGTTTTTACAAGATTAAACCGTGAGTGAATATTTTATATGAATATAAAATGGTCGTTATCTGGAAAATAAAAGTTCTGTCTTGTGCGTATGAAATTTGAATGAATTACACGTGCACATCACATAGAAGGATTAGGTATGGCTTAGCTTATTCCAAAAGACTTACATTCTCTGCCGAATCAAAAAAGCAAATATATGAGGCATTCATCAGTTATAAATATTGAATGAAAAATCGCTGGTAGAGACTTTAAAGAAGGTTCGAGGTAATTTCTATAAATTAAACAATCTTGAAAATCAAAATAAAACAATGTAAAAATAAGTATAAGTCACGAGTGTTGGATAAAGTAATGAAGGCTTGTGACAACCGATCATCGAAACGAGTTTGCAATTAAACATTATGATAAAATATTCGATATATAAGATATGAAGTAAATTTATAATAAATTTGAAATACCTAAGGCGAAATGCGATATGAAACTTGTTGATCTGGAAGAGTAATGTTCGGTGTGGAAAAGTCAAATATAGTAAGATCTTGAGGATCGGTGGCCATTCCCAATAACACCCAAGTGCATTAAGTGACAGGTTAAGCAGCATCAATCCAGTCTTGACGGAATTTTTATGCAACGAGTAGTCTCATTGTTCCATCGTGCTTCTGCACGAATGTAAATAAAGTTTCTCTTTCGCGCATTCCACGAGAAAAGAACCGACTAAGCCAGTTATTCTAGATGTATCTTGATCACGCGTATAATCCTTCAATACAGCACCAAATTTGGATAGCCTCAAGACTTTTACGCCGAGAATCTATCCTAACGACTAAATCAAATAAGTACCTCTGGCACAGTTACAGCGCATTTAGAAAAGAAACTTTTCTTCTTTTATTATATAAAATGTTTAGCATATATGCAATTATAAACTTGAGGGTACAAGAGCAATTTAGCTCTGGTTATTATAGTTGGATTTCTCCATACAATAATTATACAAATTTTCATTTATCTTTCAAATACACATTGCGTTCTGGCATTCTGCGATTCATGGTTTATTATAAAATTTTTATCTAATTCAAACATTCAACTGATTTCTAAAAAAATTTATTATCTCTCACTTCCTATTAAATACATAAATATATATCTTAGCGAGTATTAAATTTGTTATTTAATCTCGGCAATAATTGATATTGGGTTTACGCTCACCTTCTATTACTAAATAATTGTATTTGTCGTAAATAAATTTTAATTGTATAATTGAATTTTTTTTTCAACACTTCATTAATAATCACCAAACGAAATATGCATGGGAATAAAGTTACAAAATATTCAGACTGAATCATTAGAAATATTTTTCAGAAATTTTATTTTAAAATTTACATAGCTCTGAGCAATAAAGCAAATAATGTATCGGTATGACTTTAATATTCATTTTTTTTATCTATTCTATAAAAAGTAAACGTCGAATGAACTGTTAGTTAATTTTTTAGCAAAGAGGGCTAGAGTTAACACCAGATTCATGACAACATTGTACAAAATCGCATTTATATAACTTAGTAAAGAATAGGAAAAAAGCTTGAAATTTAAATAATATAAATTTCATTATTCAAACATGCTAACCAAGCATGCGTAATATGAAAGGCGTAACTGTTCCATTTCAGCTTGCAAAGATATAAAATTTTTTTATTAAACTAAAACTATTTCTCTCGTTTTCATAACGGTCTTTCCATTTATTCCATTTATTATTAATAGCTTTCAACAAATTATTATCCAAATGTTTATTAGTCTATTTATATAAAAACTTGGTTTATATTGATTTAATTAATAAATATATTGCATTATAAAGAAGATAATTTTAATGTGAACATTCGACCAATACTTATCAATTTATTTGAAAAATGTCGCAATACTTCTTCTTACATTATACATATAAACACTTTTTACATAAATAAGCGGGTCTGGATAAATTTATCTCGCTTCTTAAATAAACCAAGTAACCATTGAGATATAATGAAAAAATAAAAATAAATGTACATTAAAAAGCGAAATCCGCCAGGTATCGAGAATTGGCCAATCACCAAAATAAGAGTCCATTTCGAAATATCTATGATTATCATTTCTGAAGGAATAAGGGGTCAAAAGCGATAAAAGCAATGTCAGTTCATTACTCGAGCAAATGCAGCCCAAACGAGTTGATTAGTTACTCGAATAGAAATATAGCGAGAATCAACCACCTCAGTTCTTACTCAGTTTACGGGTCGTTAGATTAAATAATGAAAACCTTTGTACCTATTTGAAAAGTTTCTATATTTTCATTTTAAAAAGATAAACGACATTGAAATTACTTATTTACGATTATGATTCTTCATCCTTTTAATTGCATTTATTTTTCACAATTTTTACATATATTGTACAATTACATTATCTAGATAATATTTTATATATTAAAATTGATCATAGAAAATAAAACTTAATTAAAAATAAAGTATATTGAAAAATTATATTAAATATTTACTTATTGCGTGTCAATTTATAATAATTATACAAAGTTATCAATGTGTAACAATTAAGATGTATAGTTTTATCAAAGTGCTATTGTTTAATGATGGAAAGAAGTTGGATATTTTAAGAAATAAGCTTTTTTACTCTTGTTTATTTTAGGTATTATTATAATTTTAGAAATGGGTAATTAATTACCTTTTATAATAAAAAAGGAATAAATTCCACTTTATTTTTTTCTACACATCTCCCCTCTACATATTTATTTAATTAAATCACTGATTCTCACATTATCTGCCCTACGGCAATCCTTTACAATATATTTATTTCTCGATTTAGATTATAAAATAAAGGGTTGTAAGTAAAAAAGCAAAAAGCCATTTATTAAGTCTCATGCTTTTACATCTGGACAGTATTTAGGCTCATTATTTTTAAACGTTCTTATCATCCAGATTCAGTCACCAAAATGAGTATCGATTATATTTTAATAATTCTTGAAATATTATCAGCTGCTTAAATGTATAGGAAAAAGAGTCGAGAGATAGATAGATAGAGAGGGGGGGGAGATGGATTTTTCGGTACGAAAAAGGTCTCAGAACAGCCTACGCATGATAAATATTTTTTTCTTTATCAAAATCTATAAATAATTGATTTTCAATTATTTCTATTTTTACATTTTAATATTTGAAAAGAATTTTTATTTGATAGATTACTTAAATGATACTGGAAAACTTAATACTCAATTGTTAAAAATGTTAATATTAGCAATGAAATTGCCAAGTTTCGTTGCATTAAATGATTGTGTTTGTCGATAATGTAGAGTCTATTCTTTATGTTTCTACTTTACAATGCTTTGCGAAAACTGAATAGCTCATGGTTTTATGCTGATATAATGCAATCATATATCGCGTTTATTCATAATTAAGTGTACAAATTAATTGTTTTTTTATTTTTTCAAAAATACTTCGTATTAATAGGTTAATGAGAAATTAATGAGCGTCAGAGCTTAATTATAATTAAAACAGCATTCGAAAGATCAGCGAAAAAGCAAGAACAAACAAAATTTTAATATATTTTTCAAGAGAGAAAAACGGAAAATGAGAAAAACTTTGGTCATTCATTAGAGATATGAGAAGGATATGTGGCAGTCGTGTTTAATCGGAAATGAAGGTAGAGAAGGTTAAAATAATTAAATTAAATAATCTGATGTGGCTATTCGTACATGGGCTTGTTATGCAAAAATAAATAGGAAGAGGACACAGGAGTTTTAGAACGCACGTAAGGAAAAGACGCGGGACTCAGGAGTTGTCTGACTGGATGTAACAGGACATTCACCCCTAATAAGTAGAGTATAGTAAAGTATTGAAGGATATAACCGCGAAAATGCTTGGTGTGGAAGAAGGAGGGAGAAGAGAGTAAACTCCTTGCTATTTGGTACTCAAGGGGCTCTCATCGCCGCGTTCATTGTACCGCACTCGTCTTTCTCTTTTTCCTCTCGCCACTCCGTACTTCCTCGTTCCTCCGCGCTCATTCCTCATATCATTCCTCATCCCTTTTTACGTCAATGCACTCTCGCTCCCTCGAGCTCTTTCTTTCTCTTCTTTCTGTTTGTCGCTACGCTATATTCTCAACTCTCTTTGTCATCATCGCGCCTCTTGTGCTTATCTTTGTCTACCTATGCCCGTTTATTCGGCATCATTTCCTCTGCCTCTTTTTGTCATTCTATCGTTTCATTTAATTCGTCACGCCTCAGTTCCGTATCACCAACTTTGTCCACGCACACGTATTCTTGCACCTTCCCCATCTATCTTATGATGTCTCGATTCCTTTGGCAGCATTGATTCATTATCTTAAATTTCTATTCAGTAGTTGCCTTCAATCACTTTTACTTTATTACATATTGGGTAGAATCAGATTTTCCTTATATTTCTAAGATCAGTCATTTTCTGATAGTCGACAGCGTTTTCAATGAAGTATATAATTATATCTCTTAAAATTATTATACCCAGGTCACTCACATACTCCACTCCTCTTCCTTCTATTCTCTATAATTCTCTTACTATAGACCGTACAATCCGTAGATATCAATTAATTCGATTAGAATACAAGTAGATTAACGAATGCACTACCTTCGATCTAAAATATAAGACTTCAATAATTGCTTGATATCGTCGCAACAACACAACATTGCTTGTATAGAATACTTCTTTGTTAAATCAGATCAGATCGGTTACGATCAATACTCGTTGAAGAAAATCAAAGCTATAATTTCAAAGGGAATATTTATTTTTAAAAAATACTTTGTTGGCAATAAGACGTAATAGCTATTTAAGGTGCTTCTATTTCGAAAAGTATCAAACAGTATAAGTGTATGTGATGAGGCGTTATAAAAATAAGGACAGAAATTCAATTGTATTTATTTGTTGAGAATCTTAGTAAGAACTTTTCGAAAATCTAGCTATCAACGTAAAATATTTTACTTAACTACTCCATCTTTGTCGTACTCAATCGTCCGCTCTTCTCTTCCTTTGCTTGTTCCGCTTTCATGCTTCCATAAGAAGCATCTAAGATTTTTCAATTCCACAAGAGCTAAGAACAGCAGCAGTAGAACGCCAGCGACGACTCCTGTTGTCGCGCTCATCCAAGAGCCTAGTCGAACCTAGCTGCAAAATGTTGATCTCCATCTTGCTCCCCCCTCCCTCTCTTTATTTGCGGGCAGTCCTGGAATGCGCCTCTCCTGCTCCCACTTCGCGTCCTCCTCCTCTTTTTCTTCCTCCTCCTTTTCCTCTCGCGAGTTGGTCGCACGACGCGGCAGTGCAGTGCAACGCTCGACTTGAGAAAGGAAAATCAGGAGGAGAGTGAGGCGATTTCTCGCAAAGAGGAGATCCCCAGTGTCAACGACGAGCTCTTACAGCTGAGAGTCAACGTTCGCGCGCTTCCTAACGCTTACATAAGGACGGGAACCTGTGCTTCTTACTCCCACTTCATATCCGACGAGGTCGATACACGTATTTCAAATGGGTTTGTCAATTTTTTTAATTTTTACATCACCTTTTTAGCTCGCACTTTACCCTTGCGATCCTCCCGCCCTCTACCTTTGCTCCGTACAGGTCCATTTATCACATTTGTCACAAACTTCGTTGTTCTTCCTACTCGTCCGAAAGCTTCAATCTCTACTCGGACAAGTTCGGTTCAACGACCGAGAAGCGATAAATGCGTTTTTACCCTGACTTTATCCACTTTTACTACCACTGCCGCCGTCGCTAATACCGCCACTACCACGCCACTGGCACTACTACCGTTAACGTTTACTGAAACGATCCGACACCTTTAATTTCCATTGATTCAATTTTAGATCATTTTCATTTAAAAAGTGACTATTCTCCTAATTATTTATTTATCATCATTATTACTAATAGTGATATTAGTGCTAGTATTAGTAATGATATTAGTGGACGTAATTGTATTAATAGTATTAGCAGCGGTAATGGTAATATTAATGTTATTAGGAAGTTCGGTCATTCTTTTAGCAGATTGTTTAGAAATCCTTATACGTTATTCGCTAAAACGCTTCTTTATATTAATTAATAAAAACGAAAACTCCATAGTATTAGTTTTTTTTATAGTTCAAATGTAGAAATTAATACAATATGTTAATAATTCAAGTTACTGGAACTATTTATATAATAAGAATTGCATTGAAATCTAGATTCGAGCATGACTTATCTAAATTTAATATTATTACATTTTAATACATAATATTCATCTTGGAAAATATTATTTAATTTCAAAAATTTAATTTTCGACTTCGCAAAAGAATTCATTGCCCTTAAGTGCACAGAACCACGAAACCCACGAGACTTCCTCCGAGCTGCTCATTTTTCTCGGCCGCTCCTCGATGCCCTCGGCAGTGCTCTGGCCTTACCTCTCGGTGCCTCTCGGTTATATGCTGTAAATAAAAAATTATTTAATTGGTTACCTTAACCATATCCTTCACTCCACCTCATGTTTCTCTATAAATTTCATTCTATCGATTTCTAGACTAATTGCTTATTTATTAAATACATTTTATCTCAAATATAAATTTGATACTAAAAGTTCCTTTCCTTTAAAATAATATAAAAGAAATAAACGTATATATTTTGCATTCCTTTGTGCTTAATATTTTTAATGACTAGTATTAAGAACCGTATGTAATTTTAATTGTTCAAACAATTGGTATGTGATAAATACTGGTTATCAGAAGTAGAAGTCGTGAAATATTATGAAATATAAATTTATAAGATAATTCAAAAGGATATTTTAATATCTTATAATTTTTATCTCTATAAATATTGATTTAGTAATATATTTATTTAGGTTCTTTTTATAATAAGCAGAAACTTTTTAATAAATAAATATATTTTATAGCATAGTATATCCATGATATTTAAATAACCTCAAATCTGTTTGTAATCTTGTTCAAATTGCAATTATCTAATGTTTCTAATTCTAATCTGAGTGTCATTTGAGAATGAAATATCTTCTGAGAAGCTTCATATTTAAATTAATAACTCAATATTTTAAAATTGTGAAATATTTTCTTCTTAATAACGAAAAGACTAGAGAAAAAATTTGATTAAATACGATAGAATTTGTTTTCTTCATTACGTATAAATAATTAATCCGTTTCTATTTTGTATTAATAAAAATGTATAAGGAAACTATAAGGCCACTACGGAAGGACATTGTTTCCATAAAACTTTATTTATTTCCTTTGTTGTTTTTCGCTCTTCCTTCCCTCGCTTCAACGCCATTAAGTCGCAAGCATAAGAGCTACACGAAGTCTACGTAATTATAAGTTTTATTACTAGTTACTAATCGACTGGCTGCTTTGCCACATTTTCCTATTACTATGGACAATTAGAAATTAAATGTTAAAGTAACAAAGTCCCAATTACTTCGAGAATCGATTGGCAATCCACATCGATATTTCAAACGCAAATAATTTAGAACAATTCTTGTTCAAAATTTGATTTCCAATTCTGAAAATGTTTTATTTATTTTTATTTATGTTTATAAAATAACATTTGCAGTGTTTTGAAATGTTATGTATTCGTTTAATAGGATTATCTTCATTTATTCGTATTAAATAACTTGAGTCTATGATTTAGAATAAAATCTGACGTTCAATTTTTCTATTATAAATTATTTTTATCTGGGGTGTTCGTATTTGAGAAAGTAAAAATCAAGTTCATAGCTGTAAAAGCAAACAATTTTATTGGCATATTTTATCATCTAATTAATGATCGAGTATACATATAAACGCATTTCAAGTGTCAACTCAAAAAATATAATATGGCAGTAATATGATATATTATCTCAGATAACAAAAGAAATTCTATTTCAACTTTCACAAATGCTGTAGCAAAGAGATAATATGTACGTAGATGTTTTGAATAAAAAAAGCAGTGAATAATTTTCTCTTCGAATGATAGAATGAAAAATTACTGGCTTCTTCAGTGAAAGCTAATCCAAGATGAAAATCCGAATTTTATCTTTTTTATTCCAACAAGGATTGAGTTTTTGTTATTTTTTGTTTGTTTGTTTTTTAGCCTTATTTATAGTTAAATTATATGAACAGATAAATTCTTAATGAGAAAAGTTGAATATTTATCAGAAACCAAAAAACTTAACAATGTTTGATAAGACTTTGTAGCATAAATAGATAAAAATAGTAGCATATCTCTGCTTTCTTTCCTTAGCACCATATTAGGATAAAACTACATAATTCCTTTTTGAGCAATAATCGATCGGTCGCTATAAAATTTTATAATTTTGATAAGCGAAATTTTAACTTTTGCATCGCATCACTTAAAAATGCTTTTCTGAAAAATATGGAAATGGACATTTGCAGATTGAATTCAAATTTGAGAAGAAACGTGTCGCTAATTCAGAATAAGTTATCAAAACGTCTGAGTTCTCTTTGTAAAATGTTGTTATTTACTTTAAATAAATTTATCAAAGTCAATGTACCACAAGAAAGTTGGAAGGAAGCTTTACGAATTTGGTTTTATTCGATCAATACATTCTGTGTGTCGTCAACTCAGTTCTTGTCTGTACGGTATACAATGGCATTTCTCATTGTCCCGCTCGTCTTTCCCCTCTCTTACCTACTTCCTATTATCGCTCCATCATTCCCGCAGCTTCATTTTCATTATTAGAAAACTTCCTTACAATGCATAGCATTTTTTCATTAACTACTCTCACATTACTTTAATAAAAATTACTTTTTTATTTGTATACTATTATAAGTTATTTTTGTTTTATTTGCTTTCTTGTATTTTTTTTTATAGCTCTACTTACGTGAACAAAGTTTGAAAATTATTTATTTATTTAAAAGTGTAATTGGGCGTCAGTTATATGGATTACTCTCTTGACAGTAATATACTTTTATAGAGAAAAAATACAAAAACAGTTTTGTGTCTTACATAATACATATACAACAATAGAAATCAATTTTCTTATTCAAATTAATATATTTAGGTACTTGTTCGCTTTAAAATTTAACAACGTAGTACTATTTAACAGGTAATTAATAAAACTTATAAAGTGCTCAAATTATTTCTTGTTCATAAAACTTTAAAATTGAATTTTATTTAGAAAATAAATTCTTCAAATCAAATTTTAAACAAAAAAGTTTTTTTACAAAGTTAGAAGCAATTTTTAATATTAATTAATATTATATTAATTAATAAAAAGTGTGAAGCTATCTACTTCACTTTTTAAAAATTTTATTATCGTGTTTTTTATCACTCATTTAATTTTCAAATTCGTCATAATATTTAGCACTGACAAGCATTTACTATCAATTATCGAAATATATAGAACTTAAATTGATAGAGGATAACTTTTATAGAGAAGCCAATAAGTCATCTATTTTTATAGTATGTAATTTGAATATTAAGATACATTTACAAAGAATTAATAATTTTATAATTAATAATAATACAGAGTAATTAATGAATGACTAAAATTAATGAAAGCTTAATACAGAATTAAGTTGACAATATCAGTAATTTTGGAAATAGATTTGTGACGGACGTCAGCCAGAATCGCAACTTTCTCCATAGAACGGTAAAGTTTACCATTATCGTCTAAATACTCCCCCACGTATGTCATAGGGGATCAACGTACCTGAAGGCCCTTTACCTTCAGCTCGGAAGCGAAAGTCACCTCCCACGAAGTGGCCTAAGCCGATCAGAAAACAGTTCGTCAGGAACCAATAACAGAGGCGGAAATAATAAAAGCTTAAAACAAAAATTATCTCATGTCTCCTGCGTTCTTTTAACGCTCGCTTCTTCTACCCTTACGTCTAGTAGCGGTTCAATAAGAAAGCCAAATCTCCAAATTCGGGATTCATTCATTCCTGAACTTCATTTATTTAAAGATTTTAATATGGAGATCGTGTTATTAAAATGGATAAAGAAATTCCCTATATGTGAGTATTAACAAAAAGGCAGGTGTTAATTTTCATTTTTAGAGGATGTCATTAATGTCAGTTTATATCGTTTTTCTCTTCCACATAAAGCACGCCATTATTCTTAAATTGGCCTCTACCGTCATCTATTACAAATTATCAAAAAGTTAACCTACAGAGATCATATTTAAACCTTATTTATTAATAATTTATTCTAATTTATTTTCATAGAAAGTAGGTTTAACATTAAAATAGATAAATCATTTAATTAAAACTCTTCGCTTAATTAATATTTACTCGAAATTACTTGATTAATAGTAATAATAGATATAACAGTATGAGCAGTAATAGTAAAAGCGATCGTAATTATAAAATAAATAATGCCCTTGAACATTTCAGCTTAAAGCTTCATGATAAACATAAAGTTGATCTTGCAGAACAGGAAGCTATACTGAAAGTTTGAGTGCTCGCCACATAAAGAATTCTATAAGGCCGACTAGGATTTATGCAAATTCCATGGGTTTCAAGGGATTGTGCCGGTTTGAAATACTGCCGATATATTCTAATTGTTGGCCGTAATTGTTGAAAGCATTAGGAGGACGAACAAGGATGAGGAGAACGGCGACGATAGTATCGCCTGCATCAACTCGCTTGGAGCGAATTGAGGAGGGTGCGGAGCGCCACTGACAATAATAATGTTCAGAACGACATTATTCGATCGGCTGCCGATGGTCATTAATTATACTTCGCGGTTCGCTCCCACGTCAGCCCGTCCTGGGCGGCACCGTTAGGCCTTTTCGAGTTGCGTGACAGCCGCGAAGCTATCCTTGTTAGGGCATGGCACGACTACTTCCGATAGTCATATCTTCTGTCGAGATTGTCCGCCTCTTCCAACTTACTTTACTTTTTCCTTTTCTATTTAGTTGGAAAAATGCTCTGCCTTTATTATTTTTTATTACTTTAAGACGTCAATACCACATATAATTTTCTACCCTTTTTCCTTACCTCGAGATTAATGTAGCAGCACTTAATCGTTCCAATTTCGATAATACTTCAATAACTCTGTTCAATAGTTCAATTTCTCCTATAGACTCGCTGAAGTAATTATTGTCAGTTATAGTTTAAATATTTTACTGCTGTGTCGAAAAGACTAACTAACATTGAGACTTGATAAACATTTAGTGAATATAATTCATTACATATGAATATTCAATTTCATGAAGCTATGTAGCTTCATTGTTTATAATTTTCCTTTATCATTCTTTTAAATGTATATTTTAAATTAAAATTTGTTCGCAGTATTTAAACATAAATTGGAACTTTTTGTTACAATTCTACGTGTAAATCTCCTTACAGGTATACATTTACATATACAGTATCGGTGCATCAGAATATTTTTCTAGATAGAAGCTAAGGTTTCCAGAATAAACTTACTTCCAGCAAGCAACCTGCCTTATTACTACATCCTAAATTCGAATTGTTCTCAATTGGATTATAAGATTTATCGTATATATAGATTCTTCGCCTTGAACTTGTTTGAATGTATTACTTCTTTATATTTATTGCTTTGGCATGCAAACGTTCGACTTCTATATAGAGGATCTTAAAATGAATGTTGTATCCAGTGAGACTACTGAAAAGTATTCTTATTTAAAAATTTTATATTTATATATATATTTATTTCTATGTATTTCTTATTTATAAGAAATGTAAAAAATGTAAGAAAGCTAGGTAATACATTTGAAATAAATAATATAAAATAAATGAAAATAGTACGTTAAAAGAATAAGAAATCTTAGTTCAATAGGAAATATCACAATAATCGAATCATTGCCGTTCACAATCATATTTACTTATCATAATAACTTTAGCTCGTGTTGCACATTACACTCATATTTAGAAAATGGAATTATGCACGATAAATTGAGGTTAAAGTAATTTGGTATGTAACTTGAAAATTTGAATTATTTAAAAAATAAAATTTGTAATAAATTATTGAATGAAATTCTAAATAAATTTTATCTTCAATGATTATTTGTTAAAATATTCACATTTATCTCCGATTGTATTTTTGGTTTAGATAATAATCATTCTTAGCGACTAGATCCCCCCCCCCTCCGCCAACTCAGTAACTGTCGTGACTTAGAAATAAATGAAAACTGAAAAGTACGTAGCCAAGAGCCATGAAAATATTTACTCGTCTATTAGACTTCCCAGTCGATTGGGTATTTCTATTTGACTCACTCAAGCATTGATTTCCTACACTTAATTTAACTCATCTAGTTGAATTGAGTGGGGAACAATAGAATTGATGATAACTTAAGAAACGAACGTTATACGAGGAATAAGCACTGAGTAATTATCAAATTCTGAATTTTAATTATCCAGGGAAGAATCTATTGATTTTACGAATGAATCACGTATACCCGAAGCTCGTACGAAACTCATACGAATCTGAGGTAAATTTCTGTGGCTAAGAAAATTTTTAAGCTCCACTAATGAATATAAAATTTACGTATTTTGCTCAATCCCGTTCATATTATTTACATGATATTTATGGTTAGACAATGTATATTAAGAAAAGAGAAAAGCTCAGATAATTATTATCTTAAATTTTCTGTTTTTAATGCACTTGTATAATAAATGTTTAACAAAACTGTAATTTATATTTAAAATTTATGTTTAAATTAAATATTGAGTACAACTGAAGGGAGGACGAAAATCTTTATATATCTACAATAAAGTATTTCTTTTAATTCTATCTGAAAATTCTATTTCAAGAACACTGGCCCTGTCAAGAAATCAGCATCTCTAAAATTTCTCGAAATTCTTACCTGAAAGGTTCATATTAAAATCGAGGAAGCAGAACTCTGAGACTCTGATCTGGCTGGTAAGGCTGTCACTTCTTGTTGATCCCACATCGATTCCCCTGTTCGATACAGTACGACCAAAAGTTCGAGATGGAAGAGCGGAGCAACGATGCTGTACCGCACGCATTTGTGTGAACTCACACACACACGGCTTTACATTTCTTCTGAATTCAGCACGAGTTACACGCAACCAATGACGTATTCCACAGGTATAGGGCAACTCGTATGCCTGTACTCTGGTCTTTATTGAAGCTTTATAAAGCTTTTTGAACCACCGCAACATTCAAAACACTTCTTTATTTAATGTACAAAATAACCCTTCTGTCCCCGCTTTTATACAGCTTTTTGACTCATGTTTCTCACTAGAGCATTTACTGTTCCTTTTCAAAGACGTTCACCCTGGTTTATTTTTTGTCGCTAAACAGAAACACATTTCTGAATCCATTATTAACCAATTACGTCTTTACAATACAGCCTTTATAATGCTCTCTTTTCAATATCGATAAAACAAAAATATACATCGATTAAATAGCTACTCACTTTATCTTGTTATAATTTTCAATCGCAATATTTGCTGAATCAGTTAGATTTAATAAACATAAAAATTAATTTCTCAATACAATTATTACCTTATCACGTCATCATCGCAATATATTTATAAGAATAATATGAACGAAAGAAAAAGAAAAAAAGATAAAAGCAGCTTCTTAAAAATAACATATATTTCTTTAAACCTTATACGATCGTTTGAACTTTCCAAAATACTTTTCTAATTTAACGCTTCTCTATTTATTTAAAACAATACTTTCTTGCGTACCATAAAAAAATATTAACTTTTTACCAGACAGTTATGTTTTATGTTTGTTATGCCTCTAGTGCTTAGCTTTTCAAAAACTTGAAGTAATAATTTCTAGGGACTAATTTCTAGCGGCTTTCTAAGTCCTTGACACACATAGGAAAGTAAAACGCGAATACTTGTGTAAAAATATTCATTTACCACGTTTTACAAATAAACTTAAGTCTTATTGTTAAATAATAAAATTATTTTAAACAACTCATGAATTACTGAATTTGTATTTATCTTTTATCCACTAATTATTTTTGTTATCCACTTGTTGGCATCGTTCATTAAAATATTTTACATTTCTTATTTATAATATAAATATATAATGTAATGTAATATAATATAATGTAATATAATATAATATAATATAATATAATATAATATAATAATATATATATTACGGCATTGAAACCTATAGATTGTAGATATAAATGCTTAATTTATACATACCTTCGAAATTATTTTTTTCCCCATTCCAGACAATTCAATAATTCTTTTTACCGTCATATTTATACTTCCATACAAAAGTGATATTTTTCTTGATTCCAATTAAATTCTAATAGTTTTTCGGATTCGCATACCATTTCAGAAATATTAAAATCGGGAAAGAATAATAAAATTAATTATTTAATCATTATTTTAACTTCATTCATTAATAGCTAATCTATTTATTTATAAATTTAAACTTTTAAGATTTTAAACTAGAAATAGATCTATTACGTTTATTAAATGAAATATTTATTACATCTGGATAACGAAATAAATGATATCGATTCACTAATATATGCTGTTAATGCTTATTAATGTAAAGATAAAATGTATTAAAATGCCAGATTGTAGTTTGCATGTACTTATACAAACTTAGTATTTAATAAAATTTATATGACAAAAATATGTTGTTAATAACGTGCGAAAAGAATTTATATTATGATTTTATAAATTTTTCTCTCTTTAAACAAAAACAAACAAAAAAATTCGAATCCTATTGTAAAGGATGAAATCAATAAAATCAAACGAAATTATTTAATATTTATCTTGAATCGCTTACGAATGAAAACGTACGCTAGTAAATTTATATATAAATATATATATATATATATAACATTTGTTCGTGGATTTTTTAGTATAAACATCGTTAATGTTAAGGGTCTGAAGAAAATTTAGTAAGAATTAATCTTTAAATAATGAAGATTGATTGCCATGCTATTTGACTTGCAAAGCTACTTTGTATCTGAGCGTATTAGTATCTGTTGCTTCTGAATTAAAATCCAGACGATACTCTTCATATTTAAATAAAAGATTATTCATCCCTTAATGAAGCAACCGCTCGATTTGCCATTAAAATTCAATATTCGACCTGTTTTCGTATCGTTCGAAATCAAAAGCCAGCCTTGAATGAATATATCCGATCATCCGTGGTCCCGACTCTGCCTTTTCACGAGAATAATAAACAAGAGGGGTGCGAGCATCAGCATAAAACTATGCCGTTCTTTAGAGACTATACAGTGGAGCTATCTCGTTAAAAGCCCTTCACAACCTCCCTTCCTCTCCTTCACTCCCATCACCGACAGACGCCTTACGCGGAATTGTGTGATTTATATTCCGCGAATTACTTTACATTATTATGATTTATGCCGAAATTAATTTGCCACGACTACGTTCATCTGCTTTTTTGGTTCGCGCATTTTACGGGCTTAGTCAAGAGAGAATTGGGAGCTACGAGATACTAACCCTCCTAGGTAAAAAAGGTATTAATGCGTGGCATGACATACAGCTGCTGTAGACACGAAATTTTACTTGAGGGCAAGGTACGAGAGGAGGTTTTATTGCTACCTCGAGGATGTGTTAAACTAACTAAAAGAGAACCTTAAACTAAGAGACCTCCTTAAGAGCATTTGACCGCACCTTGTTTTTTCGGCGATGATTTCGATATGAAACTTTTATCTGAGATCACTGCACTCGGCTTTATTATAATAACGCAGTCATATAGAAGTTTGCATTTTAGCGATTGGACATTTCTGATATCCCGCAAGGGGCGAACTTATAAGGAATGTATTTAAAAAAAAACCGAAAAAACTGTTCATTCGTTCTTACCAAATATAGAAAGAGCCGAATAATATGACGAACAGTATCCTGCATAGCGAGGCTGTCCGTAAAAAAATTACCGATCAAATAACACCCCATTCCAGCCTTACCGTTTAATTTGTTACATGCACCATAAATGATCTATCAAATAGTTTTTAGTAGACAGTTTACTTGGCATAAATTTCATAGAGATATGAACTATTATTGTTTCAGGAACAATGAAGCGAGAAGCAGACGCTACGTCCGGGGGTCCAACCAACTCGAATAAGCGCTACAGACAAGGGGAAGATGAGCTGCGACTTCTTATCCCGAGCAGAGTACGTCTATGCACTTTCTCTTTATTTTGCAATGACCGAGAAAATTATGAATGACAGAGTCGAGCCAATTTGCTTTTCTGTCGCGGGCATCACATGATGTTTGCCCCACAAATAATGCCGATTAAATTGGCTTGCTGTACTCTCCTGTTTGTTTAATTTTTCAATAATATGAAAAGCGACTCGTTGATAATATGAAAAAATTATATTGAAAAAAAATTCCAGTGCGGTGATTGACTGTTTGATATTGTATTACCAAATGAAGCTTTATCATTTTAAATAAAACAAAAAAAAACACTCGAATTTCCGGAAGAAAGAAATTACGCTGGCAGAAGCAGTATTAACGCTCCAAAGAATTTCCAAGTAATTAACGCTAAAAATGTAACCGACGACTAAAGAAGCTCGAAGGACTTTGGGGAAAGAAGGCGGGGGAAGGTTCGCTCGAGAATCCACTCAGGCATGGCGTCGGTATCTCGCAACGTGGACAAAGACTTGAGTAGCATCAAATTCAAGCTCCATTTTGCGATAATCTTTCCACCTCGACAACCGCGCCTCTTCACATCCCGAGATACGCGCGCCAAGTGATCCATAGAACGCTTTACCGTAGCCAACGAAGCAGCGGCTTTCTTCCGGTCATTGTGATCTCAATCCTTCTACACTCCTCGCCAGCACTCTTCTCTTTCGCATGGCGGAAGTACCACTATAGATTCAAATCCACAAAGAAACAGGAAACAGTAGTAGTAGAAACAGTATCAACCAGGTTCCCATTTTTCTATTTTTTTTTTATCAAACTTTACGTGCTAACTTTTACAATTACCATCAAAATTCCCTCCAAAATAATGGATCGTCAATGAGTACTGGGGATTCTTCCTTTATTCGAAAAATATTATCAACTAAAGGAACAGAAGCGAAATTTCATTGTATATTGTACTTTCAATCGTTTCAGAATCTTAGGGCCTTTCAAATCCAAGACATTGATTCTCGACCGTTGATAGATTTCGCAAAATTAAAATGCAATCCCTAGACATATAAATAATCGGGACCACAAATTTACTATCCAATGTGCTGTAACATGTAACCTAGATTACAGTAATAAATTATTTTTCGATAAAACCTGACGGTATTCGAGACGGGAACCTTTACATAAACCAACTGATTTCCAATGATCAGAAAACAATAAAACTTATCGATGGTTATCATAAACAGTTTTTAAAGCTTAATGAATTTATTTAAATTTAACTAATAATATTATGTCGAAAAAAGTGGAAATATGTAAATATACAGCGCGCGCGCGCGCGTGTGTGTGTGTGGGAGGGGGGGTACTTAAAATTGACACTGATCCAACGGACGAATCTAATCTAACGGAGCTCTTTTTACAACGTTTAGTGCGGAAAAAAGTGCGTTAGTAGTGGTACTGTAATCCTACGCAGGTATGAGCAACGCACAGGAATTGCGTCACTACGGTTCATTTTCATCATAGACCGGCGCATGCTCCATTAAAACTTAGGGACAATTATCAATGGCGGGAAAATTGATCGGTACCTTTGGATTATTAGAAGTGCACACAGATTTCTTATACTTCCGAGAAAGATGGAGAGAGAGAGAGAGAGAGAGAAAAGCTCGACAAATTGATAAATCTGGATAAATCCCAGCTCGAGGCTCTATATTAGCACTAGTGTTCATTCGCGTCCCCTGCATTTCCAAACGCCGCTCAAATAAAAATAGAATACTCTCACATGTTAAAACTGATTAATTCAAGAATTTAAATAATTCTATATTATGTTTTTTAAAAAAGATTAGTTACAGAAGGTTACAGGCTTAGAGGCCTGTTAGAGTAAAGTATATATTAAAGAAAAGAAGAATACGAATATTTTCTAACAGAAAAACATATTCAATTGTTTTGATAAGTAATCTTAACCAAATTCAGCCACGAATGACATTAATAAGATGAAAAAAAATAAATTTCTGTATTTAAATAATATTTACGGTATCATTATTGTGAAACATTATGTAGAAGTATATATGCAAATTTTTATTATAAACGCTTGGCAAATTCTACCTATTGACAATTCTATGACAACGCCTCCATAACACTACTGTTTCAGATACATATAAAAATATAATTTCTTTAAAACTTTATTCCTGTTAAGCTATACATTGTTGCATAACTGTATTTACAATATTCAACTTCGTTTACTTGATTTATTTTATTAATTGATACTATCATTATTGGAATTGAATCAATTTCTATTCACTTGTATCGTCATAAGTTTCATTTTTACCTTCTGACTGATATAAATATTTTCATAATGTAATTAAATTCAAAAGAAAATCTTCACATTACTATTAAAATCAGAAAAAATATGTATGTACATTTTGAAAATCGAATTAGAAATTACTTTGTATAATAAAATTAAATGCTATTCGATAATTAATAAGATATATCAGAAATTCAGATATAACAGAAGAAGGCAAAAAAGCTGAAAACTTTCTTGATTCATTATAATCATTTTACGCCCATATGGATATGTATGCATATACATGTACTTACTATAATCGATTAAATTAAATAATCGATTAAACATATACCATTATTAATACATTCAATTCCATTATATTATTTTTCATCAATCCCATGAGTTAGAGATTCGTACTAAAAAATTGTATTAAAAAATGATATTTTAAAGCACTGGAAAATCGAGGTAAATATAGTTCAAATTTTATAATTAAGATATACTACGCATTTATTAACAAACATATTTAAAATACTTTATGACCAAATTAGGTTTACGTCTACCTGCGTATATTTATTTTCAATTATTTCAAGAACTCAAACGTTTAAGTCTAAAATTTCTCTAAAACCTTTTCTGATTAAGCTGTGTATGAATAAAGGTTTTTTTTTAATACATAAGATATCTATATATTTAAGTATTGTAATTGCTTTATCTTGTAGAAATAATAGTAATAATAAATATAATTTAATGAATTAATTTTTCAATAAAATTAATTTGTAATTCTTATGAATGAATAAGTCGATGAAAAAAATATTTTAATCGCATAATAATAACGTATTTCGTAACTTTATAGATGTTCAAAAAAATTTTGTTTTTTTTCTTCGAAAATTTTTTGAATGATTTTCCGGCCCTTTCATTATTACCAAGCGTCTGCATTTCCACATTACTAACGAAAAATTTATCTATTTCATAGTCCCAAAAGATATTGATCTTTACATAAAGAAAAATGAGAAATACTCAACTACTGAACTAATTCTAATACTAAATCCTGTCTTTAGAAACATCTCCATATTCTTAAGAGTAGGGACAATAAAAAAGATCTCCTTGAACTTATGGAGTCGTTACTATGTGACGTTCTCACGCTCTTTGTTTATGCTTGCGCAATGATGAAATAACCGCAAGCCATTATCCGTAATATTCATTGGTCACGGATTTACGTCACAATGTTCACGCTACCGCGAAACTGATAAACTTCGCCTACGACAAAATGCTCTGCTGATGCGGATTATAACGATCATAGAGAAATTGTTGTGCCGAATTATTTAAAATATAGCTCCCCCTGTTTTAACAAAATCGCACGACCTATTATCTAAATTCCAGTAGCGACATCCTATTATTAAATAGCTAATACATTATTTAAGTGCTCTTGATCAATTTTACTGGAATTCTACGGTGGATATGATTATTAAACTTTATTATTAATCTTCGCTCAAGACAATTTTCTCAATCTACTTCTTTATCAATGTTCTCTTTTCATTAAATATTCTTTACTCCTCGTATTTACATATATAATATTCTGACTTTTAACGTCAATTTATATTCTTATTTTTCAATTTTTATACATCGTAGCCTAAATAAAAGCTAGTTACTTATACGTATTAGACACTTGCATTGAAACCTTATTATACGAGTCACATTATACTATTTTTATGTACTAAAACAAGTTTTGACAATCAGCCTGCATCGAATGAAATGCATATAAATTGTACGATTAAATTTGCTTAAAACTAAGATTATTCGTCGTATTGTCATCGAAATATTTTTGACCCTTCTGTGCACAATATTTACATTATTTTAAAAAGAAAAGAAAAAAAGCAAAGTAAACCATGTTCTATAGCTACGTGTAAATAGATAATAAAAGAATAGACTAGACTAGACTAATGTATTAACTGGAAAAAAGGCTCATTATAAGAAATGCCCTCTTATCACGGATCCCTCATATTAAACCCGAATTTTAATAGCGTCTTTGCGATTCTCTTTTTTCTTTTTGCGCGGTTTTGAGAAATATTATCATAACAGATCGAGATGTTGAAATTTACGTAAGCTCAATTAGTTCGAGAAATATTTTGATTTTCCCCATTTTCTTTCATCTGAGGGCTTCGCAACGCAACGAAAATGTCTGGACACGAAAACGTCAGCGTTTGATTAAATATCCACGTTTCTATTAATGTCTCATTCGTCAGTCAGTGTGAATTCTAATAACCTGTGTCTCGACCTGTTTTCCTTGCTTCCTTCCATGGTTTTCTTCGATACTATGCCAAGCCAATTTAAATGTCCTAAAACTAGAAATTTATAAAAGATTCAGATCTATATTCTAAAGGATATTTTCTTTTAAAGCGTCGTTTTATCTTTTATTGACTGATTTTATGTAAATAATGCCCTATAATGTGTTCTGCATACTGAAGACGCGATTATTTTATTGTCAAATAAATGTAACAAAAACCGGTTTCTTACACGAAATGTCTAGGGTTTCTTTTTTTCTTTTTTTTTCTTTATTTTTTTTAACCCTAGAGTCTAAGCAAGTCCGGCACGTAATAAGGTCCAAGGTATCGCGACATTAAAGTGTAAGTGCTATAAATGTTGTAAAACGTGCCGAGGTTTAGCAAGAAGAACGAGGTCGGCAACTAACCACATAGCGACAAGTACGCGCGCGAGATAGAGAGAGAGAGTGTCGCTCAAGTCGCTGACATTGTCGCCATTATCGATTAGGCTCAGTTGTAAATCTACAGAATAAAGTAAATACAAAATAAAGTTTCTCTTATTTTTAATTGTATAAAATGATAGTCCAATTATTTAAAATCTTTGGATATTGTCGTTTAAGCATTTTTAAGCATTGTTTTTAAAAATATAAATGGAAATTAGATGCTAAACACTTAGTTGACATTTAATAATTGCAGACTCTTCTTTTTATGTTTTCAACCAAGCCTTCAAATATTAATGAACAGTATGCTGCTCTTCAAATAATTTCATTCGACGTGTGAAAATTGGGCAAAAACGCAGTTTGAAAATTTTAAATGAATTCAAGCGAGTTAATGTAATTAAAAATTGGGTCCAATTAGCCGGAATAAAGTTGATCTTAAATTATTAAATAGAATGGCGTGATTTAAAATTAAAATGGCGCAATAGAGATAATAGAGATAAATAAAAGAAAGAGAACAAAATAATTGGTTGAAGAATGGGTGGCAAAGTTCTCTCCTTAATTCGACTTTAGTGTCCTATTAATAAGCCTTGTGAGCCTTAGCTGTTGCCACGGCTAAGTAAAGAGGGCGGGTTACTGATTGGCAAGTGACTGTCAAGTCTGGCTCTTCCCATCAATGGCCAGTTGGTTCGTTAAAGTTATTTGACGGTCGAGCGGCGATAAAAAAAAATTGAGGCTAGTTGTGGCGGCGCTCGTGCGTGACCAACCTAAGTAATTCGGTCCATCACTAATGGGTACGAGAGTACGAGAACACAGGCCTCCTCCGTACCTTTTGCAACTTCTGCCGATCGTGTTAGCGCTCCTTCCGCGATTTCGGCAGCGGAAGGGACGAAAGACGCCAGCGTAATAACGTACCGGTATTACGAGGCGCAGAGACTGGCTGGCAGCCTATCCTCGACCTCGGTCATTTAACGATTCCCGGTGGTGGACTGTAAAGGTCGCGACATCAATATTATTTACCTGAATTTCGTTGCTTCCTTCTCACAAAGAAACACCCAATTACAGCTGTAATCGCCTTTACATATTTCTTAAGTTTCGACATTATACTATTAGTCTACTGCTAATTAATCAATACTCGCCACAGCTTCGGTAAAAGCAACTTCATTCGCAGCACGTTTTATAGCCGAAGCTTTGTTTTTAAACGACTAAACGAATGACAAAATTATTACTAACGAAAAGGCGTAAAGTTAGATTTTATTCATTTAATTTTTCGACTGATCGGAATAAACTATTCAAGCTTCAAAACATTAAATTGTAAAAGGGTTCATATTTAATCGAGGTTCAACATTTTTACTGCTAGCCCTTAAAACAGTAAAATATTACAATATTTATTTACAATTATTATGAACTTGTGTTATTATGTTATTATTGTGATTATTGTTATTGTTATTGCTATTACTATTATTATTAAAGTAAGAAAGATTTGGTTAGAGTCTGTATTCTGAATTCAGGACATCACAGTGTATGTAAATTATTGCATTAGACAAAATGAACGCATCAATTGTTGATTAAACGATTAATGTCCCATTATTTTACAGGTTGCTGGATCGATAATCGGCAGAGGCGGTCAAAATATCGCCAAGCTCCGCAGTCAGGTAAGAGCAGCAAGCTTTTGCAGGCTTTTCATTATATTTGTTGTTGTTATTGTTGTTGTTATTATTATTATTGTTGTTGTTATTGTTGTTGTTATTATTATTATTACAACTACAATTATTAGTGAACCCACTATCGGGTGAAAAAAAAAATGACACGAAAGCAGTAAATAGCAGATACATGAAGAATTAAACGAAAACTATTTTTCCCAACTATTGTTCTACCCTCTTTTTTATCACCACAGCACTATCTAGTTCGTACGCCAGATATTTCTATGTGTTTTTTCCGTTTTTTTTCTCATCGCTAAAATAAGAAGGAAGTAGAAATTGGAATGGTAAAGATTTTAAAAATAAATAAATAAATAAATAAAGAATGAAAGAAAGAGTCAAAAACTGAAATACTGTAATTGGATAAAAAATCGAGGAAACCTGACTGTTTTTGCTGTTTAGGCTTATATCTATAAATCAAGCGAATGCTTGTCGACATATATTAGTGTTTTGAGCAATTAAGAGTCTGAGCACCAGAAATCTATAAATTAAAAATTACAGAAATTTCAGAAAGCGTATTAATCGAGCTTTCTTTTCTCATACAATTGCATTTGATATTTTTTACATTAACAAACTCAGTATACGAAAATTAAAAATGCACCTCATTATAATATCATTTCATATAATTCCATTCTATAATTACGAAATTTTACATAAAAAATAACTATTTCTGAATATTAATATTGTATTAGGAAAGGTATTATTTGTAAAACGAAAAAGTGCATAAGCTCAAGTCTTACATCATCTAAGTCAATGTCTAGTCTAATGATAAAAAAATTCGCTTCTAAGATTATGTTAGGCAGTGCTTAGTTTACGAAATCTTCATTGCTTACCTGCCATTCCATTATCTGGTGCTCTCGGTTAAGACAAATAAAAATAAAATAGAACTATGCCGGCCGGCCTGCTTTTGACTCTTTCTTGACAAACTCTCCACCTAACCCATCAACCACTATACCCACCCACTATTTCGTTTGTTTCTTGGTATCTTTGCTTTTTAAGACAATGTTGGTAACTTAACATCAATCACTGATCTATAATTATTCTTAAATTTATATTGTTACCACACGCTTTCATCCCCCCTCCTACATATATTTATCTATCTATTTATCTATCTATCTATCTATCTCTCTGTCTGTCTGTCTGTCTGTCTGTCTGTCTGTCTGTCTGTCTGTCTGTCTTTAATTGTATTCCTTTCGTTTCCTCACTTTTCTAGCGTCGTCAAGCTCTTGCGCCCTCCTATGGTTTTCTGCTCTTCTCATATTACTGCGCTGTGCCATATTTTAGACTTACCTCCCATGCATTAATACCTTTTAAAAGATCATCACGTATATTATAAAAAAAAATAAACTGAGAAATAAAGTTTAGCCTGTGTAGTCTTACAAAGTATGCAAACCCTACGCTTATACCTAAGGTGCACGTATTTTTTTATGTCTATGCGTGCATCAAAATAAGCGCGCGGACAAATAACGAACACATCCGCATATGTATACTAACAGCAAAATTACACTTGCATACGTACATATTTGTAGAAGTTGTGCGTGGAAGTACACAATTACAATTTACAAAAACATAAATTGAAGTGGCAAATACGCTAATTCTATCATATTATGTTGTTAGTCGTAAAATTACATTATTGTTTGTTTTTAAAATACATAGTTTTGTATATGTACATATATATATATATATATATATATGCGTAATAAAAAAGTCGAATCTATGCGCATATATCATCTATGCAATATATCATCGAAAAACAAATAAGGAATAAAAGAGGAGAAAAGTTAAATAAAAAATATCCGCTACCTAGTAGTACTAACCCTTTCACAAATATGTTAAAGATGATGGAGAATTGATAAAGGGTGGGAGATTTTTTTATTCTCGTTAAGTTGGGTCTTATACCTAGTACATGAAGACTCATATATAGTAGTAGTAGTACTACTGCTACTGCTACTGCTACTGCTACTGCTAATACTGCTACTACTACTACTACTACTACTACTACTACTACTACTACTACTACTACTACTACTACTACTACTACTACTACTACTACTACTACTACTACTACTACTGTTATTATAAATATTATTAATATTGTTGTTATTATTATTTTATTATTATTATTATTATTATTATTGACCGGGATCGGTAAGGAAATTAAGAAAAATGCTGCGTTACGTTATGTACCCAACTATATTCCCATTATTTTACTGCGATAAAATTTTTTTATTCTTTCTTATTTATGAAAAATGAACCAAGAAAGCATATTATTTTTGACGTAGCATTTTTTTTTATTTATTTTTTAAAGCAGTATACAGCCATATTTGCCGAGTTTGCATATGTAGATATACATATTTAGCATATTATTAGCTTATTATTTATTTTATTTATTAATAATGTGGAACAAATGGTTTAGATCTCTGTGGACAGTCCTTTACGACTTTACTTGAAAATAAATCGCTAGTTCTATCTACCCTATAAATCTATTTTATATGACATTAGTAACTATAACTACACGAAAAAACTTTACTATACATCTGTTACCAACTTTTATGTAATTTATTCCGATATTATTCTATAATCATCAAGCAGATTCACAAGAAATAACGATACAAATGTTTTATTCTTTATATTTAATTGGTATTGTTATATATTAAATATAATAATATATTAAAAACAGTTGTGACGATGTTTGTTCTCGATACGAGACATTTCATACTTTTACAGCAATTTCCATATTGGCTGGTAAAATATTTTGAAAATAAATTCCCAAGTATAATAAGACGTTTGCTTATACAAATTTTAATAACTTTGTATCGTATCATCGTTTTTCTTAGTGAAGGTGAAAAATCATAATGTCATAATGAATTTTAGGATAGAAAGCAACCTTTCACCCTTGCGATGAAAATAAAATTTGAAAAATTTTAGTGTTGAATAACTTTAGGGACAGATAAAAGAAGTATACAGAGAATACAATATTCTCAAACATTTGAATGTGCGATTTGCTAAATAAGAAAAGTCGAAAAGGACTCTTGCCGATCTCCGTAAAAAACCCAACCAATCCAGTCGTGGCAAGCGATATCAATTTTCGCGCAAGCCATGTCGATAATTGTTAGCCTCTAGGAAATAAGGTTTTTTCATTTTAAAATCAAAATAAGAAAAACAAAAAAACATAAATAAAAATAAGCAAAGAGCGGCGTCTCGAATGACGTGGTTCTAACGTGGTTCTAACTTGGTTGATGGTTTGTGCCCTGGCCCCGCCCCGACCCCGGTGCCGGTTGCCCCCTCCACCACCACCACCACCACCACCACCATGGCTTTGTCGTTGTGTGCCCCGACCTGATCTGGATGAATACTCTCGACCATCACACACCTTCTGCCTCTTCTTCATGCGCATATACGTGCGAAATGCGCACCCGGGATGTGAACGTGAAAAATGGACCGCATACAACTGCCCACCATCGACTGACCAATCGACCACCACGTTGAACGCCAATGAAAATGAATACCACCAACTGTTCCACGCTGTGTACACCCAACAGTACAAAGCCTCAATCACTGTACCCGATTGTTACGGACCCGAACGGTAATACCAATACACCACTACTTAATGTTTCTAATTCTCTCTCTAATTTTATCACTCTATACTTCTCTCTCACTATCTCTCTAATTCACTCTCTCTCTCTCTCTCTCTCTCTCTCTCTCTCTCTCTCTCTCTTAATCTATCAATCTTTCTATATTTACTTAAAAATTTTTGGTTTTTAAATTTACCTATTTTAACCTAAATTTCGTCATTTCATTTTGTCCTCAATTGTCAATTTCTGGATTACATCTTACGATTATACCTTATTTATTCTACGTTCACTCGACATTTACCTCTATTTCGTTGAAATTTAATTTAATTTTTTGTCTTCATTTATTATTTTTTTTTTCGTTTATTTATTATTATTATTTTTGTTCTTATTATTACTTATTATTTATGTTATTATATTTTATTACGTTAATATATATGATCAGCAATTACCGGATTATTTCCCAGTGGAAATTTTTCATGTTATTAGTGTATACATTATATTATGATTTTAATTCAACAATTCCCATTGAGAACGTGCCTATTTTTTCTCACAATACTTTTTTATTCTACCATTTTATTTATTTTTCTCTTTTTCATTGATTATCAGTTATGTCAATTTATTCATTCTCATCCTTTACCCGACAATCTTATACCACTTCTAACATAGTATTTATTTGTTAGCTTACATTTTGACGATTTATTCGCAAAATTTTCATACTATTTGCATTATCGAAAATTAAGATACTTCTTTACTCTAATTTATACATGTTCACTCATCGTTGGTTGCAGTATATAGTAAATTATGAAATTAATATTTGTATATGAACAAGAATGAATGGCATTCTAAAATCACCTTCGAATAATTCAAATCAATGTCTCAAAAATCGCTTTTATTCAAGTAAAAAATGCAATTTACAAAAAATTCGTTACATTAGAAGCTCATCTAATTAGGTTCCAATAAATTATTCAATCTCTATCCAAACTCAATAAAGAACCAGACTAAGGTTTGAATATTAAGCACGTAATTCGTAGAAAATTGTCGAATGTTTTTTAATACCCTAAGTCTATTTTCTCGGCAATGCTGTTTCCGCTGAAAATTGGCGTGGCCTTTTCCGACCTCACTCAATGCTTTTTCAATCAATCGACTAAAGCGCTAGGAGCCCTTCAACCGTATCAGAACCCACAAGTACTTAAATTTTACATTCCTTTTGCCGTATTTTGTTTTTTTGTCGCAAGAAGAAGAAGGTTCATTCCTTTTTCACAGAGAGAGAGAGAGAGAGAGAGAGAGAGAGAGAGAGATAGAGATAGAGAGAAACTAATTCTATAAAGAAGTAAATAAATTTCTGCTTTAGAAATTATTTGTAAAAGAACATCTTTTATCCATTTCATTTTTTCAAAAAATAATTGTACACTAGCTTCTTCAAAAATATGTCTAAAAATATAATTTACGTCTTAGAATACTTAATTGTAATATGTTCCTAAAATAATGTCTCGGAAAATTTACGGACATTTTTCACTTCAATAATCTTAGTTATTATGGATACTACTGTACTTCTTCGTATGTTATTAACGATTTAAAATTACTACTTAAGTAATATGAGAACCGTCTGAGCATACACTTTTAAATTACGAGATTTTTATTTATAACACATCCATCAACCGAATTCTAATATAAAAAAATTTATAAGCTAGACTTTAATAGTAACCCAATGATTATATGAAAATTTTTCAGCTTACGATTTATAAACTTATAAAATTTGATAATCAGTCCGTTCTTGATATCATGAGCATCGAACTAAAGAAACTATATGTAAAACACTCTGTTGATGACTGCTGAAATTTTTATCTTGATGACCTCACTATTGAAAACGTTCCCTATATATGTTTAATATAGTTGGTTGCCGCTTAATTTTGAAAATAATTCCGACGGCTCAGTAATTGACCTTTTTAATAAAATAATATAAAGCAGCATTAAGCTGTTTAAATTAATTGTTTTACAATTTCTAGATTTATCATTAAAATTTACGACGTCAATATTGGCTACCGTACTATTCACTAAATAAAAAATTTAATTGGTGAATAGAAAATAATAAAATAAAAATTAACGGTGGTATTTCAATTTAAAGAAAAGTAGATCAGATATAACTATTTATCTAAATTATTTATTAATCAAAACAAATTATTCGGAATGATTTGTTTGTGCTTAAAAAATAATACTTTATATCAAAGTAAAGATTTATATTGAAAAATTTTTTCTTTATTTTGGAGATGCAATAGTAGTTTTGATTAATAAATATATCTGTAAAAAATATATAATTAACTTGTTATGTTGTATAAGAATAACTTCTTCAGACGTTCCATGGCTGCACCATTAAAATTTAACTTATCGTTTAATAAGAGATAGTACATTCCCCCTACAAATTAATAAAGAACATTCCTAAAAATATTTGAATAACTTTATGAACTTGTTGACGAGTTTATTTAAGAATTCAAAGTAAATAAAGATATAAAAGCTAGTCCTGATTATAAAATTAGATATCCATTATTCGTGGGAATACAAATAATTCCTTATAAATAAAAACAAATACAATTTAAATCTTACAATAAAAGTTTTCAAAACAATTTTTACACTTAAAACTTTAAATGTAAAGAAAGCTGCTCTTCAATGATTACCTACTCGATTTGCCGTTTAACCTATTTGTGCTTTACCTACTTTTAGAAACAAAATATAATTCTTTAAAACCAAATTAATATTGATAGAACCCGTGTGGATTTCATTAAATGTTATTCATGCATTGGCTATAATTGCGAAATTGATAATAAAAAAACTGAAAATTTATAAATACATACTATCCTTAACATGCCTATAATAGATTCAGTTTCATATTCCTTACTTTACCATTAACCAACTTTTATACTCATTATGTTGCACAATGTAGTTACAACTTGCACCTATATCAATCTGAACAATTCCTTATTATTTATTTTATAAGCATTTTTTGGTAAGTTACACTATAAATAACTATAAATAGTAGTTTTGGTAATTATTTAGATCATTAGATTAGGGATGTCTCATTGAGCATCCAAAAATAAGTTTTAAATTTTAACTCCTCTTAACGATCTTTAAATGGTAAACATGTATACTTAATATACTGATCCAATGAATTTGGAACAACAGTATCTTGACTGAATTAAATATTCTTTTACAACAGTAAAAAAATAGTAATTCAACCTAATATGCTATTTCAATAACATTTTAATAGTGGTTTTAATTCTATAAGTGTGCTCTTATTAAACAATTGATAAAAAGAAATAATAGCTTTTAGAGGCAATTAATTATTCGTTCAGTTTCATGATTATTATATTCAAAAATGCACATCAGAATGAATAAATTTGCTCATATATATTATAAATGCATACCAACATAAACTACTTTTCTAATTTAAATATCTCGCAACAATATGCACGACAAGAAAGACAATGAAGATTTATTTCACTATTTATGGCTTTACTTATACATATGACAAACATTCTAATTGATTTTATATACACGAAATATGACTAAAAAATTATATTAAAATAAATTATTAGTACTATAGGATACTATAGGATATTTGATAATCATAAATGTTTCACTCATTATTACTGTCAGTAAAAGCGTTGAAAAAGAAATATCTAATAAAGATTTTAACAATTAGTCAAGTCGTAAATATACCGTTGTATATAATTTGACGAGAACAGTATTATAAATTAAAATAGAATTTTATAATTAACTTATAAATACAAATTTATTAATAGTAATAAATCACCGGGAACAAACAAGGAATGGTAAAGTAAATATACTGATACTAAGCCTATTGCTGGTATGTTAGATAAATGTAAAAATAAGTTTTCTCACGTCTTACTATTAATACAATTATTTCCAAATTTGATCCTCTATAATCATCAGCATTTAATAAACTTTATAACTATGAGTTTTTTTTTATTTTAGAATTTTAACCATCAGCTCGGATCTAGAAACTGTACTTACAGTCCTGGGTGATATGGTACCTCAATTAGAAGAGGTAAGACCAAATAATTCTTTACCTTTATTACAAAACCTTACATGAATAAATTTTTTGTACCAAATATTTTATTAACTGCATAGAAGTTTGGATTCTGAACTCATTAAAGCACATTCATCTAAATTAAATGCTATTATTTTTATAATGAAGCTATAATGTTAAAAAATATAGTTACAATATATTTTTAAAACTCGAAATCTATTTTTGAAAATATTTACTTAGAAAATTATAATTGTTTTATATTTACAAACAAAATATTCTTAATATTAATGATGGAACGTTAATATTAATGTTCTTAACTGATTCTTAACTGAACTAGAAGTTTTTTTTTTTAAATAAATTAGTTTTAAATTCTAAATAAAATATATGACTTGTAAAAAGTTAAATATCTATTTTAATCCAATTCACTGTTATAGATTTGTTAAGTATTTTACAAATTTTAATTTTTAAAAATCTACTTCATTTGTAAACGAATTTATTATAAGTATTACTTAGTCGAATAACTTAAATGTTTATTTAATGATAAATAAATATTACTCAAAATATTACAAGATTCACTTAAGACATGATTTATTATTATCGTAAAATATTAATTTAGTATATTAAACTATCCATTTTATATATTTGCGAAATAAAAGATATTTTGCTGAAACGTATTTGAAATCAAATTCTTTAAATAACGCAGTACAGTTTTGATTAGCATTTTTTACTTTAAGTATAAAATATTGTATAAGTAAAACTGGAAAATTAAAAATGATTGAAATAAAAGTACTTATTGAACAAATTATTTCAGAGTGGCTTGAAAAACGGAGAAGATAATGAAATTGACTTACGCATGCTAGTTCATCAGAGCCAGGCTGGTTGCGTTATCGGTAAAGGAGGTCTCAAAATCAAAGAATTGCGTTCGGTAAGTTGATTTATATATACTTTTTTAATTTCAATTCACAAAAGGTCTTTCATAATCAAATAAAAGCCGTTAAAAATACTATACTTATTAATTAATATAATTTCGTTTTATGTATGTACAAGTAAGATATTTAATTGTTGCGTAGAGAAAAAAATATTTTATAAAATTTTTAAATATCTATCCTCTATCAATATAGTGAATAAGAGTGCATATGTAAAAAAAATATATACATGTACATATATAAATATTGCGACACTTGTTTCGGAATATCTGGAAAGCAGAAGATTTCTTTTATTCAACGTAACAAGATAAATTGCTAATAAGAAGAATATCATTTGCCAACGAGGAATAGGGCACGAAAACTTTGTAAATCTATGAATGCTAGCGGAATCCAAACATTTTTATCTAAATTGTCGAATAAAAGTACAAATACGCAAGCAATCTCCAAATGCGGAAAAGCTTACCATTTTTTTTTTTTTTTTACATTTTACAAGAAATAATTAAACTTGTTTTAACAAACGTTGTATATCAGACCGTGTGAAATGAAAAAAAGTACTTTCAATTTAATAAATGAATTTTAATATTAATCATTAATGAGATTAAAGGTAATTTGAAAATTATCAAATAAATTAAAATTATTATTTACGCTTATATATATTATAAATTTAGTAATATAATGAATTAATACAAAAATTATAAAATATATGTTCAGAAATTACAATTAAGTCTTATAAGGTAAAGTTGCTGCTAAATATTGCATATAGAATAAGTACGTTATACAATCAAAAACAAATTTCTTTTTTTTTATTGTTATTGTTAGGTTTTTAAATTCACTGTCGAATTTAGAAAAATAATTCTGTCCAATTAAAAAGATAAGTGATGCGTATTCCTTTACATTATATTTTTCACATCTTTGCAAAAAGACAAAAATTACCTCAATGAGCTATTTTATACTCGATAAGAAAAAATCGTATCTTTTGCTGAGGTAGTCCTGATGAAAATTTTAGACCTTATAAAAGCTTTGAGACATGGTACTAACGCTCAACGATTTTCTCGGGTCATGTTATTTAAATTAAAAGTTGCAAAGAATGCTCTTTATTGATTTCAATTAATGCAAGAACCATATTTTTATCTTCCCATAACATTTTTGTTCTGATATTGCCTATTTTCAATTTCTCATTTATTAATCAACTCTGTGCAAGTGTACAAGATATTTAATATGTATTTGTTGCTCAGAATAAATTCAAAATATTGAAATTAAATTTTACGTATATAGACTGACCGCTTTGGTGATATTTTTCATTTTATCAACAAGTAAAATAAACATATTTCACTTATATTCTTAAACAAAACAAAATAGCATAAACGTAATATTTTTCGTTGGCACATGACCTATAGCTTAGCTTTGTAATCTATGTAACTCTGAATTAATAATTTTTATAAAATATTATGTGAGACCTCAGTTTCAGCACAATATTGTACAAAAAAGATCTTTGCATACTTCATAGATGCACTGTTCGATCGGTGTATAATTTAAAAATATTCCATATTGTATCATGCATTTATAACAAGATATCAATGTAATAGTTATTATATAGTAATTATACTATTATGTAGTAATTATATATCACTACAAACAAAATGTGATACCTTAATTTTTAATTCAACAAAGCATTTAAATTGCTGATAAATATAATATTTATTTAAATTAATTAAACAAATATATATGCAAAAAATTTAGTCCACCAACAACAGATTCACAATTTTATTTACATAAATTTTTTATGTAGTATAATAATTATTATTTACCATACGCTTTTATGAAAATATGTATTCAGTAGGTAAATAGCTCTGTAAATAATGATGATAGAATTCAATTGAAATTTTTAAAATGCACGACGTTTAGTGTTTTTAATTACTTAAGTACAGATATATATACATAGATATTATGATTTTTAAAGTGTAAAAAGTAAAATATATATATAGATATATATATATATGTACAAACAAATTTTCTGTCTTTGTAAGTACTGATTAAATTAAATACAATAAATACAATAAGTAATAAATTTATAATTATAATGATAAATTTCAGTTCAAAGAAATATTTGGAAATATAAATAGTCTTGCAGTAATGGCAATACAAAATCAAAATCATTATTTATAATTCAATGATAATGTTTAAGTTTCATTATATATATTAAACAAAATTAGATTTTTCAGATTGAAATAAAAATAATATTATTTATTAATATATCATCAGTGATTAAAAATTAATAATAAAAATAACACTGACAATTTTATTTCTAAATGATTTTAATATAATTTAATTCAATTGATACTGTTAATTATTTCGAGACTGATTTCACTAATATTTTACTCAGTGTCACAAACATATTATATTATTAAAATAGGATAAACGATCTAATAATAATATAATTAAATGGTTAAAATAATAGTTTTTAAGTATTTCAAAATGCGGATTTATATATATTATTTAATTAAGCAATATTTGCAAAGGAAATAAAATAAGATAAGATAAGATTATATAAAAAATAGAAATAAATCTTTCATTTATATTTATATTTGCAAGCACATGTGGATATATAATCAGGGCTCAAGGAAAGGGAATATCTCGTATCCTTTTCTTTTTACCCTTTTAACTAACCAGCTTTTTATGCTCCTGAAATGTTTTATCTTTATTTCGTTTTTTTTTCTTTTTTTTTTTTTAATGATTTACTGAAATATGACAGAGGGTTTTATGTGCCAGGGGAAGGATAGAATTAATTCCACGAAAGTGAGCCCCGAATAATTGTTGAGCACGCGACTCCGTTATTAGATATCTGAGTGGTAAGGATTGGTTGAAAACTTCTAAAGAAAATAAAAGAAAATTATAAAGAACTCTCTTCGCTGTATGGAGTAGTTTATTTTTAAAATTATTTTTCATACGTTTTCAGGAATGAAGAGAAGAAAATATAGCAAAGAGCTTACTTTTACATATACACAATGACTCATTGCTATTTATTTAAAGTTACTCTAACACATAGTCGTGTATAACTCAGTTTCTATAAATATTAAGCATAACAAGATAACCAATGTTTCATTAAATGCAATTTTTTTACAAGTGCCTTTTACATAATGATTCTTCAATACTAATTGCGTAATGAAACGCTGCATAATCAAAATTTTCAATTTGTTTTTCATTATCAACTTTTAAAAGTACAGTAATAGATTATTAAAAAATAAGAAAAATTATCGTTTTATAATCTATACCTCTCTTTAAACCATGTAATATAATTTCTTATTTTGTAAGTTCTAAGATACCGACAGTAAGTAACAAAATTTAATTAATTGATTATTCCACAGTTAAATACAGCTGCAATTATTTTAATATTTATATTACTAAATTGATTACATAAATGCATTTTTAAATTACTAATTTTATTAGTGTTACATAATATATATTTTGAATAAAATCTCAGCAACGGCAGTACTCTGTTGTACCGATAGCGGATTTAAAAGTTTTTTAATTACTTTGATCTTTGAAATACATATCGTCAATTATAGTACTATTAATATAATTTAATAATATAAAATAAATAATCTATCAGAATAAAAGTTTATTTGAAATTACTGTAATCTATAGATACGTCAAACGATTTAAATTGTTAAATGCAATAAAGTAGGAATCTACTGTCGGTATCTCTCCGTTTTAGATGCAATTAATCTATGAAAAATGAAGAAAGTATTATTCAATTTAGAATAATTATATGAATCTAAATTTAAAACTTTCGTAATACTGTTTATAAGTAAATTTAAAAATATATTTTCAAAAAATTAAAAATATAATTAGAATTGGTACCAATAAAATTTGAATGTTTACATTATTATATTTAGATATTGTTAATTACTAAAATTATTAATAATTCAATGTATAATTATTTAATAAGTCTTAATATTTTTATGTAAAGTTAAAATGACGTTGTTTTTATTCATTTTATTGATGCATGATTTTAATGCTTCAAATTTAGCTCATTAACAGAAACACCAAATAAAAAATTATCCTTACGCAAATGATACCCTGTACAGTTTACAGACTAAGGAAAAAGATATTCAAATATAGGAATAGAGTTTTAAAACATTTTAAAATTCATATCCAAATTAAATTTTAGAAAATTTAAGTTTTTAAAGTTAGTTTTACTGATACACCAGAATTCATTGGACCTCTATTAAAATCATAAGCTTTTAATTATATTTAGATACAGTAATAGATGAAATTCATAGATTAAAATAATTTTAGTTACATAATTATGTAATATTTGAAAATATTAATACTTTTGAAATTATTGCTGATACGTAATGCCATCATAAAATCAGAATTAATGTCGTAATAAAATTTATAAATGACTGTATTTATTGAATATTTCATTTCCCATCATTTAAAAATTTAAACTTCGAAATATAATTTTTCTACATAATTTTCATAGTGTTTTTTCCAATAGGTAGTAAATCTATTGTAATTATAACAATAATAGTAAACTAATTATTAAAACACGAGAAAGAATAATTTAATTATTATACTAATATTTAAAGGTATTAAAATATGAAAACAAATTTTTTGAATATTTGTACATATATTGTGTTATTTATTATATAAATGTGTGTGAGTGTGTGTATGTGTGCGTGCGTGGGCGTGTATTCATATAGAAATAGGTATTAATTCAAATGTTAAGAAATTATTGTTATAAATTAATAAAACATCAAGTGTCGAATTAAAATATTTCTTATTAAATTTTCAATGATAGAAATGGATCAAGAATGATAAAACAAAAGATGATGTTAAAAGTTATATCATTTCTTTAATTAAATAACTTCTTTGTAAATTTTATTCTTACTCTAAGTAAACCTTACTACAAATAAATTATACATGTTATAACCAATTTTTTTATTAAGTCAATATTACTTTAATTAGATTCCGGATTAAGAAATTTTTCTAATGCTTGCATAATCATAATAATAATAGTAATAATAATAATCACGATGATAATGATGGTGGTCGTGTAATAATAGAAAATATTGATGTAATCAGTCAAACGAAAAATTAATAATGAATGTATTACACATAGATAAAAATTAAGCCGGAAATTTGTCAGAATTTGAGTGTTCATTATTTGAGGAACTGTAAAATGAATAGAATACTTGTAATGTAAAGAATTTTGAGAAAAAAATAAATATAGCAAAGGCATCTAGTAGTAGAACCAAGTGTTTTCTTCAGTCAAGCATAAACAGCTGATTTAGGTATCTGTAACAAGAGAGGCAAAAGAGAACGTTGCCTGAGGTAAAATTTTACCCCTTAGTTTCTATAATTATACATAGAGTGCTGATTGATAATCCTCAAGTCTAGTTGTCACACTCGAACTGAAAGTGTAATAAGGCCGAGTCTTGTACATTAAGAAATGGCGACAAGGGATGAGGGTGCGCGAGAGGGTAGGTGAGGGGAAAATACCAAGGCGAAATTCCTTAGAAATAATTATTTAACGCCACGGACTGGATGTGCGTGTCGATTTTGTTATGTGTGTAGTTGTTACGTCGAGCAGGGGCTTTCGCCCGTGAGGCTCGAAACTAAATGACCGAACAGGTGCTCTCCTCTCCTTTTTCGCTTCATTCTCTAGTCGTGGTAACGGACGCGTTCCTCCTTTTCACTCCCGCTCACTCACGCTCGCGCACACACACGCATACTCTCTCACTCTCTCTCTCTCTCTCTCTCTCTCTCTCTCTCTCTCTCTCTCTCTTATTCTCTTGCACTTTCTCTCTGTCTGTATATCTATCTATTTATCTGTTTTTCTTTTTCTCTCTTATTCGCTCACTCCCTTAGTCAGTCACTCATGTTTCTCGAGCAGCTGCTCTACCAGGTGTGCGTTCCTGCGTCTATTCGTTCTTCTCGACCTTCCTTTGCTGCTGCTGCTCTTGCTACTGTTGCTACTGCTGCCGCTGCTGCATGCGTTTTACATGTAGCTATGGTTATAGCAAACAGAGTGAAAATTCTTGCTAAGCTTACGCAAAAATTCCGTCTCTAAATAATGAATTTTCTTTTAATATATACCCAATAATTCTCATCGTCTCTTCGTTATTTTTTCCACCATCTTGTCTAACATTTTCTTGTTTTATTTTTTTATGAACAGTTTCGTATTTATCAATAAAAAATAATACTGTACCAGTTTAAATCGTTTAAATTTTAACTCAAAGATTACTGTAGAGGCTCTATATTTTCGACTTATTCCAATTATTCGAATTAAATATTTCTATATTGCGACTTCTTTTTTTAACTGTTACCTATTTTACTTTCCAAACTTTAAGGATCTTCCTAATATGTTTCCTTCTTCGACCAACTGCCGTAAGTGCGCGGGAAAAATTCCCCCTTATGAAAAAACGTTACATCAGTCTTTATTTTCTATTTTAAATTTTATTGATTATAAATTATATATTTATAAGATTATATACATAAACATTTATAAGATTATATACATAAATATTTATAAGATTATATACATAAATATTTATAAGATTATATACATAAATATTTATAAGATTGTATACTTATATATTTATAAGAGTTAGTAATTCATTATTCCCATAATATTTTAACCTAATAACAAAAGATGGACAATAATAAAATAGTAGCATTTGCGATTTTAATTACTTGAGTGTGGTGCATAAAAATGCAATGATTATTTGAAGATTTTCATGCTTGTATTTTTTTTTAGATTGTGAAATAAAGATTAGTCGATTGGTCTTAGTATAGGAAACGATAAATGGCGAGGCTACGGATAGATGCAGCGCAAAAAATCGTCGTTAATGAACGAAAATTAACAATTTGTCATTTAAAGAGCGCTTTCCGGAAACTTAAAATTGCTCAATAATAAAACGGGTGCTCTAAAAACCGTCGTAGAGACATTATATTTCAAATGAACGAAAATAAAGCTCGAGTCTTTCTTCGACAGAAGAAATCGTAAGAAAAGGATGAAGGAGATCGGCAAATTTACGTGACTGAGCACACACAAAAAGGCAATAGCACAGACGGTCGAAAATAAGGCCCGATTAGACCGTGGCATCCGTTCATCCACCTGGACTATTCCCCTCTCTTCTCATTCACTATCTTCCTCGCTCTCGCGAAAACTAACTAATCATCTGAATAGAGCGAGAAAATTTCGTTTGTTGCACGAGCAGCAATGCACGTCTGCCTCCACACCCTGTGACATATAGATTTTATTGGAAGTTACACTATAAAAGGCATTGGAAGCTGAAAGATCTTTAAAAAATTTATATGAAGCGAACTCCAAATGAAACAAGTTTTCTGTAATAAACATTATTTTTCTGGGATTAAGAAGCTATTAATGAGGTATATAATACAGGAATCGTAATGATTTTAGTTGGGCTTGAAAATATAGATAATCAAGGGCATGAAAAATGGGGAGTCAGACCCAAATCCTATTAACTATTGTTTATATCTAAAATAAGACAGAAATGGATAGTCTCCGATCATTTAATGGCGCCCTTACACATCCCACTTTTCCGACGAACCCCCTCCCAGACTCACCTCCTCCGGGGAACGCGCCTGCGAAAATGGGTGGAGGGCCAGGAACCCGATGGCAATAAGGGAAGCCCTGCACTACTCGCTTGGCCTCAGTTGTCAAACGGCGGCCGCAGCACCAAGATCAGCTCCGGGTCAGCAGACATAGGCCTTTCAAATTTGTGGGTGCTTACGAGAGCCTATGCTCAGGACGAACGAATACGTAGCAGACAAGGGGTTGCTATTTTTGGTGATTTCCGGAGCGAAAAAGGTTATGGCTATCGGGAGTAATAACAGAAATCACGATCGGTGAGTAATATCTAGACGTATTCAACTTGCAATCTACCTTTGTCTTTCCTTCTTTATGATCGAAAACGACATTATTCATAATTGGTTATGGCCATGAGTGCACAAAGGAATTTAATTATAGTTTCTAACAACAGATATCTTGCATTTTTAAAAATATCTAAAAATGTTTGTAAACAATTAAATTTCTGCGACTAATTCGTGTATTAAGTTGAATTTTTATTTAAAAACGAATTCATAATGATACAAGCTTTTTAGCAAGCATGTTAGCTAACTAATTTATGTCTAAGAATAATTTAAGGTCAGGATAAAAGAGACTTGTCGGACTTGATTTTAGAAATATGAAAGTTATATAAGTTAACTTTTCCACTTTGAAGAATGCTTTGTGCAGTGCTATTTTTTAAATGAATAATCTTGTTATCTATGTATTTTCTTCCTTCGGCACCCCTCGGTTCAACTACCTCCGTCACACCTCTTGGCGCGCTCGTCTACGTACGTCTCAGCTATCAGTATTCTTATCACCCCCTCCCCCTTATAATCGTCTTATCGCCTGGGCCCATTCAACTTCCAAGTGACTCGCATCCTCGCAAAAAGAACCATCTCTCTAAATACATCAGATGTCATTCCTTACGTCTCACCAAAAAAGGCTGCCAAAAGAAGAGCGATATAAATAATGTGACAAAACATACCATTACGAATATTTAGGTTTAAGCTTTCATATAGATTTAGCTCCTCATTAACTAAATCTATCATAAGGTTTTTTTTATCTTCTTTCGTAACCTTAGAATTTTCCATTTGTATAGAGTCAGAAATGCGTTGAATTAGATTTTTATATTATGCAGTTAAGCGTATAGACATTTATTATTAAAGAATGACATGAAGGTTATATTTGCTGTGTAATTAAGAAAATGACTGGAATGACGCATGAGTTGAATGTACTGAAAAATGTGAATTATTTTTATATGTGACTTCTCGATACTTAATGATCAATATTAGAAAACCATCAAGAAAATAAATGGGACAAAATGACACCGAGGAAATGACGTGGCTATCAAGACTAACCAAATGTCCATACAAAAATTGCTTAAACCACTGATTCTGTTTTTTATGATGTTCTTTTCGCTTCAAGTTATTAATTTTGAAAAAGTTAGGCCTCCGTGTTTCTCTAAGGCAAGATCTTGTTTCGAAGCTTCTCTTAATCTCGAAAACTAGAGCCTCTGCATTCTCGACCCTTTTTATGAAAAATCGAGTACTTGTATTGATATTCTTTTTCTGTCGGACAAAGTTAATCAACATAGATACATTTGTCTCTTCTCTCAGACTTTTCCATCTTCTTGCTCCCTATTAATATTTCAAGCAACCTAAATTTAATTAAAACTAAAATTTACCTTAAATTTACAATCATTAGATTCAAGTACAACATGTTCATAAACTTTCAGTGATGGTACACTTTCAGTTTTACTTTACTTTTTTTCAAACTAAAAAAATTAAGTCAGTAGTCGAATTAATAATTTTAAAGTCTTTAAAAGGATGGAAAATGATTTTTATTTTCAATATGAAATTCATTATCTTTAGTTTATGCTAATGTTATTTTTCAAAATGTAATTAATTACTTAGAATAACCTTTCCATTATGTGACCTTCTTTAAATTAGTAACTTTATTATTAATTTCCACAGTTTAAAAATAATAATGTAAATATAAGACCAATAAAAACGAAAAGCATACTTAATAAATTATTTAAAACGCTATAATTTACCTGGATAAAAAATTTCTTTATTAAAAACAGTATTGTTATTTTCTGTTGAATAATTCGTTTAGAGTTTTTTTCTCAAAAATAAATTTTTTATATCTACCAGATATTTTATTCACATATTAAAATATGTACTAAGTTTATTAATTATGTAGAAATATTATTATCCATTCTTCAAGAAAATTTATAAATACAAAAGAACCATTTTTCTTCATTAATTATAATGAATATTCATGAGTATATCGCAAAATGCGAATATGCTAATAAGTTCTTTTATTATATTTGGAATTTGGTGAGACCGTAAAATTTTTACATAATGTAATATCTCATAAAATTATTTTCTTTCATTCTAAAAGTTTAATAAGTATTAAATACTTTTAAGAAATTCTTTTTCTTTTTGATCGTAAAGATAATCTCAGGTGCGTTCTCTTCGTATCTCCATAAATAAACGCATTTGTAAGTTCATTTAGTAGAAATCATTAACATAAGATCAAATAAGGCTGACGAGTAACTTACTGAAAATATATATAAGCAATGTAAACGTGACGAGAAAAATAAATCATCTTTTAAAGAGTCTTTGGATATACTTTATAACAATGTATTATAAAAATGAAGCTAGTGTATGAATCCTTTTTCGCTTCTTTTTCGTTCCTACTCCGTAAACGCAATGTTATATCTTGAGAGATTTATGAGATGAAAAGGTAGACCGCACCTTAGTTATTTTTCGAAATGTGAATCGTCCGTATTTACAAAAAACATCAAAAAGGTATTTCAGAGATATTTTTTACTGGAGAAAAAAATCTTTTATATTCTTAAGATTTTTTTAAATTTACCTCATGGAGTAAATAGTACATTCTGTTTCAGGCATTTATTTATTAAGTTTTTATATTAACAATATATGCGTTTTTAGATTTGTAAATGCAAATAAACCGCGTGCGCGCGCGCGCGTGTGTGTGTGTGTGTGTGTTTGCGCGATAAGGTGTAATCCATATAAAGTACAAGCTAAAAATGGACTGTTCAAATAATTATAAAGTTCCGATTTCTAAATAAATGGAATTGGTCAGACTTGAAAAATAATACTGTCAGGTATTTGATCGATATTGAAAATGTAGTCGTCTATATATGTCTGTATAGTGACGTTTGCTCTCGAATCGGAGCGTATTTATCACAGCTCTATCCTAGATAAAAGGTCGGAATAAGGTATCAGCTCATTCTTACATGGCCTTACCAAGGTGAAGCCCCGTAGTATATCGGATAAGAAATTATTTTTGTCGAGTTCGTACACGGACCCTCTGATCTTGAGCGCTTATACTTAATAATGACTATCGTTAGACGATGAGGATCTTCAATGCACACGCAAGTGTGTGGACTATGTGCGGAGTGATTGGACTATGAAATCTTAAAGTTACCATAAACTAAATTAACACCAGTACCGTGTCTCTAGAATTCACATATATAAAAAATATTACCAAAAGAATTGTGGGTCGAAGTCGTCAAACACATTATTAATATCCTTAATGTTCTAAAAGATCAGTAGTATAACCTAATGCACTTTTCACTATGATGCCTTCAAATAAACCCCAAGTTTCCAAAATTTATAATTTCCATACGTATCTTGATGCAAATATATTTATAGTTAAATTATTCTATATTTATAATTTCTATTTTTATAAAATTATGTCATTCAACTTGTAAATTATTATAACTCACTGAAATCTTACAAAGAATATAAACCACAATAGCACATTTTTTATACAAGTAATCGACATTTATTTTTACCAATGAAAAGAATGGGTTGCTAAGTAATCGAATGAATATAATACACATTACTTACCATTCATTTTGTTCATTTACTGTTTCGAGGACTCTTAAAGCCTTATTAAAAAGCTCTCGAAAATATTACAGTGGAAAGACTCATACGTTCCTTTCGACTTACAACACCTCTTAATATAATAAAATTTTTGAACTTTCACGCACTTAATCATTTATTAATGATAGAATAGAAAAAATGGATTTTCTTTTTTAGATATTGTATATACACCGAAAATATTATGCTTCTTCAGTCTGCTCATTATTTGCTGTATTAACTTTTTCTCAATTTTTCTATCACTTCGTCAAAGACATATTTAAACTTAATTCTCTTATTATTCATACTGAATATACTTTTATTGTTTATTTTTATTCACAACATCGAGCCGTATCTCCTATGTTCTTATACAGTCTCCTACTCTTTATATTAATTTTCAAACGGAATAAAATCGAATTCATACTGTATTTCTAAATACATATAATGAATTTGTTTTCATGTTACTTGTATTGAGCATAAATAAAAATTAATAGAGTATAAATGATTAATTTCGATAAATAAGCATAACTGCTCAACTTGATTTCATTAAAATGAATTTTCATTTTCATTTTTCATTTTCATTAAAAATATTAAAATGTTTACTTTATTTTAAAATGTCAATACTATTCACGCATCCACGTAGTTTTGTAATGTATAAAAATCATTAAGCAGAAATATATATTTTAAAAAGTTATAATAATTATAATCTACATTGTAATATCAACATATTGAAATGATATTTTATGCTTTTATACAAACTGTTTTGTGTAATTTTTTCTATTCGATATTTTATTTACAAATCAAAAATGAATTCTATTTAATTAAGATAAAAATTTTTTTTTAAATATACTGTTATTTTTTAATTTATTACCTGAATATACTTACTCAAAAGAATTATTTAAAAATTGAATAATTCATATATTGATTTGAATTGTTTGAATGAATTTAGTCTTCTTTGGCCGAGTTTACTGAATACAAAAATAATATTAAAAAACTTCATTTAAAATAAAAATCGTAGATATTTTAATAAGTAAAGTTTTTGAAAGGAAAATTTCATTTACGAACAATATATTTTATTAATTCTAAAGACTTACAATTTACTTGAAACCTGCGGATTAAAAATAATAATAAAATAAAGATAATAAAAATTATATAAATCCAGTTCTTTATCTTCTGTGAACGAATGCAACCTAAGAGCTATAATACAAATTTTAGTTATATCGGAGCAATTAATTTCAGCATAGAATTGTTGATCTTAATAAAAAATATACAAAACCTTTATTTTTTAATTAAAAAGTTATAATTGAGAAGTTATTTTACTTATTTTTCTTTTGTAAAATAGATATTGACTGAGTCACATGAAAAAGATGTATACGCTTTTCCCGCAACCGCACGACTTTATAATTAAAGGGAATCGACCGGGTCCGGCAACTTCCGCTCCATTTTCCCAGACAGGGTAAAGAAAGAAAGATGGAGGGGAGACGCTAGGTCGCGCGACTGTGGGAGACCGCATATCCTTCCTGCTAATCGTACCATCTGCTTTCGGTTCCCGAGCATTTCCGTTCAGTCGATCCTGGTAAACCGACCTTCTGCTCAGCTCCAGCCACTGACCTGCTCTGACTTACACTAGTATTCTCGAAGAGTTTTTATTCCCCATTTTTTCGAGCTCAGGATTTACCATTGAATATTTATTGAATTCCGATTTCAAAAATTCATGTTTCGATTTTATTTATGATTTAGTGAGATCAGTGTAAATTATATAATTGTTGGTGTAGTAAAGGTATCAATGTTAGTAGCGAAACATACGAATATCAATATACATTTTACCACTTTTTATATGCTACTTTAATGCAGTAACGTTTTTAACCGTTCGCATAGATATAAATATTTTACATTAAAAATGAAAAAGAAAAGAGAATATTAAATTATTAAAAGCATCTATACTTATAACAAAACTATAACAAATACTTTTTTTCTTTTGTTATTTAAATTGCTTTCTTATTCTTTGCTTTCCTCCCCTAATCATTAATAAATTCTTTAAATATCTTTATATTCATTATACCTTTTCTGATAAACACAATCCTTGATTAATTTTATTACTCTATTATCGGTGGAAATTATAAAGACAAGCAATTGATTAATTGAATTAAAATTTGTAAGTCTGTTGGTAATAATAATTGTTGTGATCATAAACTGAATAAAATAATCGACATGTAAACCATAAAATTAAATATTAAATAAGCGTATTTTATAATTTGTAAAGACTAATGTGAATGAGGCAAGTGAGGTACGAATTTATTCACGATGATATATTTGAGGATACAATAACAAAGCCTTTTTATGAAATTGATTATCTTGAATAATCAATAAAAAATTATTTCTTTATTGTAAATATGGAATGATCTCTGTCTTTACATATTACAAACTTGTTGATTGTCATTTCATATATTCTTAATACATTAAACTTAATCAAAACTATAGCGTTACATATATTACCTTATAAAACACTGAATTTTTTACTAATGTTATCGCGTCATTATTTCACTTATTAGCACTTGCAAATAATGAAACAGGAAACTTCAAAAAGTGTTAATAATTCATTACAAAAGTTCCATTAATTATTAAAAATCACAAGTGTGTGTTGATAGATTTGTGTATAAAACAAGAATAAAAATGAAAAAGAAATAAATAGAATATTTCATTGTGAGAATATTGAGGTTAGAAATGAATTCGTCTCCTATTACTGACTCGAGTATTCACATACAATATTTGAAAGTATCATCTGCGCACGCGTAACATGTCAAATAATATAAGAAAACGAAGTAGTAACGTGAAGGCGAAGAAACCTCTTTAAAAGAGGAAGTAAAGGACGGCGACCAGACCGAGAAAGGCGGCGCCGATAACAAAGGCGACCGGGACTCCGGTGCTACTTCCGTCTTCATTTTCACTTCTGTTTGCATTCTGCGACCAACCCTGCTTTAAATGAACCTTCTGCCTCTCTTCGAGGACAATCTCGCCAACTAGGTACTTGCTCATGAGCTCGATAGCGTCGGTCGAGTGTCCGACGTCATTGAAATCTTCGGTCGCATCCTTACCCGCGTGGTCCAGAAGAACCTCCTCCCCTCCCGGATGCTCATTTAAAAAATCCGTGACATCGTAAACCTTGTTTTGGATCACGATCTTTGTGCTTGATTTGTCAATGTGCACCTCTTCGTATGTAAACTGCTTTAGTTCGTTCATGTTACTTATTCTGATGCACTTTTTGTACTTCGACGTGTGTAACCTAAAACCGAAATCAATATTTCATCGTCATTATCTTTCTAACGATAATAAGCCTTCTCCTAAAAAAATTCTTTGGTACTTATCTTAAGCCTACTCTAATGAGTAATTTCTCAATTGGATTAATCAATATTATCTTATGTATACTAATTTTATCCAGTATTAAATTATTTTTAAAAATGAGATTAAGAAATGTAAGGCGAGCTATTCCATCTTTCAACGCCCAACAATTTACAAATCATTTTAGTTAGAGTTATTCAACTACAAATAAAAAAATTAAAAATGAAAACTTAAAGATTTTAAAAATAAAATAAAAAAATTAAAATTATTATTTCGTATGCTAGCACATTTATACATAAATGTAGTATTCATTTTAATTATGACATTTTTATTTAATAAATCTATTTGACAAATACATCATTCTTTAATAATACCGTCTAAGCAGGATCTACGCTGTAGCATAAAGGATTTATTAATAATTTATCTTTATACGATATCTAAAGTAACTTGATTATTTATTTTTACTTTTCAGAATTATACAATCAAATTAAATGAATTTATTATTTAATGTGAAAAAAGTTTTTAGCTATATAAAATTTAGTAACTTGATTTTCTTGTTTGAATAAAACATACGACTTCACATAATGCGCAATTTTATACAACCTTATTCGAAAGTCAAGGTCATCGCAAATTGCGACGTGCTATTAAGACACATGAGTATAGTAATTCCATGGCGATCGAATAAAAAGAATGCTCTCTGTCAATTGAATACTTTGTTAAACCCATGTTCTTTTTTTTTTTTTTATTTCAATTAATCAATAATTTTACCCGCAGCTAAAGTCAATATTGTACATTTCAATAGAAACATGACAATTTCAAAGTTTCAATTTTTAATATAAGTATTAGAATATAAAACATTTTGCTATTAATTTTCTTTTTTACTATGAAGAAATCCTTCTAAAAATGATTTGAACCATTTATGAAAATAAATAATTTTTATAATTTAATTTATGTACCAGTAGTAATTGACAAAATAACCGAGTTTCAATCTTATCGTTAAATATACTGTTAACAAGAAATTCAATTTGTTTGTATATTTATAACCGAAATTAAAATATTGAGTTTTTAAAATTATAGTTGAATTATTAGTAAGTCAAATCTTTTCTATCATTAGCAGACGAAAGAAGACGAAAGAAATTAATTCACGACAAAGAATTTTTAAAGCAATCTATTAAAAAGGGTTTATCTTATCTAATAGTAAAGATTAAAAATTATTTGTATTTATAATTTATAAAAATTTGACGGACCTTGTTTTCTTACGCAGTTTTCATTAAAAATTCTTATTGATATTAAAGCTCATTGAATTCCTTATCTATGATACAAGTTATTTATTTTATGCTTAATTATCAATATAATCCATTAGCCAATATTAATTGCACATACAATACATATATAAGAGATGCAATTACGTACGAATTGGTACACACCCGCATGCATGTAAATGTATGCGTGCTAGCATGTATTATATTGTATAACTTAATATATATAACAAGCACGTATAATAATCACAAATCATAATAAAATTACGTATAATAATGTGATTCCTGTAGTAAAGCAAAGCTCACGTAAATTTTAATATACATTTCGTAAATGAAAGAAATAAAAAACAAAAAGAAACGAAGAGAGCCGACGAAGGGAATAGAAAGCTTGTTTAGTATCAGGTGCGGGCGGACGGACGGGCGGGCGGGCGGGCGGGCGGGCGCGGTTACCACCGTACGACAATTTATATAAATTATTTTGTCTCCGATCTCTTAGTTCAATTTTCTTTTATAATTCTATCGATTTTCGTTCACAATAATTAAAGCACGCTGGGAAAAACACGTGGATGCTTACCTCTTCCGTATGGACGTGAAATACGAATATAAATGAGCGTGAGCAAGAAGAGGGATGATGGGCGGGAGGGATCGAGAACGAGAGTGAGAGCGAACTTAATAGCAACAGAGAGAGACGGCGAAAGATAGAGAAAGAATGAATGAGAGTGAGAGAGGGAGAGAGAGAGAGAGAGAGAGCGAGTGAGTGAGAGTGAAAGAGGGAGGGGGACAGCTCGATGAGTGTCTCCGCCACGAAGCTGCGCTCGCGAGCAAAATATACTGACCCGACGCTCGTCGAGTAAACTTGTCTTCTCGACTTTTCCCCTTCTCCCGAACCCCGATGCCTGCCTCTATCTCTCCTGCCTACCTAACCTCACCTTAGGATCCTCACCCCTGCACCTCTCTGCCCCGATGCCTGTTTCGCTCGTTGAACCATGCCGCTCCGGCACACCTAACCAACTTGTTCTATACTGCAGGATGTCCGTGTGCGCGTGCGCGTGAACCTCCCTCCCGTCCTCGTGGTAGAGTCAGCGATTATAATCGTCTGTACGTACATCCCGTAGATGTGGCTCGATTACGCGAAACCCACACTCGGGCGACCAAAATACTACCATTTTTAACTCGAATATCTCGAAATCTATAAAGCCGCCAAGGGTTTGTGACTGTCAATACCCGTAACAGACACTTTTTTTCGTATAATTAACCCCGCCCCATTTTCTATATACATCCACGCGATGACTGTATTTTACACATCTCATTGTTACAAAATTATCAATAACGTTATTTAAAAGGCAATATTCTTATCTTTTATCTTTTATCTATTTTAATTGTTTCTTAATATTTTTTTTTATTTTCTTCGTTCATGGATTTTGTAGAATAATAAATTTGTAATTTTACAGTAACCATATCCATTTTATGAAATCACAGACTAGTAATCTTATCCTCGTTCAAAATTCCTTCTTCATTATACTTGACTTTATCGATGCTTATACATAAAATTTTACATTTATCTTATTCCTGTTTATATGATTAAATTAGACTACATATTGATTAAAATAGTTAAAAACGATAATTCCGAAATACAACATTTGTTCAATATAAACGATTTAATTATTAAAAATTATATTAAACAAATAATGTTCTCTGTAATAAATACTCTATTATAATTTTAAAAATCAATTATAATTAATTTTAAGTAAATAACTGTACGTTTACTTTGGCAATGCAATTTGATTTATTCCTGCGGTTCCGTACCTAATAGCTTATCACATTATAATGTACATAATTTATGTATATTTAGCTATCAATAAGTTTCGATGAAATACAATCGATATCTATATCTATGTAAAGTTGCTGTCTTAAAAGAATTTCATAACAATTTACTAATATATTTATTAAATAGTATAGGATCTTGTGATCTGGTTATTAAATAAAATAACACTCTACCAGTTTCATATATGTTATTACAACTTGTCTAATTAGAAGGAGAATCGAATAACTTGCAACTTTTATATAATATTGTTACGTATATGTATTTTAATTACAGAGAGATTAAAACAACATTCAAAATAATAATAATTAAGCTTTTGTTTTTATTAAATCTACGCAGTGTTATTGTTTTTTAAAAATGCAGAAGGTCGCATCAGAACATGTAATTTTATTAAACAGTAAATATATGATACGCGTATATTTTTGCATACTATATTATCAAAGATTTCACAATCGAATATTTATAATCGAATACAGAAACGCGAACGTCTCTGACCAACAGTCATATATCAAGATAAGCAAGAATAATATAACAATAATTCTCAATAAATCCAAATCACTTTATGCTGCATTCTACTCTATTTTACACGCTATCATCAAATGTAATTATCTTTAATTCTTATGGTAATAGCAATATTAGTAATTCCGTAATGGAGTTGAAAAGGTGGAATGTTCTTACAAATATAATTCTAATAAATTTTGTTTATATTCTAGTAATATAAGTTGTTTTCATTTAATATCATTTTTTTTTTAATTTAATATCTAAAGTTTAATTTCGTTTGTTATATTCATTATATTTTTATATAATGTACGTTTTGTGTTTATTCTATGCCCAGTATCATGAATTGATTCTTATATTAAATAGGAACGTATAAAAATAAATACATCAATTACATTACAACATTGCACTAAATAATAATAATAAAAAGTTGTAAAAAAGATCTGTTGGTTATTTATTAATATATGCTCCTAATCATATTATTTTTAAGCGGATGCTCAATAAAACATATAATAAAATACAACGGCATATATTAAAACTGCAAGTCCGATGAAAACATAAAAAACATGAGAATTCTTTGATTCTTCTGGTGTGCAGTCATCTTCGTCGATCTTTGCTGGTTCTTTTTTACTATAAGTCTCCCCAACATTCAATAGACTACTCTCACCTATTTGATAGCCGTCCTTCAATAATTTAGCTTCCTGAGAAAAACGCATTATATTAACAAAATTATAGGAACCATGAATTTAAGCTTAGTTTTTATACTAAAATGTCAAATAATAATAAAGGCAAAGTTATATTTACGCACAAATAACGCGAGTAATTTCTTGCTATAATATTGTCTCTCTCTCTCTCTCTCTCTTTCTTCGTTAGAACAAACGATGTATAAAATTAAAAAAATCAACAATACTTTTTATACTATATTTTATAAAATTTAAGAATAGATTAAAGCATATGGTAATTCAATATATTAACCTCTGAATGTCCAATATCATCGAAGCACGTAGTGCCATCCTTACCAGCGAGATTGACAAGCACTTCTTCGCCACCCGGATGTTCTTTTAAAAATTTAGTGAGATTATAGACTTTACCGTGCAGGACTATCCACAAGTCATCAGGAGTATTATGGCTTCTGATTTCCTCAACCGTATACTTTTGTGACATTTTTACTTCTTATTCCTGTAATCCATTCCAACACACTTATAAGTTTTTAGTAAAAGTTTTTTTATACTAGATTTTAATTTTAATCTGAATATTTGTAATTATTATTATTATTATTATTATTATTATTATTATTAATATCAATAATTTATCCATTTTTCAAAACGTTTTTAACAATGCAATACTTATTTTGTTTTCTTTTGAAATTATATCCATTATTAAATACTGAGAACTTCGAAAAAATGACACAGTTCATTTTTTATATCTTATCAATTTGTTTATTCATCGCACACATCTAAGCAACTTTAAGGATTTAACACAATTAACTAATACTAATAGGAGTCAAAGGAAGGAAGCACTAAATCGATATTTTACATTCTGTCAGTAGTTCACAATTTCCTTGATTTATAATTACTATGCAACAATAAATATCATTTCGTGTAATGAAAGCTAATGTAAAATAAGCAAATCATGCTATGGCATAATGATTAGAATTCTCGACCTTGCATGAAAATTCATAGATTTTCAATTGATTAATAAACTTACACTAAGTAAATATTTTGCCCAGAATAAGAATAGTACTTAACAATAATTTTCAATGCATAGAAGTTTTCCAGAAAATGAGTTTGGATACATTATTATACACAAATTATTAATATATTATGATTAAATTATTAATAAAATAATTATAAAATGTAAATGTAACATAGATATCAATTTTTTACCATTTACCTAAATAAAATATATGTATACAATTATTATATTTTTTAATAATATTTAATAAATTTAAGCCTTCATTCATTATAATTAAAATTTGTTAATAACTATATAAGAGTAAACTGAAAATATCCGTTAGAATAACCATTTAACTGTATAAATAACCTGTAATGTCAATAAACTGTATAATATCAATAATTACTTTGATCTTCGTAATTAAAGATTCCAATTTATAAATAAAAGGGTTATCATAATTTACATGTATTCAGATTTCGTTTACATCACATTGTTAAAAATAAAATGCTCATTATGAGGTTAGGTCAAGTTAGATTAAAATAATTTTCGTCTAATTTCTATGTAATATTTTATGCATAACTTTCAGGTTGTACGGAAGAAAATACCGTATTTACAAATTATAAGAAAAAAATTACTAACAATGAATGTATCAGAAATGATTCATAAAACATTTTACGAAAATATTCTTAATTTACTTATATAACATTGTTTTATAATATAATTTTGTAATTTTTTCAAAAGTTGTATTTATGGATCAATAAAAGTATACGTACAATAATGAAAAATCTAAAAAGCCTCTATTGTTTATTAAAGTTAAATAAGTTTAGAATTTTTAAAAATTGTAATTAATAAAATTTAAAGTGTTAATAAAAAATTTTTAGTATCGTTGCAATAAGATTTTTCATGAAAAAGATTGCGCTAACTGAACCATAAATTAGATTATATCGATACTTAAATATTTCTAATGCCTAAAAGATTTCAAAAGTTCAGTAAACTGCACATAAAAATAACGAACGTTTTATCCAATGAGTTCAAATGAAATTCACTTGTATTTTATGAAGGGCGCGTGACATTATAATTTAAGAAATTTTAGGAAAGTAGCAGTAACAATTAGGAGATAGAACAAATTTTTATTATGTATCTCATTAGATAACGCCATCGACGCATAAACTTACGTAGCGCTATTCTTGTTTGTTACAGAAAACCGGCGCCAGAATCAAAATCTACTCAAACTGCTGTCCGCACAGTACCGACCGAATCATCAGCGTCTGCGACAAATCGGAAACTGTCTTGGACTGTATCCGTGAGCTCGTCACTTCCATTAAAACAGTAGGTTTTATATTACTTCATTAAGATGTCCGTTACATCATACTTCAATTTACATTATAAGAAAGCTTGAAAAACTTAGTTTGACAAAAGTATTTTATAAATTATTCAAATCTATTGTTTGATAATAGGCTGTAACTATTTTATACGGTAATCTGAGCAAAAGTCGTAGGCACGTTGAAAAGAAAGTCTTTGACAATAATAAATAGGTTGACGAAAACTGTTTATACATTAATGACAAAAAATAAATTTTTTATTTAAACTATTTAATAACGAAAAGTTCCAATTAATTTTAGAGTTTTATTTTTATAAATTCATATTAAAAGTATAACCTTCGAATATGTCGGTCACGTTTACCGTTATATAATAATAAATGGGAAAAAAACTAGAATGGTTTTGATCGTTTCTGATTTACGTAACTCTTAGTCGCACGGACTAGTTAGAATTATAATTAGCTTGGCATAATGCAAATTTAAATAAAAATAGTCAGAAAAAAGTCTTCGAGTCTATTACAATGTTCGTGATTATAATAATAAATATCGAGCTCATCTCATTTTTTCTGAGTATAAACTCAAGGATAGAAGAGCTCGGCATAGATCAATCATTAATAGATGATTATTATTATTCTTTTATTTTCAGTCACCGCTGAAAGGAGTAAACAACCCGTATGACCCGCGCAATTACGATGAGTTCTACGCCGAGGAATACGGCGGCTATGGTGAGAATGGGCAGACGGGCGTCGGCGCCGGGGGTGGCGTCGGCAAACCCGGCGGCTTTGGCGGGCCAGGAGGTCGTGGAGGCAACGTTGGCGGCGGCGGCGGCGGCATGCAACGCGGCCGAGATAACCGGGGCGGCGGTACGTGCGGCCCTTGCCTACCTCAACGATCCTCCAGACCACCTCCTGTAACCCCGACCCCAATTCCAGCTGCAGTCAGCCGCTCCAGGCGATTTCCGTTCTTTCATATCGCGCTAGCTTCAGAAACTGTATACACTAAGCGAGAAGTAACAAAGATTAGGCTATTATACTCTTCATTTCAATCGACGAACCTCTTTCGAATACCTCAATTCTTGCATAAGTCATTATTCTTTGCCCATCTTGAATTTTCGAGTTTTAGAATTAAATGGCTCTATCTCTTCTTAAAATAATGCTATATCCGATTATTGAGAGCATTCGAATGCCTATGCAGTCGCAGTAACATTGATCTTGGAAGAGTTTAATATGATAGCCAATCACATCGTATTTTAATTTACTATAAAGAATGAAACTTATTTAATATTAGGTACGAATCGTGAATGCAAAGTTTAAAAAAGTGTGATAGTTTCATAGTTTATAAATCAGTTTAAAAATAATTAATTAAATTTTTGAATTGTTAGTAAAAATAAGTGGAGGCGAGTGCCAAATTTATAGAGCAGTAGCCAGATTGATATTATAAATGAAATTAATTAATTAAGTCAGATTTAATGGCTTCGCTATTGATTATTTCGTCAGTTGTCTTTTGTAAATGATCCAGCAATAATGTCTATTAGTGCTTCAATTGAATGAATTGAGCTTGAAATAATTAGTCAACATTGCCGGCTTGATAAAACGTTTATATGAAAGGTATGAAGAATAACTAATATGGAGATTCTCGTATATTTTAGGACCAGACATAAATCGCGGAGGCTTCCCGACGATGGGCGGGGGTAGGGGAGGCGGTGGAGGTGGACGTGGTGGAATGTCCGGTCCTGATCGTGGTTTTGCCGGAGGTAACGGCCGGGGAGGTGTTGGCGGAGGCGGAGCTGGCAATTTTGGCGGTGACCGAGGGGGTAACGGTGGTGTCGGCGCCGGCGTCGGCGGTGGCGTTGTTGGCGGCAGCGTCGGCGTCAGCGGAGGTGGCGGTGGCGGTGGCGGTGGCGGTGGCGGTGTTGGTGGCGGTGGCGGTGGCGGTTTCAACGGCAATCGAGGCGGTCCACCCTTCACTGGTAGCGGCGGCGGTGGAAGCGGTGGCGGCGGCGGTGGAGGCGGCGGAGGCGGCGGTAACTACAACGGTAAAGCTCTTTCTTTATTTGTTTGATTCTTTAATTCGCTTTTTCGTTGATCAAATGACCGACTGTATTAATCTCAAGCTCTAAGTTGACTAACAGTTTCAGTTCTTCATTTTTATTTTTTTTATTTTATTATTATTAAACCCTCTATTTAATGAATAAGAAAACCACTAAAAAGCTCTAGTCAATGACATATCACAAGCGTCCATTTGAGGTTCATTCAATCTTTCGTTCATGGTCCAGAGGCGATTTAGTTATAATTGCGAGAAAGTCATGAGTCCTGATTGAACATTGAATTTATAGGTAATGGTTGGGGCGGTGGTATGCAGGGGTCCAGCAACATTACAAATGGCCTCGGAGGCACAGCCGGAAATACCATAGGCAATACATCAATGGGTGCCGGGAACAATGCCGGTAATCAAGGAGCCAGCGTTGGTAATAATATGTCGAGTACCCAAGTCACCATCCCCAAAGATGTGAGTGCTATTTAAATTTTATAACTGAGCTATTCTTACGAAGGGCTGGCTAGAATGAGATTTAATTGCCTGGCTGAATTTTAGATTCGATATCCCTGTCAAGCAAATCCTAATTTCAAATACAATTCTTATTGAGCATGGAAAAATCCGTTGTTATCTATAGAAGAAACTAATAATAATAAAGGTTATTGAGATAGTGTTTTATGATGTTTATTTTTGCTGACTTTATAGCTCGCCGGAGCCATAATAGGTAAGGGAGGCGCACGAATCCGCAAAATCAGATCGGATAGCGGGGCGGGTATAACCATAGACTTACCTTTACCTGGCAGCAATGATCGCATTATCACCATCACCGGCATGAGCAATCAGATACAGATGGCTCAGTTCCTTTTACAACAAAGGTAAGTACTAAAGCGCATCGCTACTTCCTTTTCATATCCCTATCAATATTTCTTTTCTTATTATCATTGTTACAAAAATCATGTACTACTGTTATTATTCTTATCATCATGGTTGTTGTCATTAATTGTACTTTTATTAATTTTAAATAAATAAACTATATTTATATACCATATAATTAATACTTCATTATATTTAGAACAATCATAGTGATGATCTCACACTTTTCTATATAATTAGAAGTAATTAAATATCTAAACAACGTAAAACAATAGTATACATAAAATCATAAATTATATCATTTTAATAAAAATATTTGTTAAAAATTTCTAATAAATAGAAAGAAAATATATTATGATCATAATCAAATTTAGTTAAATTCAAATTTTACAAATACACTTTAAAAAGTTTAATTAAAAATGTCTTTGAAAGTGTACCAATGATAAAACGTTCAAATTACGTATATAATTAGTACAAAAAAAAAAAATTCTATCAGGTCAATTTATTGTTATAATAAATGATAAAAATGTATTTAATAATAAGAATTAAAATGTAAGGACATGTTTAAAAATTTTCTTAACATATGTAGGCGAGTGTGAAATGCGAACAATAAATACAAAAGGTATTAAAATATGCTCTCAATTTACTTTTTACAATAACATCTCGACATTTATGCTCGAAGGTGAATTGCATTCGAGAAACATGTTGTGTCAGATTTGAGGTTCGCCGTCTCATTTTTTATCGAATTCATACCTAAAATTACGGACGATTCGTAGAAATTCGCTACAGTCTTTCATTATTTACATCATAATTTAAATATTGTAAATCTACATAATTGAATAATAAAATTTTATAAAGACCATATGAATATTTTTTATGTTTATAAACATTTCTTACTTAAATAAAGGCATATGTATGTAAAAGAAAATTTTTATATCCAATGTTTTTTAAACAAATACAAAGTATTTCTTTTACTTGTACGATTACAATAAGATATATTAACTATATAATTCGGATGAAAAAGTTATAATTTATGGAAATAAAATTTTATACATATAAATTAGATTATAATATATACGTATATTTATTTTGTTCCAAAATAAATAAAAATTATATGCCACCTTCCTTAAAACAAATTGAATAAATATTATTTATAATTTTTTAGAGGATAATTAAAAATTTGTAATTTGTTTATAAGAGTGTTTCGAAAAATATCCGTTAGAATTAATTACCTTCTGGTTAATAGAAGTCGATTATTACATTAAATAATAATTTGAAATTAAAGTAAACCCATTATTACGGTGAAATCGTTCATGAATGTTTTGAATAATATTTGAATCATCAATCACAAAAATAGATATTATTAGAAATTCTAGAATAATATTATTTATATAAGAATTTTAAAGATTATGCAACATCGGTACCTTTTTATGCGTTGAACGTTATTAAAAAAAAATTTTTATCTATATTTTATTGTAAATAACACGTAACAATAAATCGATTGGAAATAACGTAAGCGTAATATTAAATTTATATGTAAAGAGTTTCGAAATAATAATATATATTCAATGAATTAATATTATTGTACGTAATTTGAAAGTGTTACTATGTAAAAGCGATTCAATTCAATTATTATAATTATAGAATAAGTAAATCAATCTGACTAAATCGTAAAAAGTATAATCATTATTTTATTTTTATATGTTTATGCGTGACTTATTATGTAAAAAATGCTTGTTATAATATTTTAATTTTATATATTTATTTCATATACTAAACTTAAAAGATGATTTACATCCTGCACGAAACTAAAAACTAGTGTATGAATGATTTTTAAGATAATATAATTTTAACAATTGTCATGTATATTAACATATAGCTGCTTTAGTTGTAACTGCAAAATAATCTTGCTTTTAATCGCATCTATAATACAAGATAAATATTTTATGAAATATTTTAAAATATTGTGTACAACTAACTAAGAAATGTTAAGTGAAAGTCAAAGAAAAAAATATGATTAGCGCTTAAAATAAATATTACAAATCTTTATCATTTAAATGATATTGCGTTAAGAATTTGTATTTGCTTTTCATTGTTCTTGAACTTCATTTACTCATACTAACACTTTTATGATAAATTAACTGTTTGTATAAAAAGAGCTTGCAAGCGAAGAAAAAATATAAATGCAAAAGAAGAAAGAATTTACTTCTAGTTCTAGAATTCGTCGAAGTAATCAAAAGCGAAATATGAGTGTCGTTGTATGGAAGACTAGTGATTTTGTTGTTCTATATGAGGTGTAACAAGAAATCACTAATCATCCTACAAAGTAGCTCGTTGTCGTCATGTTTGTGCCTACTATCAGCCATGCTTCTCTTCAATAAACTAACAACATCATGTTTATATTAAGAACCAGCATCGAGATTCGTCATCACTAATAACGCTAAATACTAATAATTTTTTCCATTTCATTAATCGATATTTTCGATTCCATTAAATAGATTTTATTATCACGAGATAAATATTTATGCGAACAACGTTTTGATTAATTAATAGAAAGAAGAGTAACGAAATATTATAAACGGTAGAAAATTTGCGACGATACGAATACCGTAAGGGTCAGACATTTGAATAAATATTTATTCATATGTTTACGTAATATTTTAAGAACAGCACAGTTCTTAATTTTCCAACAAATAATTAGTTATAGTTAAGAATAAATAGTATTTAAAACATTAATTATTAAAATGAAAAGATCAGTTTAGTAAAGAATTGCAATTTTAAATTCACTTTTTTTTCTTTTTTTTATTTATTGCACATATCCTCTGTCATTTAATTGATTAAAATTGATAAAAAATTTAATTACTTTCTTTTGTATTACAGTGTGCACGAAAATGCTGAAATTCCTTACTAAGTATCACAGAAGATAATAAATGGGGGAGCCAAAGATGCGTTTGCAATTTTTTAATTTTTTTTAAGGAAACTATACGTTGGATTATAACAAGCGTTAATAAAGCAAAAGAAAGTGGAACAATGGCAAAACTATTCATAATGAATAACAGATTCGAAGTGGATACACAGACATTGTGGCGCATGTGTGGTGTGGGCTGCATCGTACGAATCATCTTTAGAAGAGAAACAAAACAAAAACAATAATAATAGTGATGAAAAAAGAAACAATATTTTTTCAATAATCAAAAATTATACGCATCATTAGGTTTACATGTTGTATTAAGTCGATCAGCAATTTATCCCTTATTCTTCGTTTTTGCCTTTTTTCAATTCGTTCGATGCAACGAATGGTTTCAAAACATTGTTTAGGTAAGATAGGTCTCCTTTACCTATTCGGATAATTAATTGATATATTCATTTTTAATTTCAATATTATTTTTGTATAAAATATATATATAAAAACTTCCAATCTTAAGTATAAATTTTTTGTGATGCGTAACAATATATAATCTATATATGAATAATCAATATTAAGGATAGAGAAGAAATTTTGTAAATTAAAATTCCTTTATAAATTAATTGATTATGTAAAAAAAAACTTTTCTTTATTCCCTTGTATATTCAAAACTTCGAAATGAAAAAAAATTTATAAATTAGTAAAAATTTGTAAATAGAATTAAATACGAAAAAAAGAGACATGCTTATACAGATCAATTTTGAAACCACTCGACACTTTAATGCATCGTGCAATTTTCTCTTTTGCCATTTGATGAAAAGAAAATGCGCTAAAGTAATTACGTATGATGACATGAGTCCGCTTATGATATATATCTTTTACAAAAAGAGGTTGAAAAAAACTTTTTCATAAGAAAGTACACAAAAACACCATTTGTGCATATTTGTTTTTGCGCAGAAAAAAACAAATTTAAGAATTAAGAAAAAATGGAGAGAGAGAGAAAGAAAGAAATCGTTGCAAAATCTTTGTAAATAAACAATAAAATGGCCCTTTCTTTCATGTTTTACAATCATCAACACTTTTGACTGCTGACTACACTTACGTGCGACTTCATTTTATTATTATGATTTATTAATATTAATAATAAATATTTAACAGAACACAATCCTACCCAGTTTCTCATAACGCGATACACTAGAATTACCTGTCTTACCCAAGTTCTTGTTTATTATTGTTTTGATGGTTTTATAATATATATAGATATATATTTTTTTTTTGTAATTTTATTATTAATTGGCAACCATTTATTAATATGAATTTATTAATTTATTATAAAATCATCAATACAATGTTCATAGCTTAAAAGTAAATGATATAGTGTAAGTGTCAGTGAAGCAGAATTTTATGGAAATCCCTAAAATAATTACAACAGAAACAAAAATAACTTCTATTTGTAGAGTTCCATTAAATTAATTAGTATAGTAAGAGGCGCTAATAAAAAAAAATGAAGAATACAAAAAATTTAAACTTATTAATTTCAAGAAAATATAAATGAATTAAAAAATATAGATTCTAAGTGTACTACGGCAAATGAAAGAATAAATTTAAAAAAAATTTAGCAAATATAGATGAAATGAAGAAATATATAATTCAACGTTTATAAATCTTAAACGCGTCGTTTTAATGTAGCATTTATATTATTATTCTTTTTTCATTTTCGTCCCTCCAATCGAAAAAATAAGAAAAATTGTTTTTTCGAACCAACGAGGATACCCCTTTTATAAATGTATTAAATATAATAATTACAGAATTAAGCAGCGACTATACCATTAGTATGTTCTAAAAAAAAAAAAAAATAAATAAGTCTCCCTCTTCCCACCCAAAATAATTCTCATATATATATATATGCTATGTGCCTCCCTCCTCACATATTGACTTCAGAAACAATCCATTTATGATGATTTATCATAAGACCTCAGGGCGAACGTAAGGGCATTTTTCCGTAAAATAATTAAGCGACAAAATAATTTTAGTTCATGACTTTATGTATTATTCTTCAATTTTTTATTATAATCAATATTATTGCTATTATTATTATTATTATTATTATTATTATTATTATTATTATTATTATTATTATGAATGTTACGAATGTTATTTTTAGAAAAAAAAGTAATCTCGGGAACACTCGATCGCACACCTGCGTATGGCATTTTTCTTTTTTTCTTTTTAAAGTATCACCTACTTTAAATAAACTTATTTTTGTACTGTTTATTAAACTTAGCGATTTAAAAAGCAACAATGAACCAAACAAAAATAAATGAACTAAAAAATAAAGAAAAAATAAAAGCGTAAAATAAAAAATGGAAACAATTTTTTAAAAATAGAGTCATTGAATCGTGTGATTGTATGATATGGGGGGAGGGGGAGAAAAGAATGATGAACGAGATTGCATGAGTGTACGAGATTTTATTATTATATATAAAAATTTGCGGAAAAAGTATGAACAGCAATGAGAGGGAGATTTTTAGGATGCTGGCTATAAAGATGAACATTATCTTGTAACACATCTGTGTAATATAAGATATACTGTTTACAATTGATTTATATTGAATAATTTTTATTTGTCAAATAAACTTAGTACAAACGACTCTAAAATATACATCATATTCGTTTTATTCAACCTATTTATTGTATTAAACTTTTTAGTCCTTAGTTTTCATCAATGTATTTAGTATTTAATTTAAATTTTATAATTATTAGTAGAATAATACTTTAAACAGCGATTAATATAAGTATGTTTAACTTTAAAAGATCACGAATTTTTAAAGTAAGATGATCAATACTTAATAGTTATTTACTAATATTTTTAAAATTTAAATTTATAATTTTATTATAAATATGTAAATGTATGAATTTTATTGTAAATCCTTTATCAATTACTATTTAAAAAAATTCTTAAATTATTTTAATATTTTTGTAGTTTAATACTGTTTATTGTACTAGAAATACATTTAAAAGATCAGAAAAATTGATAGAAATTAAAAATATATCAAATGCATGGAATTATAGTGTTTGTGCTTCAATAATAATTTTTCTTGTATTACTATTCATGTATACACATTTATGTATACATAAACATTATTTATGAACAATGAATAATAGCATAACAATTGAGAAATATAAAATTTAATAATCAATCAACGAAGATTTAATTTTCTAAATTAATTTAGAAAAATTTTTTTTAATAATGTATTTATTATTATCGTTTCAATAGCATAAAAAATCCTATAGAAAAAAATATTAACTAAATTATAATTTTTGAAATTTTATAGGACTTCTAGTACTTTTCTATAAGATAGAAAATAGGATTTATACAATATTTCAAATACAATGAATGCTTAATGTACTGAATAGATTTTATTTAGTTTTAAATCCGAATGAATAATGAACTTAACATAAAATTACTTGTGATATCTGAACTTATAATAAAATTGATATTTATCTTGAAAACTAAAATGAGAAATGAGAAGCCAGTTAGAGCTGTAATTTAAGACAGACCTAACCTAAAATAATAACATGCCCGATAAAATAGGAGGTGCGTATTGTAAGAAAGTAAACTGGCTCCTTTTTTCCATTTCCTCTTCCCGTCATTTCTCACTTCGGTCTATCACTCTCCTTCATTTTTTTTTTGCGATACTAAGTGCGAGGCCAATACTTAGACAAAACCCTGATCATTCCCAACCGTATTAATAATTGCATTGAAACAGGTGTATAAAAAGATAAGCTATACCTGACGTATGCTGCTAATACTCGATGCTCTTTCCACTCAAGAATAAAATATTTGGAATGTCCAAGAAGAAGTTACATTAAAAATCTTAAAGATTTCCGTCAACCATGAAGATGATTAGGAATGCTAGTAATTCCGTACTCTAATACCAGTTTCTGATTTCCTCGAACCTTAATCTTAAAAGCGCCAATCGAGTCGTCGAGCTTTTGTAGGTTCTCTTAGACTTGTATTTGTTAGTTTTTAAAAAATGGCCGGATGAAAGAATGGTGGGAGGATAAGTTCTATTGGCCATCCTGGTTTTTAACTTTGCTAGCAAATTTGACTTTTAGACGAGTTTTACTCGTCCTATTTATAAATAATTATTTATAAATGATCTGGTCGATATTTATAAGATACTGAAGATGATGTAATCTTTATGAGCTCGGCACGTATCGACAGGATGAAAAACGAGGCTTTTTAAATATTTATATAACTGCGTCATTTGCTATGCCGGTAAAACCAAATAACCTTTGCCAGTTTAGGAAAGAAAAAAGTTTGTGCTCATTATTAACTAAATAGAAAAAAATTAGAAAAAATAATTTACTCTAATATAACGCATTCATCTAATTTTCTAATATTTAGATATTTTAACGATATATCATCATGATTATATATGTTTTTATCTACACTCGTCTTATTATCTAAAAAAAATAATATTATTAATAGAAAATAAAAAAACTCGTTTCTTAAAATTCAAAATCTCATAAGATTTTTCGCAGAATTTTTAAATCAAGAATCTCATTTCACGTTCCGATTGGAATATGAGGACGGCAAAAAAATAATTTAAGATGCGTAAACAGCTCAATTGGAAAAGTCATCCACGGTGACAATGATTCTGGAAATACTTCTTCCTAGTGTGAAATCCCTTTGAATTGCTTTCTCATTCTTTTCATCTTTATTATTAATATACACCTAACTTCTATAAAATCAATGTATTATTATTTACTTATACAAATTTAATTATTAACAGCATCAAGTTATGAGCAAATAAAATTTATAATACATATCGTTTAAATTATTTAACAGATATGAAATATGAAAAAACTTTGATTCTATATATGTTCTATAATTTTCAAATATGTTGCATTCTTATGTCCAAATAATATAAGTGTGAGCAATTTATATTTAAAATATCTGTAATAAAGAAGTGTCTTTTTAGCTAAACAAAGAATACTGGGAACACATTATTTTTTGATATTATAAATGTTGAGTAATTTTTAGTACATTAATAATACTAGTTATATTAGTAAATTTGTAGTATTCTAATCAATGGTAATATTTTCCCCCGTAAATTATATAGTAATTCAAAAAAAAAGAGTTGATTATGATAGCTATTAAATTTTTCATTTTTAAAGCACAAAAATGTAAATTTTACAATACTCTGAACTCATTATTTTTACATTTGTGCAGATAAAATTGAATTCATCAAGATTAAAACCTACTATAATATTCTGTTTCTGTAAGAGATGAAATCTTCCGATCACATATCGAATTTCATTTTGAATCAAGCTTAAAAGTTGAAAAGGATTTAAACGTTTTTTTTGTTTGGAATTCACTCGTGAATCATTATTTACTAATAATTGATACTCATTTTGTTTTATTACACTAAATATCAAAAAATACTTGTGTTATAAAAACAATTTTTATGTTATTGCAGTAACACATTATTTTACTGTTACTTAACCTATAGATATTGGATTCTTAATACAAGAATTTTTTTTAATCAATACGCGTACAATTAAATAAAACTTATTTTTTATAGATTTTATCGCGATATTTAATGAGTTTTGTAAATTTTTTAAAATATTATTTAAATTTTCTTCTCATTTAAATCTGTAAAACCATTTTTCAAATTTTGGTTCATAAAATTATTTATCCTCAATAATGTAACATTTCAAAGAATGACTATTATTCTTTATTGATCATTATAATTGATGTATAAAATTAGCATTCTATATATAATAGAAAATTATAGTACATAAGTACTTTGATATATTCTTTATACGTGTATGTGAATTATGAATAAAGCTTTATATACTAATAATGTACTTATAAATTCTTCATAGAAAATGAATCACTTCTTGTGTAAATATTTATTGTATTTACTGAAGCTTCGATTGCCCATACGATGCTCGTATATATAAAAGAACTAGTAATCCGTTTTTTATCAATTTATTTATAATCAAATTATGATCAAGCATTAATCAACATAATTAGCTACAGAATTATCGAGTACCGATATAATTATCAAGGTTTTTTTTTAATAAAAGTAATGGATTGTTTTAATAATCCTTACTATAAAGTAAATGTTTCATATTTTACGTATTTAGGTATATTATCCAAAAATGGTAATTGGAAAAATAGAATAAAACAAGTTATTATCATTGTACTTTTGATTTCTCTATGCATACCCTTCGTAAGGAATCTTTATTGTTAGTATCTTAAATCATGAATCTGTTAGATAAATAATAAAAGAATTTTTACAGTTATTTAAAGTAATTGAAGAACTTACAAAAGACATTGATATCGTTATCGAAGCTTTCGCAACGGTCATGTATTTAATAGCTTGTTTAACTAAATATATTAACAGTATTATCAACGAATCTAAGGTATACTGTCTTGTAAATATCATTGAAACATACAAATATGAAATGTATATTATACAAATATATATATTATTATTAAAATTTGCTATTAAATGAACTTTTTTTTAAATACTATTAAAAATACTAAATTTAATTTTTTCTTTAATATAAATTTTCTAACAATACAATTATAGATGCTGTCTTTATATAAAAAAATTGATTCCCACTGGAAATCACTAACTAATGTAACGGATTTAGAGGTATTGAGAAAACAAGCAGAATTTGGTCAAAAATTATCCCATATCTATTCAAGTATTACTATGTTTATTTTTATTTATATATTTAGTTATTATAATTTTTATATTATAAATTCAAAGGTAGACAAATTTTTCTTAGATTCGTTAATAACGAAAGATTAATTTTTCATATCATTAAAAATTAAGCTAAAATGAAATAATCTACAGTTCATTAAATATAAGAATTATTAATAGTACATAAGATCGTATGTAATATATAATTTTAATACAAGCTATCTGCTTGTCTTGTAAATGTAAAAAATTTTCATTTTTGTTTGTGAATGATAAATTTAGAATATAATTATAAATCAAAAATAATATTTTGCAGCAAATAAAATGTTAAGTAGTTATATCAATAAAATCAAGAATAGTGTTTATTTGTACGAATATATAATATAATTATTTGTTAAAAATTCTACAATCGTGAGTATACATTTTAACTTATTGCTTCAATTTTTCGAACCGTTTAAGAGTTGTGAAATTTTAAATAAGCTGCTATTGCCTGCAAGTAAAAAATCTAACATATTACTATTCATTGCGTGTATTATATTAGTGTTATGCACAATTTAGTTTATTAAAAGAAAAACAATGTATTTTTACTTGAGAGGATTGATATTTTTACTTATTCTTTTCTGTTACAGTGTTAATTTACACAGTTATGACAGTATACGTAAGCTTGCCATATGCACCTATTTTGCTTAATATTATTGCGCCGTTAAATGAATCACGACGGCTAATCTTCAGTTATTATGCTAAATATTTCATAGATGAAGAAAAATATGCCTTCGAACTGTCCCTTCACGTATGCTTCGTAATATTTATTACTGCTCAAATAATAATGACACACGACTGCATGTACATTCAATACGTACTACATTTGAGTGCTCTGTTTTCCATAGTCGGGTAATATTGACAAGCTGCGGCTAAATGTATGGATCGCATTTCACACTGAAAACTATTTTATATAACTATTAATTATTTTCATAAAGTCACCGACATTCACAATTTTATTTTTTAAATTCGCTCTAACATTAAATAATTTATTTCTCGAAAGTGACAGTACTACCTGATCATCATTTCTAAATAAACTAGAATTTTTATATTAGTTTTACAACAAAGCAATAAATTACTATTGAGAACTTCTAATTAATATCCAAAATATTATTAAATTTATATTTTCCTTTTTAGTTGTACAGTAATATGATTTTTAAGTAAAAAAATGAAACAATAAAACTTGAGCCATAATTTAAAAAATAAACGAAATTTATATTAAATTTTTTGGTATTAGAAGTTTATTTGCAGTATTCTATAAATTGTAGTTTTTCTAAATTCAACTACTTATTAATTACATAGAATTCATTTTATAATCTCAATCTAAAAATCTAATCTTCTCAATGTAAGAATTTAGCATTAAACCTTACATAAATATTGTTATAATTATAATTAGAATAAATATTATAATAAATTTATTCTAGTTATAATCACAATCATTTTTACTAGGTCTAAGCAAACGACGAAAATTGAATAATATTTGTTCAATAACTATTAACGTTTATAAATTGATTGTAAACAAACTTTTTAAAGATATAAAAATATTTAAGAAAAATTGTTAAAATTATTTTAAGTACGGCTTAAACAAATTACACAAAAAACTTTTTTTAATTATTTAAATGAAAAGGGTTTTTTTTAAATAATTTCTTTTATACGACTTTATTTTGTATCACGATTATAAGTTATATGAATGTAACAATTTTTATGACAATTTTTTGAAAATACTGATAATTATAAATATTTCAAATTAATTTATTTAATGTATTTCAAAACCGTTATAAAGTTACAAAGTCTTTGAGAGAAACTTTAAATCAATTTAAATGAAATTACTTTGAGAATATAATAACTATATTATTTAACAATTTATTGAAATTATTTTTGTATATCTTGTATCTTCGATATGACGATATTAAATTTCCAATTTAAAAAATATGAATTACAACAATGTTCAGGCGATTTTTCCTATTTTCGTATAAATAGTTTTGAGCTGTCATAATAAATTTATTTTTATATATATTTAGTTAATTATTTTTACAGTGATCATTTATTGGAGGCTTCAAAATTGGGTTTAAGCAACAAATTTGTTAGTATAAAGCAAAAAAATAAACAGATTTATATTAACATGGTAAAAGCGATCACCTTACATGAAGATGCTATACAGTCAAGTATTTTTATTTATAAATAAAAGTTTTTTAAATATATTCACCAATAAATACTGTGTAAGGTTGAACAAGTGCTAGGAGCATAATTTATAATTAGAAGCTCTAAAAATAGTCAATTCAAAATTATCAAATATTTCAAATCAATAAAATGCTCTGTGATAGAGATTTTTAGTTTTGAAAACAATTTGAAATTGTAGAGAATCCGATCATATTCTTTAAACTGAATTTCAGTCATGGTTCAATATGTACAGTACTCCTTCAATATAAATTCTTGATGAATAGTGAAAAAAAAAACGATCCTTAATAAATTGTCGTTGTCTGTTTCGGAACTTTGCAACATTAATCTACTTTTCTTCGAGATGTACTATAAACACTACTTAAAATTCTGTTCTTTATTTATTAAAATAAAATATACTAATAGGATTAATATTAGATAATTATACAAATCTTAATAAAAATGGTTTCTATTTTTAGATTTGCTAATATTATAGAGGAATGTTATTCAGTCACAATTTTAATAATCATCTTAATTAATGGCTTAAACATATCCTTAATTGCAGTGGATGTAATATATTTGATTATTAATATGTACAGAATGTACGTGACACATTTATATAACGACCCTTTTTGGATATTTTATAGACTGCTCTTAACATTGAAAAACGTAACTGGACGCAGGTGATGAGAATTGGTTTTTCATACATTGGCTACACGTTTCATTTGTTTTACTTTATGAGCGCCGGACAAAGATTAATTGACAGTAGTTTGAAAGTAAAAGACGCAGCGTAAGTTTAATTAATTTAATATACATTATGATTTTTTAATTAATCAAAATGCTCTTTTAATTTTTTTAATTATTCAACAAAAAAATATTTCATACACAGTTATCACAATAGTTATTTATACTATTAAGGATTAAAAATTATATAGGATTTTTTAAAATGTTTTTAATTTTATAAATATATGATTTATATAAAAAATTATTTTACATACTTATTAATAAATAAATATTTCAGTTTTTATTGTAATTGGTTTTACACTCCACCTAAAGTAAAGAAACTTATAATTTTAATAATTTTACGCAGTCGCAATCCATGTTATTTCACTGCTGGTAAAATTATTATTATAAATTTTGAAAATTTTGTAACCGTAAGTATTTTTTATATTAATATATTTATTACATGATTTTACTGCTTATAATTGTATTATGAAATGTTTTTCCAGGTATTCAAAAAGTCTTTATCGTACATTACTCTTATAAGTTCTATGCGATAATTTTAAGCAATTCTTAATGTTGTGAATATATCATTTAAAAAATTTAGTGCAATACACATTAAATCAGATACCATTTAATGAGATATTTTAATAAAAAATATTTGTAATTTATTTATATAAATTCTTTAGCGACAGTACTTAGAATTAAGAAGAATTTCTTGCTGAAACTGTTAAATAGATTCATTATAATAAATTCATTAAATTTAGTATCTGTCTTTATTTCATAATGAGTAATACGAAGAATATTATGAGCAATAGATTTATACATAAAAACACTTATTTGTTACTCTCGTGCCTAAATTTCTTATTAGATATTATTTAATAAAATATAATTTAAGCAATATTTTATATAAAAGTTTAAAATTCTAATAGAATTTATATTGTTGGTAATTTATCGTGCATTGGAATTTCATAAACGGGTTTCTTATCCTCAGTTATCCACATATTTTCATTTTAGACATATCTTATTATATATACTAATGTACATGCAACGTTTTGGCTTTAAAATATTAATAAGTATTAATATAAAAATGTATTCATTAAGAAATATTAAGATTTTTATATTGTGTAATGAAATGACAAATTTTTCATCTATGTAATAATTTTTCTCTTATATTCAGTTTTATTTAATTATAAATTACACTTTATGTATAGTTTAATTAATCACTTTTTATATTATAAAAATTAATAAATAATTTTTTAGGATGTGTTTTGTCAGATTTTAAATATTTTATTTTCATTTATTTTTAGCAAAATAATTAATATATTAAGAATCTAGGAAATTAGAATAAAGTATGCATGTCAATAATATTTCCACTAAAAATTCATGATAATATAGCTAAATGGATTGTATAATTATTTCTAAAAAAATGAAAAATATTAAAATATAAGATTAAAATATAGTTTAATTTTGATATTTTAATCAATATTTTATTAAAAAATATTAATATACAACATTCATATGTACTATGTTTAATGTATTTTAATAATTCTACATACCCTCTTAATAATTATTAAGATTAGAATCTGAATTCTACATAATCTTAAATAATCTGAAATTGTAATTACATACTTCAATATATAATTAATTTCAAAATTCTTTCATTCTGATTAATTGATATTGAAATTGATGTTGAAAATTTAAATTACTATGGAAAATATTATTATCTATAATAATCTTTCAAACAAAACTAAATTAAAAAAAAAAATGTTAAAATATTCTGTGCAGTAAGATAGAAACTTTACAAGGACTCCTTTTTCAAAATATAATATTTCTGAAATAAAAATTTTATAAATGTATAAAAAAATTTCGTAATACATTTTACACATAAAAATCATTTTAACGATAAAGAATTTTAGAAACGGTATTTATTAGTTATATATCAATACAATAAAAAGTGAAGTATGTTTTATAGGCACCTTTGCGGATGAATGTTTTTCATGATTTTTAAAAGCTCATCCAGCCACGAAATAAATTCATTTTTTTTGAAATTCTGTAGCATAGGAGATTCGATTAAACCTTGGCATAGAACAATTATTGTAACACTTGTCCTTTTGAAATCTTCTTGAATAAGATGAATGATAATCACCACCGAAAAAAAAGAAATTAAGTCCCAAAATTTTAGCAATTATTAATATAATACATAATTAAATACATACTTCTTTTTACTATAAATTAGAAATATAAAATAAAATGAAAAATGTTTTTAATAGATTTTAATAAAAATAAAATTAAAGAAAATAAAATTATATTAGAATTTAAAACGTAATTTAATAATAATCGCGAAAATTTTTTAAACAATAATTAAAAAATATTTTGGCTACTTGTATGTTAGATTGAAATTATTCTAATAAGACTTCCTTAAATTAAAATTGTTAAAAAAAAATACAATAAATTATTCGTTCATGTAAATCTCACGTATTAAAAACATCAGCGAGATTACTCAGATGTTACCGAGTAAGATCGACTAAACGTGATAATCGTGGTATGATTGGTACCCGAGTATCATTTCTCATCTGCTGTACGTTCATCATATTAGGTGAAAATGCGAGTGTTACGGCTTGCCGTGTAATATGTATACATAAGTTTATATATAACTTAAAATTACATTTATACGTTTGTATATATATATATATATATATATATTGTATGTATTTATATTTTATAATGTACATGAGATGTTGTTTTTTCGGGACGACTATCTTTTAGCAGGTAAACTCGCTATTCGAAGAACATGACAAAGGCGTCAAAATCTTGTCGAAAGGATAAAGTGTGCGGGGGAGGGGAGCGATAAATATAAAGACTTGTCGAGTTTAGTTGTAAGATGCTGAGAGGCGGACTGGCGAAGGAGGGCGCGCGCGGACCGAATAATCTGGTGGAGGCCTCGTGCCTCCACTTATACCCTCTTTTGGTTACCTTCCGCGCCGTCGGCCTCCTTTTTTGCTCCAGGGTCTCGCCCAGAACCTGCTGGTGCAGGCTCGGGGAAACCCCAGTTCGTGCCCTTTGCTCTCCTGACCTAACGGGACCTCGGGCAGGGTTTTCCCCCGAGTTTCCCTTAGGCCGTGCGGGTACGCGTAGCGGCGGAGTTACAGGCAGCGCGCAGCGGGGGGCATATTGTCCCCGGCGTGCGTCAAAGAATTTCCCTGATACGCACAAGTCGAGGAGCACATAGGCACGAACATTTGCCATAAAAATCAAAATTGATTTGATAACTTAAGACAATGTGGCATGTTATACCGTAGGAGATTATGCTAAATAAATATTATAAAAGGAACTCGGCTCAAACAACTGCACGATCCCCATGAGGCTGCGGTCGCGCTACCTTGCACAGAAAAAAGAAATATAAACTTTTACGCGATCGTGCACGGCTGCAAGGCGCATCGGCACCCGATCGAGACGAACGGGTAATAAAATGAGCGAAGGGATGGGACAGATGATAGATGCGCGAGGGAAAAGCCTTTTGTCGCAGTTGCGTTTTCCGAGCAGTGAAGAAGCTCATGCTGAAAATACTCAGTCAGATGCCCGATGATCAACCCTCCCAAAAGCTTCGCGATACCCCGGTAGATCTTTAAACCAATAATATTTCTTTGGAAAATTCTAAAAGGGAGAAGAAAATATAAAAATAAGGGAAATCAGCAAGAACAGCAAGAAAATCATCGAAGCCTGCGAGCGCCGATCTTTTTAGACGTGCACGTCGAAAAATTGTATGACTAATTAGGACAAATTGTTATAACATTATTTAATTTGAATTTATTATTTAAATGACAATAAAGTAGATTATACAAATAAATTATCGTACATTATTATATAATGTAAATCATTTTATACTTCATTAGTAATAGATAAAATTATTCTTGAGTTTTCGATTTTATTTAAAATAAAAATAAAAGTTTTTACAAAATATATTACTCTTTCATAAAATTTATAAATTTTTAGTGGTAATATATTCTTGATTAAGTTTTTTATTCAAATATTAATACGTAATATTTTTATAATAATAATACATATGTATAAAACAAATGTATATAAAAGTATATATATTTAAAATTTATTTTAAAAAAATATATTAATAGTTTCATATAACTTTTCTGATTGATTAATTATATGAGCAGCGTTGAGAACCTTTATACATATCAAACTAATATATATATAATGTAGCTAAATTTTATTAATAAATAGGTTAAAGAATCGTAAATACTTACGATATTAATCTAACGTTATTACTAACTTACGTAGATACTTAACGTTATTATCTATCGCTCGATGATAATTTACTTCATTTATTATCGATGCATTATTGACGTTTTATAAAAATTGGTATAAGAAGTTGTATAATAAAAAATGAAGGTCCGTTCGTTGCTTAAGAGAAGAAATTTCACTGCTAAATAACTTTTCTATAACGATATCATTAATTCTCCGTGGATAAACTATTTGATTTTTTCGAAAGAAATCTCTTGCGATATCTTTTTCGTAAAAAATGATGAAGATCTTTTGAAAAGTAGTGCAGGACTAGATTATAAGTGGCTTGGATTTAAAAGCGTGTAATAAAAGTGTAAATAAAGAAGGCTTAAATAAAAAGGGATTGAAATTAAAGCCATTGAACGGCCCGACGAGAATAGCCAACTTGTCCTTGATCCGTATTTCTCAGCAGGTGTTAGCGAATGATGAAATTCTTCCAACTCGTCCTTCAAATCCGGTCTAAAATCCTCTGTTTTTCTTCTCTCATACGTATTGATAAATATCTGCCATTACAATCAGACCATTAGCAGATACGTACTGTTTAAGGGCTTTCGACATTTTGACCCGAATCCCAAAATAGTTCAGTTTAGTTGTCATCGTTCAGTTTTTTCTCTAGTATTGCAATTACCGTATATCTTATATCTTATACATATATCTTATGCTTACATTGTACATTTATTTCATTTATAAATAATTAGCACTTAGTTTTCCATCCTTGTTTTCTTAAAACAAAATATAATTTTGATAAAGCAATAATATACCCTCGTTCTTGTACAATTCCGATCAAATGATAAATAGCTTGGACATACAATAATAACATCCCCGATCCTAAATTTATAATTTTTGCATATCTAGAAAGTAAACTCCATTTTAACCGAAGAATTTTTTTTTAATAAATATAACAATAGAAAGTATATGTGAGTGTGTGGGCCCATCTATGTAAATAAATACACATGCAAGCGATAATACGTACATTATCTTAAGCAATTTACAAAAACTCCTATGATATGCATTAGTAAAAATACTTATTTTAATTTTTTCCTGTGTAATATAATTTTTTATACCGAGAGTTTACATAAGTGTATTTCTAAAAAAAATTTTAAACTTTTTTATGTAATATTTTTTTATTGTTGTACGTTCACTGCTTCACGTAAGATAAAAATTACTATTATTTTAACCGCTGAAATTCAACACTACAATATTTTATAATAAAGTTTCATAAAGTATAATAAAGCTGTACGAGAATGAGTGTGATGACAAATATAGCAAGAGAGAAAGAAATAATAGGAGGGAGAGAAAAGTATCGATGGCGAGGAGCAACTGCTCTTAAGGAAGCTAAGATGACGCATTTATATCCTTGTGGACTGATAAGCACGGGACGGCACGTGCATGTGGGACTCGGACCAGAGGATTCAATTTAGAACCTCTTCTTAAGCGCATGCCGATCTTCTCGTACGGTAAAATTCCATTGCGTATAAAGATCAGCTGCCTTCAGAAACTGGCGTCTTTTTCAATATTAATATTAATAATTTTTCATTAATATTTTATTGAATAAACTGATGAAATGCAGATTCACAAAAACTTTTCTTATCATAATTATTCACTTGAATACAATAAGTAGTAAAAATTTTTATTAATGTACAAGAATTATCAATATAATTTATAGATCAATATAAACATATAAATGAATGTGCATAACTAAATATAAAAATAGATTATGTAAACAGTAGATAAAGATTATTAAGAAACGAAATAATTAAAAAATAATCTGTAATGATTACAAGATATACTTTTCATTTGACCTTATTTATATATAGAATATAAATAAATGAAATGTAACTTCATTTAAGATTTAATTTAATTTTTCTATCTACCTAATAAAAAAATAAAATAAATAATAATTTTACAAAAACAAATTTAACGTTCTTGTAAAAATGTGTTTCATACGGATTTAAAACTCGTCAATACTGTTTATACAAGACTATAAATTCATTTTCCTATTGCTTAACCTGCATAATTAAAATAGTTTTAATTAAAGAAATCCTTCTTTTTAACATTTATGTCAATCAATATTGTTTGTAAATGTGACATACTTAATAAGTTAATTATTTCACAAAGTATAATAACTAATAATTATATTTAAGATAATTATAAAAAACAGATTAAAACATTCACAATTATTTTTATTAAAACTTATATATTCGATACATTCAAACATACAACATTCATCTCAAAATTTTTAAATACGTAATTATTTTAATTATTGCATAGACATTCAATAAATTTATTGACTATATAAATTATATATATATAATATATATATATATATATAATTAATTATATATTATATATATAATTATAAACTATATATATAAATATTTTATATATATAAACCGTTATATCCATTAGAACTACAAATATTGATTTCCAAAAATCAATATATTTTAACCATAAATACAACGATAAAAGAATACTTTTAAAAATAATTTAGTATTTCTTTTAATATTTTTGTTTTCTACGCTAATTCTTTATAATGATTTTTCACTTTTTAAAAAAGTATTGTATAGTATTCTGATATCAATATTCAGCACAGCGCTTACATTATTTGATTGCTTCTGACACAAATTTTAATTGTAAAAAAATTATTTCTTATGCTTGTTACAGTTGTTAAACAATGAAATAATCTTCTTGTACATAAAGTGGTTTCTTTTACAAAATACAAATACTATAATTAGTGATATTACTGAAATTATTAATTTAGTTAAGAAGTGTGTATTTTTCTTTGTATTTTGTTAATTTTGGGAATTGGTTTTAATATAAAACTTCCTAACTTATTAAATATGATATTTTAGTTCATTTTTATAATCTTTCTTATTTGAAATTTTCTTCTTTACGTCATTTAAATTCTAAAAATATAACTAAATTTTTCTGAAAATTTTTCTTTTTTATAATTCTTTTTATCACAAAATAGCATAATAATTTTTACAAAAAAAATATATTTATATATATTTATATTCTGAACACTATAATTTTGTAATGAGTATCTCTTATAATTCTTTCTTTTTATTATTAAAAATAATCTGTTAGGATTATATGAGTATTTTATGAGTATACGAACTTTTTTTATTAAGCTAGAACAAATTGGAGAGAGAATGACAATAAAAATTATGTTCGAAAAGGTTTATATCATGAATAACTGTAAACTAATTTTGTATAAAGTTTTTTAATGATATTCGTATCATTAAAAAAGCAAATGACTAAGGTTGATATAATGTGTATACGAATTCAAACTTCATATCTGATTGTTTACAAAAAATGTGCAATAAGCCATTCCCAAGTAGGTGTTTCGAAATTTTCATGGTATTCGAGCCTTATGTTTGATTATTCTAATAGTTCAGGAAGTTGTTAGAGATGAGGTTGCTGGCAAATAATGAATACCTTGAATTTGCGCTAATAAAAGAAATTTGTTTTATTTTATCCTAAATCTTTACAGGGTAGAAAAAACCTCTTTCTCTATAGAAGGAGGAAAAGGCCACTTACCTCTATCTTATACTAAATACATAAAAAACCTTCTTCTCTGTTGAAGGAGGAAAAAGCCAGCCTATAAACTAATTCGCGCTACTGGTCAGGCGCCGACGCTTACTAAATTAATACTTATCCTAACGCTCGATTACCGAATGCTTGTGATCCCCTCAGAAAGGAAGAGGGTTGACCAGGTGACACTAACCCAATCAGACCCAGGATATTCCCCTCAGGCACAGTACAGCACGTGCCCAGGTACGATCGGTACAGAACTCCCACTCACTGGGCTTCAACGCGTCCAAAGGGAACTCCCGATGGAGCTTCCAAGATGTACACTCCTCACTTCACTCTTTAACCTTTTTTATCTTCACTGAAGACTGAAGGCACCAATATATTCTTAACTGCAAATATTTTCTTTTATAACCACGCGAGAGAAGCCACAGTACTTGCTTTTCGAATGTTAGAGAAAAAAACCCTATATGTACATAATTCAACGGGACCCTACCCCCCTTTTAGGGCCGCGCTTGAAGGATGATAGGACACAGAGAATAATCTCGAGCTACAGGCTATTAATTAATGTATAATATTATTTACAAAAAGTTGGAAAGCAAGAACGATGGTCTCGAAAACACCGCCTGCCTTCGTCCCACGGACGAATTCCTGTTCAGTTTAGGGCTCTAGACTCCTTTCAGGCTGAGGTTCGTCGAGTATTCGTTCTGATCTCGACTACCTGGACGAGAACATCCTCATCCTTGTAAATCTTTTCTATGCGCCCCAACGGCCATTTGAGGGAGGAACCATATCATCGCGGAGCAGAACGACTTGGCCTGGTCGTATGTTGTTCTTACTCACTCTCCATTTACCTTTAGCTTGAAGCTGCTGCAGCTATTCATGCGACCTCTTATTCCAGAACTGTTTATGGATTCGTTGTAGAAGCTGATAACAGTTTAGGTGATTGATCGGAGCTTCCAATGGCTCAACATCAGGGACGATATTTCTCGTAGTCCCAATGAGAAAATGGGCGGGAGTAAGGACTCTTAGATCGTCGGTGTCAGCAGTCAAAGGGCACAACGGGTAGGAGTTGAGGTACACTTCGATTTCAACCAAGGCGATACCAAACTCTTCAAAGGTTGAAGGTGTATAGGTTGAAGGCCCGTTTTAGATGATGCTTGACTGATCTCGCACCATTCTCCCACAATCCAACATAATGTTGTGTATTCGAGGGAATGAATTTCCAGTCCGTGCCATCATTGGCCAAGGCTGCTCCGGATTCCCTATAAAATTCCGAAAATTCATGATCGGCTCCTCGGAATGTTGTAGCGTTATTACTAAATAGCTGGACACAAGGACCGCGTCGCCCGATGAATCGCCGGAAGGCAGCGATGAATACCTCGGAGGTCAAATCACTGACTAGCTCCAAGTAGATGGCCCGGGTAGCAAGACATATAAACAGGGCTATATAAGCTTGTGGCTCCTATGTATGCGCCCCTTGCTCGTTTTCACATACAAGGGCCCTACATAATCTGCGCCACTAGTGAAAAATGATTGTGCTGCAGTGACTCGGGTTGCCGGAAAATTCTCCATCAGCTGTTGGGGCATTGGGAATTTGAGACAGCGTCTTATGGTGGTTTTTATCAGTAACTCGCAACCCAAGATCAAAGCACACTCATATACGTACGCCGAGGTTAAAGTAAAACCCCCCATGCAGCGAGACTACATGCATGGAGGGTACGAGGAACCAGTTGAGGTATGATTGGTGAGTGCTTCCGCTCCATGCAAAATTAAGAGTTCGAAAACCGTCCTCCGATAAATGCCCGATACTTTTCCGCCAGCGCAGGGTCCCTTTTAAAACGGGCATGTACAGCCTTCAAGGAGCCTAAAGCCATGTGTCTCGTCTCGTCTCGACGTCCGGACTGCGTAGAGTTCTACGTGCCAGTGCTACGGTGTAGGTTGAAAAGTCCAGTTGTCAGTAAGCTATTTTCCTCCTTCCCTGCGAAAAAGGTTTTTTTACGCTTCGCGGTGATTAGGGATTTTTAAATAAACCGAAATATTTTACATAGAACCACAATCAATGACTTTAATTTCCTTCCCTCTTTCTCCTCTTCCTTTAACAACTCGCACATACGGTAAGTAGCGTATAAATTGCCACAACCAAATTAGATCAAAATCAATATAATAAGATTTTTATAATCTCTTATTATACAAAAATTATGAATTGCGTTAGATAATAATTTTTAATAATAATTTTTACTAGTTCAGTTGTACGAATGATTTGCACCTAATTTATCTGTTCATTTCATAAGTTACTGTTAAAATCACATTAAAAATACAATTAAAAATAAATGCATTGAATTTATTATTAAAAAGTTTATATGAAATGATAAAAAGATTTTCAGCAAAATCATTATATGTCGTGTTCGTTGTACCTCTAACTTAGATCGTTATGAAATAGCCGTAACTTCCTTAAAAAAATATTTTATCTTTAAAATACTCTTATTAAAGAAAAATTTTAAAGTTTTAATAGAATTTACATAGATATATCGCTAGTGTCTATTATTCAACAAATTAATCTTAAATTGTTCTAACAGATAAACGAGTAGCGATGGTTGCAAGTGCTGATAATTGGACGTGAACTTACGATGATTGCCTCTGACTACTTAAGGGGTAACAATAATTAATTTGTAAACGTATATTTTTAAAAAAATTTTTAATAAAGAATTAACATTCGATGAAAAGCTAGGGGTATTATTTATATACATTTTTTTACCAGTCCCAGAGTCCAAAGAGAGAGTAATATTTATCTTGTTCATGGATTCGAATAGCCTCGAAAATGGGTACTGTTGCAAATATAGTATAGATGAATTAAACTTGTGGGAAATAATACAAATTCGAAGTTTCGAATGCGAGGGGAGAAGTGTACAGTTAATTGCTGTGGGGAACATTAACTTAGTGGAGGTTGGATTTCGTATAGTTTGCTTGCCTTTTCTACTGAGACCTTTTTAAAATCAACATTAAAAATAATCTTGATGAAATTCGTTTAGAATTACAAAACCCAAATGACTGATTTAAGCAGCAAACCTTTTACTTTTATACAATCTAATTCTTTCGGTACTAGCTTGCCGTTATATCATTTATAATATTTGCATTCAAAATATTTGCCTAACTGATAATTATATAAAACTATTTTTTCACTATTATTATTGTTATTGTGCAGTAATATAGAATATAGAAGTAATATAGAAAAAATAAAGTCTATTAATCGAATATATAATAATAAACTTTTATTGTAATAAACATTGTAATAATAAATATATATTCAATTATGATTATTTATACTAAAAATTTTTTTAAAAAATGTATAAATATCAATACTACATACTAAAAGAATATGAAATGCTTATTTGTTAGGACATTAAATATTCAATTTATTCAATATGAATAAAAAAATAATTTATACTATCGAATATATAATTTATAATACTTTATCGTATATAGTTATCGAAAGCAGTAACAATAACTGTCGATATTCAAATTTCAATAATTTATCGTAGTTATCAGTTACGATTTAATGAAATCATAACATTATTCTGGCTGATCCCGTAAAAGAACGGTCAAACCAAAATGAACCATCTAAAAATAAATATTTAACTATTGTTTATTAAGGACTATGTCATATGGATTCATAAATATATATGATTGTAATAATTTACACTTTCCGGATTTTCCTCCGATCTTATTGACACTGGATTCTTATTTTTATCACTTCCTATTTAGTCTTCTATAATAAAAGAAAACAGATTCTTGAACATAAATATTACCTTTTTAAATAAAGTGATCTTTTAATAAAAAAATTTATTTGAAATTATTGTTATTTTGCAAAATTTTATGAAAATATGATTTTATATTATCCAAAACTTTATTTTAATTTGAATAATTACAACTTAATTTTATTCATAAAATATTTTATATTTATCTAAAAAATTAATTTTTCGCATTTTAAATTTTATTACTTTTAATGAAATTATATTTTCAAAATAACTTTTTGTAAATAATTAATGGTTAATGCATTTATCAAAATATTTTGATTTATTTCATGCATAATATTATAAATTATAAGCTTATAATATGGATATACAATATTGAATATTAAAAATTATTTTTTAAACTTTTAATTTCTCTTAAATCATTAGTAAAAATATATTATGCTTAACAGTGATTTTATCGCTGCAAATAAATTCAATATATTTAAAATATGTTGCTTTTCAATATTTGTATTATTTTACAAAAGTGAACAAAGACGACCGATTTTTTTTTTTCTTGTTCTGAAAATTAATACTAGTTGTCATCATAATCAAAATTATATGATTGCAATAACTTATTAATAAAACTGTAATTCATTGGAATTAATATATTAACGATAATAAATTATTTTAAAGTTTAAGTTCCGGAACTTCAGGAATTCGAATCTTGAATAAAATTTTTATGCACAACATATATGATTCTCGCGATTATGAATTAAAATGAATTTTTATAAAAACAATAATTGAATATATAATACAAAGATTGAAAATAAAAAGTTTTAAATAATAAATAATATTAAAGCTATTATTGATTTAACACAAATGAAAGAAAGACTATTTTCTAGAAATGTAACTTAAATGTGAAATTCTAATAAAAATATAATTCTTGCTTATAATTTTTAGTTGCATATAATAATATATAGGTTAAATTATAAACACACAGTACATATCAATCGTATCGGCTTTTTTGTGAAAACGTCTCTTTGGATGTAATATTATAGAAAAGGTTTATGTTTGTTAAACAGTTATTTATTTTTTCCAAGTTAAATACCAATATTATTATAGATTTTAATAAATATCACTTGTTTATCATTTAATTGAATGATTCATATTTATAAAATATATGGACCGTATATATATTTAAAAAATAAATAAAAATAAAATTATGATAATAAATAATATAATTTTCAGAAAAATAAAAAAGTAAACATTCTTTAAATACTTAATAAGCTAAGAAATAGTTTAAAACATTTATATAAAAATTTTTAATAGATAATACTAGAAAAGCTTAATTAATTTAACAATATTTACAAAAAAGTCATTGATATAAAATAAAAAATGATCGATTTTGATTTATTAGGTAAAAATCAATTATTTTAACATTTTTGTACAAATAAATTCAATATTTAAAAATGACAAAATGCATTTAAAATAACTATAAATTAATCAGTACAATAATTTATAATTATTTCCTAAGAAAAATAAAAACTTTTCCCTAAAAAATTGAATAAAATGTGATGTAAAAATAATTTTAAGTAGTTATACTTAAATACGTAAGGAACACAACGGGTAATGAAATAATACAGCTAAATGTTATTTCATCTTTGTATTATTCAGCTTCGGGAATCACAATATCCGCTGTACAAAAAAAAAAAAAAAAAAAAAAAAAAAAAATTATCGTCAGGAAATCATGTACATCGTATACTATTTTTTTAGTTTCCATTTTGTCTTATATAAACTTGTTCGAATATAATAACGGCAATTTGTTTTCCTTTCGCTTCAATTTTTGAGCGATTTTTTTCAATACTCACAACTTGATTGAGCTACATTTTTCAATTCTCTTTTACCTGTAACTGTTTTAATTGCTTCAACTATATATCTAGTTACAATGACGCGTTATACGGTACTCTTTCTTAAGAGCCATACAAAAATAACAGTCATAAACAAACGTCATTCGATCAGCTTGTTTTTTTTTTTTTTTTGCTTTTTTATTATTTCCTTACGCGACGTGCGATCATGCGTTATTTTTAATTTTATTACACGTTATTCGTATCTCACATTGAGTACCTTGAGCTCCAAGTAATTACATAACGGATTCATGTCTTTCTTAATTATTTTCCATTTTCTTTTGGGGCTGAATTTCTTCTTTAACGTGACAATGTCATTAAGTAGTTTTCACCAAGAAAAATCAATTTATCGCATCTTTATTTTTAGTTTATTACTCACGGCACCCAATTGTAAGCACAGTCACATTCTTAACTTTTTTTTTAAATTGAAAATGGCTTGGTGCGTCTCTTCTATTCAAAAAAAAAAAAAATCAAAACTGTCCGATAAGCTTATAAAAATAAAACAATTCATTATCTCAGCTCAATATTCTTATTTTCTTTATTTTATACTAATAATTAATGAAAAGTTCTGATCTTTTGGAATAACGGCACCGTATTGTCCTATAGTCTATATCGGCAAACGGAAAGCGTTCCCTCTTCCCTACGTACATCCTTTTACGCACTTTTGTTAAATTAAAAAAAAAAAAAAAAAAAAAAAAAAAAATTGATCAAGATTGGCGCATGCGCCTTGATACTCGTCCGGAACATACACCCACGGTTTCTTAAAGTAACCTGCATACGCGAAGCCTTTTTTCCAATTTAGTATCGCTGATCGCACATTCGTCCTACCTTTAATCTAATTTTAAGTTAACCCTTCATTTTTTTGCTTTTATTTTTGTTTATAGTTGTGAAAGAAAAGATACGACGAAAGTACATTCGCGACATTACATTTCATATTTTTTCTTTTTGTTTTCTTTCTTTTTTTTACGTTGGAAGGTTAATTGTACCAGGCACTGGTAACCTTAATTACAATAAAACTGACTCCCTTAATATGAAAGTTATTATTCGTTCCACGTGACGACATATCAAAGCAGGTTACTAATCATTAGAGCTGTATTCAAATTAATTCTTTTCTTTCTATTTTTCACTCTTTTTTCTTCTTTTTTTTTATACAAATAGTAATCACCACCATTATATGAGAGAGATATTTATAAATCAGTTCTAGAGGTATGTTTTCTCTACAACTCTAGTTAATATCTCTTAAAGATTACACGTAATTTTATTTTCGTTTTTGTAAAAATTAGTAGTAAACACTACACGACCAAATAAATTATTTAAAGAGAGAACGCGATATAATTTCGTTCGAATTTCACTCGGATCTATAAAGTTTTTTCTTTCATTCATTTATTCTCTTTGACATGCGTAAAAATGCAAAATGTTAAGTGTTCAACTTCTTTTTACATTTTTTTGTATTTTTTATAAATTATCATTTGTTTTTTCTTTTGTTATGTGATTACCATACCAACTATACTGTGGGACACTTTTTAAATACCATTCGTAATTTATCATAAAGCTTAAATTTTCTTTTTTGAGCAAAGACTATTCTGTTTCAAATGAATAAATACTCTGCGATTCAAAGTTATACAAATCGCAATTCACCTTATCAAAATAAAAAAAATCACGACGGTGTATACGCAATGTATATAATAATAATAATAATAATAATAATAATAATAATAATAATAATAATAATGTATAATTAGTTTTGTAAACGTATTGTTTTGTTATATGCTATTGCAGTATGTGTATGTATATTCAATTTTCGTATTTGGCTCTTCGTAAGAAAAGTTGTATCAAACTACTAATTAGAAATACATCCGGCGCATTTCCTTATCCAGTTTGCACACACACATGTACTTACGAATATATATATATATATATATATATATATATATATGTATACCCGTTGTAGGCGCATTATATTTTATTAAGAATTCACAATCATTTCTCTCTCTCTCTCTCTCTCTCTCTCCCTCTCTCCCACCCCTATCTCCTTTTTCACATATTTGCTCTTATCTTTCGTTTATTCACTGCAAATCATATTTCTCTCTCTCTCTTTCTCTGCGGTTCCGAGTAATTTCTATAATGCTAAGCGTTTATAATTTATGGTTTTGTTTGCTTTATATTTTAATCGGTGACGAATAACGATGCAGAGAAGATCTCTTGATTTTCATGCCTATTTCATTTCTTCATTAAATTCAGTCCTCGCTTCTGCTTATTAACGAATTTACTGTAAAAATCTTAAAAACTAAATGAATACTTATGAATTAATAGCGAATTATTATTGTTTGTTTGTTTTGTCACACCTATGGGCATTCAACTGCTTATCGCTGTTTGCACCATTTTACTTATCGTCGTCGATGATTATATAAATGCGACATTAACCGGAAACGTAATTATAACTCGGAGCTTTCGCATTGTACAAAAGCTTAATGAATATCATCATCGAACGCATTATTACACGCGAATAGCTTTGATCAATCAATCAACCAATCTATGGGCTTGTAACATTTATAGTGTTCGTAAATAAGAGCCTCACATTATCTTTTCAACCCCCTCTTTGTTCTTTTCTCGTTTAAGCCTTTTCTTTACAGATTTTACAGTTGGTGTATCAGTGATGCACGGATGTTAATCTGTGCATATAATGAGTTTGATAAATGAGTCGAGAAACATGTTGGCGACGAAAGAGTAAATGTACGAGATTACGCGGTGCCTGTCACGAGGCGACTATTTTGTTGCGATTGAGTCGACGATGATGCACTGGCGTTTGAGTTGGTCGTTAGCTCAGTGTTATTACTGTTTGTGGAATTACGGTTGTTCTGATTACTAGCTCCTGACGTTGACCCCTGAAATTTAATTATAATTCATTAATTTGTTCCGTCAATTAATTTTATAACTATAACATTCATCCTCAATATATACGGAAATGTTTATATAAGTATAATAAAAGACATTCAAGTCGAGATGAGCATGCTTCATACTAATAAATTATGTTTCATTAAGGGACAAATATATTTAATAATTAATTTGACAACCGATAAGGATTTAATTAAAAAGAACTATGGCCAAAAGACATTAATAGAAAAGTCGATAAACGAACCAAATTTGACTGAGCATTGGTGGAGAGCTGTTGACCAGAATTATTAGAAGGCTTGCGTTGTCCGGTGCCTCTTGGACCCCTGTAGCCACCGCGGAAATTCTGATTACCAGCAGATTGGTTGTTGCGGTACATGCCACCGGGCATCTTACCCCGATAGTAGCTGGGACCTCGGAATCCGCCACGTCTTATCGACGCTACACCGAACGTCTCCGAATTTAACTTACGCTCTGATCGCCAGTCTGTTCGCTGAGATCTTCTGCAAAGGCATTAATTTTTTTCTTCTTACAATTAAATCTGTATTTTCTAGTTTAATATAAGCTGAAGTATCTATCGGCATGTATTATAATTACTAGATATCAGTTTCTATTTTGATTTACTTTAAGATATTTAAATGACAAATATCCACTAATACAACTCATACAATTATTGGATTTGATCTCTACTAACCCTTTACTTCTCTCAACAGCTTCGCAACTAATATTATCGAAAAATGACTTTGCTTTATCATAGTGTACAACTTCAGGCTCCTCTTCAGGTTCGTTGTCACCCGCACCAGTCTCGTTACCGCTGTCATCTTTTTTCTCGTTTTCAGTGCCTGCATCGATTTTAGCTTTCGCCAGCTGTGACCTGTAAAAAACATTACGATTTATCTTATTCTGAAATAATTATTGTAAAACAATAAATTATTTAACTTTCATTATTCCGATTATGCTATTATATAATTATCTCTTTAGTATACTGTATTCCAATTCCATAAAGTCTTTCGTAAATAATTATTAATAAATATGATTTTTTTAAATCTATTACTTAATAACATCTTTTATAAGCTTATATCTCTTTATTTATATCTTATATTTCTATAGTTCACGCTTTATATTATTTTTAATATCATGTTATGAATAATTATTAGTTCATTCTTTTTTCAAAATTGTTTATATATATAATAAACAAATCTGACATTGAAAAATGTTGTGACAAAGCGTAACCAAATCTAGATATTAGTCTACATTCAATTTAATAATGCCACTCTTATTTTTGCATGGATTCCACATTTCATATTTCAACAATTACTTGAAATATATCCGGCACATTCCATGCAATGTCAAACTATTATACAGTTGAAAATTCATAAATATATTAAACAATATTATGTTAAACCTTTCATTTTTGTTTAAAACAATGATTATGATTTACTAGAAAATGAAATAGCTAGTATAATAGTTTTTAAATATACAACATTGTTTCTTTCTATAAAATTATAAGTGCAATAAATTATTTTTTCGTGTTTAATTTTAATAAAACTGATAATAATGTATAATTCAAATAAAATTTAGTAAAAAAATTAATTAAAATGACATAGCAATTTCGTTTTACGATTTGCAGAAAAGATAAGATCTTTCTAAAAGTATACGCACAAAAATGTTTAATGCATATAATTATTATAAAACGTAAATTATTAATTATATATCACATCTAATTTGCATATAATCGATTATAATTTCAAAGCTTTTTAAATATTTTTTAATAAAATTATTGAACTATCTAAATATTAGTATTTCATCTTCCACGTTCTTACTTGAATTAGTTATTAGCATACGACCCGAAAAATATTAAATATTAAAAAACATTAACTGTATTCGAATAAAAATAATAAAAAATCAAAGAAACTATAACAGAAATACGTTATTGAAATGAATTATTATTATAATTCAGCTCAATATAAACGATTAGCTCAAACGACATTAAAAAACAGGTTATTTTTAGCAATTATTTATTAACCAGAAAGCAATTCATTGTATCTCTTATTTAATTATTAGAAACCTTATCAGAAGCATAAATGAGTAAAAATTTAAAAAGACAAACAATTTTTATTAAATAAGAACCAGATAATGAAGGCTCGGGTGAACATATACCTCAACTCTTCAAACTCTGTATTGGCCTGCTCGAAATCATAGTCGTTATCAAACTTAAGGGTGTTTTTGGGTTTACCACCGGCTCCACCAGGTTGCTGATTTCTGAAATTACCGGTTCCCGTTCGTCCACCTCGACCACTGCTTGGACCCCCACCTCCGCCGCCACCAGGCCTACCGCCTCTCATCTGACCTCGCTGACTCATCCATCCTCCCCCTTGACTGCCCCCATTGCCGCCGCCACCACCGGGCCCACGACTACGCATACCCTGTCCGTGCATGTGACCGCCCTGGCTCTGCCCGTGGTGACTGCCATGCATCGTTCCATCCTTGTGTTGTTGCTTTCCCTCGCTGTATTGGGACATGCCACTAGTTCGTCCACTTCCGTGACTAAAATATACAAGATTTCTCTGATTTACATATTCACTCTATAGCACTTTAAACATTCATTCAAAAAACATTCGTACCTGTCTCGATCTCGATGCTGTGCTTGGACATTTCTAAGATTCTGCTTGTCTCCGATCTTTCCGATGTTATTAGACTGGCCTTGCTGTTGCTGACCTACCTGAACACCTTGGTCCATCGTAGGACTCTTCCTTGTTAAAAGTGAAATTGGAGTCGTTGGGCGGGATCCTCCACTAATGATATCTAGCACACCTATACGAAATTATAATTTAATTATTCAAATATTTTTCATTATCTTTTTAAACATTGTTTATAATAAACATGCTCAGTAACGATTATACTAATGGATTATAAAATTCAACAAATCAAGTAAATAATAGTATCAACACAACACAATAAATTATTATATTAATATATAATTTCTTATTGTTTAATTTATTACTAACTACATATATAATTTAAATATAAATCATTTCAATCCGAATAATTAAATATAATAATTTATTTCACACAATTATTATTTTTTTTATTAAAAATAGGTTATAAATAAATTAGAAAGAAACTTTATACAATCAAAATATTTTCTAAAATTAATAAAGATATACATTTCAATATAATAAAGCTATAATAAAGCATATAATAAATAATTATAAAGCTTACATTTCAATATAAACTTTGAAAATACGTTTTTCAAGAAATTATGAATTTCTATTTAAACTATTTGATAATTAATTTTATGTATACGCGTTTTTACATTTTATAATAACTTGAATATATGAAAGTATAAAATAAAGAGGATGTAAATTTATAAATTATTGTCATCAATATCTATAACTGTTCTTGCTACATTTTTATACTCTTCTAATTATTTGGAACTGTCTGATGTTATAGACCCAATGATAAATGAAAATTTTTTTATGCTCACCTTATATATTATGTAGGTATTAAGTATAAAAATCAAATTGAAATTAATAAAATGTTATGGTTTAATAATTAATAATTTTAAATTTTTTATTCAATTGCAGAACAAAATTTTAAAAAATATTCAACTTAATAATAATCGGCATCTTTTAATATAAATTTAATTTTTTCGTAAACAATTCATTTTAACAATATCAATGTATAAAACATTTGTCTAAAAAATTTGCATTTTTCTTTGGAATGAAAATGTCGGATACTTCAAATTATTTTCTATTCCAACTTATTAATGGCAACTTTCTATATTTAAAAATTTTAAAAAAATTATAATAAATTATACAACTAAAAGATCAAAATTTTAAAGGACATAATAAATTAATTTCGTGAAAAAAAATAAAATAAATTCAATTGTTTCGATTTATACAAATTTACAAAAATAATTTTTTTTATAAATAAATTAGTATCAAATTCTGGCATAGGTTAATTCATGCGTATTATAATGTTCAAAATCCATAAATAAAAAAAATATGTATAATAAGTAACGTCAATATTTATGATAAGCATTAAAAATCAAATTTATTAAAAAAAAATTTTACAAAAAATTTGATTCATCCAACTTACATCAAAACTACATTCTTCTTTAATTAAAAATACGTTTGTCTTAAAAATATTAGTAAAAAAATATTAATATTAACATTTTTTTACAAATAAATATTTAAATTATTTCAAGAGATTGAACATTATAATTCATTATAAAAATGAGCTAAGTTTAATAAAAAAAAAATTATGATCGTAAGAAGCAATTTTAGATTTCAAAGCAGAAAAAGCGATGTGTAAGGAGCAATTAAATCTTGCTGAAAATCTACATTTTAGGTGAGTATATTATTATAAATAAATTACAAAATGAATTCATAATTTTAACTTTTCTTCAGAAAGTATAAATATGTATATATGAGACAGATCTCGGAAGTTCAACAGATAGAAGGTTTTAAACACTCGATTCGTAAAATTCGTCAAAGCAACTGTACTTACTTTAAAAAATATGAAAGACTTTAAAATTTTTGAATATACGAGAAATAATATGAATTTATTGTTCTTTCTTCAAAATCTTTAAAAGAAAAGATTGTAAAGCAAAATTATTAAACTAACGCTTTATAAACGAAATATGTATACTTAGCTTTATGAACATACTTTACATAGTGAATATTAAATTAAATTTCTAAATTTATTTTAAAATGTGGTATATGTATATCATATAAAAAAATATGTATAATTAAAATGTAGATGTAGTATATGTATAAGCTATAAAATAAAAAAAAAATCATGTTAATAAGACTATTATTACTAATGCTTTAGAATAAAAGAAACAAGCAATATTTTATTTGAATAAAATATGTGATATAAAATAATACAAATTTGAAAATAGGGTTTAAAAGAGAAAGAGTATCAAAGTTCAATTATTCTACAAAGTATAATATTGTATATCAATTTTCAATGATTTAAATATATAAAAATTTTATATTGTTATCAAATTGCAATTTTTAATTTTAAAAAAGCATGAAATACAAGTTCTTTATTACGGAAAATATATTTTAAAATATAAATTTAATAAAATAATATTAATAAATAATAAATTTTATCCAGTTTCGTCTTTTATAATTTTTAAAGAATTTGAAAAAGATAATAGTACTGAGAAGGCTTAATAATTTATTTAATATTTTTGCTTAACGCTTGGAAATAATAATGTATTTATTTACTTAAATATTTTGTATCAATTTGATATTTTTTATGGTAAAAAAATAACGTGCGCACAGAAACATACATTAAGTGATTAAAAGAAATTATAATTTTATATATTAATAAAATTTTTAAATACTTTTGTTAAAGAAGATATATTTTTATATCAAAATAAAGTAAAGTTTTATAAATTTTATAATTATGGTCTTATAATACCAAAGAAAAATCTATTTCCAAAATAAATCAATTAAAAATCAATGATGAAGCAATTTTTAAATAAAAATTATTGTGAAATTAAAAGGAATAATTAAAGCAAATGGAGTTTCTTTTTATGTGACGACGTATAAATTGATCTGTCTGATTATTTTATTTGTACATAATTTGAGAGGACTCAGACTTAAATACAACAAAAATAATAAACGATGATTTAGATAAGTATTTATAAGCAGTAAAGATAAACTTTAAAATAGTTTGTTTTTGCTATATTTCGAACGGATAGTATTTAGTAAATCTTAACACAGAAAAAAAATTCAGCTTGTGTGAAGACCGTCCATCCAGAATGCGAAAGTACGTGCTTAGATAGGTAAAAGAGTCAAGGTAACCTCAGCAGCAAGCATGCCATCGGCAGGTTAGAGATAATATAGCAAAAACAGTTTACCATCTTCCAAAGATTGGTCTTTCGGCAATGGCTCAACATTGGCAGCCAATTGCGAATTTTGGATAGAGATGGCGCTGGGCTCACTGGGGCCCAGGCCCAACTCACTTGGTTGTTTGGTCATGGGCTGTCGATTTTGAGCATGACCCATTCCCATGATAGGGCCCATCGTCCCCATGGACATGCCATACGGAGGTCCATATTGACCGCCCATCGGACCCATTTGGCCCATCATCGGGTGACCATAGCCTGGCTGGGGTTGATAGGATTGCTGACCCATCGACGGCTGTACCGTCATCTATAATTCATCAATAATCTTATTAGATTGTATTAATATGTTAAACTAAAGAATGTCATTGTCAAGTAACTATTCAACTTACATTTTTGGAACTTCAAATACACGTATTCATTTCATTGTGAAATAAGCAATATAAATAATGAATGAACGTTAGTCAATCTACAAATATCAAACTTATTCTTATCTGTCTAAACCATAACATAGAACTTATTCGACAACATTTATTATCAATGAAAAACATTAATTTTCCATGTTCCGATAATACAATAATTTTACATTTTCTCTAAATTTATAAATTTCTCATTAGTAACATATTAATAATTCAAAACAAACTGTAAGAAAAATTAAATATTAGAAACTTTTCTTATATTGTAACCACGATATCCTTATATATATTTATAAATATCCTTTTAAACTCCCTCTTCTATACGAAATTTAACATTACATTCGAATTTTTACGATAAAAATATATTATTGCACTGAAATAATTAAGTAAATTAAAATATTACTTCAATATCAAACTTTTATATCTAGAAAAAAAACCTAAAATGTAACAATATAAATTTTATTTTGAAATAAATAATACGTTATAATTAAACATGCTTAAATAATATAAACCTAATCGTATTTTTTGTAATAAATTAAAAATTTATTTTACATCATATATTATAAATCATAAAATTATTTATTGTCTATAAAAATATAGAAATTTGCATATTCTACATTATTTTGATAAATGTATACGTCCTTTTTGCATAATGTTGATAAGACAATATTGTTTTATATTTTATATTTTATATTAGGTACGATCAATTATTTATTATTATAGTATTATAAAAAAAATGTACTCCGTAAAATGTATGTTTACAGATTTTCTTTATGAAGAAAGCTCTTAGACTTAATATTTCCATTAAATGAACGAAATGCAAAAAATGATAATTATGTTATTTGAAAGGGTTAAAAAGACCATTTTCAATGCCTTTACAATAATTATATTTAATAACTTTTATTTCAGTTAATGTAAAATTTTAATCAATTTATTCTATATATTACTTATTAGGTATATAGCTAATACATTTTTAATATTTATAATATTTTTCAGGCAATAAAAGGTATTCGAGAAACTTTATAATAAGAATTAACGTTGTATCGAGAAATCATAATGAAAATTGAATCATAAATAATATATATGATACGCGTACGTATCAGAATTATACATGAACATAAGCGTTCAAAATCAAAAGAATTACTTCATATATTTGTTGCAAATGTTATCAAGAGATATGACATTGACATTATGGAAATAAGTTTAAATTTCATGTATACTATATTATGTCTCACGAAATTAATAATTGGCACTATCTTTTAATAAAACCTCTCAATTTTTTTTAAAGTGCGCATTTATATAGACAGAGACGAAGATAATTTTACACATTAAAAATTTATTAAGTTATTTTCTATCTGTATACAATTATTTTTTATTTCTTTAATAATTAAATATTATAAATATTGTAATGATGTATTCATTTGTGATAAAAATAAATCACTTGGAAAATTCTTAGAGAACTTGTAATTAAATTCAAATTAAATTGAAATTGAATTAATTATTTTCTTTAAAAATATATAAATACATATGGTTATAAAATAATTATCTTACACACCTTTTTTTTTTATTTTCAGAATTTAGTATCAATTACCCTTAGATGATTTGATATTAAAATAATTAACGATGTCTTTTTACAAATTTTATTAGAATTTTTTATAAATACTTATACATTAAATGAATTTATAATTGGCTGTGTAATTTATATACAACTCATAATATTAATTTAGAAAATATTTTAAAAGGAAAGCATTTAATTCTATTCTATTAGGTATAGATTGAAATTTTATAGAATACTTGTTTCATTGGTATCAATTTTATAATTTTGTATACATATAATATACCTTGTCATTAAAATTAATTATTAGTTTAATATAATTCATATAAAAATATGCATTCAAAAAATTAAAAAAATTTTTAATCCAATGTCTTTAAAAATAATTTAAAGAAAATAATAAATTACAATAATTTTTTATATGTATTGTATGCTTTGTACAAAAAATGTTTTAAATATGTCAAATGTTTATTCCTTTTTAAGAATCATTTATATATTCATATATAAATTTTATAATAATTTAAATTTTCAGTATAAATTTAATACAATGTTCATAGTTATTGTATTCAAAGTTGATTGTAGATTATTTTTCATTTAACTGTAATTTTTAATAGAAAGATTATTGTTTCATAAATTGAATTTGTAACCACAAATCTATAAATTATATATAACTATTATTAACATTATTAACTTTGTATTAATAATTAAATGAATTATTTTTTTCTTAAATTAATATATTCAATATTGAATAATAATAACTTTAGTTTAAAATATGTAATATATAACTTAATATTATAAATACTGAAGTCTTGATTATAAATTTATAATTAATTTGTAAACATATAAATTTTATTTTTGACAGAATTATTTTAATATTTAGATTAAAGATATAACACAAGATATTGTTTCACAATAAGTAATATTTATTCTTATGATACGAAAAATAAAAAAATTAATTATGTTACCTGGACAATGGCGGGATCATTAGGCAATGAACTAACATTGTTGACAACTCTAATGTCCTTGATATCAGAACCACGAAATAAAATGTACTCATACACTTGATTTTGTGGTGCTACAGGAAATTGTGTTTCACGATCTTCAGTACCAAAGGATTTAACTAAAAGAGTAAAATTATTAATAATACTTATTTTGATCATTGTCTATTAAAACATAGTAATTATAAAAATTCTTTTAATTTTGAATACAAGTATATTATTTATAACTAATTAATATGTAACAGTTATTAAAAAATATGTATTTAATTGTTAGATATGTGATTAGATGTATACACGCGCGCGTACGCTCGGAAACACACATTTGTTTATTTATGTATAATTGAATAATTCAATTTTTTAAATTTGTAATATTAATATTGAAATTTAATTAATTAATAAAGTTGACAAATTAAATAGATTTCATATTGAATGAAATACAGTTATTTAAAAATTGTTAAATCATAACTATAAGTTAGGTACATAAATGGAATTCCAAACAATTTTGAATTATCTAAATTTTGATATTAACCAAGGTTTAATATTTTCTTATTCATGTATACAATCCCAACATTTAATACAAAATTTTGTATACAGATATTATGTACGTGGTCACTCAAGGAGAATGAAATAAGTAAATGTAAACACTGGGCTGTTTATAAGCATTGCAAAGATTTTCATTAAATCATAGGATTTTTATTTGAATTTAAATTATTCAATTCCAAACTGTAATTTGTAATTAACTAAAATCTATAAATTTATAATTTCGTGCAACATTGTTAACATAACGTAAAATATATATTTATCCATATGAGTAGTATAAGTTTGGTTTAGGCTTGTACTCTTGTACTATATGTATGTATATACTGCATGAATGCATTCGCACAAGCCCACTCTGATACGTAAGCACCGACAGTCGCAGAGCACTTACATGCATAGTATGTGTATATAAGCATGGACATGTGTCGGACGTATAGTATTGTACATATTGTAGATGCAAATATATAAATGCATCATAAATATATGCATGTAATGAATTATAAATCTTGATTAGAGCTCTAGGCTTGAAAGTAAGCATAAAGTTTAATGTTTTAACGAAAATAAATAATAAATGTATCTGTAGAAGAGTAAAAATCTTGTGGTTCTAAATGAAATGCTTTCTAAGTAAAGTATGGCAACAAAATTAAAAAGCGTGAACCGTAAGATCGTATTGGAAGTCTCTTTTTTTTTTAATTTACTTGTAATTGCATTAACAAAACTACTGAAATATCAAATTAACCGATTTTATGGAAAACGATAGGACAGGATAGGTAGTTGAGCGAGTACGGTAGAGAGTAAGAAGAGAGAGAGAGAGAGAGAGATCATTCTAGATCGGAGTGTAAGAGACCGGGAAGAGCGTCTTCGGCCGAGACTTTAGAAAAACAGTAAAATGTGTTGTTGAAAATCGCGACGAGGATATAAAAACAGAGATGAAGGGGACGCTAAAAACTCAGTGATTTCAAGAGAACAAAGCGTTGATTAATACGCCGCTAGAGAAAACATCGCGTCCATCTTGGATTAAAACGTATCGCTGGATACTCAGTGAGAGCTTACCGTTGGCCAAGGCGATAGTACATTCTTGAGGATCGACAGTAAATAACCTGCCCTCGTAGCGTATGTCAGCCTTTGATATTAGGCTGATCTTCGAGCCCAACTCCGGCATTCCAGCACTCATCTTAGCGGCTTCCTCTCGGTATGACGATTGATGCGATATTAACGGATTCACAACACCATATGACAACGACACTGTTCGTGACGCACCAGCTGACCCCCCGCCTCCGCTAACTCGTCGCATCGTCGCCCCCTTTCCGAGCGCGTTCAGCGCAGCTGCTGCCGCTTAAACCGCAGAGGCCGCTGTCGCCTAAGCCGCCATCGCCTCCAAGCCAACCAATTCTCGGCTTTCGCTTTCGACTTTCTTTGCCAGCACTGCTTTAAACGGTACATGCGAGCTTTGAGTACTGTCAGTGACGGTCAGGGTCGGACATCATCAAGATTCACGCTCACGACAATCTTCGCTTTAACACCATCTCCATCTCTTTATTCCACCTTCATTATTAACCCATTTATCGTTTCTAATCCTTGATCGATCAGTCCTATCTTTAATTAACATTAATTAACGTTAATTAACATTATACTTTACCTTAATAACTTTAATCGACTAGCGGCTACAGTATACTATACGCTTCAACAATATTAAATGATAATCTAATATTATTGTTCTGAATATTTATATAACCTCGTCTCCGACTTAGCTATTTCTCATTTTACTGCTATACGATTTTGACTTTTCCGGCTTTTCTACTTGGTTGACACGTAATGTGCCACTACTTTTCCAAAGCTTTTTCAATAAAAAATTAGCGCGCAAAGCTGGCTTTCATTTTTGGCGGCTCATTCGAAGAATAGCTTTTCCTCATCAAATCCGTATATTTTCTTACCTCTATTATTCTGTAAATATTACTATATTTTCTCCATTATCATCCATTTAATGTTTAAAAAATTTCTGATGGAGTTTCTAATAATAAGTAATCGATAATACAAAACAAACATGTATCATCTATTTAAATATATGGATTAATAAACATCTCTCTCTCCCTCTATATATATATATATATTTATTTATTTTATATAATATAAAATGTCGCTTTAAATCATCAAAAATAAATATTTTAAGTCATTCGCAATAAATGGTTCATTAACAAATTAACTTGTATTTAATTTTTATTAAATTAATTAGAAAATTTATAAAATATTATTGTACAACTAATGAATATACTACAGGAAATTAAAAATTAATATTAAAAAGTATAAGATATATTACGATTTTTAAATCATGTTTATTTTTTATTGAACAATTAAAGCTCAAATAATAAAAGTTTTCATCATTAACTAATTTTCCAATAATGATTATATTGTATAAATTGTATATGTAACACATATAATAACATTAATTAATTTTCACGCATTATATATCTTTTAAAAAATGATATTTTTATAAAATGCGATTATCAAATATTTTTGTTTCAACTAAACTTTTAAGTGATTAATTTTGATCAATTTAATTTTGTTTATATCATTTGTTATATATAATTGTTTATATCATTGTTATCATTTGTTTATATAATTTATATTTAATATTTCTTCATTTATTATTTGACTTATGGATATTCATAACTAACGTTTTTTGATTAAAAAAAGTTTATTTGAAATAATAATATATAGTTATTTAAGTTTTAATTTAGGTTACCGAATACATTCAAAAAGACTAATCATAATTATATAAGTTCTGTTGGTAAATCCTTAAATATTATTGGATTACATATACTAGAATAATATTTATAAGAACTCTGTTGCTTCATGATGTATATAATTTGTTAAGAATGTGGGCAGTTTTTCAGTTCAAAAATTAACCCAAATATGATTTCATGGATTGATACAGAAAATTATTTGAAAATAAAATTTGAATACAACGCATCCGAATGTTGGAACTTATTTGGTAAAGAACGAATAAAAGAGAGTAATGTGACGTAAATTGTACTGCTTTTTTCAATGAAGCTTCTCTACAGATATCATTTATTTTGCTTTGAAGTATTTCTGTGAATTTGTAAAATGCGAAATCCGATATTAATGCAGATATAATAATTTTGATATTATAATTATGTAATATATTATAATATGTTATTTTCATACTGCATTTGCTGTTATATTGTAACATTAAATCAATGTAAATATTAATTAATTACGTAATACTGATGATTTTTATTATTCATATAAAAATTTATATATAAACGTTAGAAAAATTTATATCGATATAGTCTTGCATACAAAATATTAATTTTTGACCCAATCTAATATGCGCCATACTAAATGCATAATGTACTTAACATATTAATAAAAAAGTATTTAAAAAATTATCGTTTTTAAGGTTATCATTATGGGTATATTGTACTTTTTTAATGTATATTGATTTATATAATAAAAGTAATATATAAAATAAGTTCAGCAGATAAAAAGTTTAAAGTTCTAAGGTGTCTTATATGCTATATTGTATTTTGACAAAATTTAGTTGTAAATGCTTATCGAGTAATTGAAAATGAAAATAGTCTTTATAAGTCGAGTGAATTGTTGTGTTATATAACGAGGGGATGATAGAGAGAGAGAGAGAGAGAGAGTCTTTGTCTATTTGTTTATCTCCGGCGGAAAAAATAGACAATAAAAATGATTAGTGGTTAGTAACGGCTGTACGGATAGGAGAAAGCGTCACTTATAGGAGAAATGCCTCTTAAAGTTTGACAGAGTAGAAGTGCGTAGTGGATTATAATGGCGTTATGTAGGTCGAGCTTTAACCCCGCAACTCACGTTCGCAAGCGACAGTTAAGTAAGTTGTAACCGCGACTGCTGAGCTCGATGACTTATCTATTGAAAAATAATATTTTTCGATGAAAATCTTAAAATTACAGCGTTTTACGGGAACGGATAAAACAGAAGCGGACGGGAAAATCAGAGCCAAAATTTGGTGAGTCGAGTATGCGGTAGTCGGCTCTGTCCTTGTCGCCGTCGATGTGTCGTAGCCATAATCATAGTTATTGTCATCCTTGTGGCCCACGGCAGTACAAATTACAGCCGTACGAACGCAATTTAAGACATGGCCTTAGAGACGACGGTGTACTCGGTCTCGCCGAATTAAGAAAGAACGTTAGCATCGAGCATCGAGCATCGAGCATCGAGCATCGAGCATCGAGCATCGAGCAACGAAGAGCAAGAGAGTCGTGCAGAGCCAAGAAACCGATTCACGCACACGCGGGACCGGGCAGAGCTGAACCGGCGCTTGCTTAGCGCTGATCATCAGCGCTTCAGTTCGCTCGGCCGCGAATCGCACCTCTGGCGAAGATGGCGGCCTCGCTGGCACGGATTTGTCGATCGGGGCTTCTAAAACCGTCGAGCGGCTCGCTTTTTAACCAGGTAAGCCGCTCCAGGACACCGTCTATCCACGATTGTCGGTTCCGAGCTAGGGGAAAGTTCTTTTGGCACCCTCGAGACGGCTCCTTGAAAGCCTTTATTCTCCTTCGCGAGTTCGATGCACGATTTTGAAGAACCAAACGAGCTGCTTTCGGACGACCTGGGAGCGGTATGTCGGCTGCTTGACAGAAGCCCACATTTTTTTAGATCTGGACTCAACGGAGACATTACTCTTGGATTATCGTTCGCTTTAGGGCTTTCGTGGCTACTATACTGCTGTGTTCTTCGGTCTTTGCCTAGTGTGTTATGTAATATCGTTTAAAGCAGTTGCCAACGAATGCTTCCTTCGATTTGTGAATGAATGATTATTCTGGATATTAATTTTTCCGAGTTCCCGTCTTATTAGGCCCAAATCCTTTATTTATCATGCTCAGCTATCACGTTCTTCAATCCATTATTTCGCCATTCTCTTAAGCTTCAATAGCGGATTCATCGCTGTTACATTATACCTTCGATTCTACTTACTTCACAATATGACGGATTCTTTACCTAATTACCCTATCTTTCAATTCATAGTTCCACAAAATGTATAAGAATCAGAAAGTAATAAATGAAGAGAGAGAGAGAGAGAGAGAGAGAGAGAGAGAGAGAGGAGTTTGCTTGGTAATTTACACACATATTTGTACATATATAAATATGTGTGGTGGGAGGGAGTGTCTATTAGCCCATCCAAAAATTAGGTGGACTCTTATTCTGTTTATCTTTATAATAAGTTATGTCATTCAAAATTTTACAATTTGTTTCTGTCAAAGTTACTTGTTCATACCCATACTTGTCTACATACCTTTATTGCATTCCCCAAAATAATACTTCTATGCCTTTTATGTTTATATTTCATTTATATTACCTTTACACTAAGATTCTAAAATTTTAACAAATTTATTATCGAAACCTATCTATATTGAAAGATGATTGGATATTTATCCAATTCATCTTCATTTTATAGACAAAATTAGATTAATAATCTATAAGTACAATTCCTTGATATTAATCATTAATTTTAAAAATGTCATTTAAAAAAAATAGTTTTATCATATATATACTTTTATTTTAAAGTTTATAAGATTTTTTGTTTAAACACCCAAGATATCATTTATTATATGTTTACTACATAGATAATTTAAACTATAAATTTTTTTTGAGAATGATAACCTATTCACCTTAATAAATATTATAAATATTATTCATCAATTCATGTATATAATCTGATCATTAAAGATAGACATACACATACAAATTTAAAAAAATTTTGTTTTGCTATTATGATAAATATTTAATTTTTAAAAATGTTTCATTTATATAAATGGTTTTAAAAAAACACATTAAAGATAACCTTATCTTAAACAATTTCGTCCTAATAATCATTTTTTTATAAATATATAAAGAAATTTTGATAAGTTATATTATTTACCTAACCATAATTTATTAACAATGTTTTGAAAAAAATTTTCAAAAATAATATTTTACAGAGCACTGTATTATCGGTGCAGAGTTGTTATTTTATTTGTAATGCTATTTAAAAATACGCATTTCATAATCAAATTAATAAACTTAGACCTATTATCTATTTGGTAAATATAATTTATATTGACTATTTTATAATTATATTAAAATTTTTATAGGCTAGTAATTTTTCGACAACAAGAGAATGGTCCAGAAGTCAAAAAGTGGTAAGCTGTAGTAACTAATACAAAATTCATATTTTATCATTTTTACTTTATAAATTAACTGATTTTATTTATTACTTATTGAACATACATTTCAATAGAAAATTTGTCTAATATTGATCATTTTCTTCATTGACGAATATAATATTGATATCAACATATTTTGTATTATAGATGGCAACATGTGTGGGTATCGCTGCTGGAGGAATTGGTACCCTTTTATTTACCTTAGATAGATCTGTAAAAGCTGTTGAAATAATAGCACACCCCCCTCACTATCATTGGAGTTTTTCTGGACTTTTTGCATCTTTAGATCATGCAAGGTAAGCATATAATAATTAGTTAATTAATTATTTATTGAAGCTTTAAAAATGTTTTCATTTTTCTATTTAATACATTTATTATGGAAATAACTATTAATAATATTTGTACAAAATACATTTTATGATAATTTAAATGTTAAATAAATATTTAAAATCAATAATTTTTGTTATAAATATAAAATATAATTTTCATTACAGTATGCGACGTGGTTGGGAAGTCTATAAGAATGTTTGTTCTGCTTGTCATAGTTTAGAATATTTAGCATATCGTCATCTCGTAAACGTAACTCATACAGAAGATGAAGCGAAGGAATTAGCAGCAGAGGTTCAAGTAAGTTTTAAAAAATCACCTATTTTAGTTTAAGTTTAATTAGTTATCAATTCAAAATATCAATATGCAATATAAATATAAAAATGTAAGATAAATAACATTAAATAAAACTTTTTTTTTTATTAAAACAAGATACAAGATGGTCCAGATGACAGTGGTGAATATTTTATGCGTCCAGGAAAACTTTCTGACACTGTGCCTGCTCCGTATCCCAATGAAGAAGCTGCTAGAGCAGCAAATAATGGTGCTTATCCTCCTGATCTTTCATATATCATTAATGCACGACATGGAGGAGAGGTAATAATAAACATTTAAATAAATTTATAATTCATGTAATTATTATGTATAATTAATATGCAAACAAATTTGCAACCTTAATAATAAAATATATTTTTACTTTAATTTCTATTTAAAAATTGCTTTAATACAAAATTGTACTTATAGAAGTTTATAAAATACATAATTTTTTTTGGTAATTAAGTACTTCATAGTGTAGATAAACATGCTTAAATGTTTATTTATTATTGTAGAATTACGTCTTTTCTTTGTTAACTGGTTATCATGATGAGCCTGCTGGAATGAATTTAAAAGAGGGTCAACATTACAATCCTTATTTCCCAGGGGGAGCTATTGGAATGGCTCAGGTTAGCATAACAAATTTTTAAATAAATTATATTTTTTGAATTTACAATTTTAATTAAAATTTATAATTGTTAAAGCCAATATACAATGAAGTCCTCGAGTTTGAAGATGGAACACCAGCAACAACTTCTCAAATAGCCAAAGATGTAGTCACATTCCTTATGTGGACTGCAAATCGTGAATTTGATGAAAGAAAGAGACTTGCCATTAAAGTAAGTGTATTAAATATTTTATGCACAATTTTTAATATCTAAAAACCAATAAATCATTTTTTTAAATATCAAGTTAATTAAAAGATATTCAATTTTTATCGTTAAAAATGATAAATTTGATTTTCTAAATAAGAAATATATATATATACATATGAAAATTGGCATTGTTTGGTTTTTCCAATTAATAGTATATAAACATTTATTTTAATAACAAATGTGTATTTCATACATGTAATAAATTTCGATGTTTTATTATTAAAAAAAAAAAATTGTATGTAATAAGTTATACAATCAAAAAGCAAATTAAAAAAATAAACATTATGAATTTTTTCAGATCATTGGAATTACTACAATATTGGTAACTATTCTTTATACTGTGAAAAGACACAAGTTCAATCACATTAAGAATACTAAACTTGCATTCATAAAAAAGGATAAATAGTAGTGAAAAGATTTCGAAATCTACATTTAATTCAATTTGATAGCTCACGAAAATCACTTGGAACACAATGTGGTTCTGGTTATGTGTAGTTTTATTATAATTTTAATTAATTCAATTCAGTGAAGACAATTTCAGGCGACCGTGTCATCGTTCTTTCATCATTGTATGAGGTTTTTATAATAACGAAAAAACCGAATTGTTATCAACGCCAATGAATTAATTTGTACAATGTACATATAAAACAAACAATGATATCATTGTTTTGTTAAAGTAAATCATTAATTCACCTAAGCAATATGTTGTTTTGACATTTTTTTTAAATATGAAATTATTAAATATAAGTTGTGAATGTTAATTACCTCCAAAAACTTTTATCAATTTTAAAATTTTAATAGTATGTCTATATTAATATCTATAGATTAAATTAATATTTGCCTGCTATCTTGTTATATATGTTTAACATATAGATTTTTCATGAAATGAAAAATAAAAAAAGTTATTTATATTTTTTACTGGTTATAAATACGAGCCATATTATTTTCAAATAAATTATTTGATTATATTTCTTTTTTCTCGATTAAATCTATTAAATCGAAAATTAATTTTCAAATTATGTCTAACTATATTATAAGATTTACAAAAATTAGCTTTAAAATTAATTTCTCTTAAAATAATTATAAAAAAAATTACAATATTATAAAATTATTTTAAATTGATAATCTTTATTTTCATATATTTATATTGATTAGTATTTCAAATATTACATTTTCAGAAAGAAATTTTGTTTATTGCTAACGAATTTAGGTTTATCATATATGATATTTCTAAAAATTTTGATTTCCTAATATTTTGTTTATTTTTTTCAAAGTAATTTTTTGTAATATAAATTATAATCAACAAAAATTAAAATAATGTATGAAGGTATAGGGATGGATAAATATATGCATCTGTGTACTGTATTTCAGTTTTAATTTAAGCACTTTTGAAAAGCTAATTGAGAAAACAGGAAATGAAAAATCTTTTACTGCCACTAATTGTGAATTTACTGCATATAAATATCTAATCACATTATAAAGTAATTTTAAATAAATCTAAAATTATTTATAATTACAGAAACATTTTTTACATATTACCTGTTTTTTATATAAAATTCTTTATATTTATAAAACAATAATAATAATTTAAAAATAATATTCCAATTGATATTTTGTTGAAACAGACTAAAGCTTAATTAGAAAATCAGTATATATTTAATAATTTATCTATATAAAAGTTATGTTTATTTTCATAACTTTTTAAAGAAACTAATTTTGTTAAAAATAATCTGACAAAAATAATTGTTTAATTAATACTTGTAATCAAAATCTTGTTATTTTCAATTTAAACAATTTTAAAATACAAAATCATCTTGATTTAGTCTAAAATTATTTAAAACAATTTAATTAGTATTTAATTATATATATTAAGATCTTTTAGATAAAATAATGCAATTATTAATCTTTTTATATTTAAAATGAAAAATAGTTTTTACCCTTCAGTTATTGCTGAATAATTGTAGGTTTAACATATTTGTCTGATAATTGAAATATAATAGATTATTTTAATGATAAAAAACAAAAATATCTCAAAATATAACACTACTTATTTTTGAAAAATATTGAAATTATCAACTAAAATTTCTATATGTACAAAAATGATCAAAGTAAAATAATAATGAAATTTTTATATCTCAGTATAGGTAACATTTTACTCAATAAACTTAGGCATTATTTTTTTTCATACTGCATATGAATTTTTATTAGTTTGTTTCCAGCTTTTTTTAAGGTTCAAAATATGACTTCTTGCTATATATTAATAAATTTTGGCTTATCGAATCTGTATTTTTTCACTTATTAATTGTGTAAGAATAATGCATAACGCAATTGTAACTTAAATATCTTATAGGTGCCTAGAATACAGGTATTGCTCTGCATAAAGTTGCGAGCATATGAGATAAAAAAATCACTAGGGGTATTTAATTCTAATAAACATCTTACCAATGAAAAAAAATACAGATTCAATCATCCAACACACAAGCACACATTGTGTTCATGCATATGAAAGAGTATGAACACTTGTTTCATTAACTTGGTTTTCCTTTATCAAACGACCCCATTAGGTACAAGTGCAATATTATTTAGTACCTTGGTAGCTTTTGTTTATCTTGTGCTATTTTGCATACAAGGAAAGATGATAAACTTTACATGTGGTTAGGCTAAAATGTGCTTCCCTCAAGGGGCTGCGCTAATTTCATGTTTTCTTTCAACGTCATTAAACGACGTAATTCCGTAAGAACTGTTTTAATTGTGAATTCACGTTGCCACTTTGATAAAATAGGAACATTCCTATTATCGACCTAAAACAATAATTTATTATAAAATACTATATTGCTAATTTTCTGTAATACAGCTAAAAACAATATTTAGATTATATTAGGTTATGTACTATTTATCAGTGGTATTATTTACAATAATTAGACTTTTATCAATTTTTATAAGTAAAGTAATTAGAATAGATTTCAAAAATTTAAACTTACTGCTCCTGTGGTACTATTAATGCAGTTCATATTAATTCTACTTAAGAATCTAACACTTGGAGCATCATCTGGATATCTTTGACCACAATCAATTTTGAGACTATACATTCTATTTTCATAAGGTGTCTGCAACAGTAAAAAGAATAAAATTAGTTAAATGAAAAATTTTACTTATAAAAAGAATATTTAATTAATTTTTTTATTACTTTTCATTTTTCATTCATTCATTTACTAATTTTTATTGATCTATAAATTAGGTTGTTTTTTTAATATAATCAGTATTAAAATTTCATAAATTAATACTCAATATAAAAATTATAAAAACAAATATTTTACAAATTTTCAATGTTATATTTAATAAATTAAATAATTACAACATAATAATCTAAAAAATAAAATCGATACTATATTATTGTTTCATTTAAAAAAATTATAAATAACAAATTTTCTTAAATTTCCTTAAATGAAAATTATATAAATTTGATACTGCTTCTTTTTTAAAAAGATAATTGATATAAATTTATAAATCAATGCTTGCAAAATTAGAAATTCTAAATTTTATTTGCTGTATTAATATTTATTTCATTCTTTTAACTGAATATAAATTGAATCAAAATTAATAAATTGATTCTAAGTTATACCCTAGGTGGTCCGATAATCATTCCTGTCCAATGGGTAAGGGTCATATCGTCATCATTCTCTAGACCCCAACTAATTGTCCCATCGCCAACACCCTTTTGACCTTGTTCTAACTCTTCCAATAAACGGAAATTCCTTGGAACAACTGTAAAATTTAAAATGATGTTGATATTTTCTATAGTGTTTTATAAAAAAATATTTTATGATTAAAATATCTTATTGTAATAATTTTCTATAAGCAGAAAAAGAGAATAGTAGTAGAATTATTGAATATTTTTTTATTATTTTTCAAATGAATTTTATTTAATGAAATTTATTAATATTTCCATATATAATATTTTAGTAAATATTTGAATTTTGTTTTTAAGAAAATATTGAATAAACCAATTATTCTAATAACGTTGTTATTTTTTAAAATTCTTTTACAAATTAATTATCTAAAGGGTGATTGGAGATACATTTCACATAAGATTATACATTCTATGATCTATAATAAAATATAGACGATTAGCTACAGATATTGTAATAAGAAAAGAATAATAATATATTTTTAGAATACATACATATGAGAAATTAATAAAATTATTAAAAGACAAATGTTGAAAATCATAATTTTGTATCTTGAATGAAATAAATTGTTTATTTGAAAAAAACAATTTGTATAATAACTTCTATAAAAGTATGTTCCAACTGATGATACAGTTTTAAATTAATAAAACATGATAAAATGTAAATCTCTAGTTAAAATATGTTATTAAGTTTAATGTTCAGATTACAATAATCAAGATACACTTAAAGTTTTCCCAGTCGGAAATAGAGAATGAAGTAAAAGAAAATAAAACATAAATACGAACCCACACCGGCCGTTGGCACCGCCATGATATCCTCGTGAAATCGTCGCGAGGAAACCAAATAAGAATACAGTCACTTTTTGATACCTGCAAGCGTGTCGTAAGACTTCAACAAGGTGTTAAATTTTTGTCTCCTGGTTCACACTGCAAGAAGGCAGAAGGTATATGACAAAACTACACATATAGCGTGTGCGTGTACGTGCGTACGAACGTCGAGATATGATTGGTACGTATGTATCGCACTTTTCACTCTGGCTCGGCGACGACGGCGACGGCGACGACGACGACGACGACGACGACGACGGCGACGGCGACGACGACGACGACGACGACGACGACGACGACGACGACGACGACGACGACGACGACGACGACGACGACGGCGGCGGCGACGACGACGACGACGACGACGACGACGACGACGACGACGACGACGACGACGACGATAAAATGATAATTTGTATCTCTTTTTCACTTACGGCGAGAAGTAAAAGAGAAAGGGAATGATAAAGAAAAACACTGTACGTGTATACGCGCGCCCGTGAGTTAGGCGAGTAGCGGGATGGATAAAAGAGGGAAACGTTGAGGAGCGAGGGAGAAACTGATAGGAGGAGAAAAGGGAAACATGTACACGTTCACTTGACTCGTGTACGTACCATTCATATGCGAACTATAATGCGATCGTAGTTTTATGCTCGCGATGGCTCTGCTTTTTGCGCAAGCGTTTGTGCGCGCGCGTGAGCTCAAGCGCTATGTGTGAGCCGGCACTTTTTCGTAAAGAAAGCGAGAGAGAAGAGAGAGAGAGAGAGAGAGAGAGAAGAGAGAGAGAGAGATGGGAAATCAGAACGAAGCACGGATAGATTAAAGGCGTCGATAAATTGTATTATGTGCCTAGCGACTAGACGCGATCCATCCTCGACATTGGTTATACACTCGCTCGATTAACCTACGGTATCGCAATAACCTCGAAGAATCGAAGCGATTGTGTTCAGGCTTCTCTATTCGTATCTTCTGAGATTCCTGATATTCGATAAAATGAAGGGCGACCGCGTGCGTGTCCAGTTATTTTAGCGTACGCGTCCTTCTTCAGACACTAGGCCTTCTTTCGAATCGGACGGTGGTCAGTTTTGCACCCATGAGGAGGGAACACGCGCGCGTAGGCTCACTACCAGCCAAGAGAGAGGGAAAGTGTCGCTAAGTTACTCCTCCAATCCTCTTCATCGCGCGTTCCTCTTACCGTACATGATTGTTTTTTATGTATGCATATGCACGTGCCTACCCACATATATCTATTATTCATTTCAAAAGTCGATGCGCTAGATTGTTAGAATGCGATTTTTGTAGACAATTTTAAATATTTTGAACGAATACTTAACTGGAATGTAACGCTTTGCCAAGCGTTTAATTATGCTGCGTCGTTACACTTTCACAAAATAACATCAGATTATTACTAAATCTCACTGATAATAATAATAATTATATTACTTTATTCGGGAATTTCAGCTTATAGCCTTTATCAAATGTAAGCAATCCAGTTGCTACGTTTGTTGTTCCGTTATAATATCTAAAGAATAGTTTATAATGCAATTGATTCTTTGTAAGCACTAGACAATTTTAAAAATAGCTTTATATTGTTTTCGTAATATTTTTTTCACTGTAAAGAATAATATTTTAATGAAGTTCATAGATCTAAAAATCATTGCATTTTCTCATCCTTGAAAGTCACCAAACCTCCTAAACCTGTTAATGTTAAATATTGACCTCTATTTTTCACTTTACTTGTTAAAAGAAGTTTTGAATTATCTTTTTTAACCTTAGGAACGCGTTATCGAATATGTAGTACATCTACCCGGGAAACATAATCTATTTATCTTTGCTAAATGCACATTGATAAATATAAATCGTTAAAGAACCCTATTGTATTACCTTTACATGACTACGCGTCCCCAGTAGTTCCGAGAAAAAATGTAATAAAGTCAATAGCCTTAGTACCCCTGTAAACGAGTTACGGTGGATATATCTCATAGGCCAAGGGGTTCTCCACTTCGATGCTTAAGTAACAGTCCTCAAGGTTTTAAAGGATAACGAGAAAGAAGTAATAGTTTGCTTGTATGATCTTGGCATGTGCGCACTTTATATTTGACATCCATATTTTTATGCGATTCGATCGTTTGTTCGTTAAATAATGTTGTAAAGTACATTAATGACATGTAGTTCATTTATGTTATTTTCTACGCACCATAAAACGTATTAAAAAATACTATAAAATCGATTACAAAAAAGTTGTTTAATTTATACCATCTTCAAATTAAAAATTATAATAACAATAAGATATATGAAATATTAGTTATTTGATTTTTTTTATTGTTTAATTGATTATAATTGTAATTATGGTGATATTGTAATTAATTCATCTAAATCCTAAATAGATAATAATTGTTTTGAAAATTCTTTTCAAAGAACTTTGTTTTTTTCCATAAATAGTAAAAAATATCGAATTGTATTATTATTATTTATTATTTTATAATATAGAGTGTTGAATTTTTAACATTATCAAATATTTAATAAAATACAATACGATTATTGGTATAAATGTTCTGGTAAACTGAAGTTATTCCAAGAAGAAAACTCAACTAAATTTGAATTATTTAGATGTTTTCGATATATATATATTGGATTAGTAACTTGTTAACAGAAAAATACCGCAGCCTTCATTAATCAAATTTCTCGAATACGATTGAATTTCTCTAAAAAATTTTAATATCTAGATGAAGAACATTAAATTTAGTTGTTTTTATAAAGTCTTCGATTAATAATGGAAACTGTAAATGGAATATTTTCAACTACGAAAGATATAGAAGCAAGAGGGATAATAAGGGGGTCATGAATGAGTGAGGGAGTAAAGTTTAACCATACATATGTAGATGGTTAGTGTCATTAACGAGGGTGTCTAAAGGAAAAAAGACATTTAAAGAGATTAGTTGTTAATTTCATCTATACTTGCGTTCTAGGATCAGTGTCTATTTACAATTGTACAATTCTTTATTAACCAATTTAATTATTTCTTCGAAACTGTCGCTAATTTTCTTAACTCATTTAACGACTAAACCTTCTTTGATTTATAAAAGCTGTACGGAAACTCTTTATAATTTGTTTTAAATGCATATTTTTGTAATTACATTGCATCTCAATACTTTAATTAATTAATTTCAAATAATATATAATCGAATAAACAAAATATACCTTTATAACTTTATTATCAACTGTAATATTTTTAAACTTTAATACTTTAACTAATTTTCTTATTAGTATAAAATTATTTTATCAATTGAGAATATTTCTGGAAATAAATATTTTGTTAATCAAATTTTAACAAAATTTCAAAACAAGTCTTGAGTAAGTTTTTCTATGTTAACCTATTTCGAGGCTTAAAATACTTTTTTAAATATTATGATACAACGTATTGGTAGTTACATTAATCGATATTGTCGACATTATCCAAAGCGAAGATATGATAAGAATGGTTTACTCATACTCATTTTTTTGTAACTTAACAATTTTTATAAAAGTATAGGTTATTCTAATGTCTTATAAAATCCTTATTTTTAAATAACAGCTCATAAACAATTTTTTACGTATGTTTTTTATTTAATTTAATATTCGTTAAACTATGTCGAATCTTTCATTTTATTCCATATTTTATTAAATGCCTATTTTCTTATGTGTAAGTTGTTGCTTTACTAATGTATTTGAAGTAGAAATATTATTTTCAATAAACTACAAATGATGAGTTTCTGAAATATTTATCTGTTGACGTTTTTGGGAAATCTTTATGCATAAATCAGATAGTAAGAAAATTACAAAAATTAATTTTATATTGATTATCTTTATTTATCGAACATTGTTAGTTAACTTTTTGTAATTGTGTTATTATATTTTCATAATTCATTACATTATATTTAAATAAAAATAATATGCCTTCATTTTTTTTCCATTTAATAATCAGTTTATACATATTTTAGACATTTATTTACTCTCTTTCACGAGAAATATTTTTTAAATTAAAAAAATATTTGTAATTTATGATAATCTGTAAGTAAGACTTTAACATGGTTCTTGGAAAGTTCTGGAATTAATAATTGATCGATTTTGTTTTTCTTTAATTATAGATAAAACCGTTATGAAAGAATTTTTTTCATTATGTTTTATAGATCAGGAATAGAAAAAAATCTTGTATTGTAAAATTAAGAATTAAAAATTAGGAATAAATAGAAACAAAACAGTAATTCAATAATATCATTGCGTAGATATATTATTATCTTATTCAGGTAATCCTGGAATCTGAGTTTATTGCAAATCTGAATTTACTTATTTATATTTAAATATTTATATTTGTATTAAATTGTTTTATTTCATGTACTTGGTTTTATATTGTTAATAAATTTGTGTTTTGATTTAAATACCAAACAAATAATCGAAAATTGTTTTAATAAATTGTCAAATATTTGTAGAATACATATTTCTCTTGTAGTAAATATTAAAAACAGAGACTTTAAAATATCATGTAGAAATTAAATAGTTTAAATTATTTAAACAAAATAAATTTATTGTAAGTTCTTAAATAAATTTTTATTTTGATATATATTATTAACAATCGTCTTTGCAGTTAGAATTACTATTATCGATACACGATGCTTACGGATGTCGTTTAATTATTATATTATATAAGGACATATGTCATACGTATCCTCTAATTGTTTTTACGCACATAATTTAATGTGTACATGTTCACCACAATAAATAATATGTAAACATTTAAATATGCTTGCATAAATATCTATTACATTACATTCAAGTTATATTTATATATCATCAAATTGATTTTTACGAGCATATGATTCATTAATAATTCACAAAAGAATTTTTTTAACAATACTTTCAAGTTTATATACTTAACCTTTTTCCTTTTTTAATATATTTGAAACTTAGTCTATGGCATTCACGTGATACTTCTGCTGTAGTTACATATTTTTAAAAAAGGTTCGACTTAGATCAATACTAATTTTATAATAGTTACAAAATGTAAATGCTTTTTTATTACCAAATTTTCGCTTACAGGAAGAATGTCGAATCGTAAAATTTCCGATGGTGTTGCGATTCTTCGAGGCGTGAAAATAATTTTTGATGCAATTTTAAAAGAGCATGAAAGAAAATTTCCTATGTTGAAATTGGGTAGTATTAAAAACTGCAGTGATGAGGGCTTTAAAGGTCTGGAAAAATTATTGGTTGATATAGACGAAAGTAAGCTCTCTGTAAGTTTCCAAGTACTTTAATTTTAGAATGATAAAGTTTTAAAAATAATTATTTACATTATAATAATATAATACAAAAATTCTATATATATATTTATAGTTAATAATTTTTCTGAATTTATTATATAAAAATTATTAAATAAATTATTTAATTTGTAGGAAAAATTTCAAAAAGATTTAAAGGAATTTACAGAAAAATTGTTTGTTGTTGAAAAAAGTTTATCGGAATATTCAAAAATTAGAGTTGAAGAAATTTTGAATGCAAAAAATGCATCAAATATTACTAAAAAAGATTTTAACAATCCATGTGAACACTTGCATGTCTATGATCGTGCAAAAGATCCAAAAGAAATTTTGACAATTACGAATAAACCAGATATAAAATATAATAATCTTTCTTTATCCAGTAATGACAATAAGAAACTAAATTTATATGATGACAGTAAATATGATCAATCACCAATAAAATATTCAAGTGTAAAGGAGAAAATTGAAACTATTGGAACAGTTAATATAGATATACCAAAAATTGAATTGTCAGAAAAAGATAAAAGATTATTGAGAAAATTAGAACTAGAACACGAGAAAAAAATGAATGAACAAGGAGTAGTAAAACTACAACAGGAAGATTTACAACAGACTACAAATACTGAAGATATACAAAATGGTAATGCTAAAACAATTCCTCGACCATATCTGAATCGTAAACCTACAGACATGGTTTGTATAATCATATTATTTTTTCATATTTCTTTCCTATTTTATTAAAAATAATTCTTCTAGCTTTCAAAAGATGCAAAAGCAATAAAAGTTCCATCCACTAGAATAGGAAGAATGATTAGCTTTGGTACGCTTGGAATTGGGCTTGGTATTGGAACATTAGCAGAGTATACTCGCAGAACATTGGGAGTAAAAGAACAAAGTGTAGGTACAACACTTGATAATATGTTTCTTACAAAAGCTAATGCGGAAAGAATTGTATCGACGCTTTGTAAAGTTAGAGGAGCAGCTTTAAAAATTGGTCAAATTCTTAGTATTCAAGATAATACAATTATCAGTCCAGAATTACAAAAGGCTTTTGAAAGAGTTAGACAAAGTGCAGATTTTATGCCAACTTGGCAAGTTCATGTAAATATATATATAGTGATAAATTTAATATATATATAAAATTTTTTTATGTAAAAAAAATATATATATATTTATTTTTTAGAAAGTTTTATCTGAACAATTAGGGCCTGATTGGAGAAAAAAATTAGATACATTTGATGAAAAACCATTTGCTGCAGCTTCTATTGGTACTATCTTAATTTAATATTTATATAAAATTTTTTTTAAAGTTTTTATTTACTCTAAAACATATTACTTTATAGGACAAGTGCATCATGCTACTTTACCAGATGGAAGATCTGTTGCAATAAAAATTCAATATCCAGGAGTAGCCGATGGTATCCAAAGTGATATAGAAAATTTAGTTGGTTTAATGAAGGTTCGTTTATTTAAAAATTAATTAAAACAATTATTTTTACATTATTTTAATAATTTTAAATCATAAAGATTTATAGCTACTTATAATTTCATTTTGTACATAAGTAATACAATTATTTTATAGTATTTTCATTACAAGATTATATATATTTAATTAAATTTTTATTGAAGTAGATATGGAATATATTTCCTGACGGAATGTTTATTGATAATATTGTAGAAGTTGCTAAAAAGGAATTAGCTTGGGAAGTTGATTACATAAGAGAAGCTGAATGTACTAGGTTTTATAGAACACTAGTTGAACCTTATCCAGAATATTATGTTCCTGAAGTTATAGGTAAATATATATAAAACAATTAAGAATATTTTATTGAAATATTTTTATTTTATTATTTTTTTTCTAGATCATTTATGTACAAATCAAGTACTTACTTCTGAATTAATTGATGGAATTCCAATTGATAAATGTGAAAATTTTGATAAAAAAACTAAAGAACATATTGCCAAACTCATTATGCACTTATGTTTAAAAGAGTTGTTTATATTTCGATATATGCAAACTGATCCTAATTGGTCTAATTTTTTCTACAATTCGTCAACTAAACAAGTATTTAATGATTACAAAATCTGAAAATATCGAATTATATTCCAAAACCATTAAATTCTTGATATTTTTAGATGATATTATTAGATTTTGGTGCTTGTAGAAGTTATGATAAACAATTTATGGATAAATACATTGAAGTGATTAATGCTGCTAGTGATAGAGATAGACAAAAAGTATTGATACTATCCAAAGAAATGGGATTTTTGACAGGATATGAATCTAGAGTAAATATAAATACATTATTATTTGATTTTTTATTTACAATACAATAAAATTCAATACTGAAAGAATCCAATTAGTAATTTTTTTTATTATTAAAATAGATTATGGAAGAAGCGCATGTTAATACAGTAATGATTTTGGGTGAAGTTTTTGATAATAATCACGAATTTTTCGACTTTGGAGGTCAAGAGGTCACAAAAAGGTAATTGATATAAAAAAAAATAAATTTTAATAGAAATAGTGGAACATCTATTTTAAAATTCTTTCATTTATAGAAAATTATTTCAATGGTAACTCAACATAATTTATATATACAATATAATTGTTAATAATAACATAATATGAAATTTTAGGGTACAGCATTTAGTGCCAACTATTTTACATCATCGACTATGCCCTCCGCCAGAAGAAATATATAGTTTACATCGAAAACTCTCTGGAGTATTTTTATTATGTGCAAAATTAAAGATTAAAATTAATTGCAGAGATATGTTCCGTGAAGTTTATAAAAATTATAAATTTGGATAACATTTTATTTGCATTATAATGTCATTAGTATGTGTATAAAATTAGTTATTGTATTATGTAGGTAGATTTAATAAATTAATTTTGATTAAATTCTTGATATATTTAAAAATATACAGAAATTGATCCTTTTTAAAAAATAATTATATAAAATAATAATTAATCTATTTTTTAAAAAATGATTGAGAAAATTAATTCATATAGAAATTCATTTAGTCTGAGTACATAATATATTAATATATTACATTACTTAATACAAAATATAGTCACCTTAATTCAAAATTGTGGTCATTAAAAGTAGAAATTTTATATTTTTACAACTTCGTTCAATTGTGAAGTAAATTTTAATAATTATAAGTGGATTATTTTCAGTAATTAATTTTATGAATCTATTTTAGAAAAAATGAAAATCTAAGATTTTATACAAATTTGAAATTCAATATAATTGATTTTAATTATTTAAAATATTCTTCTATTTTACCTTTTATTATAAATATTGAAGTGTAAATATTTTATAATTTGTTATTTTAAATGACGTCACAGTTTATTTATATATATCTATAAAAAGTTTGTAATAACAATTATGTTTAGTTATTTTATGTATGTAATATAAATACTTTATAATATATTTTATTAAAAAAAGAAATATTTTATAAATGAATATTTAAATAAAAAACAATAGTTGTTTTATTAAATATTAATCATGAATACAAATTTTAATTGGTTCATTATAAAAATACTAATATAAAAATGTATTTGTAAATATATCGATTTTACAAATTAAAAGTATATATTAATTTTGTGATATAATTATTATTACAGTAAGCATTTCATAAATAATATTTACAAATGTAATAAATTAAAAAACAGTTATTAAAAAGAAGTGAATATGAATATTAAAAGAATTCAATTAATTTATGGAATATAAACATAGATAATTGTAAATTTATTATGAAAAATAATCTATATTTAGTTTGTATTAAATAATATGATTTCAAATTAAGTTTTATATCAAAATTCAAAATCTGTAATAGAGTTAAATGAATAGTGCTTAATAGTAAAGACGCAGTTAACGATATAAACGCATATCTTCGCCAGTAATTGGGAAGCGACCGGTCTCATCAAAATCTGGTCCCACTTTCATTTTTTTTCTAAAATCAGTTCTTTCCTGGGGTATGTATTTTTTAAATATTTTCCAGCGCCAAAATCTATTTTCAATTATAATGTTCATTAAATATATAGTTATAAAATATTTAAAAATCCTCTAAGCAATACGAAAGAATTATATATAAATGCCTTTCTTGAGGACGTAAAACCAATTGATCATTTAATGACGGCAAATTGTTCAGAAAATCTCTCCAACCTTTGTAAACCTTTTCATTCTGAAATGAAAGGTTTCGAATTTCATTATTTTCTAACTGTTGTAGGAAAAGGAGAGTCAGACGATTAGTATTCACTCCATCTCCTTTCGGAAAAAATTGATGCAATAAAAACCTTGAGAATTTGTTTTCAGCTAAATTAGAAAAATATATCATTTCAAATCGTATTGTATATTAAATTTATTATTCTATCTAAAACTTAAATTTTGATAAATAAATTAAACATGTATTTTAAAAACCTTTGAATATATCTTTCATAGTCGGTTTTGTAAATTTTTTAAATTCTGTACATTTCCTTGAGGTAAATTGTAAACTATTTATAGGCTAAATTTTGGACAATAAATCTTTTTTATTATGCCTTGAAATTGTCAGTTTTATGCACACATAAATATATAGTTACACTACTCGCAAATCGCTGTTTATTAATAAAAGTGTAAAATTTTCAAAAAATAAAATTATCTTTGTTTTTATTTATAGTAATTATATTATAAATATTAATTGAATTTGTGGAACTTTGCCAATAATAATAATAGTAGTAAATGTCCATAGATGCTACCAATTTCTTATGTGTAAGATAATTAACAGTCATTATTTCTATCGATAAATAAGTTAAGCCTTTGTATTATCATATAATAATTATATGTTATCCCAATATCTTTTTCTCAAAGTTTAGAAAATTAAATCGTACGTAAAAACTTTGCATCACAACAAAATAAATAAGTATTATTTTTTCGCCTTTGTCAAATATTTAAATTCTTTATTTCTTTAATTAAATTATATTGTAAGAGCATCTTTCAATTTTTAATAAGTTATATATCGAGAAAGTTAGTTTTATAATTTACGTAATTCTTTTTAGTTTAAAGCAATATTTTTTTATTATGGAAAAATTAATTTGTGATTATATAATTTGGAAGTATAAGTAAAAGCATAATTTTTTCATAATATGACTTGAAAGTATACGGATCAAATAATAAAATAAAAATATTATCAAGATATTATTACTTAAAAAATTTTATATGAAATGTAAAAAATATACATTTTTATAGTTATGTACGTGTAAAATCAAGCATCAAAGATTAAAAAAGTAATTATGTCATTAATCATTTATAATTTTCGTTCACGTGAAATTTACAAAGTTATATCTGTTCTATTCCTAAAAGTTCTCCCTAATATTTTCTTTTTTTTTAATTTAACACCTATTTTAATTTCAATAAAAATTTACAATAAATATAAATATATATTAATATTCATATACATTTACATTCTAACTGCCTGACACATACACACGCACGCACACGCACAAATAATATTAAAATAATTTCGGTAATTATTATCGAAATTTGACTAGTAGTAACACTTTTTGAAAAAAATCTGTAAATATATTGATTTCTTCATTTTTTTTCTTTTTCTTTTCATAAGTGTCTTCATTATGATATTATTATTTGATGTTTTATAATATGAACATATTCTTTTTTCTTTTTCTGTAGACAACAGTATTTTCACTTTCAATTATCCTTTTACGTTTATTGCTTATTTTATGAAGTTCTAAAAAAATATATAACTATTAATTCTTAAAGATTTAAAATTGTTTGTTTATCATTATAGTGATATCATATATTCTTTACATGAACTTTATATTATATAAAATAACATTAAATTAATTATTTGAAATTATATTTATATATTTTGTTTAATTGAAGTCATAATAAAGAGCTTTTAAAATACAATAATGAGATAAAATAATATATAGCTTATAATAAAAATTATAGATAACTTGATATTAAAATTTATGTAAACGAATAAGAATATTTTTAAGCTTCTTTTTATGTAGAATACTATATAACATTTAATGACTATTTAAAAATTCAATGAAGTAACACTATAAAGAATGTTTTATATTTATTGTCTGTTACAAAATGATGGAATAAGATAAAGAAAGTAAAAATAAAATATTCGTCTTACCTTTTTTATCATTCATTACAGTTTTAGCATTTAATATAGGATTATTATTATTGATGTGGTTGGATATCGAATCTTTACTAATAATTACATCTTCCACATGCGCAGACTTTTCTTTCTTTGAAACTTTTATTGATTTTGATGCTTTTTTTCTTGGCGGATTAATTTGAAAAATGATATCTAAAGCACTGGGTGCTATTGTGTTCATTAGATTACCAATTTCATCTTGAAATTCCCATGTTAATTCTGCATTGCTAAAGGTTTTTCTTCTTTTTCGTTTAAAATTATCGTCGTCAAAAACGTATTGAATTTCTTGGCAGGGAATAGTACAATTACTTAAAATATTACTATTATTTACAGATACATTTTTTTCATCATATATAATTTGCCGAGATTTGAAACGTGTATTGTGCTGATGTGGACTGCTACTGTTATTCTGATTACGTTTCTCCTTACTTCTGCAGTTTTCGGTGTTACACATTTCAGGAAGTATGTTATCTTCCTTTAGAACGAGCTGAATATTCTCGTTGGCACTTTCGTCATTCGAATCTGTTGATTTAAAAAAAGAGCGTGGTTCAAATACATAATTATCTTTTATGATACTTTCAATAGCTTTTACCAACTCGATCTTACTAGTATTACTCTTAACATTATTATTAAAAGTTGAAGAATCAAGAATTGTATTATCTGTGTATGTATTTTCATTTTGATTAATTGTTTTTTTATCATTAACTATTATACTCTTGACTGCCTTTGCAACCTCTTCTTCACTTTTTTTCATTTTCATACTTTGTATTGCTGCAGGTACATTTTTACTTTTCTTATTATCTAATGTTCTCGTTTGAATACTTAATGGTAAAGACTTTAATAATTGATCAGGAGACATTGTCATTATTGAAGACGATATGTGCTCATTGTTGATTATGTTTAATTTTGTATTTTTTTTATTATTTTCTTTTTCTTTTAACATCATCATATGAGAAATGTTAGTATTTAGATTCTTAGGAGGTTCAATTACTTTTGAAATACTGGGAGTTTCAAATATTTCTGCTTCTGTACATGCATTTTCAATCTTAGCAGGGGTTTCATTTGAAAAATTTTCAATTTCTTTGTCAGTTTTATTTATAAGAAATACTTTTATTGGCGAAACTTCAAGATTCATTCTAATACTTTCACATTTTTTAACTTCTTTTATTTTATTATCATCGTTTTTCATAATTTCTAGAATAATTATTTAAAAATATGTATTTTTCTAAATATATTAATTATTGAACATATTTCATCTAGATCAATAATAACTTTTTTTTTATATTTAATATTTGAAATATATTATCATTGTTACTATTTTTTAATTTGCTTTAAGTTTTTTGTACATGTGACAAATCATTATTTTAATAAAGTAATATAAGTATTAAGATAAATCCGAATGCATAAATTTTCTTAAAATATTTCAATACAGATTTTTTTTGGCTTTTAAGAATATTTAATAAATAAATAATAATAAAAGACTTGTAATTACTTGATAAAAATAATGTTTTTGTAACTTTCAAATGCAGTTTTGTAACATACGGGCTCTTAAAGTATATTGTATTATAGATCACGATTGTTCTATTTTTCGTATATCAATTATATTTTATGTAATAATATTTTTACTTGTAGTTTCTTCTTTATTAGAAGAGGAACAACTGCCGCACGTGTAAGATGATGAAGTAAATGAAGCATCATTTTTGAAATTTATTTCCTTTTCTCTGTACAGTATTGAATCGTTTAATTTTGTCGCGTTATCATTTATTGCTTTAGAATCAGGTTGAGTGATTACTTTCTTATTTTTCAATAAATTTTCTTTAATAACTTCAAATTGTGTAATTTCGCATTTCTTAACGGAGACCTCAAAGCTATTGAGCGTAGGTTCGAAATAAGATGTGTTTGTGGGCTTCTACATAATATGAAAATAATAAAAAAATAAATATTTCAAATATACGATGTTTAACTTTAAAATATATGTCGAAGGATATAATTTTTGTAGAATTATTTGAACGAATTTAATTTTCCGAATAAAAAGTATTGCGTTATTAATAATTTAATTATATTGAAAATATCTTTAATATTTAAATACTATTTCTATGTATGATAATGTTTAGGTTGCAAATTTTTACCTCGGAATCTTTAAATAAGATGCAGGTCGTTTTCGCTGGAGTTAATACGATTTTAGGCGTTAGTGGACACTCAAGTGGTGATGTCACGAGACTTTGAATAGTACGTGAATCTTCATTGACTTTCGAAATCGGCATCATTACACTATTGCTTCCAGGGCTCAAAACCTGTGGAGTGGGAGGTACAAGAAGGGTATTTTCATCCATCTGCGGCATTTCTAGTTCGACGGCGAAGTCGTTTAAAGGCGAATGTTTTTTAATTGAGTCAAAAGATGATTTGGAGATATTCGTGTCGAGAGTTTTCAGACGGGCATATTTTTTTTGCACGATTTTACCTTGTTCTATTCTGCTTACCTGATCGTAGATTACCTGAGATCGTAGATTCTGAGAATTATTTTTAATGCTCGTATTCGTTATTATACTCAATTGTTCCTCAATATTTTTATAGTCCATTAAATTCTTGCTCTCCAAAAGCTCTTGATTTATCTAGAGAAATAATTAAAATATTTCGTTATTTAAAATAGGAGCCTACCAGTGTGCGTTTATTAGTAACTCAATTGCGATACTTCAGCGAATTATGTATTATAAATATTTAACAATAAATTTTTATCATTCATACGTATTACAAATTATAAATATATTTATTCATTATGATCTACATTATACCTTATTATTATATTCTTTCGCTTTTAAATTTTCATTAGAACCAAATCCATTTAGTAAATTTTTTTCTAAAATAGTTTCTATTTTATTTTTATCATCGTTAATTTTGTTATTATTACTTTTATTTATTTTAGTTAAAATATTCATTTCTTTATAAACTAGATTTAATAGACTTTCCTCTTTAACTGTCTCACTACTGTTTTTATTATCTGATAATATATCAAGAAGATCTTTGACAATTTTGACTTGCTTATCTTTCAATATTTCAGTATTAAATATAGTGGTTTCATCAACACCTTTTTTTACATCATTCACATTTTTTGAGTTTTCTATTTCTTTCAATTTTTCAGATTTACTATCTTCTAAATTTTTTCTTATTTTCATCAATTTATTATTATTATTTTTTATTTTAGATGTCTCTTTTTCCAATATTTGTTTTTTTATTTTCTTTTTATGATTTTTTTTCGATAAGTCATTAATATTATTATTTTCATATTGTCTTAAACATTTTCGTAGGTCGCTATCCCAAACCTTTTTTTTAACATTCTTATTTGCATTTAAAGGCTTATCATGTTTTTCCAAAAAAGAAATATCTTTTAAATTTGGATTAAAAATGCTGTTTTCGTTCTCTTTAGCTGCATCTAGTTTATGTTTTTCTTGATTTATTGCTATCAAATTTTTAGAATCTAAAGTAATATGAAAAAATCAAATCAAATATTAAATCCGTAAGAGTGTAAGTATTTTTATGATTTTAGCATAATATCAATTTTAATAATAGTTAATAAGTAAATATAGTAATATAATAAAATAATTATCATTTTTTTGTAACAGTTAAATTTATTATAAATTAAACTTAAAAATATAAATTAATATAAATTCAGTAAATAATTAATTTATTTTACCTGAATCTATTTTTCGAAAAATATCGGTATAATGTTGGTATATAATATTTGAATTTGAAAAAATTGGTGATTGAAATAAAGATGATTTACAAGAATTCTTAAGATTTTTCTTGATTGTTTCAGGAGAAATACTCAATTGTTTATCTTTCATTTTACTTTCAGAATAGGATCTATTAATAGGTGTACTAAAATTAAGAGCTCTAACATAATTACTCGCCTTCTTTGGCGTTGAAAGACTTAAATGATTATTCTTGGAGTTATCTTGTAATGTTTTTTTTGGTGTATGCTTCATTATTATCTGGCTATGATCGAAAAATAGAATAATGTCCGATTTATATTTTAATTAAATAATTTGGAATAAAATTCTACGTATTTAAAATAATATCTTTCTAAAAAGTACAAGGCAATCATATTTGTGAAATACATTTAATGTGTTTAGAATTAATTGATATGTCTTAAGATCTAAAATAATAAAAATTTAATAATCATATAAATATTGAACTTTTTTTCTTAATTTTCAGTTTAGGAATTATCTTAAACAAATCAAATTGCTTGAAAATATTTTTAATTTCAGAACATTAATAAGAGTGAGATATAATATTAATTAAGTATACCTTATATTTTTCAATAATTCTTTATCATTTTCCTCATTCATTTCATGGGAATTATCAAATTTTTTCTCTGTACAACTATTTAAAATTTCATTGTCATTTCTTGCAATTATATATTGGCTTTCATTAATTTTTTTATCAATTATCTTTTGAACAAAATCATAATCATTTTTTTCTTTTATGTTATCTGTTACATCAGTTAATCTTTTATGTATTTTTAAAAATGGTGATAAACCAGTACCAGTTAATGTGACTGAATCATCTACTTCAATTTCAGGTACACTCAATGGAGTCTTTACTGTACTTATATTATTGTCCATTCCATATAACATAATTGATTCAATACTAAAATACCTGTTGTATTCATTGTTATCTTTTAAAAGTGGTGATAAACTATCAATATTTCCATTTGGTTTTTGAGATGAATGAAGATTAAGCAACTCATCAAGTACTTCAGTGCTTTTTTGTAAAAAAGGTATTTTTTGTTTAGGTAAAATATTTGTAGGAAATGTAGAAGATATATTATTCGATACTTTATTTTTCGGTGAATAAATATCAGGCGTTTCCAAAGTTTGTTCTACAATAAAAATTCAATTAGCATATTTTATAATTAATTATTAATAAAAGAATTAATATATGTATTCAAAATCTTATTTAATGACTTAATGTGGTTTTTTAAAACTTGAGATCTTTTTTATTGCAGGAATAAATTAATTTTTTGTTAACAATTAAATATCCATATTGAAAATTTTAAATACTTTTTTTAAATATTACCCTTAATTGCATTTGTTGATAAGTAACTAATGGCTGTTATCCTTTCTGGAACTTCTGCTGTTTCTAAAAGATTTATAATATATAGAATAAATAAATTATTCTGCAATTATAATATATATCTTAAAAATACCTTTGGAAATAATAGGTGATAAGTGAGAGGCTACAGTAGTTCTAATTGTTTCACAAGCACTATGTGTATCTATAAATAAGAAAATAAGTTTTAAATACAAATTTTGAATAGTTATTATAAATTAATTTTTAATTATGTTACTTCTTTTTGTAGGTATAACAGTATCATCTTTTTGATAAATAATATTTGGCTTAAGCATATGATGAGGCAAAAACCAATCATACATATCGAAATTCTGTATTGACGTACATGTTTTAATAGGCGTTGATGTTACATTATTATAAGAAAAAAGGTTATTAGATTTCTGTGCAGATTTTTGTTGCAAGATTGGTAATTCTAAAGGATTTAAATCAATATTTGTTGATTCAATAAGTTGTGTTTTAGGTTTTTCTGAATCTAATTGACTGTTTTGTATAACATTGGCTAAAATTGTAGAATTATTCTTAATTAAATCTACTGGTTTTATTTCTGACGCTTTAGTAAAGCACTTTTCACTTCTTGATAAATTAATTTGCTCTAGAGTCATCATTTTATTAGTATTTTGTACGTCACAAAATAAACTATGATTGATAATTTTTGAATTTATTGTTCCTAAAGGAATACTATCTCTAGAAACCTTTTCTTTAGAGTGTAATTCATTTTTCTCTTTAAATTTATTGACACTAAATAAAAAAAATTACATAACATATTTGCATATGATTTATACAATAAATTAAATTGCTAACTCACTTTCTATTATCAACTTCTAATTCATCTTCTTCATTTAAAATTTTTTCATTTTGTGGAATTATTTCATTAATTAAGTTAAGAAATTTTGGATCACTTTCAGTCTTATTTACAGCTATTTCAACAGCTTTATTTAATTCCACTATGAAAGACTTCTTTGATTCTTCTTTGGCTTCCTTGTTATATTCTTTCTGTAAATTTGGCTTTATTGGTTCTAATATTTTATTTATATTATTAGCTATTATTTCGTGTATTTCTGTACGATTTAAAAGTTTAAAAGTGAAATCCTAAAATAAAATTCAAATTTATAATGAAAAAAAAAACTATCTGTTATAGAAATCAAAATCGTGTAATGTATATAATCTAATCATTTAATATACTACATTCAATATATTAAAATAATAAATGTTCATTCAAGTATATATTTTTTCCTTATTAATTACACTAATATATATACAATGAATTAATATATTTATTTAAATATCAATTCTTTGTTATACTTACACATAGTAATTCAATGCATTGGTTAGTTGATGTGGTTTGTGTATCATTAGAGCAACTATTAAAAGTTTGTACTTCAAAATTTTTCAATTTTTCGTCATTTACATTATTTATATCTAAATTTAATTCATCAAACCATGCTTCACCAGTTTGAACTTCGCTATTGGCATATTTATTTATTTCATACTTTTTATTATGTAAATGTTCATTTTTACTATTTATTTCTTTTGATGAGGTATTTTTCACCAATTCTTTATTTTTGAAATTATTTTCTAATTTTAAATTTTGTTTGGATTGTTTTGGGGATAGTAATTTTATTGTTTCATACTTTTTTGTTTGTAGTTCTTTAATATATCCAGGTAAATTTTGTAATAGCGTTGCTTCTACTATGACTTATATTTAATAAAAAATAAATTCAGTAAAATATTAAAAGAGTAGATTTAATGACATTTATAATCAGTTTGAGATACTTACCTGGATTAAAATTTGTTTGCATCTGAGTTTTATCTTTTTTATCAGATATTTCTACTACTTCTTTTAATTTATAATCATCTTTAAATGAACTATAATGCTTCTTATGAGATTTTTTAAAAGATTCATTAATATCAGTAGATGAATTCTAAAAATATTTTTATTAAATATATTTCGTAATTCGAAATTTGCAATTGTTTAATTTCATTTATTTTAAATGTCTATATAAATGTTTTGGCATTTGTAATTACCTGTTGACCTTTGTATTCTTCCACAAGCAATTTAATTTGATCAATTATATCATAACAATGTCTTAACTTATCTGCAGTATCAAGTTTATTGATCATTTCTTGCACTAAAATTACAAAGAGCAAATATAATGTAGAACTAAAATTAAAATCTTGTATCTTTGATGATTAAGGAATTTTATTTTATTATGAATATATTTTAATTTTAAAAATAATAAAATTAAAATATTATTAAAATTAATTGAAATTAATATTATTAAAATTAATATTATTAAAATTAATTAAAATTAATATTATTAAAATTAATTAAAATTAATATTATTAAAATTATTAAAATAAAATAATGAAAATAAGTATTTTAATGCAATTGGTTATTTACTTGTATTCCATAAGCTATTATTGATATTAATATTTAAGATTACAAAATTAAAGAAAAGATAAACAAATGGAATTTCTAAACATCACTGTGTACAATATTTTACAACAAATAAAAATGTATTATTTTTTTATTTTTGTTATAATGAAAAAATGTTGTTTATTAAAAAAAAATAAAATATATTATAAATATTGAGAAATCTTACCAATAGAGTTTACAATACAGAATTTTTCTAAAATATTCAATAAGGTATATCCGCATACTCTTGTAGTAAAATGCCTACCATGGGACAAAACAATACGGCATTCTTGTAAATTTGGTGATTCATTTAGGAAAGTTTTTTCTGTTTCAAAACATTTTTCTTCCACTAGGTAGCCTACATGGATGTTAAAATAGATAATTACTTTTGACAATGACTGTCATGGATAAAAAATATTTTTCAAACAACTTATATACTTTAAATGTACTTTAAATTACTTATATTCATTATATATATTATTGCATAATATATATTTCAGCCTTACAACATTTAACAAATAACGTTTAAATAATGATAAAAAAAAAAATTGATTAATCATTATTTCGTATTTAAAGTGAATATATTTATCATGAAGCATACGCTAATTTTTTAAAATAATCAGGCAATAATAATTTAATTAATTTGAAAAGTAAGAAAGTACGGAATAAATGAATTCAAATAAAAGAGAATATATATTAAATAAGAATATATAAGAATATATAAGAATATATAAGAATATATAAGAATATATAAGAATATATAAGAATATATAAGAATATATAAGAATATATATAATTAAATAAGAATATATATTTAACGTTTTGAAACAAAGGAGGTTAGTTGGAAAATGATGGGGTAGGCTTACCATATATTAATCGAGCCACCTCTGAAGGTAAAAGTGACTCCAGTGCCATTACCGTTCATTCGATGTAGTCTGTCCGAAGTTAGTGGTGTCCTAAAAATTAGACTTGATCCAATGTCAATACGGTGCTCGTCGCGTGGATTAAGAAACTGAGGGTATGAATAATTTATTAAGTTATGTATTTTCGCGGGCTTATTTCGACGTAGGCATACTCTAGTCAAGAAAGGTTAACTTCCCATATGCCGGTGCCCAGCTGTTCGCCAATGCGTGCGCATATGTTGAAAAATAAGGGAAAATTCTGATAATTCTCTGAATTGTCAGCATAAGCACGTTTCATTAATTTATTAATAAATATTTCATGGGAATTATAAGGAATTATAATAACGTATATTTTGAGATGGGTACTTAGGCGCTCATATGGACTCTAGCTAATTATACTTTATATCCCCAATGTATAATTATTAAATTTTAATTTTTGTTTCCTCATCCTCTGGAGCCTTATTTTATTATTTTAATTGAATTTTATTTTTTTTTTATTCATAATTAGGACGTTTTCAGCAATCATTTTCATTTTAGTATTTTATCGCAATATTATTAATAATTATTGCTTTAAACTTTTTTTAAGGCCGTCATAAATATTCTTTTACATTTTATATTGCTAAAGTTATTTTACTATCCGATTTCTCTCACTACATGGTTGCTTATAATGTATAATTATTGAACATTAGTAATGATTATTTATAATTGCATCCGTATTTATTTTTCATTTAATTGAAGTTACATAATTAACAGCTTAAGTTATTATGTAAATTATTTTTAGTATTATTATTTTTTTTTTATATTAATCCTTTACTCGAAGCTGGTAAATTAAATCGGCATTTTTTTTATTGTCATTTTTTTCATTATTAATGTAAGTGCCGTTTATATCAAAGGTTTTAAGTTTTACAATATTGTCTTTTGTAATGTCTTATATTATTCAATTTATGACTAATTTATTAATTTATAAAGTGATTGTTTTATTTGTATCTAAAACTTAAATATAAATCAAATTTTTAAAAAACAGGAATAAGGTTAGACTATTATTTATAATACAATTAATTAGATTACATATAAATGCAATTATTAATTCAATTTGTTGAAAACTTAAAAAATTAATTGTAGTAAAATTATTTAAAATTCAATTGTTTAAGTATATTATTTGTACAAGTCGTATTTATTATTTTTTCAGAATAAACGATTTTATAAAATATTTAAGAATGTCAAAAACATTTTTATATTTTGCTTATGGTAGTAATATGCTAACAAAACGTATACGTATTAACAATCCTACTGCAGTACAAATGCATATTGGTAAATTGCAGGTAAATCTTAATATTTATTTATTATTTAATAAATTTTTAATAATCTTATTTTTTAAAATAGAACCATCGACTTGATTTTATTACATTTTCAAAAAGATGGAATGGATGTGCTGCTACAATTGTCCCTTGCCCATCCTTCGATGTTTGGGGAGTTATTTGGAAAATTAATTTAAGTGATTTACCAAACTTGGACCATCAAGAAGGAGTGCATATGAATATTTATTTTTCTAAAAATGTAATAATTACAACCACTGCAGGAGAAAACTTTGAATGTAGAGTGTATCAGCAATGCGATTTACCTGAGGAGTTTATTACACCAAATCTTTTGCCATCTATAAGGCAGCCTTCACTTATTTATTTGTAAGTTATTAAGATATTAAAAAAAAAAGCTTTATAAAAAGATACTTAATAATATTTGTATTAATTATATATGTACATGTATATGATTTATTAAGCCAAAAAATATTTTTTTTTTGTTACAAACATTTTAAGATGAAATTTGAATTAATTATTTTAAAAATTATTTTCAATCTTACAAGATTATATGTTTCTAGGATCATGTATTTATGCAATTTTGTGAATTATAAATTCTATTACAGTTGATAAGTAATAATTTTTACATTTAAACAATATTTATCTGTTTTATTTCAATGTTTAATATGATCATTAATTAATATATATTTTATTTAAGAAATACAATAATAAGAGGAGCCAAAGAGCACCAAATTTCAAAAGAATATGTAAGTTATCTTCAATCCTTTCAACACAATGGATATAATGATGAAATAGAAGTAGTAAGTATTTTATATTTTTAATTTATCATTTATTAATTGAAGAATATTTGCTAATTATAGATAATTTTTAACCAATTTAATATTTATTCTTTAGATAATTAGCAAATATCATTAGAAATTACATATAACTAGTTACTATATTAAATTACTAAAAAATAGTTTTTCATTATTAAATTAATTTGATTATTATTTATTAATTATTATCATTAAAAAAAAATATTTTTAATACTAAAAAAATTAAGATTTAAATTTTTCTTCATAAATTAATATATGATGTTTATTATAATGATGTTTTCATTTGATATATCTATTTTCTTACTGTTTTCTTAATTTAAATATTTGATAGCAAGGGATGTTGGACTGAGAAATGATCAATTTTACCATTAAAACAACAAGAAAGAAGTGATAATAACATCTGATTTTTATAGCTTATTTAATTTATATTATTTTAATAATCTATTATAAAAAAAAATGTTTAAAAATATTAAAAAAATTTTCCATTTTTATAAAAATATAAAAATATTTTGTTACAAGTTTTTAAAATATAAAAGTGGAACTGCATCATATGCATGAATCGTTGTATTTATATATTTAATATATTTTTTAGCATTGAAATCCAGCTCCGTTTTTTATAATTGCATTGTTTTTTAATATTATTAAAATTTTTCTAAATTTTTTATTTATCGTGTAATTACAGCGAATTCGATTTATATAATTGATGGGTTTGAATTATTAACAAAAGAACTTTGTATATAAAATAATTTTTAAATAAGTAACAACTTTTAATGTAATTATATTTATAGAATTAATAATATACTTTTATTAATAAAACAGATTTATTAAAAAATAATCACAAGGCTCATTAAAAGTTTTTTTAAATATGTTACAAGTTTTTCAAATAAAATAAAATTTATCTGCTAAAATATAAGTTTTTAAATCAATAAATAATTTAATATCGCTAATAAAGAACCTAATAAATTTGTCAACCCGACAAGTTTTCAACTCTGGATATATTAATTTTTTCTGTTACTAAATTAATAGACATTCCACCGCTTTTGTTTTTTAAATATACATATTTAATTCTTTTATCTTTTATGTAATTGTTGAATTTTTCATTGTCCAAAAATATTTTTATTAAATCATCTTTATTCATTGCTTGTAGTTGCTGATAAGGATAGCGCATCACAACAATTTCATTATTATTTTCCTAGAAATAAATTATCAAATAATATTATCAAAAACTTCATTTTTGTATAAATTATATTCATATATTTCTAGTAATCGAAAAATCTATCATATAATTTTTCTGTACTACGGTCTAATGTGTAAATGCAGTAAATATTTCTTATATTAGTTTTATAATTCGTAGTTTTATGTTTATATATGTCATTTGTATAGGCGCTTAAAGTAAAAAATATTATTTTGTTCTCTATCTAAAACATTGAAACAAAATATTGATTTAAAAAAATGTAATCTATTAAAAAGTATAAAATAATAAAGTGTTTTGTAATAAAATCGTTGAAACTTAATTAGTATTGGAAGTAAACAGTTTTAAAAACTTCATTATCCTTTAGTAAATGATTACTGCTTTTAATAGTCATTCATGTATATTATGCAATTAATTCTTATTTAAGTCGCTGGCAACAAGTTTATTCAAAGTATTTAATAAGATATTAAAGTTTTAAATTAATCTTAAATTGAATTTTTCATACCTTATTTTAAAATAAAATTTGAAATTGTAGTTTAGATTAGAAATAAAATTTTGTTTTATTCAAAGAAGTAATACTCATAATTAATAAAATTATAAATATTTAATCGAATTGCAAATAAAAGACAAAATATTTTTGTATACTCACGATCAAAAAGACTTTGACCAGGTATTTTGGATCGACCTCTGGCCAAGGCTGTTCGAGGACATCTGCATCCCAGAGAATGTCATCGGAGATCCGATGGGGGGCGGAAGCAAAGCCGGTCCAAAGTTCCGAAGCGAAGTGAGGCGCAAGAGGGGCAAGCATAATTATCTGAGCGGCCAGAGCGCGCTCGAACTCCCTACTCGTCTCGATCGGGTTCTTTCTTTGCAGTGTTTGTAGAGAGTTAGTCAAGCCTTGCATTTTCGTTATTGCTATACTGATTTGCTGGGAGTCGACGATATTGAAAGTCACTCCGTGCAAGTAGTAGTTTCGATTGTCGTTTAATTCGGTTTCAACCTTGAGCAATTTTTCGTTGTCCTGCTCGAGTTGCGTGCCTTTGACTTCGAGTTCATTTCTGGCGTTTATAAATTGGGAAACAATTTTCCAAAGTCGTTTTTCCCAGCGCAAAATCCCATAGATTGCTAGAATAAAATATATCAAATTCAATCATGATTCAAGAATATTTGCAAATTTTAATTCTCATTTTAGTTTTCATAGACTTTTACTCTAGTTTTTATTAATTTTTAAATAATAATTATTTTTTAATACATTAACGTACTTGATGTTGACCAATGTATAGTTGACGTTGGTGCATGATTTGCCATTATCAATAGCCTAATTGTATCTGTACTGTATGTTCTTAGTAATTTTGAGGGATCAATACTATTACCTTTCGATTTCGACATTTTCTCCCATTGTTTATAAACTGACTCATTCGTTTTTTCAATTACAAATTTATTGTCAATTTGCTTAATTTTACTAGGTTCGACATATTGACCATTTTCAGTGACATAGGTTTCACCCATTACTACTCCTTGAACTAATAATTGTTTGAAAGGCTCTGGGGTAGGAATTAACCCTAATCGATGTAAAAAGTGACTTACAAAACGAGAATAATATAGATGGAGGGTAGCTGAAAGATTATATTCATAATATTAATAAGAATTTTACGTTGTATTTTATCTAAACAATTAATATTTATAGAATTAAAATTCTTTTGTAAGAAGAAACTTTTGTCTTTTAACAATACATATCAAGAATTAATATAACATTAACTTTTTTTTTATGATTTTTCACTAACATATTAATAATGTAAATTTAATACATCTAAAATATATGAATATGAATAAAATCATATAAAATTTATATTATAGTTTATTTTATATATGATCAATTTCAATATTAATATTGAATTGTTATTAAAAAATATTACCATGTTCTTTTCCACCTATATAAAGATCAACAGGTAAATAATTTGTAGCTTTTTCTGTTGAGAACATTTCTTTTTCATTTTTTGGATCAATATATCTCATAAAATACCAAGAACTATCTACAAAAGTATCCATTGTATCTGTTTCTCTTGTTGCTGGTTCATTACATTTGGGACAAGTTGTATTCAGCCATTCATTAGCACTTTGAAGACCTTTATTTATTAAGAAATTTTCTACTTTTGGGAGTAATACTGGAAGTTGATTTCTAGGTACTGGTTGACAACCACAATTTTTACAATAAACCATTGGTATTGGTGTACCCCAATATCTCTGCCTTGATATTAGCCAATCTTCTAATTTTGGTCCCACTAAGTATCCTCCTATTTTTCGTTTCTTAGCTATTTGAAGAATAGCTGATAGTTTCTCTTGTAGCTCTTGATCTGTATAATTTGAAATTTTTTCATAATCAATACCAGTTAATCTACAAAATTCAGCATCGGTTTCAGACAAATTTGGGATACCGAGATGATCATTTCTAAAGTTAACATATTTTACAATATCTATAAAAAAAAATTTATTAATTACAACTATTAAGAATTAAAACATAATTTAGTAAATTAAAACTTATTGAAATAATTTATATAAGATTTTATTATTATTTTTGTAACATTATAAAGAAAACAAATTTAATATGAATAAAATTAATTACCTTTATTAGTCAGATACATTGGCAGTTCCTTATTTGTAAATGGATTTATCGCCTTAGCATTTAACTTTATAAAACTACCACTAAAATTTTTATTTTCAATTGTAGCAAAACAACTACTTTTGGATAAAGCAACAAATTTAGCATTTTCAATATACTCAGGTCTATCAGTCCATAATGTTAAAGTTTTAGGATACCCTTCAATTTCTGTTACTATTTGAAAATCTATTTTTGTACCAGTACAATCACCAATCCAATGCTTTTGTATTAAAATAATGTCTCTCCATTCTTTCAATGTATTATTATTTAAGCCCTCTAACAGTGATCTATTAAAGTTAATCAAATAATACATAAAACACATAAATTTTTGCCTTTCATAAATTCTAAATTATTTACTTACTTAGCAAATGCTGTAGTTTTAACAAACCATTGTTTCAATAAACGCTTTTGAACTACAGCACCAGATCGCCAAGATTTGTTATTTTTATCAATTTGTTCATCTGCAAGTACTGTTTTATCAACAGGATCCCAATTAACAAATTTTTCTTTACGATAAAGTAAGCCTTCATCATACAATTTTAAGAAAAGTTCTTGGGTCCATTTATAATAAGCTGGATCTGAAGTAGTTACTTCTCTATCTGCATCGAACGTACAACCTAATTCATGCAACTGTTCACGCATGTGTTCAATATTTTGCTTTATCCATTTTGATGGATGAATATTATTTTTTATTGCAGCATTTTCTGCAGGTAAACCAAAGGCATCCCATCCCATCGGATGAATAACATTTTTTCCTAAATTCATTTTATTATTATGATTTGTACTCATTAAAATTTTATTTAAATAAAGTGATATTAATATAATTTCTATACAATATAATTAATTTACAATAGTTTTTAAATTAATAAGAGTTTATTTAATTTTAATAAAGAATTATTACTGTTTTTTTTAAATTATATTTATAAAATATTTGTACATTTTTTAAATTATTATTAATCAAATTAATCAAAAGTTAAAATTTAATTTTAAGATATGTATCAATAAAAAATATATTTAAAAAACCTCTTACTTTGTTATCGTAATACAATGTCTCTACATTAAAATTTTTAATCTTACTTAAAAATATTGTTTTCCATAATATATTAATGTAAATAATAAAATAGAACTTAGGAAAACTAATAATTATATAAAAACTAGAAGTATAATATTACTTATATAATTATATATTATAATTAGAGTATATTTAACCTTTAAGTCTATAAAATCTAGCAATAGTATCACTAATGACATAAATTCTAACATGACCCATGTGCAAATTTCCAGATGGATATGGAAACATAGATAAAACATAGAATTTTTCTTTGTTATTTACTGCGCTAAAATTATTAATTTTATGAATTTTCTCTTTCCAATATTTTTGAATTTGAAATTTATATTCATCTTGAAATGGCTTATTCTACATAAATTAATTATAAAATTATTAAAATCATAATAAATATTTAAATAAATAATGTGATAAGATTTTCATATTTGTATTTTTACCCATATTTGCAATCCATTTGATATATGCCTTAGATAAATATTTTTTAAAAATTTTTTATTTTGAAAATTATATTTATAAACATTTAAAATGAAGAAGCCCATTGCTAAATAAATAATTAATAAGTTATAAATAAAGTTATTAGTTTAAACTTTACATTATTATTTTCTAATTCAATATCATTATTTTAATGTAAACATAACTTTATGTGGTTAAGTAGTGTATGCCGGTTAATACATAACTAGTTAGAAACTGGTAACATTTAATAATTTAATTATTGGTGACACTTATATATAGTTTTATTTGGTAGTATAAAGTGATAAAGGAAAATATTATTTGAAAAATACTATTAAATTTTGAATGCATATAATTAAAAAAACAGAATACTTCGATAGTTTTAATTTATTTAATTGAATGTTAGATAAAATGTAAAGTTCAAATAAAATTTTAGAATATAAATATATTTAAACATTGAAAAATAATTACAATGTGAAGGAATATTATATTCAGAACAAATTGTTCAAATTTACAAATAATAAAATTGTATTTTTTTAAATAGAATTAATTGTTAAAATTAATACTTTAATAAATTATAGTTTTAATCAAATTTCAAAAATTATTATTTTTACGTAATAATTTTTAAATAAAAATGAAATAAATCAGTATTATATTTAATAAATTATATAAACAGATATGAAATGTTTTTAGCTATGAAAAAACGTTAAATGTATAAGATAAAATAATTTATACAATAATTAAAAATAATATATTTAGATAGTTTATTAGAATTTATAACTATAAAATGCATTATTCAAGCTTCAATTAATACTCATATTAAAAAAAAAAAAACAATTAAAATTCATAAGAGAAGTTTTTGTAATTTGTGCTCATTATTACATATGAATATTACATTTAAAAAACAATTGAAACATAGTCACTAGATTTTTTAACTTTTTGATTTCTAATACAAATAATTATTTGATATATTAACAAAATAAATAAAAATAATAATATCCTACTTCTTAGAAGTAGGATTTTCTTTTACAATTTAAAAAAATTATGAATAAAATTTACAGATGTTAAACCATTCTAATAGTTTACAATATACTCTGACAACAATTTTAAAATTAATTTATTATTATTAATTTTTACTACAGAAATGGAATTAAATTTTATACTAAAATTTGTAAATACCTAACATTAGTTTTTAATAAAAAAATTAAATTTTAATAATGCCTGTATATAAGTGACACCGTAACATAATAAGTAGTAATGCAAATTAATATTATTATATAAAATTGCAACAAGATTGTGCTTTCAATAATATTTTTACATGGCTGGATTAATATCCTCTATTATAATGTTTTAGTAATGAAATATATTATTATTCAGTTTATAATATTTCTAAGCCAATTGATTCTATATAAAATTTCATTAAATATTCATTAAATATTTGGAAATTTTATTGTAAAACAATCTATACTGCCTACATATATGTAATGCATATGCATTTATGTACAAATAAGTGCGTGAGTGCATGCGTGCGCATATGATAATGGAGATGAGTTTATTCGTTATTCTTTAAAAGAAATCAATTTTATATTAAACACGTAATGCATGAATAGTTGTTGTTGACGCACATGCATACTGGAATTTATTTCAGTTTTAGAAGAAATATGTATAAATTATTTTTAAACTTATTTTGTCTTCTTAAAAATAATTAATATGGTAGCGCTAATACTATTTCAAATAGAATTACATATTTTAAAAAAACTATTTGCGCATGCGTATTTTCAAATGAAAAAATTGAAAAAATTGTTACTTATTACGATTAAAATACAGCAATTGTTTGGCCTGTGGACTTTATTATTAACAAAAATTTAGTATAAATAACCGGTTATATTATTAAACGAATAAGCATTGGGTAAAGCAATTTCATTTCATTCATAAAACTGATATTATTTCGAATTTAATCAGAGTTGATGCTCCCATTCCACCTTTTTCCATTTTAGCATCTTGCTTGAAATGTGTTGGTATGATTCCTTAGATGATGAGCTAGTGCTGGATGAGCTCTAGCTGTTTGTGGTTATAATTCCAAGCTTAAACTATAAATTAATGGTCTATTCGGTCTTATGATTACAATTGAATTAACACACGTGTGCTAATAATTATAGAAAAAAAAATGCGATATTTAAAAGGAAAATTGTGTCTGGGATATAACTGGTTATTTTTTATAAAATTCTTTACCATTGTGAGTGCAGAATGGAATAATAATGACTACATGAAACGTGAACATTCTCTTATTCGACCTTATCAAGGTACGACCATAATAAGTATATTATTTACAGAAATGTAACTCCTTATTGCCGATTTTTTTTACTATTCATTCAATAATAATAATAATAATAATAATAACAACAAAAACAACAACAACAACAACAATGGCTTCTTTATTACATATTATTAATGTAATATGTTATTATCCTTAATATTCTTTAAATGTGATTATTATTTAGGTTATATCTAAAAATCGTTATATTACAATGTCATAATTTTAGAATATTTTTTTACTCTAAATTAATGTATTCTTTATACTAATGGGCACGTGTATCTGGATATAATATTGAAATAAAATTATAAGCACTTTTTCAATTTTAATGAATTTATGTTACAGCATTTACTATTGAATTTTATTTTCACATTTTATTCATAACTATTATGTTGTATATTATTATAAGTGCATAAATGAATTAAACTTAGTATTTGAATAATATTTAATAATATTATATTTTGTCATGATTTTTTAGTGTTAAAATTATTTGTTTCAAATATTTTATATTTTATATAAAGAAAAGAATATATTTCTATATACTAATTTAAAAGTTATATATTTAAATATTATAAAATTTTACAGTTTTAAGTATTATAAATAGAATATTCTATACAATAATCATTAAATTATTTTAATATAAAATAGTTGCTGAATAAGATATAAGATTTTTCAACTATTTTTCTATATATTAATATATTTTTATTGAATAAAATTCTTATTTTAAATTTAAATAAAGTTAAAAAAGTTTGACCAATTAATTTACTATAAATATCTAATGATTTTTATATTAAGAAAAATATAAATTATATTGTCATAAATATATATTTTTAATATTTACATTTATTTATTTTTTACAATATTAATATAGATTTGAATAGGTGTTTTTTTGTTAACCTTTTAATAAATTTTCTTAAGATGTTATAAATTACTTTGTGTATTACTTACATGTACATAATAAAATTGTAGTAATATAGTTTTTAAAATAGTTTTTAAAATAAATTTTCTGTTTACATTATTTTTGTGATTTATAAAATTTATTTGCAATTTACCGCGTTTAATTTTTTAAGAATAAATTTATAACTTAATATTATAAAATTATAATATTAAATTTATTATAAAATATACTTTTTGAATTCGAAACAGTAAAAAATGACTCTATTTTAATCATTATGTGTATTTACTGGATTTGAAAAAATTATTAATTAATAATCTTACGATAGAAATTAGTTTTCTGATCTGATACAATAATTGGCAAGAAAATAGAAATTTCAAAAAACTATCGTCCATTTTCATCAGGTAAAAATCATCGAATGTCGATTTATATTAATTGCGAAAGCTGAGTATATTAAAGTAATTAATAATAATAGTGATAATAATATTCATAATATTAACAAAACAATTTGTATTAGTATAAATTATTAAACTGTGTTCTCTGTAATATTAATACGTATGTATTATACAAACATTGTTAAGAAGATATAATGTACCTAAATTCAAGTATTGTATTGTAGTTTTAAATTAACTTTATTATTAATAACACGCAAATACCTTAATAATACGGTACCTCCCTTTTTGATTAAATTACAGGATCGGGAATGACAATACCATATTGGGATTTTGTGGGCAGTACATTAGTTACAAATAATTATATTCGATTGACACCCGATATTCAAAGCCAACAAGGAGCTATTTGGAACACAGTGGTATCTATTAACTATATTAACTATTACTTGTTAATATATTAACAAATTTTGTTCAAACCCAAAATTTATACAATAATATAATTTATATTGAATGTATTTTATACAATATTGATATATTGTTATTTTTTATTTTACTTGAATATATATATTTGTTTATTTATTCGTATTCTACATTTGTGCGCGTATATATACGTCTAAACCCATTATGTTATTCGCGAAAAATTGGCTTTACTTAAATTAAAAATGGAGAAATTATAATTATGTTTTTAAAATGTGTTAATAGAAATATGTTAGGAATTTGTTTTAAATTAGATTGTAGTGTGATTTATTTATTTATTTATTATTTATTTAAAATAATATTTAGTATTAAAAAACATTAATGATTGACTATTCTACAATACATTAGATATTATTGAATATTTCGCTTTTTAGCAATGCAATACACGTAATTGGGAATTACAAGTGCAATTCAAGGTTCATGGTAAAGGCACAGACTTATTTGGTGATGGTTTTGCCATTTGGTATGCGAAAGAGAGAATGCAATCAGGACCAGTTTTCGGAAGTAAAGATTATTTCCATGGATTGGGAGTAATACTTGATACATACAGTAATCATAATGGACCCCATAATGTAAGTAAATAAAAGTAAATAGATTTGATTTAAAAAATTAATATTTATTAATATTGTATTCATTAACAGCATCAACACCCTTATATATCAGCAATGATAAATAATGGTTCTCTACACTACGATCATGATCGTGATGGTACTAATACACAGTTGGCAGGTTGTGAAGCCAAGTTTAGAAATACAGAGCATGATACTCACATTTTAATAAGATATGAAAATGATGTATTAACAGGTATTAATTATTTTATTTATTTATAAAAAGTTATAAAGTATTAAACATTTATTTCTTCATAAAAGTTTTTACAATTAACTATAAATCTATAAAATTAAAAAATATATTCATCCATCTTTTAGTCTGCAGTTATAATAGTAAGACAATTTAAGCATATGCAATTATCTTTTAGTGTCCACTAATGTGGCAAACAAAGGAGCATGGAAAGAATGCTTTTCTGTAAAAGAAATCAAGTTACCTACTGGATATTTCTTTGGCATCAGTGCAACAACAGGTGATCTATCAGATAATCATGAGATTTTATCAGTCAAATTATTTGAATTAGATTCATCAGATAATGTGAGTATATATTTAAATTATAAAAGTAAGTAAATCGATTGTAATTCATTATTAAATTTTTATATTAGATAAAAGATGAAGAGGACAGATCAAAAATTATTCCATCAGCTACATTCTTTGAATCTCCAAGAGGTATATTGCAAAGAATAGTTGATTTATTAGTTAATAAATTATGGATAAATAAATTTTTTTTAAATTCAATGTATTATAATTATTATTAAAAAGCAATTTGAGTGCATTTTTAAAAATTTGTTGATTTAACTAATTAATTCTTACTTAACATTTAATTTAATTTAATTTATTTATAACTACTGTCAAATATTCTATAGAATTTCAATTATTTATACTTTTTATATGGACTAATTTTATGTAATAAATTAATTAGAAAATTTATTTAATTACTAAACCACAATATTATTTTCAATTGAAATTACTGTAAGTTAAAATAAAACATTATTTTTATTTAGATCATGTGGATGATCCAAAACCATCGTCATTGAGTGGAGTTAAAATTTTTTTATTAATGCTGGTTGGTGCTTTAGCAATCATTGCCTGCATTGTAATTGGAATTATGTTCTATCAAAAACATCAAGAAAATAGTAGAAAAAGATTTTACTGATGTTTTAAATAAAATTTAGTGAATTTTTTACATGATGACAGACATTACTTTAAAAAATAATTAAGTTGAGTGAACTACTGTGGTTATATTACTGTTTTCATGGATACTGACTAATTAAAAACAAAATTTATTTGTGCTTGAATAAGTTTATTTGTGTGTTTGTGAACATTAAAAATTTTTGGGGATTGTATGAAAATTAAGTATAAATGTAGATTTTTCCAAAAGCAAATCTACGTAATATATATTTGAGTTTATTTATATTATAATTAATTGAATGATAATTATTTATGTAATATTTACATTTTGATTCATGTTTTTTAACCATACAAATAAATTTAATGCTTAAAATTAAAGTCTAGAAATTTTAAAAAATGTAAATGCAATGATTATTTTAAAAAAAGAGAAATGAAGACTAATACAAAATGGATTAAAGAAATATTAAATAATTCAACTAAAGAAAAATATTTAACAATATTTGTTACTTCATTTTGTTTTATTGAAGTATACTCTCGGATGCTAGCTTTAGAAAATTGTACAAGTGCTAGAAGCATAATTGATAATTAGATTTGGAAGCTCTAAAAATAGTTAATTCAAAATTATCAAATATTTCAAATCAATAAAATGCTCTGTGATAGAGATTTTTAATTTTGGAAACAATTTGAAATTGTAGAGAATCCGATCATATTCAATAACTTAATTCCAGTCACGATTCAGTATGTACAGTACTCCTCAACAATTTTTAGACCTTCAATATAAATTCATGATAAATAGTGAAAAAAAAACCAATCCTCAATAAATTGTCGCTGTCTGTTTTGGAACTTTGCAACTCATCTAATTTGAGGTTCATCGTTCTGTCGCGTAATTTTAAAAGAACTTTTAAAAAATGACAGTTTTAAGAGCGAAATTACGATTGAAAAAGAAAAACACTGCACCAATGAAACTTTCTAGAATGATTTTAACTTTTTAATATTTACGGTCGGGTAAACAAAAACTTATGTTTCCACTCGCACTTTTACAATACAATATCAACCTACTTGTCTTTGGGATGTACTATATATACTATATTATATATTTGTATATAAAGGAATAATAATGTTTCCACTACATGCATTGTAATATTAGCAAATACATTATGGAGACTAAATAAATAAAATTATTTACAATCAAGATTTATTTATTTGAAAATAAAATCATATTAATAAAACTTTTAAATAAATTTAATGTCATTGGTAAATGATAAATACTTAATTTATATTAAACTTATTTCTATTACTTTGTCTTAGTGCAATCTAAAATATTAATTATGTAAACATTAGATACTAATTATACTACCTCTAAATGAATATTCTGTTTTAATTACCATCGAAATAGTTTTAATTTAAAATAGTAGTAATATTTATATTAAACTCAAAGATATTCTCATATAAAATATAATAATTATGTAAATACTTGAATATTATGCTCACTATAGTTCCAATGTAATATTTGACACCGATAATAAACTTATAAAATGAATATATATTTTCAAAAACAATATAAGAATATAATTGTTTTTATATTCAAAACAAATTTTCAGTGATATAAATATTGTATGATTTATTGAATAATATAATGTTATTTACATAATATTTATTGTAATTAAAAAGATATAATTTCATGGAAAAATTGGCAATTTTTATAATTTTTATAATCTTCAAAGGAACCATGCTATTTTATTAGTTTCATTATTTATGGGAGTGAAATGCAAGGAGTTTGTAACCATGTAAATGTTATGAATGCAATTATATACAATATAAAATATATAAACTTTAAAAATAAAATTAAGTCTTTTGTAATATTAAATAATAGAAATAATATTCTTTAATGTGATTAATGAATAAAATACTTATAAATTATAACAGTTTGGATATAATTGTATTCATGACCTTTACATGATAACAAACTCCTTACATTTCACTCCCCCATACACAATGAAACTGATATGAAAATTATAAAAATTAAAACACTTAAATTGTCAATTTTTCCATCAATATGAAAATTTCATCCATTAAAATAAACATTATATCTTTTTAATTACAATAAATATTATATAAATATCATTATATTATTCAATAAATCATACAATATTTATATCACTGAAAATTTGTTTTGAATATAAAAACTTAAATTATTTTTTTGAAAATGGGTATTCATTTGTTTTTTGTTCTTCTGCCTATTGAATTTAAAAACTTAAGATCTCCATTACCATTGTGTTTTAAGCTAGTAAAAATATTAAATGGATAAAATTTTTTTAAATATTTCATCTTGATCATTATGTATTTTATAAATATGATGATACTATATACATTATTATAATTTTCATTATATTAAATATTTAAAATAGTTTATTGTTTTCATTATCAATGGCTTATACACACGACAGTGTTAATTAAAGACTATAAGTAATAAAATAATTAAAATAACCAATGCATTAACTTTAATATTCCTCTTGTTTCGAATATTATATATTTTTACACTTTTGTTTCGTAAAATTTTAATTTGATAAAGAATAAAAAAAAGAACTAAATATGAAAGACTCGAAACAATGATTATAAACAAATCTATTAATTAAATGTTTATTTTAGATTTAATTTTATAAATTTGGGATTTGCTAAAATTGTAATAAATAAAAAATAGAAATAGAATTTTATTTAAAAATAATATTAAATGATTAAAATATGTAAAATTTATAAAAACCTGTAAATTTTGATGTGTAAATATAGCTCATTAAATAATATAATAATAATTTTTATTATTTTACTTTCAATACTTCAACTTTCGAAATATTTCTTGCGTATTTAAAATTTTTTATCTAATAAAAGTATTTGTCATCTACGGCAGAAACTTTTAGTTTTATTATTATTTACGTTCCATTCATATGGCTAAAATGCAGAAAGCATTTTAATCTGAATTGTAATGAGATTTATCTTACTTTAATTTTATTTATCATGTAACGATTATGCTTCTTTATATATGCGGTCCGCGTCCGGCGCAGGAATTAGGAAGGTTAGAGGATGTTATGAGAGAAAGAAGGAAGACGGCTTTACTAATTATTACAGTCTTTTATTTTCATGTACGTTCATACGTAGATATTAAATACATTTTCTTGTACTTGCGTATGAGGTAGGTGAAGCTAGAAAAGGAGGAAAGTTTCTGTCACCATACATACGCGTGGTGTACAGGACGAGTTACAGAGAAGTTCGCCAAGAGGAAGAGGTTGCAAGAAAAGATAATTCTTACTGCCACCATAGCATAAAGACGCTCGCCAATAAGAAAAATGCCAGGTTTGGTTTAGGAGGCTACGAGCTCTACATAAGACGAGCAAAATTACCTGAATCGGCTGCGCTCTTGTTTGTTTAATCGTTGCACAGTTCAGTGTTATCCTTGCTCTGTACGACGTATCTTATTTTGAGGGCGACGGTGAAGGGACGACGATGCGGAGGAGGGCTCAGTGCTTCCAAGGGCCTCGTTCCCATTCCCATGTTTTGGGAAGGATAACGATGTAGCGGTATAGAATGATTAGATTAAATGCGACTAGAGAGAGAGAGAGAGAGAGAGAGAGAGAGAGAGAGAGAGAGAGCGAGTTCAGTCACTTTTAAAGGGCACAAATGTGAAAGGAAACTCTTAAGCGATAGTGCCCTGCTTTCGTTATAATCTTCTAAATTGTTTTCTAAATTCTAAACTCATTTATATTCGTAGAGTATTTTTATTCTTACATTACCTAATAGAGTATATTTTGTAATTATTAAGTATGAATTTTTTTAAAAATAGTTTATTACTAAATAGTTGTTTCACTAATTATTCAAATAAAAAATTTACATATTACAATGAATTTTTTTGTGATATTTATAAGAATAAAATTTTTTAATATACTAAACCATTAAATGCATTTTGCATGTCTTATTTACGTGTATAATATAAATTAGTTGTTATATATAAATAACATACATAAAAATATTTTTAGCTTTAACTTTTATTTACATATTCTAAGAAACTTTATTTTTTATACCTTAAGTTTCATTTATAATTTTATTACCGATTTATGTATTCGCTATATTTATTATTACCAATGACATATATACATTATATATTTTTGACAACGTAGGTACAAAAATTCAGATAATGTTTAAAATATAATAATAATAGTTTTTATAAATGTTATTTTTGTTTTATAATAATGAGAAATAAATTGTTAATTTTTTTCTTTTATAATAATTAAATCTATGTTATAAATTCACTTCAATAATGGAGTCACTTTTAGTAATTGCTATCTCTGGCTTATAAATCAATAAATTAAAGTACAGTTATTACATTGAAGTTTTTTTATTGCAAAAGTATGCGCAACAATAATAGTAATATAACCTGAACATAATTATAGGTGTCTTGAATTAGAATTATTAAAATAAATCGGTGGTAAAAAAAGATAAGAATTTATTATTCAAATAAGTTCTTCGAAAAAATGTTTCCTTTTTAAATTCAGTATGTAATATATCGATGAAATAAATACAGCATTTCGCAATTTTATTTAAACTTGTAAAATATTCAGTATAATTCAAAAAGTTTAATTAATAAGCACGTCAGTATGCATCGATAAAAAATGTCTTCTTTTTATATGATTTAGTTTATAATCATTGTAAAATTTTTTGATAAAATAAAATAATTTTAATAATCAATAACTACTGCAATGTCTTTTAACAAATTTAATTTTCAAGTATCTCGGTTAGAATAAAATTGTACATAAACGTAGTTTTTCATTTAAATACGTGTTTTCAATCTCTTATATGTGTGCGTTACGTGACCAGGTTTTTATCAACTGATTACATACATTTTTTATATTAAAATAGGCCGCTTTTTAAAATTGTTTTATATTAAGTTTTTTTAAACTAGATTTATAGAAATAAAATGTTTTAATTTTACAACTATAGTATTTTATAGGAATTAAATAAATTTATTATACCGTATAAATATAGTATTAAGTGAATTTCTTAAAAAAAAAAAAACAATTAATTTGAGATTATGGATTGATAGATACTTTACATTAAAAAAAATGAAAAAATTGTACAGAAATAGAATATAAAAAATAATTATAACTAGTTTTGATGACGAATAGTGTTAATGGCTTGATTTGAAAAATTCGAAAAAGTTTGATTTTATAAATATTTTTTTTATTGACCGAGCCTTCTTAATTTTATCAGCTATTAACTCTTATATTTAGGATGATTTCAAATAAAGATCATAATGTTTAATGATTTAAAAGTTGCATTAATACAGAGATGAACAAGAAAAACTTCTTATGTAATAATATAATGAATTCAATGACAAATAAAAAAGGAATGTAAAAATTAATAGTTTTTTTATTAGTGAATAAGTAATAGTACATTATATTAGATTCATATAATTTTGTATACAGTATTTAATTTTAAAATGTAAAACGAGATATTAATCTACTAGTATTCAACTAATAAAAATGTAATAGATAAAATTTGTAACAACATTAAAAGTTTTTATTTCGTTACATCAGTAAAATGCAAGGCACGTCCATCTTCGCAAACCATTTATTTAATTTTATTTATTTATTTATTTTCGTTTTCATCAATTTTTGATTCTTCTATTTATATTTTTTAAGCATTAGTTCGATACATTTACGTTTTATAATACATAAGTATTAATGAAGATAAAATTAAAAATTAAGATTTATGAAACGAAATACATTGATTTAAAATTATTTGTATATAAATACAATTATTGAATTGGATCAACATGTGTTTACCAACTAAGAGTTACGAGTTTATTAAATTAATTTTTTTGTATGATTATTTAATAGAATTTAGACAAAAATTTTAAACGAGCGATCACTACTTTTTACTTATATTTTAATATACGTAGAAATTAATATAACTCTACTTAAATTATTAATAATTAATAAATAATTTTTTTTAAATAAAACTTATTTTAATTTACCTATTTTTTATGAAATACAATAAAAAAATATTTCAAATCTATATTTTTACATTTCGAAGATAGTATCCTCTTCCTTACTAAATAATATACATTTAAAATATAATAATTAAAATATAAAGCAAGTTTTTAATGAATGATAGATTTATATATGATATGACATGTATTTAATATAAGGAAAGAAAATATTGTTTGAAAGGAACAATATAATAACTCTGAATTTACTATTTAATAACATTTTGAGCTGTGCAAGTTATACAATATTTTTCCAATAGTCGATATATTTAAACGAACTATATCAAATTCTGTTTATAATTGTCAAAAATGTCAATGTAGTAAGAATTATTAATTAATAGAAAATTTTATATTTATTCTAGTTTATGTACTTACGGGTTATTAATATTTTTGTTATCTAATTATTAGTCAAAATAAAAAAAAACAATATATGAGTTGCTAATCAATGTTTCCATATTATTTTATGAAAACTGTAGTAATAATATATCCATAATTATCTGTTGTGAGTAATATTCTATTTAAATATTACAATAGGATTAAGAATGAAATTCAAGATCGACATAACGCCTAAGTAAATGCCTCTGACAACACTGTTTAATGAGATTCTTTGCCTATTTCTCTTATGAGATTTTAAATTTATAGTATGACAAACATGACAGCCAACTTCTTCTAACATTACATGAGGATTCAATCCACCCAATAAAGATTCGCCTTTAAGACCATTGTTCAATAATGTCCCAGAAAACCAAATTTTATCTCCAGAGTAAATATTAAGGCTGAAATTGGCAAATGATTGATCCCCAAGAAGAGTGATCTGAGCGTTATTACTCCAAATTCCATTTTTTATTTTCACCGTTATTTCGAACTCATACCAGTTCCAAGCACTCAAGTGGCATCTGCTCCGTTTCTTCTGGACATTTAAATACGTCTTGCAATTTAGCTTCCGGAGATCGTTGCTATATCTGTTTAAAAATTAAATGAACAACGATCAATTATATTCACTTTTTTGTTTATCTTTTGACGTTGTAATAATTTATTATAAAAATATTATTTTTTTTTAAAAAATAGAGTATGTAAAAATATATTAGTAGTAGGCGTACAAAACCGTTTAAAATTGAACGAAGAACAATTTAACTTTTCCCTCCTCTCCAAGAAAAAAAAAACGTGTTTAATTGATTGGATTCACGTTTAAAGATTACTTTTTCATTAGCATTATATACATAATTAATTTTTGCGTATATTTTAACCTGTAGCCACCAATAGCGCAATCCTCTATGAACCTTAAAGCTTATGAAATTTATATCAATTCAGTTTACCTTACCTTGTGTAAATGTTTTGATTACATTTATTCTACTGTTTCCATTTTATTGATTGTAAACACGAAAATTTGTATATTATATGTTTATAATATATCATTATACGATAAGTTAATTTACATATAAAATTATATATAATATACATTATATTATAAGGGCTTATATAGAGATGTGCTTTATAATTCTTAAATTACCAATTTTTATAATTAATTATCTTAGATGATATGTATTTTAAATTATTACTATTGTGGCGGACGAAGCGGGGAAATGTAACTTCCCCAGCTAACCCAAAAATATGCGTACGCTTAACAGCGATAAATGGTTTTAGGATCTAATTACTCGTAGTGCACGCGCATTGTAAGTATAAACGCGCTCGAAGACCGCCTCTCCCCACCTCGGGTCATCGGAACGAAAGCGACCTATGCTCTCCCGAAGTGGATGCTCGGCCAACACAAAAAAAATCAGTAAGCCACGAGGCGCCCGGCTATGTACTTCGCCTAATAAACAGCAAACAAAAGAGTAACCGCACTTATTACTTTCGCCTTCCCGGTCCCGTCTCCTCATCTCCCTCGCACTCACCTCGGTCTACGAGACAACGAGCACGCTAAACTATAAGTATTAATATTATAATATACATGTGAACTTATTGAAATTATTTTGAAATATAAAAATAATATCCATTAAAAATTGTATAAAAACCAGTTTCACAAATGTTTAAAATTTTTCAATCGTTTATTATTTTTTTCAATATGATACAGTTATACTTGTGTTAGCGTAGACTTACGATACTCAATTTCATTTTTATCAGTTTGTCGTTTGTATGCGTTTGTTAATGAAAAATATAGCTTATGTTTCAATTTATCTTACAATGGTCAATAAATTATAAAACAAAACAAAAATTTATTATAGCGATTATCACAATACTTTTAAATGCGATACTTAAATGTTTAAATATTTATAAATAATATTAGGTTCTAATTATATTAAATTTAGCATAGTTAAAATATAATATATATAATTACAAACATTAAATAAAAAACTATTAAAAAGTAGTTATTAAATAAATATTGAAATAAATATAAAATTTTATTTACACTGAAACAAAAATTTATATTGGAAATAATTATCTTAATTTTACGTATTTGTTTAATAATTAATTTTAAAATTTAAAAATAATATTTTTAAAAATTTCAATATCGCAATAACTTTTATTAAGTAAAAGGCACTTAATAGAATTTGAATAAAATCTTAGATAAATAATTTTTACTTTAATTCAAGAAATTTTAATTTTGAATTAAACAATTATTTTCAATGCTAATTGATTATACTCTTTAATAATGCTAATTATAAATCAATTTATATTTTTACATTATTGAATAAGATTGTAATAGAATTAAATTGTCTTAATATATTAAAGTTTTAATGAATCGCTTTTTTATACCCAATGTTATGTATAAGAAACGATTCGGTCTAATGGTATTCATGGTACATAAAATTAAAGATTTCTTTCTCTCTCTCTCTCTCTCTCTCTCTAAAAAAAAAAAAAAAAAAAAAAAAGTATTGTTTATTTTATGCTTTATTAAAAAATATTATAATTATTAAATAATGGGTTCCTTTTTATTTATTGTTAAATCTATCAAAATACTTGAAATAGAATATTTATGAATGCCATGCAAATTTTTTGATCGTGTCTATAAATATATTAAAATATTAGAATGATCATTAAATTTACTACAGATTTTTTACTATTAACAAACTTTTCTAATATTTTTTAAGGTATAAAACATGTCGATATTAATCATTTTTTTGTTTATGTAAAATTTTTACGAAATGAATTACATGACGTTTTAATTCTATTTATAAATGAATAAAAAATTTTAGAGCAACGAAGACTCGTCCATAATTGTATTATTTATAATAATTAACGAATATATAATATTAACAACGTTTGAAAGTATAAAATGTTTAATTATAATATTAAAAGTATACATACTTATCGCAATTGTCTTTATGAGGCTCGCCGAATATACAACGCAGTGAATTGGCCAAGAAATCAGGAAAGTAATCAAGCAAAAGAGACAAGTTGTTCTTTATAGACTTGATGCGAATGTTGGTTACATATCCCTCCCATGTTATCGGAATACCCTCAAGTTGAGCACATTGAGCTTGAATTTGGGCCTTGGAATCCATTTCTTCCCATGCTGGTTGATGGCAATAATTTTGATATTGTTCCCAAGAGAGCTCAGATGGCAATTCAAAAGGACTTATCTCAATACCCGATGTGCTTTTATATCCAGAAATCCTTGGCCACACAAGGAAAGTACCAGCGACCAAACCAAAGATCAACTATAACATTTATTAAAACACAATATTACATACTTATTATTACTCGTATAAATCCTGTATATTAATATGTAAACTTACAGTATGTTGTATTATACACTCAAGTCTTACAAATCGAACTTTTTACTTTATAATATTTCGAAGTTAATTAATTTAAATTAGTTTATTTTTCAAATCATGAGATTTTGTAAGTAACTTGATATTACACAATCTTTTACAAGAAAAATTTTTTGTTATTTTTTAAAAATTTACAAGCTTTTTTGCTCTCAATAATCTGAATAAAATTAATTAAATACCTCTGCGTAACATAACATTTAGCAGGAGACTAGTTTCTGTTATTTAAGCAACCAAACACACATAAGCACACAATGAAATAATAAATGATCGTAAAGAGTATGTCGAGGGTTTACATACCTGAATGCAAGTGATGAAGGAATTAAATCTTCTATGAGCTCTAATTTTTCTTAAATACCATGAAGCGACAAATGGCAAGCCACCGAGTAGACTGGTAAGCGAGACTCGGAGGACGACATCATTCTCGGATAAATACTTGGCCATGGCGAGAACGGGCAGTAGAATCGACGCAAGTCCGACAATTGGTAAAAACAGTACCATACCAACGAGAGCGAGGGCACTTCGTATTAATCCATACCAAGTCGCGTTCTGGGAACTTAGAACTGCCACTTGCCACCAACTAAGGGTCACGCAATGTGGTACTAAATTCTTGTAGGTTCCCCGCCAATTCTCTCTTGCAGCCATATTTATGAAAATTGCAGGTATGAGGAGGTAAAAAACTGCGCGGAAATTTAGACAGAATTCGATACCGTTGCCAACGACATACGAGGCAAATGTGGGGACTTTAATGTCAAGGAAGCGCCAAGTTTGCGCAATCACTAGATCCATTTCGTAAGGATATTTGGCTAGGACATTAACACCGAAACTAAAGAGCACAAGAAAATCCGGATAGCGGCCGTTGGTCTCTCTCCAAGCGAAATTGAACAAGGTAACGATGGTCAAGAGAAAAGCTAATATCGTGAACTCCGATTGTGGCGTCCATTGGTGAGTTATTAAGGGGAATAATACGAGGTTCATCAGGAGAGCTACGAAAAAGTGGGCGTACGGCTTAATGTTGTTTCTGCAAAACTGATACTCAGCTTCCTCTGGATTGAGATTCCCGTCCGAGTAGCTGAGAAATAGACGGGACCAGACCCTAAGGTCCGTTAGCTCCCGCTTCCTCTGGAGTATTTGGAAAGTAGCTATTATCATGACGATGAAGGAGAGGTAATAAAGGGCGAGGGGTATAAAGAGGAAGACGCTCTCTGCCCCGAGGAACGCAAACAACGGTATGAGCACTAAAACGTGCACATAGCTGATGAAGAACTTGTGAAGAGGTAAACCGCGTCGACCGAGATTCTCGACCAACCAAATGTGAAGTCGTTTTAGGGAATTCAAAGGGTGAATGAACGGTCGCTGCAGAAGTGGCACTGCCTCCAAATCCATCTGTGAGGGCTCGATCAGACAAAGGACCCTGGATATTATCGGAAGGGAACCGTGTGCGTAAGAGACTGCCGCCGATACGATAGCCGCTTCCGTTATCCTCTCACCTTGGTGTGCTGACCAATCTGTTACAAATAATATGGATTTGTAAACTTTTAACTAATATTTATTTAAGCTTTTATAAAGCCTTTAAATCTTACATATTAGATAATCTATTAAATCAATTTTTTTAATATATAAACAAACTATGTTTTCTTACACTTGCGATTAATTTATTAATCGCAAATTGAATTCACAATATCAAATTGATAACACAGTAAATATTAAACTATATAAACATGTAGGTCTTAATATTATGTATAACAAGCTTTATGTCATTTTATTATTCTGATAATATTACTATTGCTAAGTAAGCAGAGTAAAGTTCCTCAAGATATTCTTGTTTTATTATAAGTATATTCAAATACTTATTCAAGCTTCATGTTGTTCATTATATTACCTGGTATTATATCTTTTATTCTATCCTTATTTTTGTATAATTCTTTAATTGATTCATCATCAGATGGTAAATCTTCATCGTAAGTATCTTCTGTTAAAGTATTCTTTGAATGACTTTTACCGTTGACATATTGATTATAACTAGATTTTTTACTTGTGGGGGGAAATGCCAAATCTCTCATGCATCTTTGTAATTGTTCACTGGTAATGAATTCTTCTCCATTTGATAAGCTATTGATTTAATGATATGTATTAATTATTAGCTTCCTTTCACATATTTTTATCTTATTTATTAATTAAATTAATTAAATATGACAAAGTAAAAATATCTTTATAATAAATTTCATCAAATAAAGAATAATTAAAATAAAATTTTAATTATAATGAATAATACACCTTTGTGAATTAAAATTCTATGATTTTTTTATTTTACCTTATGAATATTTCTCTGGCTGCTCGCCTAACAAGCTTCTCATCTTGTGACATATCTAGGCAACTTTTTACATCATAATAATTATGTTCTGTAATACCTTGACCAGTATTTAAACATTTTTTAAGAATTTCTGTGGCTTCAATGTTACCCTGCTCAGATGCTTTTGTCAGCCAATAAACACCCAATTTGGCATTTTCAATTTTATTAACATTCAATTCTGAAACGAAAATTGTCAATCAAACAAAATTTTACATTTGACAGCTAACTTAGATTATTAGTGATAAAATTATAATCAAGAATGTTTAAGTAAATTTTACATTTATTTTCATACACTTTAAATAACAGAAACTATACTTATTCTTTAAAAATATTTTATAAAATCTCTGAAAATTAGTTTTAAATAAAATAATTTACCACAACATTCTTCCAATAATCTCTTAGCCAATACAACTTGAGAATCTGGGCAACCATCCTCAGCCGATTGAGAACGCAATCGTTTAAGAGAGCCTTTTGGTCCATCTATAAATAAAATGTTTCTGTGGTATAATACTATTATTTTGTCTGTATACTCTCAATAGTTAGTCTAAAGTTTCAACTACACCTATAACAATCAACTGAAAAGAAATCATAAAAAGTAGAGCGATTTATTAAACATTTTATGTTCTTTATGAGCTATAGCTTTCAATAATAAAGTTCTTATCTAAAAACGTTAATTATTTTTTATTCAATAAAATATTAATGCAATTGTAAGAATTAGAAAATGTTTTTGACCTACATTTTTATTAAAGGAAATACTATTTTTTCACTTTAAAAATAACAAAGAATAATATTCAAAATCATTTATATCATTATAAAATAAAACAATGAAATAAAACTAATATATTTTTAATTTTTTATATTGGTGTGTGTATGTGTACAAATAAATATTTATCATTCAAAAGCAATGTTCTTTTTATTTCTAAATACTTTTGTTTTTACATTTATTAATTAATGAAACAATAAATTTCTATAAATGGTATAAGACAAAAATAATTTTATAAATTGAATTAAATTTTGATTCAGACATTTTGTTTTTTAATTAAAGAAATTGTTGTTAAAATAATTGCTGTATTAAATAAAATGGTAAAAATTATTTAGTACACAAGTATAAGATTGAGGTAGATCAATATTTATTTTTTAATGACAATATATCTATAGTGATAAATATAGATAGAAGTAAATAGATTTAGTCTATAAAAATCTATTTGTTAACAATTATATAAAGTTAATATTGATGATTTAGATTTGTAGTTTAACATATTCTAGTTTCTATTTAAATTCAATAAGAGATTATTTGTTTATCAAATATTTAATTATATTAATTAAAAATGTCTGCATAACAGGTGTGCTTACATGCATATAGATGAATACATTAATAAATTAAAATAGGGAATTAATATGGGAGAGTAGAGTTTTACAAGTCCAGAATGTTTTCGCAAGATAATATTTGTCGAATTATTAGAAATCTATAGGAAGGGACGTAAAGTTTAAACTGGAATTGTTAATTGTGTAATAATCTTCAGAGTAATTACGTTAAAAAATAATAAATAAATAAAGATATGACGTCAGTAGTCTTTCTCGGGTGGGATGATTAAAAATGTAAATGACCGATCGAGAAGGAGGAAAAAGCGAGGTAAGGCTCGGTTGTTGGTTATAAAATATTGTGATTGCGCGAACAATGAAATAGGTGGGGGTCGGATTAGCGCGATAGATACTTTCTCGACGTTAGTAAATAAGGTTGAGTTAACGTCGAGATGCATAAAAGGCGTGCTAAGAGTATCAGCTAGTATTGTAGACCCAGATCCCAAAAGGAGACTTTTTTCTCATATGTTTGGTAGTTCTGAGAGGAGATTGTGAAGATTATAAAAAATTTGCGCTCGTGAAATCAAGGGGGACGATTTATCAGGGAGAATGAAATTTAATACTCACCGTGTAGTGTCCATTGCTTTCTGCCGGATTTTTCGGAGAGCGGCACAACGCCGGCCATATCGCCCACGTGCAGACCCTTAGCCTGCGCTCTTCCGTGGTTTTGAGCAATCACTTTTTCAGGACTAGGAGGACATACAGGTAACCGAACCTTCTCACGAGCATCGACAATTCCACGACTTTCTTATGGCTTAATGTTCCAAGGCACCTGCGTGTGTACGTGCGTACTTGCGTGCGTGCGTGGGAAGAGGAAGAGAAGCAGCAGAAGCAGCGGTGGTCGCTTGCAACAATCGAGAGGGATTATCTCGATACCAGTCTGCACTCACTTAGTGCTCCTCTTGCTCACCCTCTCCCTCTCTTATGTGCTTGACTTTCACTTTCACGAGTCGCGCTTCATTGATTTTTTCTCTCTTTGGATTTCTAGGTTATGTATTGTGACTCATTGCGCGGGCACTCAGATTTAAATAGTCACCGTTGCCGCCATCGTTTAGATCTGCTGCACAAGTCCAGTGCCGGACCCGGCCGAGGTGCAAAGAACGACCGGTGGCCCTCCGCACTAGTGACTGAGACCGAGTTTATGCGTTGCAAGTTTGTTTTTCGAATACGTCGCCGCTGTTCGTCACTAAAGCGTCGCTCCCCTCCCGTCACCCACTATCTCATCCTCTTTCTCTTTTGTTCTACAGCCAAAAGATCAGTATTATATTACCAAGGCATTACAAGTATACGTATTTCAGAGCTGCAAGGGCATACCCCTCCTCCTATTACAAAGTCAATCTTTCCATATCTACCTCATCTTTGCCCTCTTCATTCTTATTCATTCATTAAATTTCATGATATATTCATTGCGTATTATATGATTAAATGATATATACATTTTTTTTAACATCGACTATTTATTTCCCCCTGTGAATGATATCTACGCTGCGCCTCTTTCAGATAAGTACAAACATTCAAACGTCAAAATTAACATTCTAAAGCACCTAAGTTACATTTAATATACTCTCTTACGTTTGTTACACCAATTGCAAAGCTTTTATTTCGAAAATCAAGTGAGTCTAGCAAGCTCAATTATAAATATCTCTATTGTATATTAATTCAAACATAATTATAAGAATCAATTATCATTTTGCTTTATTCTAATTTGTACAAGTTTTATAATTATTACTATTATCAAGAATTGTTATTAATTGATTATAAAAAGTTTTTGCAACTAATGTCACTAATGCTAATATTATTTCTTACGCATGATCCTTTACTTTCTTAATCTGCATATACCAATATTCATTTAATTTATGTACTACCTTTTGAAATATATATTTTTAATAATATAGGTATTGTACATGTCGGCATGAAAAATACAAATGCGTGAATTAAAAATATTGAAATTAAAAGATCATAAATAAAATCATTATGATTATTAATAATTTTGATTAATTTGATTGATTGACACAGATTGATTGTACTGTGATAAATCAAATCGCAAAAAGAAAAGCCAAAAAGATTCAAACAAAGTAATTTTCTCGATAATGTTCAATTCAAGATGAAATATATACAGACGATTTATATGATATATAAAAATATATTAAATACGAGAAAGGTCGGATTCAATTACTATAGGCTAGGTATAATAAAATTATCAGGGCCGATAGAGACAGTTTCAGTTGTACAAATGTAGCACCCGACTATTTTGCTTTTTGCTTCGAAATGTATAGCAGTTTAATGCTTTACGAACAAAATTATACTGTTCATTAAGAACGTCACTGTCAATGTATATAAATGATATTTGAACATTTTATTAATGGTCATCGCAGAAAATATTCATAACTTCAAGAAAAGCATTCGAAGATCCTCTTAAGATTATTTTAAAATTTGGAAAAAATTTTAAAATCCTTGCTTTAACTATGATTTTCAAAATGCTAAAAACATATCTTATTCATGTTTTAAAAATAATAAGAGCCTGGATAAGGATGTCTTCAGTTATTAATAAAAAAATACATTATATTAAATAGGCGGAATAATATTTATGTATATAATGCTTAAAAAATATTTTTTAATAAATTAATTTGTAATTTACTATTAAAATAGTTTAATTTTTTAATAAAATATTATTAAAATTACAAATATATTTCACGATAATCTTTATATTTTGTAGAGAATAAGATAATGAAATGAAAAAAATAAACTAAAAATTTGTAAATATTTGCCAAACATTTGGCATTAGGACGCAGAATACATCTTTTTCTAAAAGATTGGCAACTTTATTCCTTAAAATAAAAATTATTATTCAAATTATTACATATTTTATAAAATGAAACTTGATTTAATAAAATATTTGTTTTTATTAATTATTTTCATTGATTTATTTGTAATATTCCATTAATTTCATATTTATTTTGATTGAAGAATAAGTTTATTTCACAAGAAAAAAAATATTTCAAATATTCAGCATTAAATAAGCTATTTTTATTTATATGAATATATACATATGCTTTAATTAATTTTGAACTGTGATTGATCCTCATTATTGTAGAAAGCTATTTTAATTCAATAATACATTGTAAAATAGAAAATGTCATATACAGATAATGTTGATTATTAGACTCATATTGTAAGTATAGAATTACTTATACTTCAAAAATATTATTAAATATATATATATATATATGAATTTTATACTTTTTATTAATTTATTACAATCCACTTACATATACTATATTAATTAATATTTCTTAATTAAAGAATACAAATAAGCTGAAAATACTATCTAATATTTATTTCAAGCAATTTTTTAATTCTAAACTTTGTATCAGCACTATTTGACAGTCGTAATTTATTAATTTATTACACATACTTAATAACAAAATGTCTTGGCTTTCATAAATTAAATATATAAAAACTTTTACTTAACAATTTTAATTAAGATATCGCTTTGTCGAAAAAATCAACGAACTTGGTTCTATAATAATACAAAATAATACAATTAAATAATACAAAATTAAAGCGATTAAATACAAAAATTTATGAAATGATTTATGATTTTGAATTCAGAATTATTTTATTAGGAATAAAGGATTTAGTTGATTTTAAATTAAAGAAATTATTTCAGTTGCCTTAGTAAAACCAAGCTTACACTGGCTTCTCGTATAGTCAGAATTCCGCTTACATTCCACTACCGCTGCTGAAAATATTTATAATATTTAGAAAAATCATATGTAAAACTATTCTTTATATAAACTTTATATATTTTTATTTAATGAATATGAAACGGTTCTTATAATCAATTATAAACCAAATTTTAAATGCTTTTTAATATTTACTTGTATGATTGATATTTCTAGAAATATGCTCCATTTCCAGAGATAATAAAAAATTCCAGTATTATTTTATATAATTTTTTTTTATATTTAAATAAGTATAATATTTACATTGATATTAGACATACATTTACATTAAGTTTAACACTTTATCTCCACGTGTTGTATTATTAATGAATCATTATTGCATTCTACATGCACCGGTTCATGAATCCAAATATCTAATATTAAATTACATTATTACTATGTAATATTTTATTTATATCAATTGTAAATCAAGAACTTAGCTCAAATAAATAAATTGTTTATTATTTAATTTATCTATTTAATTCTCTTATATTTACAAAATTTGCTGTTAATTACTGCATTATTATTTAATGTATTGAATAATAATTTATTTACATATTCAAATAAATTAAATTAATCGATAAGAAAAGTTTCAATAATTAATTTTAACATTACATTATTATGAAAATATGAAAGAATTTCATGTATCAAAGCATTTTCATATACGTTAATAAAAATTGGAATATAGGTTAGAAGATTTAAAATATATGTTTATTAGTTGTTTAATTAAATTTCAAAATCTTAAATATTATTGACAGTAAATAGAATTTTTAAAATGTAATGAATTAAATTTATTTAATATATATATATATATATATATATATATATTAAAAAAACGTTAAATCAAGAAGTATAAAAATTACAAATTCATTTCATTTTAATACATATATATACATATATACATATATATATACATCCTGAAAAATAAATAAATAAATAAATAAATACTGACGATAAAATATTATACTTACAAATTATTCGAGTTAACGTAAGGAGGTGGATTTGGTCGTACGTATACATTAATGTTGTCCTTCCTCACTCTGAAATACATTGAATATTATTATGTCAAGTACTTACTTAGAAGTATTATTATTTTACTAAATTATCATATTTATTAGCTTTATTTTGTTTCAAATAAAAGATATCTATGTATTATTGCTATCAATTCCTTCAAACTCGAACCACTGCATGCAATATTGATTTTATTGATATTAATATGTAATATTTTAATAATTTAACGGTTAAAAACTTTGGGCGAACAAGAAATTTTATCTAGATAAAAAATATATATTTGAGAACAAAAATTATTTTATCTGAAACAATAAAATTGCTCTTCTCGTAATAAGGAACATTTAGTATAAAGCTATTTCAACAGATAAATATTTTATTATAATAAAGTAAGGAAAATATTGCACCTAGGACTACGACTAATCGACAGAGAATCACTTGATGCGCGGCTGCATGAAGTTTGAGCAGCTGAAAGCGAACGGAGTGTCCCACGATTATTGGATGTCGTTGCGTAGTGAATCATTTGAACTCCAAGTGTTCCGCTATTCTCCTTTAACACCGACGACCCTTTGTTTTTAGTTGTCGTGATTCTGGACAAGCGAATCATAGGAACTTATACCAATATATAATTAAGTTTAATTACACTCTTTTATTTCAAAACTATTTTATTATAAATAATTTAGCTAATCATTATTAATTAGCTCTCTGAAACTATAGTCTCTTTTAAAATTTAAAAATTAATAAAAATTAGTAATATCCTTAGTTTCGATTTAAATTTTTTTATTATAATATTATATATTTGTTATAAATTCAAATTATTTTAATCTTTCAACTGGAAATTCCAACTTTCAGTATTCCAAGTAGAATAAAAACAAAAAAAAATCAAAATGCATTAATTAATATTATATTTTTTGATGATCCTAATAGCGATAGTTTTCTGTTAGTATAGAATCATAAACGCTAGTTTATCGATTCAATAAACGTACATTTAAAATTATTTTTTTTTTTAAGCTTTTATTATGCGCACTTTTTAAAAAATATCTGAGAAAATGCAGTGACATTAAATTTCGTGTCTGCATTCCTTAGAATCTACTATAAATTAGATTACTCTTATTATCATGACTGCATTATCATTGTATGTAACTTTTACTTTTAGTTTTCTCTAAATATGTAATTCAAGAATATAATTTTTAATTCAAATGCTTTTGGCATATTTTGTATATGATCATTGCAATCCAACAAATTCTTTAAAAAATAATGTTATTAATGATGTATAATAAATGTATTTACTTTAACAATATAAATCTAAATGTTTATGTTATAAATATTTATTCCTTTTAGATTTCACAGCTTCCATTTATTAAAGGTTTAGAAATAAATTTAAATTTTAAATTACTTGTTGATTTTTTAAGCAATTACGTATTTTTTAAATCATAATTTAATTCATCTGTTATACATTTTATTCTTAGTTTGCAGTTTTACTTAATGAAAAATGTTTGAAATTTATGAAATTATTTAATATTTCCTTTCCTATTCTTATTTTACATATTATTTTGTTTTTAATAAATAATATATTGTGACGATTATTAAAAGTATAGATAATATTAAATATTATCTGAAATAAATACATTTTATAATGCCTTTATAAATAATCTGTATTTGTTCAATATTTTTAGAGTATCATAAACCAAATAAATACGAAACATTAAACAGCAATTAGATTCTTGGTCTAAACATTATTCTAGCGTAAAAATTGTTAATCTTCGTTAAAAAAATATAAACTGATTATAAATATTCTTTATTTAGTTTAATGATAAATTCATAATTTTCTATATACTTATTCTATATATTTATAATTTTCTATATACTTAATATTCACAAATATTCATTTGTGAAAAACATACGTTACGTATGATGTTTTCTATAATATTTTTTAGAACTAGAATTTTTACCATTTTAGTTATTGATATTAACAGATGATTAGATCCTAAACAAGTCCGTGATAATTTCACCATTAAACTATTCTATACATACTGTAAGTAAATTAATTAAAAAACCTACCGTAACAATTAAAGCAATTATTCAAAGGAAAGCAACGTAAATGAATATGATATGTATTGTATACTCATCATTATTTGGAAGTATTAGAATTAAAGTAAATAAAAAGCATTTTATCCTAAGTCATTTTCTATACCTAAATTTATATCTAAGCTTATTTTATTTTTGAACCAATTTGTCCAATTATGTAGATTATACAAATGTTATGTAAAAATTCGTAGATGACATTTAATTATATCTAACAATAGTTTTATAGTAATCTCTTTTAAGATTTATATTAATAAAACATTTTTTATTTTTGTACGATTTATACACTGTACTTGACATTTTACAATATTCAATACTTCATAAAATATTTAATTCGAATTTTTATTATTAAAAATATTTTATCTATTGTATAGCAATTAAAATATTATAATATTTTATAATATGATATCTAGAATATAATTTTCACTATTGAATCGATGTTAATATTAAATATAGTAATTAATAATATTTAGAGGCTAATATGATTGGAACATACAGGATTTATATTGATTATTTTTATTTATATAAAAAAGTATAATTATTATTTATATGCAAATTTAAAAATTCTATTACGAAATGCAATTTGTATAAATAAAAATAAATAAAATCGGTGTGAAAACTAGTTGCCGTTTCTTGCACAATATTGAAGTAGAACGAATGAGAAAAAGCCCGTTAGAAATATTGCCTGTTACGAACTGATTCTAAAATTAGCAGAAACTAAAATTATTTCCTAATCGAATATACTTATTATAATTTAACTAAAATAAAAACATATTAGTTGCATAAATAATATTTCCAATCAATGGTTTACAGTAAAAGAAATAAGGGAAATTATATTGAATAACTAGGATTTTTTTTTGTATACATTTTATCTAGAATATAACAAATTTTTTTGTATAAACCCATTGAAATCTCTTATAAACTTATACTCTTTAAAGCTTAAATTAATATTACATATAATAATAAAATAATATATAAGCATGATGCAATACGCATTTAGTTACGGAGTCAATTACAAACTTTACAAAAACAAAATTTTTTATTAAAAATTTTTATTTAATCAATTTAAAAAATATGAAATGTGAAAATCTTTACGAATTATACATTGTATTATTAGTTCTTAATTACTTATTTTGTTTACTAGAAACAATAAAATGCTAAGAACGAATTATTTCAAATAATATACATTTAGCAAGTTTATTTAATATATTAACATAACGAATATAATAACTTTAGCATTATTGCAAATGAAAGCAAAGCAAAAAGCATTTAAATCAATAATTATAAGTTCATAATAAACATTTAGTAAAATATTGTAAAATAATTTGTGGATGAAGTCTGCATAGAAGAAATGTTCAAAATAAGCCAAGTCAAACCTTTCTTTATTTTTATTTGAACATAAATAATATTCAGAAACTTAATAATTAAAAAAAATTGATTTGTTAACTATAATAAAATATCATAGTATAAGTTTAGAATTGATAAAAAAACTAAAGAAAGAAAAGTTTATTCTTAATTGCATTGCTTGTTAGGAAAAGGACAAGTATTAAATGAGACTGAGCATTATGTTGATCTTATAATGAACATAGAGTTAAATTATGAAAATGATTCGTGTCAGATAAGAAAAAAATATGGATAAGAATAAAATACATGGAATGAAAAGAAATAGAAAAAAGTATGAAAATAAATGATTCGAAAATATATGTGTGTGTGTGTATATATATATAATTGCTCCTTGCGGGAAAGTCCGCTCGGCAAAAACTCCAGCTCGTGTGAAGGCTGGTCTTAAGCGTGCGCGTGGATTTTTTAGCAGGTAAACTCGCTATTCGAAGAAGAATTTCCCTGGTACGCACAAGTCGAGGAGCACATAGGCACGAACATTTGCCATAAAAATCAAAATTGATTTGATAACTTAAGACAATGTGGCATGTTATACCGTAGGAGATTATGCTAAATAAATATTATAAAAGGAACTCGGCTCAAACAACTGCACGATCCCCATGAGGCTGCGGTCGCGCTACCTTGCACAGAAAAAAGAAATATAAACTTTTACGCGATCGTGCACGGCTGCAAGGCGCATCGGCACCCGATCGAGACGAACGGGTAATAAAATGAGCGAAGGGATGGGACAGATGATAGATGCGCGAGGGAAAAGCCTTTTGTCGCAGTTGCGTTTTCCGAGCAGTGAAGAAGCTCATGCTGAAAATACTCAGTCAGATGCCCGATGATCAACCCTCCCAAAAGCTTCGCGATACCCCGGTAGATCTTTAAACCAATAATATTTCTTTGGAAAATTCTAAAAGGGAGAAGAAAATATAAAAATAAGGGAAATCAGCAAGAACAGCAAGAAAATCATCGAAGCCTGCGAGCGCCGATCTTTTTAGACGTGCACGTCGAAACATTGTATGACTGATTAGGACAAATTGTAATGACTGTTAAACTTAATACTGAGTTTAAATAAATAATACTGAGTCATTTTTTTAGAGTTATTTTTTAATAAATAATGCTCTTCACTTTAAGAAGTTAAAAACAATTATATTATTGTTAATACTATTATAACTAACACAGTAATTTTTCCTTTAAAATAAAATTTTAGTTAACTTACAAATTGTTTAACGTTTATATTTATATTATTTAAAAAAAATTATACTAACGTTTGAATTTCATGTTATAAATTTTGGTAGATATAAACGTAATGTAATAAATAACCTTGATTAGTCAAATATTATGTAACGTAAATAATAAAAAATGCTGATAAATACTATAAATTTGTTATATAAATGAATAATCTCGTTACTATAATTAAAATAGGAAAACATTAATCATTATAAATTAAATGAGCTAAATAAGTTATAAAAACATGTCTTTACTTGTATGCGATTAATGCGATGTGCTAGAATATGTATATATTCTCGCATTTGTAAATTAGAGAGATTGAACAGATATCCACAGTAAATAATTGGAAGAAGAATTGTTGCACGTCATTAGTCCCACATAAATGTAAATTACAAATTCTATTTTTCAGGGTTAGAGAATTATATATAATTATAATAAATTATCCTCGTCTTTTTGGTATAATAATTTTTATATTCATTTTTCTATCATAGTTACATCAATACCATTATATTTAACTTATTTAGCTTTTTCTGTAAATTTATTTGTTATTTAAAAACAAAGTGCTGTTACAGGCATCATATAAATATTTACATTCAGAAATATTAACACAATATGTTGTATTATAATGTAAATTTATAAGCATAAACATTTTATACTCTAATAAAATAATACATTTAAAATAACCTTCCTCTTTTTATTAGTATATCAGTATCAAAATATTTCATAAGGGATTTAAATTGATTTATCGAACAGAAATTTTCAATGAATAACTTTATTTATTTTTTTTATTATTGGTGTAATCAAATCCTATAATACATTTACCACTCAGAAAAATTTTCGTAAACATTTAATGTCCAATTTCTTAGAGTATTCTTTTAAAATTTTTTAATCTCTTTTGCGTTTCTTCCTAACGAGAGCCTGTATAAAGAGATCAGAAGTGAGCATAAAGCGGCATAGAATCCAATGAAACAAATTTTTCACTTGCGATCGGACTTTAGTAGATTTACAAATTGTGATTTTAATGCCAAAAATGTTTAAGCATATTACGTATGTAGCTTACCTGCTCTATATCATATGAAGCTTTTAAAGAGCAGAAAAAAAGTTTTAAAAAAATTTTAAAATCATTAGAATAACAATAATAGAACATAGCAATGTTTGAATTGATCAACCTTTATAAATAAATAAATGGTTAAAATTTACCCAAATAAAATTTGTAAAGCAGGAAGTAAATTTTTTATGTGATCCTAGGTCAAGAGAATCAGGGCAATTAATAATTTCTTGATTTAAACTTTTTCTGTTAATTTGTAATTTTATAAATTATCTAAAAATTAATGTGATTCGTCGTAGGGTTTGTTTTTAATTTCTTTCAATTAGCTTATATGTATCACCATAAGAATAATATTTAGAAGGTATTACTGAAAGCTGTAATAGGTATCAATAATAATAGTTGTAATAATGATAAATCTAACTGGTTTCAGATCGCATATGGAAATAAAAAAAAAGAGTATAAAATGGATTTGGCAGCGGGTAGAATGATAATTGATGCCAATAGATTTGGATTCAGCAGCGCTGAATCAGATTGAAATTGGTGGCTCTTTAAAAATCAATTAGACTCACATTTGGTCGTGGTGGAGGCATAGGGTTCCGCTGAGGAGGCTAACGAGGAGAACTAGGAGGAGAGCGGGTACGAATACGCTCGTGAAGATCTCTCGGCGGTAGCTGCGCATCGGCATCCTGGACTTGCGGGGTTGCGTCCAATGCCACTCAGAGGGCTCGGGGATGCTATCTGATGACGAGGACGCCGATATCGAGTCTAATGTAGTTATGGTAGTATCCCTTCGTCCGTTGTACTCTTCCAGTTCATAGCTCTCCTCCATCTACGCCACAACAATTGTTTCCAATTATCAAGAGCTCGAGGAATCGGCTACTCAGAAACCGATTCATTTTATTTCCCCATGAAGTATTTCTAAACACTGTAAAAAATACTGTTGCTGGCATAAGCTTTATTCTCGTTCCTAACCAAAACACTTTTATTCATTCATTTCTTTATTTATTCATTCTTATGATTATGAATATTAATTTTGATTAAAATATTATTAATACTATTATGCTTTTTATGAAGAACTTATTAGAAATTACTCAGAGATAATATTAAAGCTTTTGTACAGGACGATTATTTCACAATAATACAACAATATATATTATTTAGATTACTCTATATTCTTAATTTGAAACGTATTCCTCAGAATATTATTTGTAATATATAAATACACTATATTCATTAATACAATTTGTTAATATATGATTCGTAAATGTATATAGATATAATTTAAATTACCAATCTAAAGTAACACCAGTCAAATTCAAATCCTACGAAATATCGATCGAAAGAGACTTTCTTGAAATCACAAGTTGTAAATTTTTTCATTGTTGGTTCCAGTTCCTTTTCAAGGCCTTGCAAATCGGTTGAAAATGGCATAGAACTGCCTACTCTTAGAACTGTCCTACAATTAAATTGAAAACAATTACACAAATATATATTTTTTACAGTTCATCAGAATAAGTATTTAAATATATAATTTTTATTATTTATTATATAACTAATCAAACCATATCTTACGTAGCCTGCATCAATAAATTTCTGTATCTTTTAAAAATATTTATCTTTTTATAAGAAATAATATTTCAAGGTGCAATTTTAAAGCGAGTTCATATAGCTCAAACAATATTTCTTTTCAAACTCCATTATAATTCAAAGTAAAAAGTTCATTATCCATATAAAAATAACATACCGTTTGACCAATATACTTTATTAAGAAATACCTTAATATATGAGATCATTTTACATACTTTAAATTACAATTTAATTAATGAATATAGTTTGAAAATTTCATACACTTCGAAGTTTGTACAATTAAATTTAAAAAAATCATCTTGATTTAAGATAAAAAACTAAACACAAAGATTTCGTCTGTTATTTATATGGTGTATCAAAATAAGGAAGAGAAAAATTTAAATTAATATAAATAACAAGAAGCTCGTATAAAGCAAATGTTAGAGAGGATGATAAAGTGATATTAAACGTTAAAGAGATAAAAACTAATCCAATCACTCGTTTCGATGTTCTATCTCTCTCACACGAATATGTAGGCAATCGCGTGCATTCACACATAGGTACGCATAAACGCTTATTCGTTAGGTTCCACTATAATCACAAACACATGGTTTATGCGACAGAGTCTCGATGGTTCCCAAGGCTATTGGGATTCTGTTTATACAAAATATAAAAATACAATCTTCGAAATCTATAGTACATAGAATATCACAATATTCAATATCTTATTTTATTTTAATTTGAAGAAAATTGTACGAACTAACGAATGTATCAATATTATAGGTAAATAAACTTCGAATGTTGTAAATTAAATTGTTTTATACGTTTTATTTATTTAAACTGTAGCTAGTATGTAAGGGTTGACATTAAATCACCGATAAGATCGACAATAAGTATTTTATAATTTTGAATTAGCAAATAAAAAAATGGACAAATATTATTTGGTACTATAGTGTTTTTATTTTATATTAAACAAAAGTGTCTTTATCTTATCTCATCATGCGTATTTATAATATCGGAATATATTTTATCAAATATAGATTTCTAAATTATGTATACTTTTTTTGGTATTGTTCAATAAATTTTGAATGAATAAAATAAAAAATTAAAAATATTAAATAAATTTTTTTCAATATACTATTTGATAATAATGAAAGAATATTTATTTCTTTTTCAAAAGAATTTATATATTCAATTGTGAATGTATAAACAATATTTAATTATAAAAGTTGTTAAAAATATTTTATAATATAAACATTAATATTTATATCTACATTATTATCTCATGTTATATACATTATTACACAATTAATGAAATATATATTACATATAGCAATATTATTCTTTTTTCATATATCATTGGCTTTACAACAGTTTTAAAGCAATTTTTAAATATTTTTGAAAAATGTTATTGAATGTATTACATCGCATTCATTTATTTACATAAAATTAAATATTACATTAGTTATTTAAATTTAATAATTTAAAAAAAAATAATATACAAATTTATAGATATATAAATTTATATATATTATATATAAGTAATGAATTTAATGTACAGTTTTTTAATTAGGAATATTTTTCGTCTTTTTAATTGGTCTAATGAAATTTAACAAAATGTTTTAAATACATAAATTCAAATTTGAATAATATACAGAACATATGTTCTGACATATAGCATATTATAAATGTCATATGTTTTTTGATATCTACAATAAAAGCGAATTCTCGTCATAAAAATATTATATGATTTTTCTGAAAGTACAATAAAGATTATAATAATGTCAAAATTTAATTTCAATACAGATCAGAAAAATTCTTTCATGAATTTCTATATTCAGCTATAAAAGTTTCTATTATCTACATATTCAAATAATAATTATATTTTATATCAATTATATTTAATTATATTTTAATATCAATTATAACAATCGATTATTGTTATTTTATGTTTATTATTCCTAAAGACATTATTAATCCTTTAGCATTTGTTAGTAAGATAAAATATTGTTTTATCTTAAATCTAAATTTAAAGTATATTACAGTAAATATCATATGTTAATAGTATCATTAAAAAAAAACTAATGATTGATTTTTTATAAAATTATTAAAATTATTAAAATTAAAATATGAGTTATTCATTTATAAAATACTATTACAGAATTAGAAGAATAAAAACTTAGGCCATTTACAAAATAATTTAATTTTTTAATTATTTATTTAGTTTAATTCCCATATGTTTTATTAGTAAATCATTTTCATGCTAAATTAATTATAGTTTTTAATAAGTGAAAAGTAAATAAATAGAAAGAAAAGTATAAAATTTATTTAACATCGTTTATTTAATTTACTTAGCCTATCATGTAAACATGTAAAAATGAATTTGAAAATAAGGAAAACACATAAGGGCGAAAACCTGAAGAACTAGAAGTAATAGACAATTACAAAATAAATTAGATGAGCATTAATAAAAATATATATAAAAATAATAGTATTTATTATTTTTATTCCAAATACAATAACTTTTATTGCAATCAAAATCACTAAAAATACTGAAATTTGTTATAAATACTTAGAATTATTTTTATAATATTTAAATTATTACTTAATCTTATATAATTTATTAATATTTCTACAGAATTATTTTAATCGTTATACTATATTCAATAAAAAAAATTAAATATGTATATAAAAATACTTTGTTTATGTATGATATATTTATAAACTAATGTTAAGGACTCTCAAGTCGTGGTAAGGCCATGTGAACTGATATATTTCAATACAGCTGAAGAGGGATTATATATTAAATAACATGTTTAAAAATAAATAAATTACTGACATTATGAATTGAAAGTATGAAAGTAGATAAAAAAATAATAATAATAGGAATAGATTATCGATTTATATTGCAAATGTCTTACTATTTTTAGCTATTTAGAAGGAGAGGAGTATGTCAAAATAAAAGGTTGTCAAGTTGTAGTAAAAAGAAATTATCATTTATTACTGAAATATATGTGCACAATGAATAATAAGTATCATAAATTTAATGTCGCGTTCATTTATAATAATTATTAATTATAATTATTACAATTATTTCTGAAAATTGTTTCATTAAAAAGGAAAAATATTTACTTTTATAAACACAAAGACAATAGTTCTTGTGAAATAATTTTTGTTTATTGATTTTTTTTAATCTTATTTCGTGACCATCGTTCATTCATGTATTATAATATGAAATGATTGAATCTATATGCCTTTTAAAATAATTCTTCGAAATTTAGGTTATTAGTTAAAATGAATTTAATCAAAGCATTATTCTTTCTAATGATAGAAAAAGATTTAAAATTAGATTCCTGAGTTTTTTAAATTTTACGAGTTATGTTTACACAGAAAAAAAATTATTTTAAATTTATTTTAAAATCAGCGTGTTTGTAGTGAAACAGTTAATTATGATAATCAGTGCATTGGTATCTAGAAACAATTAATCAGGTAAGTGAAACATCAGATAAGTACCTATTGATTAAATAAAATGAAATATAATAAAATAGTAGAAGAAAGAAGTATTTTCAGAAATTAAAAACCGGGTTCGTTAAATAAAGAATAATATGGTGAGGGAACAGTTAAAAGAGCTAACGGAGAGAGGAGTGAGAGAGACAGGTGATGGCATTTGAAGTGGAGAAGGAGGACTTGTCGGTGAGGAAGTTAGAAGGGGGAAGGAATCCAAGAGAGAGAGTGAGGGAGGGCGAGAGAGAGGGAGAGAGAGAGAAGTAAGTTAGCACGCAACGAGTCGGCGAATGACAAAAGAGGGAGAGGACATGAGAGTGCGACGGAGTGAGCGAGGGATTAAAGAGCCAAGGAGGACGGTAACTTTGGTCGGGAAGGAGGGTGGGGAGTAGTCGCAAAAGGAGGGTGGGGAGTAGTCGCAAAAGGAGGGGGGTGTATACAACAACTCACTACGATAGAGAGAGAGAGAGAGAGAGAGAGAGAGAGCGAGTGAGAGAGAATGAGTGAGAGAGAGAGAGAGAGACTGGAGCAAGTCAAGTTGGCCAGTGCGCAAAGCGGCGGGAAGACGGCGCATGAGCTCAGTTGGCACTTGCCCGTCGCTGCCGTCTGTCTTTGAATTTAGGAGTTGCGCCCGTGTGCGCCTCCGACTTCCCCGCGTCTACATCTTATTGCCACCTCATCCCCTCATCATTGTGTCGCTTTTTCGGCGCAGCCTCGCCCGAGAGGCTGCGCGCTTTTTCGCACTTTTCCCATTACAATCTCCAGAAGTGGAGACGGATAGACGTTCGTTTCTCTCTCTCTCTCTCTCTTCCATCGCTTTACGGACGATCGACTAGCGATTCATAGCCACCGTGGATGTGGGCACCGAGTAGAAAAACACACCCAGAGAGAGAAGAGAGAGAGAGAGAGAGAGAGAGAGAGAGAGAGAGACAGACAGAGAGAGAGACAGAGAACTGGATGAACGGGATACGTCGGAGCCGTAGTCTTCGCAGACTGGGTAAACTTTATGTGACTCGTTCCTGCAATATTTTCGTAAACCCGCATCAACGTTTTGAACGGCAAAAGCGACTCAGCGATTTTCTATTAGACTCCTTCATCCCAACCCATTATCCCTAATCCCTCACAGCTGACCGTTCATTCAACTTTCAATGATATATTGGCTTTCCTACTTGCATTATTCCTTTTCCCGTTACTCATCGCAAGGGAGAAGCGGCACTTGTTGCGCACCATCGAATATAACACGTGCGTGCGCATGTGTCGCAGAATTTTAAGCTTCGGATCAGGGTTCCAGCTGAGATCGCCTTCACCTCTCAGCTGTTATCGCTGTTCATATGATTTTACGTTCAATAGTCCTGTTCATCAGCACTTCACTATAAATGTGAATTTATTTGCTCCCTATTTTATTCTCCTACTAATTACATGACACAATACTTCGTTATACCACATTTTAATTCCGATATATACTCGCGAATAATTTACTCAACAATATTATAATTTTGTTTTAAATTATTTAAAATATGTCAAGAATATATCTAGTGATTGAACGATAAAGCATTTATATCAATTTTTAGAATATTATTTATAAATAATGTTTGTTTTAAAAATAGTGCAAATACAAAATATTATTATTCTCTGAAATATTAATTACATACTTATGAGTGTAAATATATATCAACTTTTGTGCGTTGTGAATTTGTGCAGCTGTGCGTGGTCGCTTATCTGTGTATTTATAGATTATTTAATGAAGTGATTTTTATATAAATGTTTTAAATTTAATAAATGTTCTAATAAAATATATTTAGACGGTTTATCTGTTCAAACTAAAATTTAATGTAATTAGTCCTTATAATAAAACATTAGATATACTCATTTTTAATCGTAAATAAAATTTTGTTTAATGTGATACGGTCAGTGAAGTTCATGTCTTTCGTAGAAATGGTCTGAAATGGTACGATATAATACTTACGTAAGCAATATGCTTACATTATTCAGGTAACTCTTATGACCATATCTATGAAATTTTTAAAAAATACAAATGAAAATCATTACGTATTTTACAACATTCTAGAATGTAGATAATTATTTTATTAAAATACTTCACGTTAATTAATATTTAACTTTAAGTATTTGAAAAAGTAATGAAAGGATAACTTTATAGAAATTTTATAGAACGTTTTATAGAAATAAAACTGTTTTTATATTTAAAAGGAAATATATATTTTCATTTTCTCTCCTAATTTATAAATTTCAATAGAAATTACTTATTTAATTACATTTATCGAAGGCTTGATAAGTACAAAAAATATAAAAATACTTGTAATCGCAAATTTATCATTGAAATCGCAACAACAATTAATCATACATCGTATTTTCTTACCTAAATAATACCTAAAAACTAATAGTTCTATTATTAAAACTCTTTTTTCATTTGTAAAAGATTGCATTTTTTTATTTAAAATGTACAATTGTGTATCACAAAAATTATAATTTCATATTTCTATTCGTATTTGTACAATATATGTGCAAAAAAATATGTCCACATAACGCAATCAATATTTATATAAAAAATATAAATGAAAAAAAAATTCAATTTAAATGATGTATATTCTTAAATTAAATTGATTTATTTTATTATATAGGTTTTATAAATAAATTAATTTACCAATAGATATACTACAGAAGCTAATTATGCATATACCTACGACATTTTGAATTAGATTATTATCAAATAGTAAAATGTTAACAAACAATTTGTGTTTATTTTACTATAAAAATAAATTTAAAAAAATTAGTAGTAAATAATTAAAATAAAATCCGGTAATTAATAATTATATTACTATAAGTAAATTATTTATTTACTTGTTCATACCTTAAAATAATAAATGGAATTAATAGGAAATGACTTTAAATATTAGTGTCTATCACATTTACATAAATATTAAGCAGTAACATTATTTGTTCATTAGAATAATTATTTATAAGTAAATAATGACGGTAAATAATATTTTATACCAAAATACATGTATTAATTTATATGTGTTAGAAAGTAAATTTAATAAATTGGACAAACTTAAAAAATAAAGGAATTATATGAATTATATATCTAATACAACGTAATTTAAATATAAGTGTTATATAAAAATTAATTTTCTTATTTTCAGTCATTCCATATATATTTGTATAAAAAGGTTTTATTATAAAAAATTTAATATTTTATAAATATTTGAATGACTGAATGATGCAATTAACTGAAAATATTTCTTCTTCATTTTTTAAATAAAAGTAAATAATAATAATTTTATATTATTATTAATTAGCTAAATATAAAAATATTGATAAAAGAAAAACAAAAGAAAATTTTCAATATTTTAAACACTTGTAATAAATACTGGAAATTGAATCATCTACTTGTTTGATCAAACGGCTGCTTTTAAATGTAGATTACTCATTAAATCATTCCCATTAATAATTCAATAATCAGCCATAGTAGCACTAATAATGAGTTTATTAAATATCGACTAACTTTAAATAACTTTAAATTATAATAACTTTAAATTCGGCAACGACTACTTAATCGTTATTCATTTACTAATGAACTTATATCAGCTATGTAACATAAGAGTTTACGTTGATCATTGAAAAATTTGAAAAATTTTTTATACAACAAATTGTTTCGACTTACTTAAAACTATAATTTATGCTGACTAATCCTTTACATACTTTACGATACCTATGCGCCCAAGAAAATTAGTAAATGTAATTTAGCCTAATAGTTTTAAAAAGATTTTAAAGTTATGTATAAAAAATAATCCATTAAAAAGAAAATCTATTAAGATAATAATATTTTAAAATGAAAGTGTCAGTATATCTCATTATTTATTTGTATTTTGGTCAACATTAACAATTTCAATGAATTTCAAAAACTATTTATTCATATATTTTAATAATATATCGCATTTTAAGAAGGTATCTGTTGCTTTTATTTTAAAACAAGTAATTAGATCAATGTTAATAAAATTTATTCAAGATTTGTACAATTAATGTTTGAAAAATATATTTAAAAACATTTTGATTTGAAGAGGTAGTAGTAACAATGCAATTTAAATTATTTTACTGCTATAATTTAAGTTTTTATATTAATACAATTAATTTTTACCTATAAAATAAAATAAATTCTACAAATTTTAAATTCTCTCATAGTGTTAATAAATTATAAACAATTTGTATTATAATTATAAATATAATGAAAATTTTTTAAGTTATTTATTAATTAGTATTTTTATGAATGTTATCAATATAAATGTTTTCGTATTATTTTTCTACATATTTGTTTAAAAGAATAGAAGTATAATTAATAATCTTTTTTTAAGCCGATACTTATTCAATATAGTACTACTAATTTATCCTTAATTATGGATAGGCTTGATATTATTTTGTAGAGAGAAAAAAAATAAGTACGACATGTTCAAAGAATTTGATAGTGATATGTATACAGTATCTTTTGCAGAAAAACGTAGTCTGTTAGCAAAGTTTATTTAAAGTTTATAATCTGAAAATAGCATTATTTAATGTTAATACGAATGAACGGAGGAAGAAGGATCTTAAATATAACAAACGTAATTTTAAGTAGAAAGTAGGTCTTGAAAATTAGGGTTTCTTTGAATATCGCGGTTGAACTTTGCTATCTCGGCTTAAGCTAGCCGGTTAAGCGCTGTACATGAATCAGGAAATGTATTGAAGTAGACGAGCCGCAAGCAGCGAATAGGAAGCCGTTTGAAGCTGTACAATCGAAATGAATCTCGTGTAAGCATACGCTGTCGAAAGCTCGGAACCGATCAGAAGCTCCCGAATTTCTGACTCGCGCGACGAGTCTCGTAACGGGCGGGGACATTCACGTGGATCGGCAAATTAACGATATGACTCCCGAGGCGAACGCAAACACGTCACGCCATTCTTTCCGCTGCTCGAGAGCGGTCACTCGCTTTGACGTCAGAAAGTGATAGCGGGGAAGTCGTCCGAGTAACGATGATGCGCTTGCATACCAATTTAGCCTTATCGTTTTGATTTTACACTCTAATGTAAAGTGAAAAGCCTTTCGATCCTTTACAAAATATGTACACTAATCTATTCGATTAAAGATTTTACATTAATATTATCGACTCTTCCCGAATTTATTCATATCATTGTCGAGCGTTGTCCATCATTTAAAAAAATTAATTTTTTATTCTTACTTATTATTTCAAATTCTGTTATTTAAGTAATATTACTGAAATTTTTCACGTTTATTTGTATCTTTTTATTTAATGTAAACGAATTTTTGAGTATAGGCGAGAGAAATTAGGTATAATTTAGGTAATATCTACATTTAATTGAGAAAGTAATATACAGTAGAAAAGTAATACGACCATATTAATTATTTACATTCTAGCAATTTAGGGTATAGTGTTGCAAATAATAGCAATAACAGTTATATATTATATAGATTTAAATAAATATTTGAAAGTAGAAAAATGCTTACCCCACATCTTCTCCAGGCCTTAATGGGTAACGGGCCCCTAATTCTACGGCTGGGGCAAGAAAAGTCAACTGCAAATCCGTAGCATTTTTCCAAATATTCTTTCTAAAGTGAAAATTCAATTTCTTTTTACTGCTTTTTTAAGTTTCGTATTAGAATACAAATTTTATCATTTCAAATTCATAAAATATGAAAAGATTATTAAAATTATAAATATTATATATAAAAAAACTCATAAAATTTATAAATAATAATGATTAATGTAATATTAATTTAATCATACCAAAATCTTTAAACATATTTATTAAAATTCATTCTAGAAATTTTATATTCGAAAGCTTTAAAAGTATTTATAATTGCAATGAAATATATTAAAATGTTATACTTTATATATTATATTATTTTTTTTACAAATTTTCATAAATTTGATAAAAATACTTTCAAAACAATATTTTGTATGGAACTAAATATGTAATATTTATAATTTATTTTGCTCTTCTATATTATATTATAATTTTTTAATACTATATTAACTTTTGTATTATATTAATAAATATTTCAGTCATACATAAATTTTATTATGAAATAACAATAAAATATTTGGATTGAAGATGATCCCAAACTATAAATTAAGCATTATTTTTTTTTAGATTCAAAAAGTCGTAAGTAAAGTATTTATATACATTTTAAATGCACCTTGATGCCATTCGTTTAATTTGCAAATGTAAAAGAATTACTTTAATAATAAAATTTAATATTTTAAATTTCAAATTTCATTTACATTTATACGAATTGATGTTTTCTTAAATATGTTTCTGAAAATTCATAACGCAAAGCATTTATACATCTCTGATTGTTATACACATATATGATAGTTACTGTAATTTTTATATTCTAAATTTTAAAGTAAATATAGTTAAATACATTTACCTGAAGACTTCGAAAAGTATCTCAGTCCTATTACGATCAAACATATCCTCTACATTCCAATTATTAATTTTCAATTGGATTTGGAATCTTGACACGTTATCATTATCTGCTACTATGATTTCTAATATTTTTTCTCTTGTTTCATAAGTTTTTTTATTTAAAGCGGTAATTTCTAGCTAAAATGGTTAATTATAATTTTAAAAATTCATATTAAAATTATTATAGAAATTAAAATCTGCATTTGCATATTAAATAATGCATTTTTATTAAAGTATAAGAAGAAGCATATAAAGTATTCATTTTGAATTTGAAATTTGAAGTTGCTGGTACTTTAAAATTTTTTTGGTATTTTGGCGCAACTCCATATAAATATCCGCGATGTGTCCTTTTACTATATGTGTAATGAATCCATAATGGAAGATCCGGCGAGTTAAGTAAATTGGCTTCATATCTGTATTCATTTCTTCCGCCTGTGTAAATATAATATATTTAACATTTATTATTGCTTTTATGTAAATTTATTGAGCTCTTATAAATTGAGCATTTATTTTCAAATGAAATTTATTGCCTAAAAAAATTAAATTTGATGAAATGCTCATTTTATAAATATTGATATAAATATTAACTTATATATATTAACTTATAATAATTATAAATATTAACAGAAATCTATATCACTATAAAGATAATAACTTTTATATTTTGAATTAAAATGTTATTTTACAAAAACCTATAATTATAACAGTAAATTAAAAATCGATATATTAATAAACTTACTATCAGAAGTCCAGTTGAAATATTGTGGTACAATTGGTATAGCAAATACTTGTAGTGAATAAATATTAATATCAGTTGCAGTTGTAAATGTTGGAATGCTTAATAATAAAAAATTTGTTATTGTATATACTTTTATACTCATATTTTTTTCAAGAATCTGAAATTTTAACTTTATTATTAGACATACTGTTTATCGATGGAACACTTGTAATTATAATTGTTTTTTTATTTCAATGTTAATTATACAAATTTATCAAAATGTTAAAAATAAAACTATTTGCTCTAATAAATTAGTGAAGAAAAAAGCTTAAAATTTTTTTCTTACTATATCTATTATTGATGAAATGATTAATAATTAAACTTTAATGTATATGGTTAAAAAATTTAATAGTGTTATTCTTAAAATTTATGTAATAAAATAATATAACATTATAATATTGTAAAAATAGTAATTGATAAGATCTTGTGAGAAAAATTGAAGTTTACATAAAATAATAACATAAACGTTTACATAAAAATCTTATGCTTAAGGAGCAATTTTAAAAAATGGTAAAAAGGTTTTACTCTACTTATATAATTATTGATTATTATTTTTAATATTTGTTTCAATAATTAGAAGAGATTTTTAAAAAGATACTATTAAGTTCAAAAATTATTTGTAAAATAGTATGTTTGATTATTATAAAAAGGCATATTAGTAAAAGTTAAATACGTTTTAATTTAATTAATAAACATTTCAAGTGTTTAAAATTTAAGCTATGATATAAAAAGATAGTCTTACTATTATCATAGTTTTTTTAATAATCATATGATTATGAAATCTTGGATAGATAGGAAGGAGTGGAAATTATTGCGAGACCGAGGTAGAGAGTAGAGCAGAAGATTGGTAAAGATGGTATAATGAGCGGGGATGGGTGAGAGCAAGAGAGAGAGAGAGAGAGAGATAATATGTGTGGGCGCGTGTGGGTACGTGTGTGTTATGTTGCGGGCAGTTTTCCGAGTATCGTAATAATAGACAGGCGTCTGGTGGTCTTATCTCGTGCATGGTATTGCAGAGCAAATAATCGCGGGACATTGTAAACATTCTTTAAAAACGGGCGCCTCCTTAGCTGCAAGCGTAATAAAGTGTTAAAGAAGTTTAATAGTAGCGAACCACGTGGAAGTATGTGGTCTAGCGGGGGGGGGGGCGATTGAAGAACAAGAGTAGTGATGCATTTGTATGGCCGTAGTGAGTCGGGGTGGTTATATTCAAACTAAAGTTCTCTCCTTCTTATCTAAATGCATGAAGGAGAGAAGCTTTCTTCTCTTAAGAAGAGGAGGGCTTAAGCTCAGCTTTATCAAATCGAGCCAATCAATTATGCGTTCAATTAAGAAGACAATGAAATTTTGCCAGCGATTCCTCAACTTTATTGCCTTGCCGGTGTTCATTCTCGATTTCGATTCTTCATTCATCCTTGAAAAGTGCCGCTAATGGCCTCCAGCTTTCTATATTTTTATTAATATTTTTAGTTTTCGACGATATTTTTATCACACGAGTTTCTCCACAATTTTTTCATTTACATCAACTGTTCAGTGATTGGCAGCAACCTCGTTTCATTGATTGTTGACTTATCTATGCCTATAGCTTGCCGAGAGCAAGTATTTTATTAATTTTAAACATCTTTTAATCAAACAACTTTAATAATTAAGTTATTTTATTTATAAATCCCTTTATTTTTATAAATGATTTAATCTTGGCCCATAAAATCCATCATTTCTCACTTAATTTTTATACAATTGAAATAAAACCAGTTTTCAAGAAATTATAAAATTTTATTCCACAACTATACTAAAAATAAGTAACTAATTCTCATATTACAAATTTTATTTTATTTTTTATATTTTTTTAATATTTCACGATAAATTTTTTTTGAGTCACGTTTAGTCCTATTTCTTAAAAAGTTTTTTAATTGTGTTATTTGTCAAAAAATGATTCTATTATTACATTTACTTTTTATGTTGCAGTTATAAATGTCTCTTACTTAATTATGTAATATAATAAATTTAATTTCAATTAATTAATAAAAAATTTAATTAAAGATATAAAAATATATGAAAATAAAATGTCAATTTTAATATTTAGCTTCCTTCTTTTTTAAATAGATGTTATAAATAAACATATAATTTATTTTTATTTAAATTACTTAATGTAGTGACAGTCTCAAATAATTATATTATCAAAATTAATTTTCAATTGTATTTGGAAAAAACGATTTTGAAGATAAATATTTAGCTGATTAGGTTTTCATTTAAATTTAGTTGCAATAATAAAACAAAAAAAAAAGAAGTAAATTCTTATCTGAAAAAGCATTCTTCATCTTAATTAGAGGCAGATAACTGGAGTATGTGTAAGTGTTTTATTTCCCCCCTCATTAATGAATAGCGTAAGTAAAGGATTAGGAGACTACTTTAATTGAAATAAAAACGAGAGATCCGTTAATGTAAAGGTAAAAGTAAAAGGTTGAAAGAAGTTAGATAAGTACATGCAAGTGAAAAATGGAAATTTAGCTTCTGTGTGATAAAAGGTGCATGAGGATGTCCCGGGAAACGAAAGATTGCGGAAACGAAAGGCTCTAACTCACGTCCGGGAAACTTAAAATAGTTTATTATAAGCTTCATTAATAACTTGATGTTAAAGTAAAAAAAATAAAGCAAATATCAAAGCAAAGGTAATAAGAACATACCTTCGTTGTTAAGCCTGGAGACAAGGAGTCTTCCTACTCGAAAGGATCCACAAATTCGAGCTAAGTCTGCGCAAGTCATTGGATACCTTCGTCCTTTAGCCGCAGGTGCGCAGTCGCACGCGTCTGCGCTGGGAAAATTCGAAGGTTGTGTCAAACGCAAAGTGGTTGCTCATCGAAAGGGTACTGCTGCTGCACTCGGGGCGACGCTTGTTTTTGTCAGTCCAAGAAAAGTTTTCCTTCAGGGTCGACATATCCGCAACAACCTACGCCACTCACCTCCGCGCTTTTTAAAGAAAATGCGCTCCCCCGAGATTCGCGGTCTTCCGCTGCCCAAGGTTTTTCCAGTAGTGACGTAGAATGCAATTGTCTGGGGGAGGAGTTCAGGAGTAAAGTGTCACCTTACGTATTAATCTAGAATAATTTCTTGGTACGATCTCCGTTAGCTTTTTCTGTTTTTAACAAAGAGTTCACGACATACTTTAAACACTCATTCCCCATTTCATCCAATGAAACAACTTCATTCTCAGTAATTACATAAGTTTCATTCATACCAGGTAAGCTTCGAATCTATTAACCTCAATACTTCATGAAGTCTCATGATTAAATGTTAGAAACAATAAATTTTTAAAAATGTCATGCATCTAAACTAAATAACTGTTAAAATCATATATTAAAGTATAATATTAACATAGATCTCAATAACTAGCTACTCTAAACTTTAATAGGTAATCAATTTTAAAAGCTAAGCTATAGAATAGATAAAAAGATTTGCAAGTTTGTTATACAAACTTGTTTACAATATAATAGATTTATAGTAGCATTGATGATTTATCTTAAAATTAATAAATCCTACTATTTTTTCAGTCAATTCAGTCAACTAAACTTTACAAAAAATCCATGTAACAACGTAGTTTAACATTAATTTTGATATATAGTATTGTAGTAGTATTATAAATTACATTTGATTCGCGAAAGCTAGATAGTTAAAATTATTTCATTCATTAATTCATTTTATTACTATTATTCTATAAAAAAAAAATTTTAAATTGACATAACAATATGAATTTTAAAAATAAATTTTAAGTTACATAAGTTTATACTATTCGATTTTTAGATACGTTTTCGTATTAAATCATCACCAATTTTGAACTAATGTTGGTAATCTTTTAATATTAAGATGTACTTGATATACAATATTATAGATTATATGTATATATATATATATATATATACAGTTACATATGTTCACTTACATATTAATAATAATAACTTACTAAATAATCAAGAATGTCAATAAAAAATTGATTAAAATTATATATAAAGCCCATATTATTTTAATCTAAATTATATATAATAAAGGATATTAAATTATTGATACATCTGATGTATACATCTATATTGTACATCTCCGACAAATTAACATAAAACATATTAATACAATACATGTGTAGTAATACAAACATATTAATACACATATTAATGCAATAAAATTTATTTAATTCTGTTGTAAGAATATGTTCCAATATTTTTTTTAACTACACTAAACAAATATTTAAATCGTATAAAATATATTTGAATAATTAAACTTTATATTTATTTAATCTTTTTTTAGTGACAATTTGTTCAAAATCTCTTACAGCTTTTTCTTTAGTATAAAATTATAAAGATTACATTTTCTTTATTTTTTTTTCTTTTTATATCTTTAAAGAAACTTTTGCAGAGGTTTCAAATTGTAAAAGACTTATTTTTGTACGAATTAAAGAAAATATTGATTTTTTATACGATTCCGAATTTTGAATATTGGGAAATTAAATTTAATATAATTTAATATAAAAACTTTTTCAAATGACATCTAAATATTAAGAAAATGTGTACTATTTATAAATATTGATTAAAAAAGTAATATTAATTAGTAAATTGATTATCTGCAATTTTAAAAACTTTTCTCGTATAATTTCAAATTTTTTGGAATTAAATATCAGACGTACATGGTAAAACTAACTTTATTAAATATTTTACGTCCTGTATAATTACTTATTAGTACTCTATTATTAAAAACATTATATCTAAAGTAAATTTTTAATTCAAACTTAAATAAGAAAGGCAGTATTAAAAAATATAATTTTTTTCATTTTATCCAATGCATTTTAAATATTTAGCGAAATAATGAACTTTTCTTCTTCAAATCGGTAAAATCTTCTAAAAGAAATGCTATTTTTATTACTATAATATGTCGAATGTAAGTTATATTTTACTATCAGCTTGGCTTGCTATTATAATCGATACAAAGAGCAGTTGGCCTAGTAATTGTAATGTAATTATTAAAACGTACTCTTAATTTGCATGTTTGCTTTTTACGCAATACAAAAAAAAAGAAAAACGTATTAAATATATACATTATTTTAAAACTTATATTTAACAAAATATCCATTTAATACGCTCATGTTTATTGTATGATCATTTTATTAATCCATACATATATTTAAAACTGAGGATTATTTTATATTTTAGTTGTATAATTTGATTGCAATAGTTAATTTAAAAATATTATTAGGAAACAGTGTTGAAATTATACTTATTAAAAATAAGCATAGAATATTTATAAAAAAATTAATTTAATTAAATTTATATTTATAGATTTATTTAAATAAACTAGCTAAAAATTTCAGTATATGAAGTAATCTACTCATGAATAATAATTATAACTAAAAGATATAATTAATAAATTTAAGTTATTCGATCACTACCTATTTAAATAATTTTATAAAACCATAAAAGTTCTTAAAAATTATAAATGTAATTAAATATCTGTAATAAAATATATACCATTATGTAATTAAAATATTGAGAAAATCTTAAATCGATATAATTACATTTTATTAAAAAGATTTATATAAATATTTCATTTAAATTTGCACTTGTAAGTTATACCTTTTATAATATATTGAATATATAATTAAAGACTATTAATGTTTTATATAAATTTAAAAAGAAATGTACCCTATTAAATTCTTTATCATAAAAAATTTAATTAAAATGTTAGAATATACTGTCTTATAAAAATTTTGTTTGAAGTTATAAAACAAAAACTTTTTTTATATTAATCAATCAATAAACAGAACTGAATTATATCTTTTATAACAATATTTGTCTTCTGATATTCATTTTTCATTTAACTAAGAGACCACTACACAACAAATATAACATTATTTTATGAATATTGTTTGAAATTATTTGGATTTACTAAAAATATATTTTTGTTTTTAATTGTAGAAAGCATAATGAAATATTTTGCGTATCGGAACATTAATATTATTGAATAAAGAAAATAAGAAGCTAATTTTATTTAAAATACAAGTACGTTGCGTAAAACAACAAAAATAAAAAAACTGCAATATAAAAGTTAATAAATTAAAATGATAACTACATATTTTACGAAGAAAAGCTATTAATTAGTTATTACAAGTCGTAAATAAATTCAGTTCAATTGTTTCTTCACTAGCTGATAAATATAATCAACTCACATAATTACATCAAAGTTAGTCAGGAGTTCTAGAATTAACAGGTACACAACGTTTTAACAATTTATTATGAAATATTTTTGTTTTCTGAACTTATATAATTCACATGCGTATCGGAAGGAAAACGAGTACGTCAGGTCGAGCGATATACAAAAATAAACAGACGAGCGGATGATAATAAATAGTATACACTAGAGATAGCAAGACACATTTTATTAGATAAATGAGCAATGAAGCACATGAAAATTAAAAGATTAAAAAAAAAGACGAGGATCGTTTATTCATTAAATATCAATAAGAAAGTCTAGTATTTGGAAGAAGTAAATTAAAACATTAATAGCACATGGTGCTAACACAGTGTATCTACGGCCCTGTCTATTGACGTTCTGTAGGCGTGGCGATATTTTTCTATCCCTCTCTTTTTCCTGCCCGCTCTTCTTCACACACCCCTCCCCGCCCCTCACCGTCGAATTCACAACTCGATTACTGACTATTCGAGTCTCGTTTTATATGCTATCGACATAAGTTTGATCCCCGCGCTGATTGTCTATTATCTTCTTCCTTATTTTTCAATATTTTTTTAAGGTTTTTTCCAGCCTGGCTGTGGAGAAAGGTCATGATTATCAGGAATGAATTTGGAAAGAAATGAGAATGGTAGGGGGGAAAGGTCATATCAACGATTGTCAGTTCATAAAAGAAAGTCCAGTACTTTTAATTGTACGGTCCTCGTTCCACGCAAATAAATTTCGGTTCCAATGCATTAGCTCTATCGTATTTTCTCTTCTTTGCCAGCACTGCCTGCACGGATATATATATATATATATATATATATATATATATATAGAGAGAGAGAGAGAGAGAGAGAGAGAGAAAAGAAGTATAAATATATAAAGAGGCACACAAGCTTTTGGTTCTATATAGATAGGGAAACTCGGTAACGTAGATCAAAGAATGCCCCAGTGCTTGAGATCCAGACTTTCTAGGCCTCTGCCTTCTTTTCACGTTCGCATGAACGTCGAGAGACGTTGTTTTCGAGGCGTCCTGTTAAACAAGGACGAGATCCGATGGATGGAGGTCGAAAGCCGGGTTCTCTCGCACTGAGGCTTATTTATTACTATTCTGCGAAATAAGGGTAAACTCTTCACTATTCTATGAAATTATAATATACACGCGGCTTCACCTCCTCGCTCCTCCCCTAATTCGCCTGAACGGTTTCCCCCACACCCACGACCCTCTCTGTTCATTCTATGTTACACAACTTCAACCATTAAAGACACGATGTCTCCACATTTACCCAGAGCTCTCATTTACATAATTTTTAAGCACTATTGGATAATAGATTATTTTTGGAAACCTAAATATTTAGAAATCCCGAACTACGTTGGTATCCGAACCATTCCGATTTTCATCTTTATGAGAGTCAAAAGCTTCTTTCCGCATTCGAATGTAGAATTTGCAAGTTTCATTTTTTAGATTACTATTACTACATGTAACTAATTTGCTCATACTTTTAGAGAGTTTTATTTAGTATTGGTACGAGACTGTTACTAATAAAAGTTCGTTTTCATTGTTTATATGGTTTCCATTTCAGATACGATAATCTTCTTCATCTTTAATTCTTTTTTATGATATTTTTATAAAATTATCTTTATTTCTCAGTTACATTTCTATTGTATTTTATTTTAAACAAATATTTTTAGATTTCATACAATAATGATTACAAATTTAGATAATTTACAAATTTTATTTACAGATTTTAACGTATCGTCTTACTATTTACTAAAATTTACTACTCTGGATCGCTAACGTATCGCTATGATAAATTTAGTATTATAAATTTTAAATTTAACAATCCTAATAACATATTTTATCCTAATAATATATTTTTAAGTTTTTTATGTTACTTTTATTAATAATATTAATAACGTTATATAACAAATTTATTGAATTTTAAAAAAATAATTAAATATAAAGTTTATTATATAATAAATTATGAAACACAATTATATTCAAGCATTTTAATAACTATTTATTTTCAATATTATTACAAAAATTATGTAAGCTTTAATTATATAATTATTATTTACAGTGTTTTATTTAATCATCATATTTTCTTTATTTTTTTCTCATACAAAAAATGATAATTATATAGTAGATAAATATAATATTTTTGCTGTTTCCCAAAGAATGTCTTAAAATCTAATATTTTCTAAAATTCAAAGTCATTTTACATTCAAAATTAAAATTGAATTTTGTAGAATATATTTTAAAAAATAATTAATTCTTTAATAATACAAAAAATATACAAGTTCTAAAAAAAATGTAAAATACGATTTCACAATTTCATTGCTTATTATTGTTTTAATTATTGACATTTTAATTTTATAAATGAACAAAAGATTCAGCTTGTCATTTAGATGTAGTACCAGTTGACTAAGTTATAAAATATAATTTATGTCAAAAAATATTCAAATAATAAAATAGATAATGAATTAAAATCTTTATTTCTTTTAATAACACTTATCACGTTGTTAAAATACTTTAATTTAAATTTGACTTGTTTTTAAATATTGCATATAATACTAATAAATTGAAGCCTATTCAATATATGGACTACTTTTGATAAGTAAAATGCAATGTAATTGTTTCGGAAAGAGAGGTAAAAAAGGTAAAAAAAAATATGACCACGTCAGGTATTTAGAAAAAGAAAAAAGAATTAAATATAGATGATGATGTTATTATCTGCATCAGGTGGGACGCGCTCACTTGACAATAGCCGTATGGATTATGGAATACGATATAATGATGAATAAGTAGGCTGTTCTGAGACCTTTTTCGTACCGAAAAATCCATCTCTCTCTCTCTCTCTCTCTCTCTCTCTCTATATATATATATATATCTATCTATCTATCTATCTATCTCTCGACTCTTTTTCCTATACATTTAAGCAGCTGATAATATTTCAAGAATTATTAAAATGTAATCGATACTCATTTTAGTGACTGAATCTGGATGATAAGAACGTTTAAAAATAATGAGCCTAAATACTGTCCAGATGTAAAAGCATGAGACTTAATAAATGGCTTTTTGCTTTTTTACTTACAACCCTTTATTTTATAATCTAAATCGAGAAATAAATATATTGTAAAGGATTGCCGTAGGGCAGATAATGTGAGAATCAGTGATTTAATTAAATAAATATGTAGAGGGGAGATGTGTAGAAAAAAATAAAGTGGAATTTATTCCTTTTTTATTATAAAAGGTAATTAATTACCCATTTCTAAAATTATAATAATACCTAAAATAAACAAGAGTAAAAAAGCTTATTTCTTAAAATATCCAACTTCTTTCCATCATTAAACATAACAATATATATATATATATAATTGTGACACATATTTTATTGAATAGAAATAAGTGGTTACATGTTTGATAAAAATTTTTAAAAACTATCTTTGATATTATTTGTATCCAATTAAAGCTGTTTGTTTTACCTTTTTTATTGCAAGTGAGATGATTGAAAAATCTATTTTTATACATCATTAATAATAAAGATATATTTTTTCTGTTATTAATAATATTAAATTTTAAAATTTTCAATTGTTTAATATTTTTAATTTAAGATTTTAATATATTTTTAGATATTTTTATATTTATTCTTGATTAATTTATTATTCTATAATATTATTTTATAACTATGAACTAAAAAAATTAATTAATAAGTCATCTTACTAGTATAAAATAAGCATGAATTAAATTCTAAAATAATTTGGGTATTCCTTATGAGATTAATTTAATAAATTTTTATATTTAAATTCTTGCTCAAAAATATCAAAAATTATCAATTGCACAATAGCAAATTAATATAAAATAATAGCAAATTAATAATACATAATTTTCGAAAATGATTAATTTCATTACATTTTTTAATACATTTATTTAGTAATGTAGTACGATATAGATTTCATATTGTCTCAATATCGTATCGATTGAGGGTTATTAAAACCTTTTTTCTAAAAAAGGTTTCATCATAATTGCAAATATCCACAGTATTGATAAAAAAAATACGTTACTGTATTGCCTTTTATATATTGTTTTATATATAACTTTCAACTTAGGTAAATGATAATTGAATTAGATAATCTATGTATGTTGTTAATGTATATTTGTTTAAAATAAATTAGGAAACCGACGATCCAATGTACGTGCATGTATACACGTACGTGGTATTACGATTAAGAGCTTACGAAAGTGCTTGTGACCTGTTTTAACGAGAAATTAATATTAAGATTGAAGAAAGAGAGCGTTCGTCGACTTATGTCGGGTATAACGTACAAGTGAGCCACTTAGAATAAACCTACAATTTATGTACCGCGGGGCATTTTACAATTTTCCATTCTCTTCCCATTTTCTTCAATAGCTTCTACGTACGATGGCGAAAACTGAAGAACGAATCAGAACGCGATAAGTACTGTGCGTTGCTGGTAAGATCCAAAATCACTCCCGCCCTTTAAATTCCCGGCTATAACCCTTACGTTGCTACGGATTTTTTTATCACGTATGCAAATTAAAGAAGGCCTTTGGATTTTGTATTTTATGTTTTTATTATAGATCATAAAACCTTCATTAGCTTATTATCTACGTGAGCAGCTACTGCTAGTCCATCATTATTTTTAAACACGATTTGAATTAGAATCGGCAGTATCAACTGTTAGTTTTATCGCGTCGATAATAAATGTTTTTAACATTGTCCAAATTCTTCTACACATGGATATTAATTCAATGCTTACTTTCATTACAATTTTATTAATAAAAAAAAAATAAAAAAAAATAGAGTAATATATATAAGTTAAGGTAATATTCCTGAATTATGTAATATTTTAAATATAGTAATTTTTATATGAACATCTTCAGCGAACGCATAGCCTGGTGGAAGCTCTACAAATGTCAATTCTGTAACCGTTGAGTTCGCACGTATTATAAACACAGATTAAATGCATATTTAGGTTGGAGATCGATTCATGAAACTATTGCTGTAATTTATAATTGAATTTAATATTATAATTACATAATATATATTCTTATGCGGATTCTCAACAAGGTCACGGATATAACGTAACAAAAAAATTTCGCACTCTGTACACATGCGAGTACACATGTATTATATTGAGATAGGTTGATTAGTTTATACAGTTGGGTATACCTACATATATGCATGTTTTATATTCAAACAATCATAGAAACTTTTTAATTTAAAATTTTTGAACGGATACTTTAAAAAATATCTCCACCTCAATTTAGGAAAAATATTCATCATGGTTAATATCAATTATCAAACCATAAGAATAAAATTATTTATAAAAGTTTGTTTAATAATTCATTAAAATTTCTATTGTATTGGATTTAATTCATAAACCATACAGCATTTGATTTTGTATTGTGGAATTTAATTATATTGTTCTTTCACCTCCGGTATGTATGTGTATTAGTTTTTCGTTCTCCATATCAACATTGAATTGCATTAAGTTCTTTTTAATAATTTAAAAATATTGTAACACTTTTTTCGTTGTAGTTGAAATAACATAATCCTTCAACCTCTTTTTGCAAAATAACTATATAAGAATTTTCAAAGTTTCGATAAATACTAACCATTCAAATATATTATTATCTGATTTACTTATTCCATTTTTTTTACAATATATTATCCCTAAGAAATTATACAATATTTTGAATTTTTTACAATGTTTGTGAAACGATTTATTTAAAACAAACATTCTATAACAACATTTATAAGAAGTTGGTATAGAATTTTTCATAGATTACATAACAAAATATTTGAATTATATGTTAATCCAATTGAACCATTATGTTTTTATTATTTTATTTTATAGAATATATGAGTAAGCAAGAAAAAAATATCAACCCCAATAAGTATTCTTCTAATTTTTTGTGTCTTCATTTCAGATCATTTGCATTTGACTGCTTGAGTGCAAATACGGAACAAGATCTCTTTAAAAATGTCAACAGATGGTATTCCGGTTTTACTCATAACCGCTAATGTCGGGAGTATCTTTGAGGAGGTGAAGACTAAATTTTCGTGTTAAATTAATAGCCTTATTCAATATTTTTAAATTATTAAAACATTAATGTGCTTGCATTTAATGTAATCTGTAAAATATACGGTATCTAGATAAATAATAACTTTACTTATTAAGTAAATGTTATCTGTATTTGAATAATGGTATTTGAAGCATCTAAATCGATTGAATTAATTGTACGTAAGCAAATAATTTCAAGTATTAAAAATACAATTTTTTAACTTGGATAATACATAGATGACTTTAGAATTGTCATTTAATTGACATATAAACAATTGTCGCGCGTTGATTTTTTTATAGTTGAAATATATGAGTATTAATTTACAAAATTAATTAATATTAATATTTTATCATCACAATTTAGCTAACATATCTATAATATTAATTAAACTAATCTTATAAATGATTGGTTTGCGGTATTATTAACAGTTACTAGAATTATTATACTTGTTAAACACATTTTTAACGATTAAATTTTAAACGAGTTATCGATCTATGATATAAAACTTATATTTTAGATAATATGTTGTAGACTGTATCAATCGATTTCTAGTGGTTAATTTGACAGCCATCATTTTGAAATCAATACTTTCATTATTCGACATCTTGTCTACAACAGTTTGATATATTTTTTTTTCATTACCATTCAATGCGATTATGAAATTTAAATACTGCTCGTAAAGAATATATCGACTGCATCCGTCTTTGAAATTTCGTAAATACATTTTTTAATTTAATTAAATCTCTGAATGATTTATTCGTCACATTTTTTTATCTGATCGTAGAACTGTACCTTGGATTAAAACGTCTTCTGACGTTTTATTGAAACACTACTATATTATAAACTCTTGTATTAAATCATTAAATATTCTTAAGAAGTAACAAAATATAATATTATAATTACACGTGATTTTTAATATAATATAATATAAGAATACTGATATTGAATAAAATAATTAAAAACAGCCAGTTCAGCAAACTGTAATTTATTTAATTTTTATTAATATTATTTAGATCACTTGGTTAAATAGATGTAGATTATTATAAATACTATAATTATAATAATTGATTATTATAAATAATCAATTAATTTTTATATAATAAATAGCTTTATATTTTTCATATTACATATTAAATATATTATCTATAAAATCTTCTTACATTTTTTTGATTATTTTAGCCAAGTGTCATGTTAAAAATTTGGACCGAGGAATTCTTATCGGTAAGTCCATACATGTAGATAAGTAAAACAAAAATTATTAATAACAGTAAAAACTAGAGTAAAATGATATATAAATATAAAACTCAATTATTATAGTTATGATTACTATATTGCAGACAGTATCGCGACTCGATCCGAAATTTATTGCTTTACATTGTCAAGAAGTTGGAGGAAAAAATTATGCAGAAAGTATGAGGCATGTCCAAGATTTTGTGAGGTACGTAATAAACTATTAAGTATTTTTAATTTAATAACAATTTTGTATTGATTATTGTAGAGTCACGTTAGTAACAAGCTATTAAATATATATTTGTATATACCAATATTATTAAATTGCATCGAAATTTTAATCTCGTATATTCCAGATTTAGTTCTATACCTACTGTAATTCCGAATACCCTACTAACTCATTAATAAAGTTATCTTATAGGTTATAGAAAAAACCAATTGTAATAATTAATTATAGAAAATTATGATATATTTATAAAGATTCAGTAAAAGAATTTAAAATTTTACAAAAATCGATATATATTATGTATACGTGTAGGTTATCTGCATAATTTTCGTAATAATATTACATATTGAGATCAATCTAATTATATAACATCTTTTTTTTAGAACTTTGGCTTACAATAATACAAGCATCTTATTTTTATAATAAATTGAAAGAAATTATATTAATTAGACAACACATTAGACAGAACAATGATCTCAGTCATGTCAATATTATTTTTAAATTTTTATATCGTTTATTGAATATTTTTAGTTATCATTTTGCTGCTTCTATTCTATTTTATCTATCTCTTCAAGATATATAAATATGTCGGTGTACATGTATGGTAATTACATGATAAATACATTATAAACACTAAATTAACGCAAATCATTCGACTACACTCGGTCATGAAAATTCAGGCACTGAGCTTATCATCATAAATTACTATCTTTGTTTATATACATGTAATATTCATTTTCCAATAAATGAATGGTTTAAATTAATATTATTATATGTAGAAAATGATTACTTTATGAATACAAAGCAATATTTTTCTACTTTCATTTCCTTAGATAAACAATTTTTAATATAAAATAAAAATGTACATTAACTAAAATATAGTTACAATTCTATAGCTTAATTTTCTATAATCTATAATCTATAATCTATATTTCAGAATATCTTGAAATATTTACATATTTATTTAATTGTTTATTTTAATCAAATAAAATTCAAATTTTCATAAATTAATTTGAATTAAGTATTAAATAATGTTAAAATAATTAATTTTTTATAATATATATCAATATATTTCTTAATTAATTATTAAATTATTTATTAGAGAATAACTAAGTTTTTAATTTAATGATTGGTATATATTTGTGTTTTTTAGCAGACAAAAGAATTTAAAAAAAAGCAGGGAGAAAATTTTAATTAATACCATTAAAAATATTGATCTGGACATCAATACATAGTAATAAAATGAATAATTTCTTTTAAAATCTGTCTTGTCTAGTTATTGGAAAACTATTTGTTAGTTTTAAAATGTATAATATTATTTGCAATATTTACGCAAAAAAATTGGATTGATTTATATGTAAAGTAGTTAATTATTTTAAGTTTTATAACTACATTTTTTATAATTATTTTTAATAAAGAATTTGGTGATAAAGATCAAATATTATATGTGAAAATATAATAAAAAAAATGTTATTATAAAATTACTGTTTGGATTGGTCGAATATTTAACTTTATAGAATAATTATACATTAATTATGGAAGAATATCAATCAATTACTATTCAGAAATTTAAATTAAATTTATTAATTTCGTATATTCTGCTTATTAGATGAATAATTGATTGGCTTATGATTTTAATACATTTTCATTAAATCTTCTACGGTAATTACGATAATAATTACAGTAATAATAAAGTATAAAACCATTACCCTTATTTAATTAAAAATCCTTGAGTAATTATTATTATTTAATATAATAACGATAATTAAAGTGTGAATAATGTACATAAATAATACATATTGTTAATAGAATTATTTTTAATAGATTTAATACATATCTTTAATATAATCAGTTTTATTTTATAATACTAAATTTTTAATAGTAACCAAGTACCTGTTTTTGATATTCACAAAACAAAAATTACTTATAACAAAATAATTCGTAACCGAGATTTTAATTTTAAGTATAAATAACTGGTTCATTAATTTAGAGTCGTTATTGATGAATTATACATAATCTTAGATATACTAATACCAGAAAATGAAATTTATTTATTAAAGTTCAAATAGTAAATGTTCATTCATTAATATAGAAGTATATTAGTACTTTTTAAAATCTGTATTTATACTAAATTTAAATTATATTAAATATATTACAACTGGATAGAAAAAATAACCATATTTAATTTAGGAATTTTGTACATTGCAGAAAAATATCAAATTAAAGATATTTTTTATAATTATTATTTAAAATATATAAAAAAAAACTATAAATTTTCATTAATAAAATTCGATTAACTTAATATTTAATGAATGTAATTACATAAAATTAATTAATACAGAAGATGGATATTATTTTCCAAATATAAAAATTTTTAATTTTTAAAAATAATAATAAACGTTCGAATATTTATACTAAAAAACCATCAAAAATTTTTATTCTTAAAAATGTTGTATATTGAAAAAAATGGATCGATTAAAATATTTATCAAAAATTATTTACTAAATCGAATATTATAACCTTTATTATCATTCATAAATTTCCTTTTAAATACTAAGGCCCCTTAAACATACTACAAGCTTTTTTAACATTAATAAAAAAGAAATTTTTATGGAAAAGTATAAAAAAAATAAAAATAAAATGTGCAAGTAGAAGAGGGGGGATGTGAGAGAGAAAGAGTGTACAGATGATTAAAAATAGATAGTTACTATGCAAAATACTGCAACAGTTGATTAAACTATTTCAAAGAATTTGAGTGAACGCTTAAAAGAAAAATGAAACCAAAGATCATTGCCAGGATTAATAATAAGTCGGTGGATATGAAGTTTCAATTTAAAAAATTTATGGGGCAATTTAAGTACTTTGAGAAATTTTAATGAGAGTAAAATAGTAAGCGTAAAATAAAATCTAAAAGATCAAGATAAAATTAAAAATTTTTTAATATAATGTGCTTTGAATATTTTGAGTACATGTGTTATAATTATGCACTGAATAATCATTAATCTATACTATTATTTAAGTAATAAATTGTAATCTTATATTTTGTACTTTTTTTTTTTAAATATTACTTTTATCTATAACTATATTTCAGATTATTAATGTCGTCGGAGGAGTTACGATTGTTTGATAAAGTAAGAGTTTTTCTGGATGAAGATTTTTCCTCAGCTGAGTGCTTTACGGTATGTAAGTCATTTTACTGTTTAAAAATAATTATTTATGGGTAATAATTATAAATCTATTTTCTCAGCTTATAAAATAATGCCCATTATTTTATAATCAGACATTTTTTAAGATTTCTCTCTATTAATTATAAGATTAATCAAATGCAATTAATGGAACATTATTAAACCTTATATAAATAAATATATATTTATATATTGTTAATAAAAAAATATTTGGCGCTTATTAATTTGTAATTAATAACAAAAAATTGTAATTTTATTTTACAGGCACTCGGAAATTTATATTTTGCTCATGAAAATTTAAAAGACGTATTATTATGGGATTTTAAAGGTAAATTGAATTTTTATTTTTATTTTATATTGATACGAGTGTCTTGAATTAATATTAAAAATTAGACATATGAATACAGTTATATTCATAATTCAGACATCATTTTTAGATAATAATTGTTAAATTAAGTTAAAGTTTAAAAAAATTTCATATTAAAATGAATAGATCCTTATAATTTGTTCTGTTAATATTTCATCTAAAAGCAGTTATTAGACAAAAGATCAAATCAATTTAGATTCAATAAGTACTTAGCTATATTTTATCGATGTCCTTTAAGTATTAAATGACTAAAAAAATGTGATGGGGTAACGGCAATATAAAATAGAACAAATATTTTTACTTTTTAAGACATACTAATTAAAATATTAATTTAGTTATATATATATATCTAAAATATTAATTCAGTTATATATATATATATCTAAAATATTAATTCAGTTATATATATATATATATATATATATATATCTAAAATTCATTTTCTAAGTGAAAGCCTAAATTATAAAGTAAAAATGCTTGTAGAAGAAACTTTCATACCAGTAGATGGTCGAGAAATGAACTCGGGTAACATAGAAGCTGTGAAAACCAAAGAAAAATCCAAGTTCCCGCAAGATTTCTTTCCCGAATGCAAGTGGTCCAGAAAAGGATTTCTAAGGACAAGGTGGAGCGTGAGCGGCACAGTATTTGATCTCATAAATATTCATTTATTCCATGACGCCAGTAATTTTATCGCCATGGAAACAGTAAGTACAGACTTATATTCAAGGAAATATCACAATGAATATAAAAAAAAAAACGCAATTTTTGTAAATTAATACTAATGTTCCGAGTAAATGTATAAATATAGTGGGTAAATCTGAAACATTAAAGTCTCATGCAAAAGATCTTAATGATTATTAATTATTGCATAATACTTTTACGAACGTTTTATATTATATTAATTATAGAGCGAAAATAAAAAATGTTTATCTCCATTATGCGTTTCGATTTTATAAATTTACCAACTTTCTTTTTTCTTAATAACCACTTATTACTTTATTCAATTTATTTGGGTAGGAACATGATATTTTAACGCTGTATAATTAAACATTATTAAAACATTTTCTTACAAACTATAAATCGTCAAACAATAAATAAATCTTGAGACGGAAATATTACAATCCATTTTTTATACATATATTTACAAAAATGTCCTTTCAGTCATTCGTAGAATCTATTTTATAATAAATTAATATTTCATTCTTATCGTTCTCATTAAAAAATAAGCTTTGGAAAAGAATAAATTATAAGTGTTATTCATTTATATTAGATCGAATTTATCGAGTTATTTAATTATCAGATCTATAGTATGCAAGCTTCTTGTAAAAATCTTTATTGTCTGTAATTGCAATTTTTATTTTTATACTTTATATTTTTTATATTGCAATAAATTATAAAACTTCTTATTTCTCGAATTAATGTTTTGTAAATATTGATAGTAATTTTTCTGATCTTTTATTATCTATCTGTTTTATTTATAGTAATTTCCAAATTATGTACTTCTATCACTTTTCGTTATCCTTGCATTTTATTGAAGCAAAATCTTTCGAGTAAAAATTTTAATAACTAGTATTATTTTTTATGCATATATTGTATCAATTTATTATTGAAATTTATTATTGGAATTATTATTTGTTATTTATTTATATTTAGATCGTTATAAATCTTTATTGTAAAAAGTGATTAATTTTGAATGAAATTTTGAAGAGTCGAATATTTACTTTATAATAATAATAAATTTTTTTAACAGTCTATTTATCCGGTATTATTAAAAGTTAATTTGTATAAATAATTTAGTTTAGTAAAAGTAAATTACATGATTGTAGAAAAATTTGTTAAAAAACTTATAATTTTATATGCACTTGAATTTGAATTGTATTCTGTCTTAAGAAAAATGAAATTTATATTAATATTTATATTATTATTAACTATAATATTTATTAATCGATTCATTTATAATTAATAATCTATTATATATTAAAGAAATAAGATAAATGATAATATCTAATGCTCTTCATTTGCAGTTTCCATCAGTGTACAGTAAAACGCGACGACGAGCTCTCGAACATACATTAGATAGATTTCATAACGATCATTATCCGAATGCTCCCTACTTCCTTTTTGGGGATTTTAATTTTAGGACAGATACGGCCAGTGTTATCAAGGTATATTAACATATAAAAGAAAGAATACATATAATTTTATATGTATTCTTTCGATTACGCTAGTCGAAATTTTTACAGTGATGCTTGAATACTTTCCTGATTAAATTAAGCATAATTTAATGTCTATATAGTCTGAAACACATTTCATATTCCTATATGGTTTAATTGTATTTATTATTGGTATTGAATTTCGACATTTATTTTAAAAAGTCAAATTTATTGTTTTAAAGAAATCAGAATATCGTAAAATTTCCCTATTAAAAATGCAAAATAAAATGTAATTATCAGTCTTGAATTTTTATATTCTTTTTGTTTTAATGAAATCTTTGTTTTAGATTAAATACATACCAAATATTTATAAAAATTATAATACTTTTTACAACATTAATTAGAACTGTAAATAAAATCAATAAATAATCAGCAGTTGCTAGCTAGTAGTGGAAAATAAATGTAAAATATAAGTATAATTAGGTTCTTAGTATAATTATTGTAATATTATTACTTTTAAAAAGTTAATTTTTAAACATTCGCATAGTTCTCTAAACATGCCTCTTTTTCAATAAAATACAACATTCCCATGTTTCTTAAGGTGTTGGCTAATTAAAAGATGTACGTATGTGTTTCTGTTTATCAGAAACTGACGGTGGAGACGCACGAGAGTAAACAGTCAAACAAGGGAAATCTCTCGAAGCTGCAATTTCGAAACGAAAGCGACGATCTCATTTTAACCCTCGGCAAAAAGGAATTCTCATGTCACGATCATCAACAAGTCTTTAAAAAAAACAGTGGTGATTGGGTAAGGAACTCAGCGCTTCTGCTTGTTTTTCACTTCTCCCTTGTTTTTATTTTACGTTTAAAAAATCCAATAACTGAATCCGCGATCTTTTTCTAAAATAATGACGCTTCATAAGTAAATGTAATATGCTTATTATTATAATTAAAAAAGTATTCATACCATGTTTAGTGCTCAGCTTATTTCAAATGATTATCAAGTTACTTCTATTAAAAGTCAAATCTTAATCGACTTCAAATCTGTATTTACAAAATTCCTGGTTTACAAAATTATATTGTTCAAGAATAAATATATTTAGGATATAAACTCTTCTGTTTCCAAGTTTAAGATTTATTTTTTTTTATACATAAGTGATAGAGCTTACTACCATGTTTTAAAAAACTGTTTTATAGTTATAAATATTGTATATCTTGTGATCTTGTTGTAATCACACTTATATGAAAAATATTTTCAAAAATTTTAAATATTTAAAATAAGAATTCTTTGCTTACAAGATAGCCTAGAAATAAATTTTTTCTAAATTTAATTTATGTAAATTAAAAAGAGCGTCGCCGATAAAAATAAAGTACCGTGAAAAGACGTAAAGTTGAATAATTTACAATATATTTTCGTAAATGTATAACATTTGTAACTACAATATGTAGAAGCATTTTAACTCAAAAATAAAGAAGAAGCAGACATAAAAATACATAAATAATAAAAAAATAATTTAAAACTGCAATGCTATTTTAAAAATTAAAAAAAATTCCATTTACTATATGAACTGTTTAGACTGTAAAAATTAATAATTATACGATTATAATGAATAAATACAGTGAAATAATATATTTTTATGAATATATTGTTGCAATTTATGAATTCTCATAAGTGAGCAAGAATCATGAATTTGTTATTCGTTATTTGAAATAATTATAAAAAACGGTTTAAAGAAGTTGTATAATCCTATAAATTAAATAAGCCTTAAAGAGGAATAAAAGAGCAATGAAATTACTCGAGCTACGTATTTACTGGTAGCTCAGAGAGTACGACAAGGAACTGAGGGACTTTGACGGCCGACTGTTTGAGTTCCCGATTCGCTTTCTCCCAACTTATCCCTTCGAAGAAGATGTTAAGGAAGGGACGAATTATATGCGGACTCGTGTACCCGCGTGGTGTGACCGAGTGCTGCTAAGTCTATCCGCAAAGTCACTCATCAAAGACGTGAGTTCATTCCTAATTTTATCCAGTGTTGTACATATTAATGTTTCTGGAATATCAGAGATGAGCTTGTAATTTATGAAAACAGTATGGCTATCTGTGCAATTTCACTGACATCATAACTTTATATATTTTCGTACAATTTCTTGACCTTTCAAAACAGTCTTCCAAAATTAGCCGATGAATTCTTAATAAAAGTACCATTATTAATAAATTTCTCTTTTGACGCATTAATTTTTTTTTTTTTTTTATAATATATCACTAAATATGAGAGTAAAAATAACTATGAATTATTATATTTATCTTAAGTTTTTTCATGGATATAAATTTTTTTTAACGTATTATATATTTAATAATGGACAAAAGTATTCAATATAAAATATCTATACCATTGTATTGTATTTAGCTCTCTTCTTTAGAATTAAATGATGATTATTTAAAATTAAAAAAAAATTAAAATTAATTATTTGATTCATAAGAATTTTTTGGATTAACTTATATGTGCATATCTATCTATATATATATATATATATAGACATATATACACATACACAATATTTGGTGCAGAATTATCAAGTTGTTATCCAAACAAGGTGTAATTGTACGACCATATATACATTATCTATTATTCATTGGTCGATAAGTGATCCTTCGAATAATAATATAAATATTTTTTATTTTAATTTGTAACTAATTACAATATTAAAAGGTTTTTTTAAAGCCATTTTCGGATATTTTTCAATTGTGCAGATTTCCTCACCGAATGCTGTTGAATATGGCATCATGGGGAAACTTACTTGCATGGGTGATCATAAGGTATGTATTAGACATCCATTAATAAATATAAAAATAAAATAAAATAAATAATACAATTGAGCAACTTCAATTAAATGGGAAAAAAGTAATTTTTAAAATTAAGTATTTAAATATTTACAAGGGAAAGTAAAAAGTAATGAATAGGAATTTTTTTTAGAAAGGAAATTTACATTTTCCTATATATTTATTATTCTGATGGTTCGATTTTCAATTATTATACGGCTGCAGCCTGTTTTCCTGGAGTTTCACATGAAAATCTAAATCGTCGTTGAGGTACTTCTCTCTCTCTCTCTCTCTCTCCCCCTATCACTTTACTCGTATCATAAACTCTTTGTTATCATACAGTTATTTTCAATTTTCTTATTGATTTTGTGTATTTTAGTATTTATATGTGATTGTATATTGATAAAAATATTCCTTTAATACAAAAATCTTTCATTGTACAAATATATATCTATGTTCCACTTCTACTTATATTTGCATTTCACTATACCATAAAAATAACGTGTACATATATTTAAAACATTCCGTAATTCAGTTTCAGTCATTTTCAATTTCTATTATCCAGCAAGTAGAAATTTTATTGTTTTTCATCAACCTATCAACCTTATCTACTCTATTATCGTTTTAATCAAATTATTCGTAAGCATTTAACATTCCTCCGTATTTATTTATTTTAGTAATTCTTATTTATTTGCCACATTGTTATCATGAAATTTATAATCGAGACATTAAAATGAGTTATGCATCTAAATACAAGTAGTGAATAGTTTTAAACGAAAAATATATATTAAATTTTTTTATGATCTTAAAAGTATTTTATATTATAAAGTATTTATACAAAATTATTTTCTTTAACTATAGTATATTAAAAGCAATGACAATATATCAAATTTAAATGTGTAGAAAATATATATAATTATTTTAATTTATTTAAACTGAACTACTTATTTATATTTATTTAGATTTATTTTATTTATTTATATATAATTTATACTTTTTTTTTGTACATTTACAGTAAATTTTTATTTTATTATACGTAATCTATAAAATCACATAAAAATGATAATATATGATCAAATATTAAGGTAAAATTATCGTATTTAAATATTTGTTTCATTGCGTAACTTTTAAGATTCATACATATATATAAATAAATAATTAAAGATAAAATTTATTCATTAAAAACTTAATTTATAATATTCTAAATTACAAAAAGTCTAAAAATATATTCATAATAGTGATGATGTATTTGTAAAAATGACGTACTGTAAAATGAAATATTCTGTTACATATTAACTGATCAGCTCAATGAACTTTATATTGTACCTAGAATTCTTATTACGTAGGAAAGATTCACCTATGTGCTTATAATTTCATTTAATTATTTTGCTGTATTAAAAATATTGCAAGTTAGTCAATTAATTAGTGTAAATTCAATCGAACTATATATGTATTATTCAGTTCGTATCTATACATAACATTGAATATTGATATTAATAAAAAATATTGGCAAAACTATTATTGTATATTATTTACATTATATATTTTTACTGATCATCTAAAAATATAAAAATTAAATTGTAAAAATGTATTTTTTAATTAATTTATAATGTTAGTATAAATTTAAAACATAACAGTGATTGTAAATACAATAAACTATTATTGTATCTTAATATCAATTAATGTATACCCCACGGAAGATGAAAATCGTTAATATTAGGTAGTACATGAATAGTATAATTAATTATTTAATACAGTTTTATTTTTATTGTACATACATTTAATTATCTCTCATTGAAAAACTACTATGTATAACTCGTTAATGTTTATTAATATTTCTTTTGTAAGATTTTAGTATTCGAATTAAATATATATTATGAATTGATAAAAAATATTTAATAATTAATGTTTAGTTCTTCATTACAAAGCTTATATAAGCATCTGGTGACCTAAGGAATAAAACAATCTTTCAATATATATTTTATTTTAAATAAAAGTATATTCATGTAAAATGTATAATTATTTACCAAATTACAGTAATGTATAATCCATAATTTTAAATGAGCGAAATAAAGTAAAATAATCTTGTTAAAATAATAGAAGTATAATTGAAATAGGACTGTAAAAAAATGAATAATATATCAATATAAATTTTTTTTTAAAATACAAGTTTTATATCATTTTATATAATTTATAGTTTAATAACATAAAGTATTTATATTCATGATAATATAAAAATAGTTTGCGTAAAAAAATACAAGTTTTAGCGAGGTTTATCCCTGCATATTTAGAATGTCTGATTACCGGTGGAAAAGAGAATGGATTTAAATTTCGCACACTAGCAAACAATTAGTACTGTGAAAAAGAAGAAATGAGAACAATGAAGAAAAAAGGCAAAAAATAAAATGTAAATCATTAAAACCATTCTCTTTTTATAATTTGTAAGCGTAGTTGTAATCATAATCACGAGAAACTGAAAATATTGTACAAAGCTAGGAATCGATAAATAATAACAAATTAAATACGACCGCGATCCAAGTTCATACAGATACAGTCATATTGTTTCTCCTTTTACTGTGTTTCTAGCCAGTCTACTTGAAGGTTGCGCTCGCCTCGAATGCAGGTATGATAAATTGCTGCAGTACCTCCGGCTCTGAACTCTGCTTTCGCGTGCCAGAAAGTTACTCAGCTTCCGAACGCCTACCACTCACGATATCCCCTTTGTTATCCCCATCTCCCGTCCCTCAGGGCTCGTGTAGTTATCCACCTGCAACAAGATCCGAATTGTTTTGCCGCAATAACCTCCTGCACGCTGCCCCCATCAAGCATGATCCTTATACTCCGGACAGCATGGATAGTCCAAGCCCGAACGCGATAGCTGCTGCGTCGGATAGTATGCCCCTGGATCTGGATGTTCAGTCTTTCATTAACGTCGGGGAACAGTCGGATAACCTAGTTGATAAGTGCGCTCAACCGTTCAAATATATAGACAGGGCTGTGTCGCCGTCCTTGCTCAAGTCCAGACTAGAATTGATTGCCGAAAGACGCCGATGGAAGAAGCCCAGCCAATCTGAGTCGGGATCCGATTCCAATTTGAATTCCGATCATGACGAGGATCACGACAACGATCCGAACACCGAGAAATGTACTGGCGCAGTTAGGAAGAATAGGAGCAATAGCGACGTTTCGTGGCAGCGTTCTCAACTTTTGACGAGGGCCTGGCTCCAAGGTAAAAGCCAGCAGGTCTACCATTCGTTCTCCAATAACTTACACTACATCAACGACAAGGATATTCAGGGAGAAAAAGCAATAACTGGAAAAACCGGTCATCTGGATCGGGAGTATCTTTTCAGTGCTGACATGGTCATACCGAAAATAGCGATCATTAACGCTAGTAATTTCGAATCTAATGCTAGTTCTGTGCATCTGTATGAAGACTCTGTATCGAGGAAGATAATAACCGTGGATACCGGGCAACCCTCTGACCAATACTTGGATACCCTGTATGCTAATACGCGAACCCGAAGTCTTAGCGAAACTGATTCCAGCCAGGATAAGTATGCCATGGCTTTCACCACTGAAGAAGATCAATCGAAGCAGACTTTTAAAGAAGTTGAAGAAGAAGAAATAGAAGAAGAAGAAGAAGAAATAAAGTTAGAGTTAGCTGAGGATTCGATGAGCATCGTACCAATCCCTCTAATACTCGACAATGAAAAGCAATTGAGAAATAACGATATATCAGCACAAATAGACGAAATCGGCAAGATAATACTTATTGATCCGATTATAATAGCAGATAATACTAGACAAGAAATTATGTCAAGTGCATCGAAGGATACGACAAGAAGCAACTCTATTCAGAGTCAAGAAGTGAATGTCAGTCTAAAATTGAAAGCTTATAACAAAGTTACTGAAAGATGTAAACGCAATATTGTTGAAAAAAAGAGTCGCTGTGAAAAATGTTGTATCATTTTGTAATACCGTTTTTAATCCTAAAACAATAGCGTCTTTTATAAATTTATGCGTGTAACATAAGTAGAATTTAAACATTATTATAAAATAATTGTTGAAATTAAACATCTTAATCTTCTTCTATAAATATTATTATTTTATCGAATAATAAACGAATTTCGTATTAATCATATTTTAATTTAAGGTTTTAAATATAACTAAGCTTTTAAGCCTTTTCATGTGTGTACATTTGTACATATATATACGTAAAAGGGACAATCAATTTTTTTTGTTTTATTTTGTTAAAATTGGAAAAAAATGATCTTATTCGTAAAAAAATGAAATGATTTTATATCTCAGACAATCAACCAATAATAAAATATATATCACATCAAGTGAAATAAAGCAATTTTCATAGAAATTTTTTTATTGAAAGTTCACAAAATATATAATGTAAATACAAAATGTATAATCAGATTCGTTAGTTATTTTTTAATTAATGAAAACAAAACAATTCTTATAAAACTGTATCAGTTTTTAAGAATTATTAAGCTTTATGTAATATAACTACTTCTTATACTTAATAATTACCTAATAAGTCAATAACAAATTTATAGTCATTTATTTAATAAATTTTGATTTATTTTAATATAAATTTTATAATTTTATCAATACTAATAATATTGATTTGTATAAATCTAGAAGCACTGATTTAAAACTATTTTTTTCTGCACCATATATAGCAGACTGATATAATTTCTATAAAAAATACTATATATTCTGAAACAAACGTTATATTTCATAGAATTTTGTTTAAATATTACTGTTCAAGTATAGTAGACAAAAAAGATTCAATAATACACTTATCATCTTTTATAATTTACGAAGTATAGATATATCACGCAGTAGTCAATAATATTATAAAATAGTAAATGCTTAGATATATTATCCTATTAGGTAAATTATAAAGTTGAACTTACATTTTATAATAATGTTACCAATGTTTTAAAAATATTGTAATAGAATATTTATTTGTTACATATGATTTAAAAAATTTCTTCGTACATTTTATAATTTATAAACGTTTTTTAGGAATGATTTAGCTTTTTATTCGAGGATTTTTAAATTCCAGATATTTTTTGTATTATTATATGCACTTAAGAATTGTGAACAACATTTACATTTTATAAGAAAAAAATAATTTAAATCTTTTATAATAATATTGTATTATAAATATAAATGTTATAAATACAAGGACTTTGAATTATATTTTATTGTAAATAGTTATTAGATTCTAAGCGGAATTCGAATTTAATATACTATAATTGTAGGTTAGTAAATGTTTTTTTCATATCAGACACGGATATTATAAGAAATTCAGTTAAAAGAAAGCTTTGTAATGAAATTGAATACATCTAAGATACTAAAAATTAATTTATTAATTTTATCAACAATGAAACATTAAGAATTAAAATTTTATTACCAAAGGGTTAAAAATTATGACTAAATAATTAATTTTAACTGTTTTGTCTGAGAGCATTAATAAAGTTCTAAAAAATATAAAAATTTCTTTTAATACATAAATATTTAACAAATAGGTAAATATTATTATTTCATCATCCTTTAAAATACTAAAAAAATACACAGATATATTTTATAACACATTTTGAAGTGAATATACTTGGACCAAAACTACTCATATAAATATATGTAAATATATATGTAAAAATTTGTTATTTCTGTGCCTACCTGCATATACATATTGGAATAGTATGCATGAGCATATTTATACATGTGCGTATAAATTTTTGCGTGTTTATACAAAATATTAATCTTTAATATATATTTTATAAAAGTTTTAACAATTCTAGTTTACAGTTTCTGAAATTGTATACAAATTACAATTATCCAAAAATGTCCATTTGTAATTTCACTTCCTGTCTGTAACTAAACGTAATTTTAATGGTAATTTTAGGTTCCTCTATGCGTGGAAAAATGTTCAACTTTTCTAGTATTATATTGAAATATATTTTTGGAAATTTTGTGCACATAATGATCAAATGGATAAAGTCAAAATATAAATACTACTTCCTTCTAATATGACAAAAGTGAGTTCTTAACTTAAGATTATAATTCTAACCAAATTTATTTTTGTAATGTTTATAATTACTAGTTTAATTTCTTTTAATACAATCTAAAGAATTAAAACTCCTTTTAATTATAAAATTTCAAGACGATTGCATAAAAACTTCTTTTGTTTTTAATATTTTTAAGATTAATATATGTAATCACTCCCAGATCGTTTATTTAATTAAAATATTTTAAGATAAATAAGTATCGGTATTTTTTATTTTATTTGGTTATTCAAAATAAGGTTTATCTCAAACTTTATAATTATTTATATTAATTATGTTTAAATGAATTTTCAATAATAATGATTTTGGATATAAATGTCATAGTTCTTATTAATATAAACGGCCAATACTTAAAATTCTTTATTACCTTGTATTTTATACGTAAAATAATGACACACATTTTAATAGAATTTTATTTTTTATACAAAGTTTGAAATTTTTATTAGAAATATAGGATTTATAGAAAATATAAAAATGTATTTTTGACATCAATTAACGTGTAAAATTTGTGGGTGTTATTTGGACTGAACTACCAAAGTAAATTATTAAAGAATATAATCTATTTTTAATGTTTATAATTAATATATGCAAAATTTCTGTAAATAAATATTTAGTGTAGATGCAAAGACTTAAATAACATATTTTATATACTAATAATAGAACAAGATAAAAATATAACGCGAAACATTTAATCATATTGACTATCTACCTCTCAAAAATAAACAATAATTTTCTATAAATTAGTTTATTACTCAATTAGATATAATTATTTTGAAATGTTTTTTAACAAAAAAAGTTATTTTATTATTTAAAGTCTAGGTGATGAATTGATAATGGAAAACAAAATTTTTAATAAATATGAAATAATAGATTTTATTAAAAAATATTTATTCTAATTCTAAACTCTAAATATTCTAAGATTAGTATTCTTAGAAATTACAATGATTTTCAAAGAAAAATATTTACAATGTAAATTATATGGAGAAATCTTCTAATGATCATAACAATAATGTTTATTAAATATTATCATTATTAAATGAAATCGTGCACACGACTGCTAATGCATCTGTGAGAGAAATGATAGCATTATTATTGTATCCATTGCGGTAATAGTTTCATAAATTACATCAGTTCTACGAAACCGAAGAAGAATAATAATGAATAAGTGAAAAAGAATGATTATAAACCAAGGCATATTTTATTATATATTTATTATATAATAAAATAATTTTATTTAAATTATTTATATTTCTTAATAATCAATAATTTTGTTTATTCATTAAAATAAAATTATTCTTATAATAGTGTAATAAATAATATATATAATATCACTTTTACATAATTACTTTTAATAATTACTTTTTAAAGCATTTATATTTTTATAATAATTTTTTAATTAAGAGTAATTTAAAATTTAAAAATAATTTATAAGTGTCTAACTTTGTATTACAATTAGTATGTAATTTACAATGATTAAATATAAATATTATTTTAATGCAATGATTTGTCTTTACTTAAATAAGATCTAAAATTTTTCGAGCATCAATTTGTCTACAAATGAGCATCGAAAAAAAACAATCAAATGTATTCATTTATAGATGCAGTAGAATTAACTATTATACATATACTTTTAATAAGTTTTATATTCTCACACTATGTTTATATATATTTTTAAGATATACATATATGTTAGAATAATTTTAATATTATAGAAAATTCTGTAATAATCCTAAATAATTTGAAAAGTTATCTTATTTTTTCAAAATTAGTACATTTGTTTTGAAAAATATTTGTGAAAATATATAAATTTGCGATTATGTAATAAATCAAATAAATGTTTATACATTATAATTATGATATCTTACGATTTTGATAGGCTGTAATGAAGTCGTTTATTTTATAAATATTATATATGATGTACGTAGCAGTCTTTACTTATAGTATGTGTACATAGTTTTAAATATGAAATTACAAGAATAAGACTAAATAATCCAGAGGCAGGTCGTAAAATTTATGCATGCAACACATGTATCGTATACATAATATAACTACATATTGAAATTATAATATATAAGTATATATATTTATGAATATGCATATTAAATATATTTATTTTTATATAAATAATTAATTATATATGTATATATATATATATATAAATATATATATGTGTGCGTGTGTATATTAAAAACAATAGCTGTTTATAAATATAACTGCATATTTTTTAATAAAATGTTGATTTACATTTATTTATACTTTTTCCATATTTGCATCCATTTGGCACTTAATTATACGTTTATAAAAAATATGGATGTGCAATATTTTATGCTTATTTTTTTTAGGATTAATTTTATTGATAAATTTTATTTTTTAATTACTTTAACCACTAACTATCACATATTCCGCAATTGATTATAATGAGTTTTAATTGACTATTAATGTTTATATTACCGCTTTTTATAGTTAAATTACTATCTATTAAAATTGTTTAGTATTTTTGTAAATTTATGTTTGTTCTTGCTCGTATTTTATTGTATAACGATTTGTATGTTTATGTTAATGATTCTGAGTTTTAGGAAAGCAACTGAGCATGCCTTTTTATAAACATGTATATAAGTATTTGCAAAGTATGTAGTATTTTTATTTTAAGAGCAGCTCATTAATTATCAATTAAAATTTAAGCATTAATAAAAAATTAATCCTATAATAACTATAATGAAAATATACTTTAACTACAGTCATTACGTAATGCAGAAAATAATTTGCATAAGCTAATTTATATACAATATTATAAATTTATTACATAATACGTTTTCCATTTAAAAAAATTAAGTATATTGTTATTATATGTCTGAATTAATATGAACAAAAAACCAGATATTCATAGATGCATGAGTTTATAAAGTGCATTAAAAAAATTAAATATATAATAAAAAATGAATCGCTATTGTATAATTTATATCATTAAAATATAAAAGATTACAATAAAAAAAAATATAAAAATCTTCCATAACATAATTTTCGAAAACTACATTACAGTAAAATTGAAATAAAAAATAAACTCAAATTTTTATATTTGAGCCATCATTTATTTTACACCAAATTACAAATTCCAGTTAAAAAATAATTTAAATTACGGTGAACAAAATAACTCCAAGTTCACGCTCAGCTGGATATTCAGAATTTATTTTCCATTATTGACATCAGCGAGCAAAATAATAGATACATAGTAATGATTGAAAAAGAACACTAATATAAAAACCAATTCTAGAAGTCACGATGAAAAGAGACTTTTCTCCTTTGTTTGGTCTATAAACAGCAGATCCCTGGGAATCAGTGGAGTCGGTCGAGGTCAAGCAAAGAATGCTGAAATTCTCGGATTCGCTGGCAAAGGCAGAGCTGTGTGAGCTGCCAGAAAGCGAAAATGGCAGCATTACCCGGTACATTCATATCAAGCACGCGGATTCGACGATCAAAATTTTCCGCGAGACGACCGTCTGATGTGACGGTGCAGTTTTCATTGAAAGGAAAATACTTCCTTCGAACCTATTCAGAAGATCCCCGATGTATCTAGATCCCTAGCAAGGAGTTGAAATGATAGAAAGACGACTGATTAACCTATTACGTATTATACGGAAGCTGCAAATCTGGTGGACATTCCGTCAACTCGCTGGTAAAGTATATAAATGTCTTCTGGAAGCTAAGTAATTATTTTCGTAATTTAGGTAAAAAGCTCCACTTATATCCTCATATTAATGATGAATTGTCCTGTAATTTTTTTATGGCTTAAGCAATTCCATTAGACTTAATCGCTACACTTTTTGAACCTTGTTAAAGAATCTTGACTACATTAAGGCTCTCGTATAAATTCACGAATTTATACATACAAAAACGATTTTATATAATTTACAAAGAATTTCCATGCATATAATATAATTTTTCCAATGAATTTTTAACATATAAAAATAAGAAATTGGCAAACTATGCGAGAAAATACTAATGTTTTTCAAAAAAGTTTGCAATTATAAATATTTTATATTAATCTTGTAAAAATCTAGTTTACCATTGACCGTTATTGAAATTTCTCGTAGACAATAAAATATGCTTTATTAAGCACTTTCCAATAATGAATTATGCTAGTCATTTTATGTCGACATATTATATATGTATATATTGTTTTTTCACTTATTTAAATAAATTATTTAACTAAAAATTGATTTATAAAATAAGAAACTAAACAGTACGTAAATAAATTTATTTTACAATAATAAATTATAATATTTTTGAGTGAAGAACTCTTGTAAATTTAATAAATTATTATTTTCAAATATTTTATGATTTCTTGTTATGGTTTTCATTAGTTATAAAATAACATTGTTTGTAATGAGAATGTAAAATAATTAAATAAATGATATACCACGACATTAATTTATTAAATATAATGAAAAAAGTGAAAACCATTTTGTTTTATAATTCAGTGATATAACATAGAAGAAAATGTTTAATTTTATTAGTTTTTTTTATAATTCTTTAAAATGTATCGAAATTATAATTAAAACTATATCATTTACAATATTTAAATTTCAATGAAGTCGTCTAAAACAACGGATAGTTCACCGTATTTATAACTTTATACATCTTATAGTAGTATATATTGATATTATAAATATCAATTGATATCATTGCATAACCGATAATAAATTAATAATAATAGTTACCTAAATAAAAGTAATTTATTATAGCAGATAATTTAATTAAAGAAAAAAGTTAAGTAATAAACTTATTCCATTTTTTGTAGATAATTAAACACATGCAAATATTTATTTACATTTAGAATATCAGTCGTTAAATAATATAGACAATCTCGTTTTCCTTTCTATTAGCAAAATCTGTATTTATATTCATACATTATATTATAATGTAATTTAAAATTAAGAAAAATATGTATCAATATAAAATATATAAAAGTTTTATAACATAATTCAAGTTTAGTTATTCGATGAATATTAATGTGTGTAATTAGAAAATTTGATGAAATGCTTTTGAAAAATTTTCAAACAAGATAATTTGCAAATGAACAATAATAACTATTCTATTACAATTCATTCTACAGCTGAAAAAAAAACTTTTATTTGAAATTATATTTTTAATCTCATTTCATAATATTACAAAGTATATTAATATTATCCAAAGTAATAACATTAAATATTTGTCTAAAAAGTAAAACCAAGTTTTTTATTATAATTAAAAATTATAAAAAGTTCATTATTAAATTAAGCTAAGGTTTTTAATTAAGATAAAATTGATATATAGTTTATTGAATTCTTTTAATTAAAAACATTTAAAATTCTCGGTAAGAATACTCGTAAATACATTTAAAATACTCAATGAATGATTAAATAAAAATATAACTATCAAGAGCTAAAAAATTGTTGACGAAATCCATATATTTATAATTTGATATCCTCAATAAATGAAAATTAGTATTACGTATTTATGGTGTTCCAAAATATTTTTCAAACATAGTATATTTTAATATATATTTGCAATATAATAAGCGAAGTGTAATAAAATATTATCAATACATACACACTCGTATGAAGATGAATAAAATAACACTTAATATACGTTCACATAACATTAATAATTATTTATTAGACTTCGTTATATATTTATGTACATCACTTTATTTGATCTCAAAATTTCATAGGTTGTGTATAGGTACTTTAATTATTAAGAATATAAACATTTTTATCTAATATGCTAATTAAAATAATTTACTGTCAGTGAAATTATCTCAGATTTATTTAATAGATAGTTATTTTTAACTTCAATTCAAAATTACATAACTTTTTTTATGTTAGTTGTATTATTAAGAAAAAAATAAGTGAAAGTCTATGTATAATGAATAGTATTATGTATTTAAAAATTATAATTTAATATAATGCAATAGTAATTAGAAATGTAATGCTGTTAAAGTAAAAAAAAGTATTAAAAAAGAAATAAATTTTATTGTTATTTGTTTTGTTTATATTTATATGTATATAAATAGCTTCTATAATTATATTAATAAGAAAATATATAACTGCAAATGTATTTAAAAGAAATTTTAGTTGTAAATAGATTGAAAAATAATTATCAGAGAAAAAGAAACTACATATTCCAATAAACTTTATTTAAATACCTAATATGATAATATTAAAAATAATAGTACAATATTTCTATTACTAAATATTGTTCAAGGCGCTGATAAATTTTTATTTTTAAACAATCATTCACTAATAAAGTTCTAAAATTAAATTTGAATTGGCTTTTCATAGAATACGTATTTAATTGTTTAACTTAATTCAAAATGTTAATTATCTTGTATAATTAAAGAAAATCAATACACCTTTATTAGAAATTAATTTACAAATATAATTTGAATTACTTATAATTATAAAATAATTTAGGAATCTATTTAATTGATTATGAAAAGTAAAACTAAAATCCTATTGTTATATATTTTACTAATTTATTTATTTAAAAAAAATCATAAATTAATAAGTATTTTACTATGTTATTACTTAAAAACACACAAATGTATGATTATAAATTTATATCAAAGTAAAGTTCTCTTTATTTCTCTGTAATGCATACGTGCCAATAATATAGATAATAATACTAAATTTCTTATGTTTATCTTTAATATAAAAAAAAATCGAATAGATGTAGAAAAATTTTATTTTCAGAAGACTTTCACTACATTAGATTCTTTACTTAATGAAAATGTTATAATATGTCATCATATTTATTTCTGTTTTGTTTTAAAAATAAAGAATTTTCAAATTTGAGTAATATGCAAATAAAATAATTAATTTTTTTATTGAAACAAAAAATTTACAACTTATCAAAAGATTTATTAATATAAAATTTTCAGGTACGAATATATTGTTTTTATGGTACTGTACATAATATCATATTATAATCTGACTTTCACTTTATTAACTTTTATTAACTTTTTATAAATATTAATTATTAGTATAAATATAAATAATTATAAATAGATTATTTATATTTCTTTAAATGATTGAATTCATTTACTTATTATATCATTGTTTTTATATTTGATACATTACCAAACAAAGTCATTCCTTTTCAAATTTAATCAAGAAATACTTGTGCTTCGATATTATTATTAATACCAAAAAATTATAAGATAAATGAACGATTTGAAACAGTTAAAATTTCAATGAATTAACAAAAATGTATTACGCTTTTTAAATTTTCATTATACTCTCTAGTACTATAAGTTTATAAGTAATACTGTTTATACTCTAGTAGTATAAACAGTATTATGTATATAATGCGTTGTGAAATTTAATAATTTCTTTAAAAATACAAATTATAGAATAAATGAGATAGTATATCTAAAAATATTTTGTTAAAAATGATTACATGATTATAATACATGAGTTATGTATTATAAAATAATTAATAACTCGACTAATTAATAACTAAAATTCATTTGAAGTTATTTTTGATTTTATATTTTCAAATGCTTTAACCTCCGAAATATTATTAAGCGTAAAAATTGTGAATAAATGAACATAAATAAAATATAAATTTTACCGAAAATGTGAATCATACGAAAATTAAAAAAATTATCCATATTAATAGATTTCAATGTTATTGTTTCTCTTAATTCTACATTCGTATTCTTTTACGCGTTTTCATGTACTTAGGAACTTAATGTATTTTGTACTTCGAAAAACTTTAAAATTACATTACGTTATGTGATCTTAGTTAATTGGATAATCAAATTAATTTAAGTTTAAATATTAAGAAAGTACTAAATATTGTGATGTATGCGTATTTACTGAATGTACTAGTTGGTAGAATTGTATTTATAAAATAAATTTATTTCTCTAAATCCATAAAAGTATATTATTTTACTGAATCTGATGTAAATTTTGAATGTTCAATATATAAAACTATCCAAAAATATTGTTCTTGATTACAGATTTACATTTCATGTTTTAAGTTTGATTAAAAAAAAAAAAATTATAAAAATTTTAAATTTTATTTTCAAACTTAAAGAGTTTATAGATTTTATAAATTAAAGAAAATATTAATTATTTCTCATCTATGTAACATTAAATTAATGTATTAAGTGAAACATTAATTTTCAGGTAAGTGTAATACATACATTCTATTAATATTGTTAATTTCAGGAATTTATTGATGTATTCATTTTTACATTTTTCTATTTATTTATAAAGTTTATTTATTTCTTAATGTATAGTGAGATATAAAAATGACTAACTTGGGCTTATTGTATGTTTACTTCAATAAATTAAAAGTTAAAAAATACTTTATAACTAACTTTGTAGTTTGAATTAGAATTTACTTAATGTATTCATAAGATGAAATATTATTTTATTTATAATGCTTTCCTTAATAACAGAGGGAAAAAAACGTTTTCATGTAAAAAGTTTTACATGGTTCTCATGGACATAAAAGCTTTGTTCCTTTTAACTAGAGTTGTAAAATTGAAAATTTTAAACAAATAACTTGATTCACTTGCATGTAACATAATGGATCTGAATATTCTTTAGGAAAATGACAATATTGTACCCGAAATCTCCCGTTTAAGCTTAATAATTCGATAACGATTAGCAGACTTAAAAAAAAAATTTTTTTTTTATTTTTGCTTGCACTCGGCTGCACACGACTTTATTATGCGCCGAATACATGGCGTTGAGTTGAGCTTCGTGACACAAAACGTAATATTCCTTTAGCATCTTTGTTGCGTTAGAAATAGTCATATCTGACAAGACGTGTCAAGAACAAATAGTTTTATGAAATGTAATACGTCATAAAACTGGTGTCACCACACGAGCATGATACGAGTCTATCTTGCTTGAAATATTATTACCTAACGTATACCGACCTAGTGCTACTGACTACTAATAATACAGCTACCAGAAATATAATTTTACTGTTCTAAACGTTTTAACTTTGCTAATTAATAATTCGATAAGGAAAATCAGATTTAGATTCTTATTTGGCTGCGTAATATTTGGCCCGATTATGTAATGGATTTTATTCAAAATATATCAAAAACAATCATTAGAATATATTTTTATTCTTCGCATTTTATTATTAATTTTTATTTATATATTTTTCTTTAAAGATACATGCAGTTCAAGTTTTCGAATTTAAACAGAATTTTAATATCGTTTTCGCTTCGTCACTATTAGTACTGCTCTTAATATACATTTTGCTGCATTAGTTATGTATAATATTTTATATTATTATTGCATTACAAAGTAAATTAATGTAATGTTCGTATGAATAACAGAAGCAAAAAGTTATAAACATCGTTTTTAACAAATAAAAATAGAAGTTATATAATTGTTTATAACAATAATTTATCTATAAGATTCATATTTACTTCAGATTTAATTTTTCATATCAATAAAGAACAAACAAATAATTTATTATTTTTTAATTATAATATAGTAAATGGTAAAATCGTTATTTATCTTTGCCTGAAAATATACAGTCAAATTAATATAAATTTAATAATCTGGTAACGATAGTTCAAATTACTATTTTCTATACTGTAGACATGATTTAGTAGTTTTCTGAATAATTAGAAATTAAATAAGTCAATGTTTAGTCAAGTTTAGTAATGGTGTTCGAATTTAAGAAACAAGATAAAATGTAATGTGAATAATTTGAAAATTAATTGAAAAGATAAAAATATAACGTTATTCCCTTGTAAAATATCTTTAAGCAACGTTTAAAACTATTATGTTATGGTGATTTGAAATTTTTGAAATAATAAATTCTTTTAAAACTATATGATGAAAACGGACCGATATGTACATCTAACTTCGTGCTTGTGAAAATATTTCTATATTCTTAAAAGGCAAAATGTACATTTAATATCGATTACAGCTAATTCATAAAACGTCATGAATTAGTACATTTTATGATTAATATGATTTTTGTAAAAATTTATCCCCATTTCTTATCAGACGGAGAAAATTATTGTTTCTTATATTTACAAATTCACAACATATGAAGGTTGCTTCATACAAAATTATTTAATTTTTTACTAATGGTCTACAACTATAAAAATTCTCTGACTTTCATTTATTAAAAAATGACTAATATTAAGAAGTTCTTTAGATTGTCAAGAATAATATTATATTATTATAAATTATTAATTTATGTATTATAGTATTATTATTTTTTAGTAATTATATTTGCAGATACATGTAAATACAAGCAATCATATGTGCATTCAAAAATGTGTATTTTCTTGTATTATTTTATTATAATGATAAATAATATAATAATTATAATAGCTTATGCAAACATTCCAAACTTAATCTTTTTTTTTATAATTATTTAAAATTCAATCAATAAAAATAATTTCTTTTAATATTTTTAATTTTGAAATATTAAACTATGAGCTTGACCACTAAGAGTTAATAAATATTCTATTTTTTAAACAGTATTATTTTAAAAATAAATCACTCCTAACTGAAATAATTAAAATATTTTAAACAGCTTAAGAAGTATAAAATTATATTTGGTTGTGAAGAGACGCAAATGTATAAATTTAATGAAAAGGGAAAAATGAATCTGTAAGTACAATTACGGATAATAATGGATGAATTTTCGAATTTCGAAAAAAAGTACTTTAATTCATTTGAAAAAGAGTGAGCATTCTTATATTTTAACATAGGATAATATAATTTACCACATAAATTTAAATTCTTCTCATTAGAATATTAAGTAAGACAAATAATGTAAATTCTTAAAATCAACTTTAGGTAAAGTTAAATAATAATAGTACTTAAAATTTTTTATATTTCTACAAATACATGGATAAAACTTTATTCCGCAAATATTTTTATTATTATACTAACAGTAATATAATTTTTAGTAATGGTTTTTATTGTAGTAGGATTTAGCGATGGTCTTATTATGAGTATGTTAAGAAGGTTTTATGTACTTACAATATTTATGTAATTATAATATAATAATTCATGAAAATATTATAACATAAGAATGAGAGGAAAAAGTAATTGGAATAATTAAAAGTATATTGAAAAAAAATTTCGTAAAAAAATATAACTATAAAAAAATATTCATTTTTTTTACCGAAAGCAATAAATACGTTGGAACAGAATTGTGATATTGTAATCATTATTGTATTTATTATGTTTATTGTGATATTGTAATGATTGATGCTAAATTGAATCGTTTAGGTAAGAAGTAATAATTCTCAATCTTTAAGCGAATCAATTATTGATTGTATTTTTTAATTTTTAACAAATAATAAAAAAAAATATTTTTAATTTATTATAAATTACAATTTAAATCTTCAATTGATTTGACTATTTATATAAATGATAATATTACTTGTATGATTTATTTATAACAATGATCTCAAAATTTTTTCATATATATAAATATATAAATATATTTGTTAACATCTTAGCGCGATTTACTAATTTTTCTAATAACTATATACAAAATTTTAGTATTAACATTGAAATATAAAATTGTGTAAAATTTAATAATTCAATAAAATACTACATACTCGCTACATAACGATAAACTACTATATCAAGAATTACAAGGAACATTATTTATTTATAAGGCACTTTATCTATTATCAGAAATTCTAATAAAACAACTATTCAAGTTAAAAACGGAGTTAAAAATGTTTAAAATAATATAATTAAAATACACCTTTGCTTAATAACTCTTATTTATTTATGTTATTAATAAATATGCATTTTAGTTAATTTAATTCATATTTCTACCATATCACATAGTATACATCACACTTAAGTGACAAAAGCTGTAAAAAGTTATTTATGTGCTTATAGTTGTAAATGAAACTTGTTATTGAAGAGAAAAATCTTCAGCTTATGTAAATCTTCATTGTTGATATTTATAAAATATTGAATTTGTAAATTAAAAAGTGAATAACAAATTTTCTTCCGCTTTTAACTTAAATGTTTATGATTTAATAATAAAAAAATAACTTTAATTTATTTTTAACATTACCGGAAAAAATGTTAATCTTATCACAGAGAATATATCATTCCTATACTGCGTAAATTTAATTCACGTAGCATAAACTGTAATTTTCTTTAAATAAAACATTCAACAACTAAGCTCGTACTCATTATCACTCGGGTTAATTATGTCAAGCGTATGATAAAATGAATAAGCTTTTATAAAAAATAAAATATTAAAATTCATAATGTTGCGAATGAATTAAAAATTAATAATTATGCAAAACTTATTTTAATGCTTGGTAGTTATGATCTTGAATGATGTGCGTCACTGCTCTTAACTTATCAAAAACTGCCGATTTATTGGAATTTATTTGAGCTTTTTTCACATTTAATAGTAAAACTTCTTTATCATTATCGTTTATAACATCATAATTTTTAATTTTTTGAACATTTTTTTCTAATTCAATAATTTTGAACGTATTCAGACAATCATCACTAGATTCTTCTTTTGAACCATTCACAATTTTATTTTTAGAAACACTATTCTTCAAGATGTTTTTATCTTCTTTTTCATTTTTTTGTACAATATTTTTATGATTTAATTTTAATTTTTTACGATTAATAAATTTTCTAGCTTCATTTGATTTGTGGTCAATACTGTTTTTAGACGCAATAGCCTTTGAAATTAACTCATCGTTTACAAGATTTCCCTTTTTTCTTTTAAGTGTTTTCTCTACTGTAAAACGAAAAAATCAATGAAATTCGAAATGTAATTGCAATGAATACAAAAAATGTAATTATCAAAAAATGTCTTATTCTTTTGAAAAGTCTTTGACAATTGGCAATCCTTCTTAATTTTTATATAATATTTTAAAACAAAATTACAATTGCTGATGGAATGGTTTTTAAAATATAAATATTTTGATATGAACTCATTTTTACGATACTCACCCGTAATCTGAATATTTTGATTACAACTCTTACTGTGTTCCGTATATTCAGATTTTCGATGGAACTTCTTACCACAATTAGAACAAACAGTAAATTTCATAGGATTATTAGCTAAATGAATCTGAAACTGTTTTTCATTCTCAAATCGTCGATCACAGACAGTACAGGTAAAAAATTCTTTTGAAGTTCTCCTTCTAACAGAACGACATCTTGCAATGCATTCTACTTCGATCTTATTTTCGCTAACTAGTTCGATTTTCAGGCTTGATTCAGCTTTGAGATTTACAACCTCACTGAACACATTTATTTCTGATATTATATCCTTATCACCAGGAATATAACATAACTTATCAAATCCAGTTTCTGAACGATTTTTTGAAATGCTGTGTTCAAGCATTAGATGCTTCTTCATTTTAGTTTTTGTGACTTGACGCTTACACAAAGTACAAATAAGAAAACCATGTTTTTTTCGCATGTGAACATCTAGACTACTACATATATCAAAGGATTCAGAACACTCTGAGCATTGCTGTTTCACTTTGGTCTCCGGATACTTCATGTGTCTTAATAAGTCTTTTACAGACGGCAAGACATTATTGCACATTTCACAACGCATCTCCTCAATTTTATGCTCGGCATCAAAATGCTTTTTCATTACATATTTATTAATAAAACCTTTTTCGCATAGTCGGCAAAAAAAGGATGGCTTGTTCTCATGCTTGGCTATGTGCACTCGGCAGTAATCTATCGAGGAAAACTTCTTGGAACAATGCGAGCACCTGAATTTACCTTTTTTAAGTATCTTTTTACGCGATCGCTTTCGCGTTTTTTGTTTCTTAGTTAATATAGCACCATCTAATTTCGAATCAATGTTGCAATCGGTGCCAGATATTACCAGCGGCAGCGGACGGAATTTATCAGAGTTTAAAATTTGAACAACTTTGGGTGTTAACTTCGGTACTGGCAATGCCAATGAGTTACTTTTCTCTTTGCCCTGGGATATCTCTGTTTCATTCGGTTTATTGACTTTAGAGACGAACGGCGTGGTCGCCGAGATATCAGTTACGACGCAAAACTCTGGTATCTCATGTGTTTGATGAAGGAGCGATGCTTCAGATTTTAATTCAACAATTGGTACAACATTAAAAGGATAGGGTTCCTTCTGCCATAACTGTTTCTTCTCCTCTGATTTTTCAATTGATTCTAAAGTATTATTTGTTGGTGTCTCTAAAATAAAAGTACAACAAAATTAATGCGAAAAAATGTACTTACATTCAATCTACGATTAATATTTTATTACAAACGTTAGGCGGGAAAATCATAAAGCATTTATAGGACATTTTATAATTATTATGTTTTTAATACAAGTAAAAGTTTTTTTTTTTATTTCAGTCTTTAATTTATAAAATAAAATGACATTAATCTTACCTGGTTTTTTTTCACTTTCCTTCTGGACTTGTGTATTTGTGCTCATTTTATTTAATGGTAGTTCTAAATTGACTTTGTTTTCCCGTTTAGCAGGTGAAACTATATTAAGAGTATTCGTACGTAGTACAGATATATCAATGTACTGTTCATCTTGTGATATTGGAATATCCATAATATCAACAGTACCACCATTGAAATGTTCAGCTAATTTAATTTCTTTTGATGGCAATGAATTGCTTTTTTCAATTACATTATTACTTATATTATTTTGATATGACAATATTATACTAGATATCATTTCACTTGTTAATTCTCTATTAGAACTAGAAATTTGTATTTTATTATTTTCAAGAATACTTTTTAAGTTCGTGCCACTATTATTATCAATATCATCGTTATTATTATTATTATTATTATTATTGTTGTTGTTGTTGTTGTTGTTGTTATAATTATTAACATTATGATTTTTATTGATAATGTTGTTATTATTGTTAGTATGGTTGTCGTTGTCATTATTAATGCTATTGAAACTAATATTATACCGAACATTATGACTATTAGTACTACTGGGACTATAATTATTTGGCGAGGAATTTGTATTTGATCCTTTCAAATAAGGTGGTATTTTAGGTATGATGATGAGTTCATCATTATTTGTTAAAGATTCCATTGTACGATTAAAACCAGATATAGGATCAAGATAATCAAAACTTCGTTTTGCTCTTGTTGCTTCAAGTATTTGTAACTCCCTTTCACGCATTCTATATTTGAATATAGTTGAAGGAGTGGCAGTATTATGTTGATAATTTTCTTTTCTTCTACATTTCTTATGATTTACACGAGCTTTACAGGTTTTAAATGTATTTCCACAAATATCACATTTAATACATTTATTGCAACGATATAATTTTATTGATGCTCTACGACAAAAATCATGATCTATACTCAGAGCATCACATTTTTTATATTCACAGTGTTTTGTGACTGAAGCATCTATTTCATCATCCTCAATATTAAAAGAAATAAGTGGTATAATTTCTTCTTCAACTTCATACTCATATACAATGACATTACAAACTAAACTTTCACAGGGCTCAAAGTGACCACATTCTTTTCTTTTTCGAGTGATAGGAACTAATAAAATTTCAGACTTTCCATTGTTCTTAGATGGTAAGAGATTTTCTATGTTACTAGTTTCATTATCTGTTAAGCTGATTACCTGAATCGACACATCTGGCTTATTTGGTAATTGATAGTCACCATTTACTAAATTTTTCTGATCTGCAAAAGATTTAGGTCTAACCATTCTGAACGCTGTTGGTGAATTATTGCGAGGAATTGCATGAATAACAATATTAGGTTGATTAAACAGTCGTCGGACTGAATCTGATTGCAGGACCTAGTAATAGATAAAAAAAATTAATTGTTATTATTTCTATTAATATGAATATGTAGATTTATTTTTCAATAATTGTAAGTATGAATATTAATGAATATTATAATTTTTAGTTAGTATATGTGTATTTTAGCTAGTATATAGTATAATTAGTAACTTGCATGTAGTTACATTTGGGATTCCTAAAGATAAATAAAGTAGATTTTTTACAATACATTCATTCAATAATTTTAGAAGGTTTTAAAATAGAACATTAATACTATTTAAATACTAAATTAAAATTTACTTAAAAGTTATATAATTTTTAAAATATATAATCTTTATAAATTTATGTATTATTTTAAATTAGTTTTTGATACAATAAATCTCAATATAATTTTACATATATATTAACAATGAATAATTTACCTAATATATTTCGTTTTAAAATTCTAAATAAAAATACAATATAATTTATAGTACAATATAATTTAAATTAGTTTTTGATACAATAAATCTCAATATAATTTTACGTATATATTAACAATGAATAATTTACCTAATATATTTCGTTTTAAAATTCTAAAAAAAAATACAATATAATTTATAGTACAATATAATTTAAATTAGTTTTTGATACAATAAATCTCAATATAATTTTACATATATATTAACAATGAATAATTTACCTAATATATTTCGTTTTAAAATTCTAAAAAAAAATACAATATAATTTTAATTTTTTAACTGTTTCATAAGATATATTTTAAACATTAAAAAAACTTTTGCAATATTTTTATGTCCCATGTATAAGATTTTATTTTTTAAAAAATTTTAAAAGATAAGAGGAAGAAAAATAATATGATTTAAAATCCCAAGATAAAAATAATAATTTCTACCATGTAAACAATTGCGTTATGGTTAACTATAATATTAATATTTCAATAATATTTTTAAAAAATGCTAAGGCTTATTATTAAATTTATTAAATTTAAAATTATAAAACTAATATGTTTTTGGTAATATCTTTTTTAAAAAAAGATATAATATTTTAAAGATAAATTATGATTATATTAATTGTATCTTTACTTCACTATATTGAAAAAATTAAAAATTACCAAGTGAAAGGACTTTCATTGGGTAGAAATGTATATAGTTTGTGTGAAAATGAAGTATTTTAAAAATAAATACTAAATGTAGCCAGAATGACAGTAAAATGAATAATGTTATATGAATATATAAAAAAAATAATAAATTTTTTTAATAATATTTTATGATAAGAGAGTAAATTATTGTAAATTTAACAATGTTTAATGAAAATAAATAATTATTTAAAATTAGTATTTTTATGAAATTTAACCATTTTTAATATTCAATAAAAAGAATATAATTGCATAATATTTGCTGGATTTGAAGCATCGTTAACAGTCACTACTATATTTAAAAAATTTCTTTAAAAAATGTGTGCGAAAATTTTTTAATTAAAATATTTACAAACATAATAAAGCAGAAAGAAAGAAAAAAATTAAGAATTAGCTGTAGCTGAAACTATTTTTAAAATATTCATATAACATTAGGTCGATTATGAAAGGCAAGCAATAAATGAATAATATAAGAACAAATTTTCTTTTTAAATCGTAATTACCTGATTAAGAGCCGAGGAGCTAGACAGCATTCTTGTACCTTGCACGGGTAAACTCATTGCGGAGGCCATTATTATATTTTGAACATTTGAATCTTTTTAAAAGAGTACCAGCAGCCACGACGATGATGACAGTGACGACGACGACAACAACGAAGAATTTAAAGAAGCCATGCACGTGATGTGTGAGATATATATTAAATGTTATACGATTAACAAAACAACGGCGGCAAGTTCGCAACAAGAAGAATGGGTATGTCAAAGAATGGGAGAGAGAGAGATACATATATGCGTATGCACATGTCCGTAAGCGAAGCTAGAAGAGAAAGAAAGAGGGAAAGTAGGCAATGGAGTAAGCGATAAAAAAAAAACAAAATGAAAATGCGGATAGCACAATAAAGGCAACAAATACCAAGAGACGCGAGAATTGATCAGTAGAGGTTAGGTCATTGCAACGTAGAAGACAAGAAGCACAGCCTTTCTCCTCGAAGAGTTATTATGGAGCTGCGGCTGTTGTAGTCCCGGTCGATGTTCGAGCTCGAACCCAGCCCGAGCATTCTGCCCTCACTCGACCCTTTTCGGTAACCCTTTCTCCACTGCCCTTCGGCCCGAGGTAGGAGTCACCTTGCCCCTTGCGTGCGCGGGTCTAGGAGCGGCCGAGGAATACCCTTATTATTTTATGAAATGTCCAATTAAACGAAGCTGCCCGATCGGGCAATCAGAGGCAGCTCCCAGCAGATCCATAAAATAAAACTGCGAGTGAAAAAGTCGCGACCCGGGAAAGCAGGGGGAAGGGAGCGGGATCCGTGCGGAGCGGGGAGTCGACGCCCGAAGGATCAGGTCCGGCAGGTGGTCGAGGAGTGGAAAAGACGAGTGCTCGGAGCTTGGAAGTGCATACACCCAATAACCTACGTATGCACCGCGAGCCACCGTCTTTCTCTTTCCTTTTTTCACTTCACTACGAATTTTCATCTTCTCTCTTCGTTTCTCTGAACTTCGCTCCTCCCCCGTAACTTTGTTCTCGCGCCTGCTCATTTGTCCGCGCACCGAAAGTACATTGACGCGAGGTGGCTGTAGGGCTGGGGACTCTGGCCGTCGGTGTGGATAAAACTTACCTCACCGTTGTAGCTGTCGGCTCTGTGTATCAGCTCGATTCGTAACAGGCTTCGTGTTGGGCTTCGGCGTTCAGCACCGCCGCTGCCGACGCCACCGCCACCCCGATTCGCTTTGCAAAACGAACGTGAAACAGGATCTGCAAGGCTCTCGAGCGCTTCTCACTTTACCAAAAGCTGAATCAACGAGCCAACCTCATCGCGTCCGGCCTTCCGGACCTGCTTTATTTTACGAACCTCTCATATTTCCGAGCGCCCCAGTCCTCGTCTCCTCACTACTTATTTTCCATCCAACCATATTTTCATTTTTTATATTTCTCTTTAATTTACAGTAATTCACGAATAATTACTAGCATCATCTTGCCGACTTCCAACATTGCACTATTCCATTGCTTTTTACGAATATCCATTTTTCGTCTTTATTTTTTCAAAATACGAAACTTTATCATTAAAAAATACGCAGGCCGATTAAACGACCCTCGCTTATATATATATATATATATATATATATATATTCAATTATATATATGGCCACAACTACATAAATACAGATTATAAATATTAAAAATAATTCTGTAATTTAATTTTTTTATAACAATATTCTGTATATAATTGGTAAAAGTTATATACTCTAAAAATTTCACATTCACGGATGTGTATACTTACCGAAAACATACTTTTTCCTAAAATAGTATTATCTATTCTCATTTAATACGATCCATTTCTAATCAAAATTAATTGCTTTTATATAAAAACCTTTATATAAGCTTAGTTAACAAGTTATTAATTATTTTCATGAAATTAATGTTAATTCTATCAGAACGAATGTGAGATTAGTAAAAAAAACTCTTTCATCGTTCATCCAACAATAAAAACAGCATAATAATACGTTATTATTATTATTATTATTATTAATATTATTATTAATATAAATAAAATTGTATTAATCATAATTAGACATATAGAGTTGGAAATTATTGTACTGCATTTAAGAAAAGATGCTGTTTTTATTTCATTATAACAACGAATTTATGAAATTCTTAATATAAATATTGTCAGCGCGCAATTACGATTTTAATTTTACGCATATGATGTAATTTGACTTTTTATGGCCAATACTACATTGCTTATTAAGATATAAAAAAATAAAAATAGTTTTTAAAAAGTTAAGTATGGTAATCACGTAAATCAGTTGTAAAACTGTGATATTTTTTTTAAAAACTTCAAAAATTTTAACAATTTCTAAATAATATCGAGAATAATTTATAAAACGGATTGATAGCTCTTTTTTAATGTGTTTTACATTGAATATTGCTTTTTATTAAATGGATAATCTTAATAGCTCGTTGTTACGTCATAAACATTTAATAGTATAACCCATAAAATATTTCATAGGAATTGTCAAATAATACTAATCTTTTTTATATAATTACAACAATAACATAAAAAAATAATAAAAAAATATAAATATTATGGATTACATATTAAAAGTCTATTCAATAAGTGAATTAGTTTTTTTTTAAAATACATTGTTAAATAATTTTATCATACACTCACAGAACTTTTCTTTCATGCAAGGATAGGAGCCTAATTATAAATTCTGTTTAAAATAATAAAATTCATGAAAACAAAATAACTTTAAGATTCTAAATATGAAAAATAATATAGCATTGCTGCTCTCTTTTTGTTTTAATTTTGATTGTATAATCAATTTGTAAAAGTATATAAGAATCAAAATTTTACTATCATTTTTAATATATGTTAGACAAATCATTTTTATTTTAATAACATTAATGGTAAAGTCCGTAAAATGGATAAAAAGTTTACATTAAAGAAATGTAGATGAAGATTTACAGATTTTTCAATAAAAAAGAAAAAGAAGACATTTTTAACTTAAAATCTTTAATGAGTAAGCTTAGAAAACTCAGAAGAACCAGATTACTTGTAAAAATAATCGTTTAAAAAATATTCTATATTAAATGAAATTAAATTGGGCAAATCTTCCAGCTTTCAGGAGAAAAGAATTGTAATAGTTTATACTGAAATTTGTCATTAGAAATTACCTATTTGATAAGGCTAATTATCTCGAGTAAAGCGTAATTATTATTTTTAATAATTATTTGTAGTTCTCACCTTAATTATTCAATGAATAATAATACATCAGTAGAAAATGATATTCTTCTGAGGCAAAAGAGTAATCGGCGCCCTTGCAATGTTCACCAATACCACGTCTCAAAGAATTAATCTTGTTACACCGATGACACGGGTCTCGGTATTCTGTACTGTCTACGCAGTACGTAGACCGGACAGAATCACGATACCAAACAGGAAAATAAATATAACCATCAGCAGGAATCATAATTAATTGAAATTTAAATGATCACCTATGTCGATAACAATGTACTTGGCGCGTCCATTGCATATGGTATTCAAAATCCTTTCTAAAAGTTATACTCAATAGTGAGTTTCACTTAAGAAAAATACTACAATCTTACGACACTTAGATATGAAAAGGCTTGAATGCTTTGATTTGTATATAAAAGTAAGAGCGAGTTTTCGTAAGGAAAACCATCTTCAAAATATATTCCAATTTAAAAAATCTCTAAATTAAACATATACCATAAAGAAGCAGCTGAGCTTTTTCATCATATTTGCCCGTGCTAATGTCGCTAATATGTTTATTATTATATCCAAGATGTAATACTAGACAAACAAGAATCTCTCTCTCTCTCTCTCTCTCTCTCTCTATTCCTTGGTGTGTACCAAGTTCCGCATCTATTACTCTATTTCCACGACCCTCGCTAACTGTTAGAATTATTTTCCGAAATCACAGATAACACTGATGTTATTAATGATCTCGGACGATCTTCGTTTGCAACAAATTCTACTTCATTTGTAAGCCAAGACAGTTTTTTCTTATTTGGACTATGCAACTGCTATTTATAGAGATTTATACCCTTGTTGCAATAACAGTTAAAAATAATCAATTAAAATATACATACTTAGATTAATTAAGAATATTGTAATATTGTAATATCTATAAAAAAAAACTTGTTATTATGTCTGTAAAAAATCTGTATTATTGGAGAAATTAAAATAGCGTTGAATGCATATTATACGATATAGCAATAGATTTGTTGTGCTCGTAATATCGTAAATGATATTATTAAAATAATTTTGAGGCTTTAAATATATTTTTCTTTATATTATCAATTAGAAATTATAAATTTCAATATAAATACATTTTTATTATGAATTTTTTTTTTTTTTTTTAATTTGTACAATGGATGTGATATATTTAATGTTACTATTTAATAAATTTAGTGACGAACAAAGATTCTAATAATTATTATTATATATAAAATATATTATACATGAAAAATAATGACATAGTTATAATTTTTTTTCATAAAAATCTTTATTTTACATCGGTTTTTACATTAGTTTCAATATAAGATTAATTCTTTAAATTTTTCTTCGTGCTGTTTATATTAAATAATTGAAGCTGTATCATATTATTTCTGTATCATATTATTCATATTATTATAAGGAAAAATATAATAAAATCACTATTTTCATATCATAACTGAAGATACATTTATCTACCTTGTAAATCATTTCTATTCTAAAAATCATAACAAGTTTTATTATACAAATAATCTTAACGTTAAAAAAAAAGATTTTGTATGAGCTTTTTGTATCGCCGATCAATTGTATTGTTTTGATTGAAAGAATTATACAAAAAGAATGAATTAAACCTATAACATTTATTTCATGAAACAAAAAATATTAATATAATAATACTGTAACATCTTATGATTAATAGTAATGGAGATTCCGTTTGTAAGTTTGTACAATGACTTTTAATCGAATACTGTAATTTGATAATTCGTGTATTTATTTCAATCTTTTTTAATTAAACAATTAAATTCTAATACTAGCTGTAATATTTTAACATTTCGTTTTCGTTAAATAAAAGTCTCCAACCTGCTGAGTTAGCAACATGAAATTTTAATGCTTTAGTTTTTAATTTACTAAAAATAATAAAATATAAATACTTTAATTTAATGCTTTACTTTAATAATTTATACTTAATATATTAATCTTGTTAATATAATTTTGAAACACATACATAGTTTTTTTTTGTATCTTAAATTACGATAAAAATAGCTCTCTTTTTTTATTCTTCTCATTAGAATGATGAATATTCATTTTCTGATTGTCATTATAAATAATAACGAATGCTAGTATAAAAAATAAGCAATTTATAATACATCATAATATTTTATCTACTTTATACAGAGATTAAATTAGAAAAAAAATTTTCCTTGTTTGTATTCCATTGCTAAAATGCAGATTTGTGTATTCATTACAATAGTCAAATAATACAAACCAGACTTATAACCAAGATCCGTTTAATAAAAATAACAATTTTTAATTCTTTATATTACACTCAAAGGTTGAAAAGGTAAATGCTTGGAGTGTAAGTCATTAGAATAAGCGACAAGACTCCGCCCCTTATTTATTAAATAAAATTAATGAGGAAAGAGAAAATCGATAATATAATTTATCAAAAATAATGCAAAAACCTTCAAAGAAAAATGAGCAAAATTAATTGTAATGCATATGTGTTGGTATTTACATAAACATATTTACATACATCAGTCAAATAAATATTTCAATTTTTATCTTAAACAATAGTGATATAAATGTATATAAAAACTCACGAAAAACAGGATATACAGTAAGCGGTACGTGACATTATTTATTAAATAGTTATTATTTATATATATATGAAACGATTGCGAAAGAAATTAATTGCGCTGTTAACTTTCAGCACGAATCTTTTGCAAATATTTATAACAACAAACAGTATTTTAGTCGCCTTCTATTCAATAAAACTTAACGTTGCCTCTTTGGTCGAATTTCAATAACAATGAGAACTTAAGTGAGCTGCTGCATACTACATCAAAAATTATTGAATCATTCAAGTCCAGTCATAACCAAACCCAAGGTTCCTTTTATATTTTAGTTTCGTCTGATTCGACAGACGGACGCTTCGCTAATTCCTTAAATGGTTCGACAAATAAATTGGTTAATATGGAGTAGATTTGATTTAAATATCTAAAGATTTATGTATTTATGTGTAGAGTATACGTAAGTTTGTACGTACGTATGTTATAAACAAATCCGGAACAATAATATTTATATCACAGAATGTTTAGTTTTTTCACACTTAGCATAAAAATATCTCATCTTATTATCATATTAAACATATGTATAAATATAAATATTTTTTTACAAAAAGCTTTGTTAGTTTATATTTTTCCATCAAACAATGCTTAATTGGTTATACAAATAGAGATGTTTCTTACTTTTTTTAGAGAAATACTAACTTCTATTATTATTTACATGCACTATTATTGTTAGCCGCACCGTTATTGTATTTATTAATCACCTTCAGTCGATTGCACATCGATACATCAAATGCTGCATTTGGTATTTATAAATTCTGGTTTAAAACAATTTCAAAAGCATTTAGTTCGATTTGCAAAAGACTAGAATTTTCTATCTTTTATTCTTGATTGTGTTTCTATCATGTTATTTAATATACATTTGGTTGTATGAATACGGTACAATAATATTATTTATTAGCATTAAATTTGAATTATTTTACGGTTCTTGTGTACATCTTACGATGACGAACGTTCAAGCCATTTACACATTTACAGACTACAGGCTTATGAAAATCTTTTAACAGCTGATCATCTACATCTAGAAAACAGTTTCCTCCATTCCTAAAAAGCTAATGTTATTACTAATTATAATAGAGGCTTTAATTAGATACCATAATTAAGGCACCAAAGATTTTTTTTAAATATGAAATCTCAATTAGTTTAACGTTGATTCATCCTTCTTTTTTATACTATAAGGAGAAATCTTCGTAATCTTGAGATTAAGCAATGGATATATTTCAAAGAGAGTGAAATATAAAATTCATCTTTGAATTTAATTTGTGCATTACGTCAATTTACGTGATACTTATTACAGAGAATTTAATAATGGCTATTAATAATATAGACATAATAATATGCAGTTCAATAATATATATTTTAAATCATAAAAATAAGGTATAAGACTTTACATGGACAAAAAAATTATAATTTGGATTAAATACCTTATTAAAAGCATATCACCTGAAAAATTACCTAATTCGGTGACATCCATTTCTATAATGACGAGTGAAAGTAACAACTGAGTATTATAGGAATGGTATCGTTTTTAAATATATTTAGTTATACACGAAATAGAATACTGTAGAGAAATTTGATTGAAAGTTTAATTTTTATTAGAACAATGTCACTTTACAATGAAAGAGATATTCATAAAAGAATAGGTTCTTGAAATGAATCTAAGTGTAAAATATAAATACGAAGTACCCGATGACTTTGTTGAAGATCTTACTAACTTATAAAAAATGAGTCAATATTCAAATCTTATCTTTCGTTGAAGTAAAGATAAAGGCACAAATATAATAAATTATAAGAAATTAATTAGCGGAACGAGAAAAAGTAGCACTTTACAGATTGCACATTAATTTGTCCACCACGTATATATCCACTATGGCACTTAGATGCTAATAATGCTAATAATAAATAACAACAATAATGATTAACAGTAAATTCAACGATAAAAAGCAATAATAACTAATATACCAATAGAATAGTTTATTGGCGTGCTACTAAGCGAAAGTATCATTCAAGGACTAGTTTTGGTATTGAAGGATGTAATAACACGTGAAAGAGAAATTTCAGGGAACTAAAAAAGAGCACAAATATACAAGTCGAAATGCAGAAAAATGAAGAGTAAATAGCACTTTCCAACACCTGAGATGACTTAGTCGTTAATATTCAGAAGACAGCTATATTTCTAGTCGCTTGGTGTAAAGGCTCAAACGCGGTCTATATCGTAAATTAAATATTTTCCTTAGAAAAAAGAAAAAATTCTTTTTACAAAATAAATATTATATAAAAATACAAACCTTTTTTATATTAATTTTAGAGCAGTTTTAATGTATGTTATAGACATTGTGTGCAGTAGCTGGCGATGTAAATATCGTAAATTATTTTTTCAGTATTGCATATAAATTAAAAAACTTTTGAGTGTGTATAGACATCCGTATATAAATATATACATATAAATATACACACGCACGCACGGATGCGCGGGCACACACACACACACACACACACAAAATAAATTATTACGAATTTTCATGCTAAATTTTGTGTAATTCTCGTATTCACTTGTCAAAACGATATAAAATCAATTTACTTAGCCGCTCGGGCCATTAAAAGGCTTTTTCATTCTCTTTAAGCTACAAAGGAACAATTAACTACGATAGCATAATACAGAGCTGCTCAAATAAATAAAAATAGGTACGCATTAAATATACGGAATCGTATATCAACTTCACTCCATGCATCGGTAATTGTAGAAAACTCTGCATGGTTCCCTCTGATCATAAAAAACTCCTCTCACTTCTTGGTGACGCTACTCGAACTCGCAGGCGTCTGAGGCTTTTTCTTCGTAATCCCTCCACTTTCTTCGCCTTTCTCGAGGTGCTCAAACTTTTCTTGTAGTGAGGTGATATTGGATCCCGTCCTTGGCGTCGCGCTATCGATACCCTCCCGTTTGAGTACAGACGTTATCCCCGACGCTGGATGCATTTGGGACATTGACGTCATCGTCGGGAGCATTGGTTTCTTGACATTAGTTGTTGGACTAGCCTTACTGGCAGTTTTTCCCAGAAGATTTAAAGGCTTGGGTGGCACGACGAGGTTGTTTTTTAGCCGACCGAGGCTCGTTGACGTCTTGGTTTTATTGTCCCTACCGAGCAAATCGGGGGATTCGCTACTCTGACTACTGCCATTACTGCAGCTCGAGACTAGGTCAGGACTGTTGAGTCTCGAGTCCTTAGAGGGCGATACGCATGTTCTTACAGGCTTGATCCGCTTCTCGAGAGTCGAAAGGTTCTTGTTTATCGTGAAGCGTGGCTCGTGTTTTTTATCTGATACCTTTCCGTGATTCTTACTTAAGGCTGCCCTAACTTCTGAGGAAGGCGTGCAGTCGAAGCTCGCACTTGAGTTCGAATAAAGACTTTCTCTGGAGCACTTGTAACGATCTTCTAGAGAATTAACGTAGGTACCTGATCTCGGATCGGGATCGAACTGGTTGGAATCTGGGCAGTGAGTTTCTGAACGTAGAGTTCGTGTCGAGTATATCGAGTCGAAGTTGCGGTTCGATATTTCTGAGACGATCTCTGAAAGCAGGCCCATAGAGTCACTGGAGGGCTCGTTTTCCAGGCTTCTCGGAACTTTATACTCGTTGGCATCCAGAGTAGAGGGGTTATTACCCACGGATGAAGGTAGACCTTCTTCAATAACCGCATAGATGTTGTCATTCGAGGGTGACTCCTCGACGATCTTACCGAGACTAGGGTCTGCGACGAGGTTCATGCAGTCATCATAAGCATCGTCGTAACCCTGGCGAAATTCGCTTACTGGCCGATCTTTTGATTTGGCGGGGTCTTTTCCGGCACTCTTGACGGGAGGCACTGGAGGTGGTGAGGTTGGCCTTACGTTCGAGGGGACGCTGGTCGGTCGACGAGCTGGTCCTTGTGCCTGTCGCATTGAGCCGAAACTGTGAATATTTGGTCGAGGTGTGAGCTTACTGTCCCGAAGGGATTGGGCGCGTGCGAGAGCAGCCCTACGCTCGGGTCCCGAGTTCTGCTCGGGCTTGAGTATGATAGCTACTCCAGGGATTTGGATTTCTTTTTGCGGTATGGGCTCAGAAATCTCGAGACTTCGAAGGGTTTCGCGTCGTTCGGCATTTGCTCCTGACTTGCGTTTATGACTGCGCGGTAGGGTATAGGTACCACCGAGACGCGTCACTGTACTCGCCGTGTTGGATCCTACAACCATTAGACCATAATTCTTCTTCACGGTACTAGTGCTGGCGATGCTGCCGGTAGTGGTAATATTACTTATCGTGGCGGTGACGGTCGCGTTGGAGAAGTTGGTAGTGGGGTTGGTAGCGGTCGCAGGGACAGAGGTGACTCCGGGTGGCTCGGGGGCTGGTCGCGTCGGGAGACGCGGCGTTGATAACAATTCGATAGAGGCGCAGGTCGTGGTCGCGAGAACGGGGCTGCTGATAAGTGGCCTGGCGGAGCTGCCGATGTTGGGGGGCGGGAGTACTGGAACTATGCGTTGATAATCGCTATGAGAACCGAGAACCGCAGCTTCCTCAGACACGGTCTCAGAGCGTTCAAGGGTCCCAGGTTGAGCAAGGGGCCTGATGCTGAAACCCTTGAATTGGCCGAAGCGATCATCCTGCTCGACTTTGGGCAAGAGACTCGCACAAGCAGGATCCTGGTGTCCAGTCACGAGGGACGCGTCGATAACGCCAATGCCGCGGCACGTCTGATTGGGACTATCGACCGTCTTCGCGACCGGGATACGGGCAGTCATGGCTTCGAGCCGGGCTCGCTGCTGCTGTTGCTGCTGATGCTGCTGACTCTGGTGCGATGGAACCGAGCCGTCGAAACCCAATCGCAGACCCAAGCTACGACTTAGTCTGCAATTTCAGAAGATTGACACGTTTTATTTTTAAACGACTGAAAAATATTAGGCACGAATTAAAAGACCAGCACTCGTACGGTTGTTAATCAAGGATATGACACCGTTGCGCTCCGGCGACAAAATCTTTTTGGGATTGCATAATACAAAGAATCTACGTAAGCAGTGCAAGAATTTATAAATCTCCCCCTGTTCTCTCTTCGATACTTTTATATTTAGCTCATGGGTGTCAAGCGAAATATAACGTTCGCCCGTACAACTCTCAATGTGATATTAGCTCTCAAAATTTATTTACAGTTAATTATTCTCTTCGTTAATCAAAACTTTGATAAAAATTTAATTTTTTTTTTGCTTTTTCAGAATAAAAATCTATCTAAGTAAAACAAGCCTTCAGAATTACGTTTCCTCGAAATTTTACATCTTTTATAATTAAAAAATCTTTTATTAAACTATTATTTCTTCTTCTACTTTAAAAAGAATGTCGTTTATTTGCTTTGTTTTGTTTCGTGTTTATCATATAAAATTCTGAAGGCATGGAAAATATTAAAAACTCATTCGATGATAAATATATTATTAGATATTTCTAATGCATAGTACATTAAATGTATAGAAATATTATATATATATATGTATAATACATAGTAAAAAATAAAACAAAATTAAATATTTTTTACAGCATTTTTTAAATTAGCAGATTAATGAAAACTTTTTATATCGATACATTATTCACAGTGGAACACAATAAGCCTCATCGAATTAATTCATAAAATTATTTAATTATTTTTTAGATTGGGAAATATATTCATCTAAAAATTTTATTATCTTAACAATAAGTAACATTTAACGTTAAAAGTGAAAATAAGAAATCTTGAGATATGAAAGATATAGCATAAAATAAATGTTAAAATATTAGTAGCAATGTACGGAAATAAGGAAATACGTAATTGCTTATTAAAGGTTTGAGAGAACGAGACTAAAAGTCATTTATCTTAAGAAATTTCATTTTTATTGCTTACATGGGTTAAAAAAAAAATGTTACAACTAGTCATTCAAAGATTTGCTAGAATACACTTGCAGCATAAATCCATCGAGCAAATCAAATACTATATTTTTTATACATTCAAACGCAACATTTTATTGAAAATTATTTCATATATTAGCTACTTCAATTATTTAATATATCGTACACATGCATAATTGAAAATAAACGAACATATTTCACTTTCAGTGCAGTATCGAAGATAAAAAATAGTAAAATAGGAAAAAAGATATAATTAATGTGTTAAAATTAATAAGGAAGATACAGAAGAAAAATCATAAATATACGTCTAGAAAAGGTTTGGGTTTGTATAACAATTCTACGTAAGTAGTCAAACATGCAAATCTATTTTGCTTTTCAATTCGATATCGGATTATAGAAATTATCTACTCATGCACTTAAAATTAATTTATCATGCTAGCATGCGCTTAAAAATTATTATTTTGCCTTTTACTACGTAGATTTAACGAAAAACTAGATTTATTCTCTGATATCTTACTCTATAATGTATCATACGTTTTTAAAAGAATAAAAAAAATCTATTTACTGACAGAAATTTCAAATATACTTTTATTTCATGAATGAATTCTACCGCTTTCTTCAGTATAAATATTATGTCTATGTTAATTAATATAGTTGTATTTGTTTAAGTATTTAATTCATTTTCAATTGATTATAATCTTGTCAGTATAAAAGATTTATAATAAACTTATCATTTCTTACAATTAATTGTCTCATTAACTACTTTTTGTACGAATATTGAAATACTTGTATTAACGAGAGATATTAGTTAATTCAGATCACAGATTCTGAGCACATTTGGCAATATTATGATATAGTTCAGTGCTCAATTTAAGTACATTATTTAATAAATACAATTAAAATTCAATTTTAAGAACAATTTGGTATGTAATTTCCAAATAATTTAAGTAAATAAACTTATTAAGACAATAAGTATGAAAATTAATTTTCAATCATGATGCTTTAACAAAACATCATAATTTAATTTAAGATTTTAACTAATAATGACTTCATAATTTTAAGATAACCTTTAAGTTAAAAGATTATTAACAACGATAAATATTGTATTATAATATTATACAACTGTACAATGTTCATGACAAATTATCAATTTTATAAGAATGGTATTTTCATAAATATTTTGGTTTAATTAGATCGATTTTTTAATTTTTTTAAATATTAAAATTATTTTTCCCAAGATCCGTGGTTCAATTTGCATCAATATGTAACATGTATGTATAAAGAAAATAGTTAAAACCAAGCTCTTTCTTTCTATCAAGTGGTTTGCAATCTTCCATTATTTAACGCTTTCAAGTAGTAAATAAAATAAAATAAAATAAAATAAAATAAAATAAAATAAAATAAAATAAAATAAAATAAAATAAAATAAAATAAAAGTACTAGCTAAGCAATCATATATCATTATAAATTTTATTATTATAGAATAAGTCTGATTTTATAAGAGAATTACTGAAATACAGTTTGAAAACGCAAGTACTTTTATCAAAACAATCTATTAAATATATAATTTTTTTCAATTTATTAATTTCTTGTAACTATAATAGTTTCTAAAATATTTTTTTACATGTTAAATCAGATTAAATTAAAAATTTCTTTCTTAATTTAATTACAGTTTCTTATTTACATGATATGAACCACGTGTTAAATAAAAATTTTTTTAGGAAGTGACTAATTAAATGTTAAGTAATAGTTGTAATTAATTAAGGTATTTGATAATCATTTTTAATCAGTTTCCTTAGCAAATTATTCTGATTTTAAAAACGTTTTTGTACACGTGTCAATTTACGTATAATTTATTATTGCACCCTGCCAGTACAGTACAACGTTAACGCACGTAATCAATTTAAGGGCGTTTGTAATATTTAAATCTTAGAATGAATTCCAAATTTGTTTAGATAAATTTATTTATACAATTAAGTACGCTAGTAAAATTGACTTAAAATTGAATTAAAATTAGTAAAAAGTCATGAAATTATAAATTTAATAAAATTATATAATATAATATATTATTAATATAAAAAGTGTCTTTATATTCATTTGTCGTAAGAATATATCATAATTAGCAAATAAGGGAGAAAAATTGTTTAAATTTTTCACTATGTAAATACTCGTCTCAACAAGTTGCTGATTTTATTCACTTTGAAAGAGCAGTATAAAACTAATGTGAATAAATTCCTTTGAATATAAATATTGGAAATTTTGAAAGTAAAATAAATGTAAGTATTTATAAGCTAAATATGAGTCACTTAGTTATATCTCATGGATTATGTACTAACGAAAGCTACTCGTTCGTCGAGGTTTTGGAAAAGTTTAGATAAGTATAAAACATCAGTATAATACTGCCCATTCAAAAAATTGAATGTGGGAGTGAGAATATCAAGAAATGTAACTTGAATCACCATTAGTCATTAGCTTTTATATTATATATCGACAAAAAGATAAAATTGTAGGAGAGATGGAGGAAAGGAAACTACAGGTGCAACCAAACACCGTAGCCCAGAAGTAGTGGAACATTTGGATAGAGCCCGTGATTGCAACAAGCAAGCAAGCCATCAATGTGGGCTTTTGAGGTTGGCAGTTAAGGGCGGAGGCGGTGGCTTCTTGTGATAGAAGGGCGCGAGCGCCTTTTTCGGGGGTAGAATGGATTCAGTAGTGATCGAAGATTCGGCATCGATATTCTGGGACAGCTGCTCAGAACCGGCAGCCGAGTTGTGGGTCACGAGGCCCTTGAGGAAGTTTTTCTGGTTGAAATGTAACTGCTGAATGTCTTGCCCCACCCTGGTAATCAGTTCCGACCTCAAGGGGCTCGCGCTTCTTATTGCAGACGGAGGTGACGACGAAGAGGACCACCTCCGCTCGATCTCGCTGCTACTATTTATTGCCTCGGGGTTCGTCGTCGAGACGAGATCGCGCTTGACAATGCGTATCCTATCTCTAGGCTGGGAGCCAAAGCGCTCGTTTATCGTGAAGGGTGACTTCCCGGACTCGAGAGCCGAGCCTCGATCGAGGAGCGCCTTGATTTTGAGCTTGCCCGAGGAGGAGGAGAACGAGGAGGGAGCCAGGGGCTTGGACCGCCCCGCTTTGAAGCAATCAACGCTGCATACGTACGTCGACAACGGTCCGGTCGAGCTCGCCTTTTTCCACTGTTTGGCACTGCCGCCCTCATTGTTCCTCACGTACCAGACGCCAAAAGAGATAAGACTGATGATCGGTATGATGCCCAGAAATATTATATAGAGACTCATTATATACTCGCTTCGAGCTGTGACAGAAGAAAAGTAAGATTATTCGAGCCGATCGTTCATTGAATCGAGGAAAACTACAGAGATCTTGCTCTTAAGCAACACGAGGACAAGTACCATTTGGATCCTCCGCTGGTCCACTGTCTTTGGAGCCTCCGACTCCTGGCTGGATGCAGTCTGGAGGTTGGAAGCCTCGATTGCAGTGACAGTGTCCCAAGCTGTTGCAGACTCCGTTGCCGCCACAGTTATTTGGACAAGCTTGTCCACTAGGAAAAGCCGTTCGAAGCTCAGCTACTGATACGCATTTTTGGTTTACGCACATCTGAAAAAGTCAGGAATATTACTTAGGCAGAAACTCTGAGGCTGATACTTCTCGCATGTTACGAACAATTTAACATTATTTTTACAAATTGCTTTTTAACTTTGTATTTCTTTGTAAATATTTTCATTTTACAAGTCACGCATTTAATAATAATCTGCAAACTATCTAAAATAACCCCAATAACTTTTCCAATTTGCCTATTTTTAACTTTTCTGCTTTTTATTATAATTTATTATTAATCATGATATTTGATATTTTTATTTCTTACTAACAAATCAAATCCAAAATAAATTTTGGATTACATTTTATTATTAATTCGGAATCGTGCATTTGTATTTGAATAAAATCTTACCTTTCCTTGAGCACATCGAGCGCCGTCAGGAGCAAGTCCAGGATCTACCTGATTCAGTCCTAAATCTACCATTGCTGATCGACAAGCTATGATTTTTCCTTGGCTATTGAGGAACGAATGACTTAGAATTGCTACTGACTCCATACCAAATTCCAACCTTTCATTTAAGTGCTTACAATGAAGCATTCCACATAAAATATTCCTTTAAAAGAAATAATGCAATCAACAATCTATATCAGATATAACAGAAACTTTTTATAAGGGAATTCGTTAAAATTTTATATTTATATACATTTAAGATCCTAAACTTCGTACACACAGTTAAACATTATAGATTTATTTGAAGATTTTGTTATTCAGTAGAATGACCGAAATAATTTAAAGTATTGTTTAAAGCTTCAGGAAAAGTAGGAAAACTATGCGAATAAATTGAGAATGCTTTGAACTTAGAATATGGCTTGACGAGCCAAATTACTGGGTAAAATGTGCCAATCCAAACCATTTTTCGTACATCAAACCACAGCTAAAGTCATATCAATGCATGGACCGGGTAGAAAAATTAAAAATCAATAAACTAATGTAAGTTATCTAACTGTAGATGAAATCTTGAGAGAAATGTAGCATTCCGACTAACACAAAACGTAACGATTGGATTTTGTGGATGTAGTCGCGAAGCAGAAACAGGTATGAACGAATGAGATAGTAACGTCATGAGCAATAGTATCCACTCCAAGTAACAACTTACTTGTCGTGGCACTTGACATAGTTGTTGCCAGTCCTGTTGTAACCACAGTTGCCGGTCTTAGTACCCTGGTCGTTCATTTCGTAGCACAGGGAATCAGAGGAGGAACCTGTTGGACCCCAAAGCAACTTACACTGGTCGTTATGGGTCCTACAGTTTCCCTGGTAGCAGTAGGCCTTACCCATACTGCAGCTCTCCCCGTCGATCTTGAATACGTCCGTCGGGCAATACTCGCTCTGGCCAGTGCAGTATTCTGGGAGGTCGCATTCTTGCTCGGCGCTTCTGCACTCGGTACCCGCGAGTTTAGGTTTGCAGGTATTGAGATCGCAGCAGCTGCCGGTTGCGCAACTCGCGTTCGTGTGGAGCATACAAATGGAACTGTTACAGCAGGGGTTGTCGCAGTTGTCTACGAGACCGCAGTCGCATTGCTCACCGGGCTCAACAAAGCCGTTACCGCAAATCGGACTATCGAAAAGCCGTTTTGGTTTATTACGTAAACAATAGTCCATTCCATGCTCGAACGCGAGCGCCAGATACTCCAAGGAGCAGGAGGACCAATGCGTAGGCCCCGAGGAGCCGCTCGATGGCGCCATTATGCATCTGTCAATTAGAATTAATTGTTTCATTCTATCTCAACGGTTGTCTCTTTCATCCTACGCTCTCAAACAGTTTACGTGTAAAAAATCTGATCAGGTATGGTAATTTTACAAATCTGCTTAATCTATTATTTCTTTGTAGATATTAGCATTGTAAAGTATTTGAATAATCGTTCAAGGTTTATCCATCGATCATAGCACAAATCTTTTACCAAGATCCAGCAATCGCTGTATTTAATAATTTATTTAAACTTGAAAATTCATTGTCTTAGATTTTTTTTTATAATCACTAATATTTTTTTTATAAATTTCAATTTTTAATGTAATTTTCACAATGCTAAAAAAATAAATAAATACAACCGCCATTATTATTATTTTTTAGCGATCGATAATTGTTATTATAGTCATTATAAAACTTATAAATGAAATGCAATTTGTACGTGGATTTAATGACAACAAATATCAATTTCTAAAATATTTAATCATTCCATCAGTTACAAAAGTAAATTACTTTCTGTATTTATTATTACATTGAAACGAGGAAACGACATGGTAAAATGAAAAATATCAATATGCATTAAAATATAAAATAATTACCTTTCCTCTGGACACACACACTCGGTCGAATCATGCTCCATACCAAAATTATGTCCCATTTCATGAGCCACAGTCGCAGCAACCAATCCAACAACATTCGAATGATCGACAGATACGCCGCCGGAAAATTCGTAGGTGCAAATCGGTCCTTTCAATGCTTTTCCCACGACACCATCGTCGAATTGCATTTTTCTGTTACCGAATTATTATAAAATTATTTTAATAAAATAGTTTTTATTGGAAAGCACAGCTGTTATGAATTATATATTTAGTTTACATATATATATCAAATACTACAAAATTCATTCCGGCATATTTTTCCATGAAAAAATTTAATTATATTCTTTAATACAGCTCGTTGTATTTTAGAAATTATATAAATAATACAATACTATCGAATTAAATAGATAAAATTCAAAATTTAAATATTCCATTGACTGTAAATATTAATTTAATTCATTTTTTATGAAATATCGGATGCAGTGTTCGATTCAATTCAATTTTAAGAATTTTCAATATTAATCGGTATTACTGAATATGCTGACTTACGTAAGTAATTGTGCATTGTCATTAGGAATAGATTTGACTAATTTTTCTTTACGGTATTGCAAAAAATTAGTCAACGTTTTATCGCCACTTCTCAATAAATATATTTCGTCAGCATCAGTCCATACTTCAACTCCTACCAAAGCGATAAAAATATTCAGCGGCGTATAGAGCTGAAAGTAAACCACGTATGTTTGAGTATTAATGATATTCTTATTGATAATTTATGAAATGCAAGTGTATGTAATGAGAATGAAATTATAAAATAAGATCATTAGCAAATTCTGAATAAATCAATAAGAATGAACTGCAATCGGGAAAAATTAAGTTATGACAAGAAAATATAGTTTGAGAAATAATAAATATAACTTAAATTTTATCTTGCTGCGTGTTTATACTTACTGCGTTAATAATGTTTGCTATATCTTTACAATGATGATGCACTCGCGTGAGATTTTGCTCCAAAGACGTATACTCATTTTTATCTATAACGAGAACGAGCTCGACATAACGTGACTGTCTATTGGCATTGAAAGGACCTCGTATCGTTTCTAATGCCCTCTTTTGCTGAAAAACGTACAGCGAGAACATTTTTAGTGATTTGCCTTTTACAAATTATCTTATAACTATAATAAATGTTAATATTTATAAATTTGTAATTTACATATTTTATGTTACTTATCCTTACTCTAGAATTTTTGTTGATCTTATTCAAAGCGTCAGCAATATGATGTGGCGTCCCTTCATAACCTGCAAGAAAATTTTATAGTTCAAAATAATAGAAAACGGAACATTACTTTTCCTTATAGATACATTCAACTTTGATCAGCGTAAATTCTAATTGTAATTACAAAGTATCTACTTATAAAGAACTAATATTATATTAATTTATATTGAACCACCGTGAGAATGCATAAAATGCATTTATAAGAGCGATTCTATTATTTTAATAATAATTCCTTTAAAATTATACAATTATTTCATGTTGTTAATAAACAGTTGTATTAGTCCTTATAAAATAGAATCATTTGGGTATGAATATTTTAAAATATAATACGAGAATATAAAATAGAAATGTTTGATTAGTAAATTTTTAAAATAAAAGTCTTATGGCTACATCCGTTCGTTATAAATTACAATGGAGCAATATTTTTATTATAGAATAAAAAACACAGCCGTTTTTATAAAAATAATGATATTAATGAAACACTCAAGTCGATAATTTTACTTTCTATCTCGGAAGAATAGTCTCGTAGAATTTTTCTTATTGTTATTCTTTGGCTGGACCTTATTATTATTTTGATTGTGCATAGAAGAGCGCTTAGGTATCAATAATAAATGACGTTTTCCAAATCTGCCTACGAAGTGACAAAAATGTCTCCAGTCAATAAAAAAGTTAATAAAAAAAAAACTTTTAACCTCTGTTGATATTTAATGAGCGATTCAAGAAAGTTGGCTTTGACGCCGACATTAACGATAACGATGCAGCGCTAGTATCGCCATAAAAACCAGATTTCCGTTGACTATAAGAAACTGTGTACGGCCAAGATAGTCAGGAGCATGAAAAGTCCGACTTCCCACAAAGCGGACCAGAGCCGAGCAGCCGCTCGTGTCAACTGCGTAACTCTCATTTAAATATTATTGGCGCCATTTCAAAAGATCTCGCCAGGTTGTTCCGTTAAAGCCGAGATTTTTTCTTCGTCCATTGCAGAAAAACGAGGTTTCACTCAGGATTTTCGGTAACTGCCTGACCCATATGAATAAAATAACTCCTCCAGGACTACTTTAATTTGTCTCGTTGTCGTTACTATAAAAGTGTTGGTACTTTTGCACCAATCGACTCGAACCAAATGAATATTAGGACTTCTGTATCTTTTTTTCTGCAACGAGTAACCTCAATACTTATCAGTGAGCGGTTCGTTGTACCAGTCACTCATACCAAGATTTTCTGCTATGTTCCCTCTTTGCAATAGCTCCCAACAAAGAAATGCGTAAACTGATCATTCACAATAAGAGTATCACGTTTGTATACTAACACTTTTAACCACTTAGGCTTATAATAATTATATTTATATTTCAGAAATTAAACTTTAATAGTAATACTTTGTTTACCAACAATTTATAAGTAATTTCTCAAGATTTAATTATTTCAGATACTTGAAATTATATCTACAATTTATTATAGAATTTTCAATATTACCTAAATAATACAGAATCCAATAATAGTAATATCGTAATAAAAATTATAAAAACATTAGTATGGTTAATATGTATTTTTCTTTACAAAAAATATCTGTTAATAATAGAAATAACCGACCTTAGATAGAGAAATATACGATTTTTGGAATAAAAAAAAAGTTTATTTTAAATACTTCTATTTTTTCTTTATTTACACGAGATATTTCTGAGGATTTTTTTTTGTTTTTTTTCTTCAACGTTATTACTTTATTATAGTAATTACTTTATTAATTTGTGTAATTATATTGCTACACTATGACTTGCTTAAAACATATTTATTTAAAATTTAAGTTTAGTCATTGAAAAAAAAGTCAAATCTATACTCAACTACTTAGCACCTGCATATACTAAAAAAAAGATTTTATGTTACAATATTTATATTCCAAAGCATCTTTATCGCTTAGAATCCGATCTAAAATTGTAAGCACATACTAAAAAGACATTTAAAAATGATGTACGAACAATGATGCAACTATCTGCAATAAATAAACAAATAAATAAATAAATAAATAAATATGTATGTATACATACATACATATATATAATAGACCTAAATGTAAAGAAGGCTTTATTTGGATGAAATTGATTTGAATTAACGTTTTCAATGTATTGTCGGTGTAAGAAAGGAGAAAGGATGCTTCGTCGATGGATCCTAGAGCGTTCAGTTTTTACATTTGAAACGAGCGGTGCGCGAAATGCTTAGTTCCTAACAATTAATCGACCTGTAATAAAAAGGTTCGACGGACTTTGGCCGAAGAAAATTATAACTGATAGTCAGGAACATCGTAGCCCTAGGCCTCGGCGTTGATGAGACTTCCCGTAAAGGAAAGGACTAGTATGAGGCCGGGTATGCGTAGGAAAGCAATGGCCGCGTAAGAGGCACTGACTGACCTTGCTAACTTCAAAAGGCGCGCAATACAGGTTCAGGATTCCTGGCAGTAATAGTCTTAACAGACGTATATATCTACTAGCAAAGGACAGCACATATTAGGATCACTTTCCCGATTACAACTCTCTTTAAAATCACTCCTGTTATTCACAACCTCTTACGTCATTACGAGTGACCTCGCTCTAGCTTATTAATCCTATGCAGACGCTCCATTCGGCGCACTCTTTTTTATATCAAAATATATCGCGACCCACACCGACGCATAGAAGCTCATATTGCGTCGTGAAATATCACAGCGAAATATTTACTTTCTGACACCGTTTTCTTCCGAGCTTTTGTTCAACCTAATAGGGCTCTACACATTCACATCGGGACAATTCTAATTATTAAAATTTAAAAAGAAACATTATTGTCACGTAGTTTCTAGGTGGAGCAGATGCACAATAGAGCATAAAACAAATTATAAATATCCCGTTCAAAATGAAATTTGAATTTTAGCTTAATTCTATCGCATTTCTCAAAAAATAACGTTGTAATTTGTTATAAATTATAAATTATTAAGATCATAATTTATTATGAAATATTATTTAATTTAGTTCAGAAATTCATTGAAGAGTTATAATTTATTCCATAATAAATTCTCATACAGTTCAATTTACTAAAAAAATAGCGCCGACTTTACAGTTTTAATATTTCTAAAAATGATTTTGAAAATAGGTCAACAATTTTTTACTTGTATACGAGTTATATTGTATTTTTATGCTTGTCTATATTCATAAATAATTTCATATAGCGTGGATACTAAATATCTCAATTTATAGAATTAAAATTAATATTCTTTATATCTGAGATATCTGAAATTAATATCTTATTACAGATTTTAATAATGAAATTGCGACATTCTTACTTAATGGCTATTGAACATTGTGATTTTTTTTATAGCTCCTTCATATCGTTACCAACTACATCAACGTTACCAATTAGAAAGGCACATCCATCGGTGCTGCCGTTAAAAGGTACTGAAAGTGACTTGCGTGAAAGGGATAAAGCGGGAGATACTACAACATCACCAAAGGATTTGAAAAGTTTCGCGGGGCGGCAGCCCCTTAAGGCTAGGGATCAGGGAGATGTGACTGGTACCCGTGGGCCTTCCCATCCGACAATACTCGTGTTCGAAAGCAAGCATCGCTTATGAGGAAAGGATGCGCCGGGTCAGGAGCACGATGTTTCCTAGCCTTGAAAGCAAGTCCAGAGAAAAAGAAAGACGCCCCAAGCACCGGATCGAGGAACGAGCGGGGGAGCGCGATAGTACACAGGAAAGCAGACGACAGTGAGAGAGTAGCAGAAGATTATAGGGGCGAAACGGTGGAGCAAGAGATCGACTAGGGAAGGGGTAGGCCAGAACTATGCCCTCACGCGCATGGAGGGAATGCTAAAATCAGCGCACGGAAGTTGGAGGGAGAGGGGATTGGCGGAAACCCCGGAATTTTCCACTGGTAAGCGGCGTCTCGAGGGGCCCAACGTTGATGGGATGGAGGGGAGAAGCAGTCTCGCCAGAGGAAGTCGGAAAAAGATCGATCCAAAAGCAAAAGGGAGCGCGGGCATAATTAAAACGATAAAATTTGAAGGGGTGATCGCGCTGAGTACCTAAGGATACAACCCATTGCGCACCGCGAGTTCAAACGCGACCGCGAGCCACGTCCGTATGAGAACAATCAATAATAATATCAGTATTAAAATTATTGGTACAATAAAGACAATTTTCCGATCTGTTCGGGCGTATAGTTGTAGGCTATACGCGTTGTACAAGGTTGGCGTTAGCAAACCTTGATATTTATTAATTAATGTTGTTTTTCGGATAAGCACAAGAGAATAGAAGAAAACTGTGTAGTGATTAGAATTTATTTATTGTAGAATTTTGAATACAATGTGAAGAGAGTAGACTTGGTTGTTATCACACTAGCTAATTATGAGCTTAGTAGTAGTCTTGTTGAAGGACGGGAGTGTACTGGCGTCTGTTATGCATTCTTGATAATTAGTTATTTAGGCGACATACCGATCGCGGGGTAGGCGGCGCCTAATTGCGCCGACTGAAAACATTAGACTCTATGGATACGATTAGTGACCTTGCCTCGCAGGTTGTAACTTAGTCAAGACGACAAGGAGGTCTCTTTGACGATTTTGTTTACAAGCGATTTGCGCCGTAACACGATCGAAAAATTAAATTTCATATTTAAATCATCACGATATGTAAAATCTACATTGCAATTATTGCTATTGTGATATATTGATTTTATATATCGAATGATATTTACTACCTGCATTGTTTATCATAAAGGCTTTCTCATACAACATAAATATGAAATTATTCTAATTTATAATAAATAATGGTTTTTAAAAGGCTATGCTAATCTTAATGTGTATTTGCTGGTGTAAATTTTTCAATCTCTTAATAGTAAGTTTTAAATAATATATAAGATTATAAAAGGCTATAGTTCAGGCATCCTTTAGATCTATAGATATAAGTATCTATAATAAATATTATAATACCTGTCAGTTACATAAATTTTGTTAAAGTAGCAATAGAAGGGGAGGGGACATCAGATGGCGAATTGATGAATTAAAATAAAAATTGAAATGCAATGAGATTAAAATTACACCCAGGACACCTGAAGCCGTACTACTGAAGGAACGGAATTATAATAAAGACTTTATTAATTAGGTCTCGGGCAGCGAATCAACAGATAACATAAAGTTATTTAACATAAGATTGTCTTCTGCCTAGCGCAAGTGAATATAAAACTTACCGCAAGTGCTATTAGTCACACGATCCGAATGCTTGTATAAGTAGTGCGTGGCATGCAGTAACCCTTCATCCGGTTCTATGTGATGGAGACTCTTGCCGTCAAAGATGACGCCTTTAAGACCTCTGCAGGTTGAGACGGCAGCCCAAGAACCTGGAAGCTCTCTAATGCTACCTTGATAATGGCACAGTTCCTGTAACACCAAGCGTAAGATATACGATTATAGATTATGGCGTCCATCAGGGTATTTGTTCCATATTGCTCTTATAATTATAATTATTTATTCTTATCTGTTTGTGCTGCCAAGAATTCAATTTAAATGTTGCTTTTAGGCTCAACAATAACAATAATAATATTACAGTTCAGACTGTGAAAAACTAGATACTTCAATAATGTAACTAAAGTTTGAAACAATTTGATTTTAACGCAATAATGTATTCTTAAAATATATTACAATAACAAATGTTGGTAAAACCAAATCAATATACTTTTCTCTGTTATCAATTATATTTATGCCAATTATATCGCATTTTGACCGCCAATGAACTGCAAATAGTCCTTTTTTCCATTATATTTTGAGAGCTGAATAATAAAATTAATAATCATGGTCAATAACCTTAAAAGAATACAATATTAAGTTATAATAATTAGCCAAAATCACAACATTAAAAAATAACTTATACCATTATTCATCGTTTAATTTACATTTGGAATTAAATTTATTAAATTAATTAAAATCATATACAAGTTTTAATTAAAAACATACTCTGTATTATTTATGGATTCACTTAATGCAAAAAGAGTTTTTATCATTATAGCCACAGTATATATTTATTTTATATCAAGATACATTGTCACAAACAGACATTTTTAAATTAATAGATTTCATTTTTGATAATTCTTTTCAGATTTATAATTCTATAGCTAATTAAATTATTAGAATTGAATCCATAAAAAAATAAGTATTTATAATATTTTTTTATGGCTGGAAAAATATTGTATTTTTAGTCAATTAGTTTTATTAAAAATAAAATGGATTTATGAAAAATATTTTAATTTAAATTATAAATTTATAGAAATTAATGGTTAGAAATGTAACTAAAAAGAAATAAAAGGAAAATAAAGAAAATATATTAATGTTATTATAAAAAATCCTTATAAAAATATTTTAATAATACGCAGTTTAATAATTTAATAAAACATTTATATGAAAGTGAAAATATTCTTTATTCCGAAATAAAAATTCAGATTCACTAATATAGACAATTGTGCTTGTGGCTATACCTATAACATAAGTGAGTCATCGTAATTATCGGTATTATTATTAAAAAATTTTATTCACTCATTACTATTAATTATAAATTTAAATTCAATTTCTATAAAATTAATATAATAATTAATAACTCACATTGAAATAAAAACTTAGTAAATATTTCATTCTAGAAAATTAAATTATAAATTAAAAATTTCTGAAAAATGTATTTTATAACTTAAATTTATAATAGAAGCTGATCATTTATTTTTATTTATTTTAGTGGATATATATACTAGATTAATTTTTTAATTTTACAATTGTTATAAGTAGTTTTGCTTTTTAAGAATACTTTATTAAAATAATGAGTTTACGAAAGATGGAAACGTAAGGCATCCAGATCACAATAAAATGCAAATTTATTTAGTATGACAGAAAAGGACTTGGTTTTCTTTGATATAAAAAAAATTCATTCGTATGATAAAGGAAAAAAGAAAGGTAATATAACACGTACATACAGTCAAATTAATAAATACGTGCCCGCACGCGCGCTTGTATTGCGTTTATATAATCATGTACATAAGTATTTACTTTTTAAATATAGAGAAACGTTTTGTCGCGCAATAAAAATGCTAATGTTCAAGAATCGCCTGTAATAGTTAAAATGGCTCGAGAGTAATCGCCGTATGGAGAACGTTTGCTTAACCTGAAACTAATTGAAATAGCGAAGTACAAGTGGACAAAACGCGGTCTTAAGAGTCTCCAGTAGCCATTTCCTCCAAATCCCGAATGTAACTCAAAGACTGACTTACGGGTGAAAGAAACTGCTTCAAGGGCTAAGCTTAGCGCTCCATCAACAATTCTCGTAATAAGATACGTGCGCCCATACACACGTATGGCTAACTACGAAATCCAACCAGTCTCAAGTGCACGTTCGATGTAGGTCAAACATAATTTTTTTACAGCTCTAACTTAACACTCCCAATAATAAAAGCACGATTAAAACTTTGGACTAAATGATTTTCACTTCGTAAACTTTATTATTGAAATAATCATGGAAATCTTGTGAAAGTCATTCACGCTTTCGTGCCCATGTGACAGCCGCGCCCCTGTTGGCAGGAGCGCCGGTGAAGAGGGGCTGGACGGAAACACTCGAAGATGCCAAACGTGTCGAAGCGAGAGACGGACCACGGCCCCACTTATCCGGTAGGGAATCAACTAATCGCGAGGCGGAACGTGAATCTGTGAGTGATATTCTAATATCGGTAAGAAAAGACTTATATAAACTCGATCAAGAACCTCAGAACCCGCCAGTAAAAGAAAACAGAGACAAGTCGCGCATTGAGATAAAACATCCGGAGTGTTCGGGCAACCATTTAAAGTGGTTGCATTTCAAAGAACGTTACGATACTTCGACGAAACTAGGAAAGTATACAGACATATTTCAGCGACTTTAAGGTGAATTTCTATTTCGACGTTAAATAGTTAGTGTTAACTAAAGAATTCTCTTATTAGGTCATATAATCTAAAAATATCTAAATGTGTGACAATTGGGAGCTTTACTAGTATCGTACTACCAGCCTATATAGACGTATTAATTTAAACAACCTGGGTGTCGCCTACCTTGCTCTTACATCGCTTAGGAAGATTTCTGTCATAAAGTAAGAGCCCGGCCACGGCTCATCGCGCTGCGTCAAAAAACTATATTTGAGATAGGAGAGCTCATGATTAGCGCAAAAGGATCCTATCCGCGATCAGATGCTTTCATTTCATAAATTAGATTATGGAATATTATTGTATATTACGACTTTTTCCTTCTCCCACTGGAAGGAGATTTTTGGAGCCATTCGTTAAATGATAAATTCTTTATATTTTATTTAGGAAAACTATTTTTTATATTTTATTTTTTATCTAGGAAAACTCATACCTCTAAAGTAAGTAGAATATATATATATATATATATGTATATATATATATATATATATATATTGAAAAACCTACAATTATGAATATCTTAAATATACCTTGAAATTTTGTAAAGATATTTTATTCAATAATTAATGTCAGTAAAAAAGTTAAAGATAAAGTTCTTAACCACTAGAGAAATATCAATACAAAATTAGTTTTCACTATTTAAGCACACTATAAACGGTTTATATGCCTATCACCGGTTAAAAAAAATGTAGTCGATAGTTAACAGCAATTAACTCATAATTAAGTGCAATTTAATTTAAATGTTCGAGAATGAATAGTTATTTAATTTTTCGACTTCTGATTAACATTTGGATGTAAACAAAAATAATGTCTTTTCACTAAAAGACAGAGAAAAGAGCATTTATAATTGAATGTTTATATTCATTGATTTGATATTGGGATTAAAATTATTTGTTTTGTTTAAATGCTTAAATAAGACAAATAAAACAAAATTTATGGATTTGAAAATAATACAATAATATATAATTAGCTTATTGAAGTTTCAATAAAGAAGTGAGTTTGTTGGAAACCGTTAACTAACGCAGGAACATTAGTGGCGCGTGAAAAATGATATAGAAAAACAATGGGAGAAAAGGCGTAAAGAGGCCCGGCTGCGGACTTCGGATGCTGAGGCATGTAGGAATCGACTGACAGACGCCAGGTCGTACAGATCGAGTGAGAATACAGAGCTTTTTGGGCTTCTTCTCACTTGTTCCGCCGAGGTCGAGTTTTTTGTATAAAATCGACAAGAGTTGGAAAGGTGGTAGGTGTGCGACTTGCGAATTCGAGTTACTGAATAGCGCTTCGCGAAGCATTAAGTGTTAGTATTTGCGTGGTGTCGTGGCACAGGCTGGTGACAGGGGGATTCAGTGACAAGGCGCTCCTGAATCCACCCCAGGGGGAATCTTCCCTGGGAGCCGAGAAACGACTCCCGGTGGCCGATCCAGAGGACAGAGACAAATAGAGAGAAAGTGAGTTCCTCTGCGGCCGGGTCTGGTCTCGAAGACGTTGGAGACAACCCGGTGTCCGCACCCCACACACCGATCGGCCATCCAGACGTCCGAACTGTGTGGAGTTCGCGACGCATCGGTGTCACGGCGTAGGGCGGAAGTCCAGCTGGCAACAAGGTACCGTACGTACATTCCTTCACGAGAGCTCTCCCGCGCGCGTATCGCGAAACCGTCTCAATTAATATAATTATTGATTTTTGCTATTGTATATTTGCGTGCGTGCGTCAAAAGGCTTTTTTCCTCCTTCCCGACGAAGGAGGTTTTTTTACGCCTCGCGGCGATTAGGGCAATTTAAATTAAATAAAGAAAATTCTTTTTATCTTTGACACTCAACCAATGACTTTTATTTTTTCCCTCTTCCTATCCTTTATTAATATCTTACAGGACTCACGGAGATGGTAAGTAGCGTATAAGTTGCTACAGAGTTGTATATATGAAATTTAAAAAAATTGAAATAATATTTTTAAATATAAAATGAAAACTTAGAAACGAAGAATATATAAATAAATACTGTTGCTTGCAGCTTGGTAATACTCTTTAGTATTTTCAATCAATGGGTAATGCACTGAAAAAATACTTTTCGCAGTATACTGTTAGGTACATTCCCTCAGTCGAGCACGCATCTCATTGGAAACAGGTCATAAACTTACCACTTTACTCGGAATGTGTGTTTTGAAAACGCCTTGTAGCTGATATCTTTCTTTATAACCGACAGGGATAAGGTCTCGGTTCAATCGAAGATCGAGGATTCGATTAACTCCATTCAATTCCAGACCGACGCTTAAAACATCCGTGTGCTCGGTGTCCTAAAATCATTTTATTAAAAAAGACAATTTATTTAAGTTGTTTTATGAAATTATTTTAAGTTGGCTATTGCAGCCGTTTCGGCAAATTTATTTTAATAATTTATTTAGAAATTAAATTAATTATATTAATACTAATATTTTTATAATAAGGATGATTAAGCTCTGTGTTTCGTTAACAAATAAAAGATCTGAAATTGAGTATAAAATTGTTCGCTTATGATAAAAACTGAATTTTATCCATTATTATATACATTAAGTAGCTTTATATTTTCGACAGCCTTTCACAAGTAGTACAAAATTGTTACTTTCAAAGACAAAGTAAAAATAGTGAATAATGCCCAGTACCCACATCAATAAAGCTATGTATGTATAGAAACTTATGAGGTAATCAAATGCGATTGGTATTCGAGGCGGATAGATTATATGAGTTGATAATTAAGTAAATGATCTCAAATGCAAAAAATGTAAATACATACTTGCATTAGCAAACATTTGAAATCAAAAGAAAGAGTAGAATTTTAGCATAATCCCTTATCACAGTTTACAAGCCGAAGCGAGAAACTATAAACGATACTGAAGAGACAGTGAGAAATTAACGCCACGAATCATAACTGCGAAATAACAGGGCATTTGCCGAATTCGAGCGTAAACACTTCGTCATTCCCCTTTCCATCTCGTGCCTCATTAACGCCCGATTTATTTACCTGCCTAGGTAGGTGCGTCTTAGCAAATCATATATACTCACAAGCACGTCTATGTATTATGTAGATATTAATGAAGTGCGGCGGTGGCGACGGCGTGTAGCAACGACTTATGAATTTTACCGACTTTATTTCTGACGCAACTCAAGAAGCTTCCTTTTATTAAAAAAATAAAAATAAAAGACGCGTTCCCGGGTTCCCTGTCATCCCGATTAGCTGTGAATGTAAATTCTCTATGCCGTGGATACTGTAATAAGATTTTCTCTTACTGACACTGAAAATGTCTGAGACAATAGTTATTTACTTATTAATTAAGGAGATAACGAGTGAAACTGCTAAAAATAAATGTCCCGGACAGCTCAAGTGCTTAATTGGAGCTTGCCTAACCCTATAATCAGCTTATATATCCGACCTTTCGATTTTGACGAACGAAGACTCATGAATAATGAGGCACATTAAAAACTTAAAGTCTATTCGGTTCTTCGAACCTTTTGTTTCTGTTCCCGTAATTCGATACCTTTTATTCATCCTTCGGCTGCAGCATTCTGACTAATCCGTACAGTCATTAATTATTTGCTTTGAAGCCTCGACATATATTCGAGGCTACTTCTCTGTAATTTTTTATTAACTTTATTCGATCCCATACTACTTAAATTGATATTGCAGGCATGCATCTCACACGTGGCTATAATTTTAAAAATAAGTTTAAGTCTTAAAAGTCTTTAAAAAAAATCTCAAATTTATTTTCTTAAAGCCAAGTATGATGAAAGTTATTGTAAGAATTGAATTACAACTTATTAATGTCTTCTTAATTTATTTAAAAATTTAAAATAGGATTTGGGTAAATTATATTGAAATTTATACGAAAATTTAATAACTTTGTACGAGATAAAATAAAATAGATATATAATAAATAAGCACGACGCCAATATTAATTTAACTTAGAATGACTGAGGTAAAAATTATTGTATAAATATTTATGTAAAAAAAATTATCAGATCATTTATACTAGGATAAATAACAAGCAAACCTTATTGTCAAACTTTATCTGCTAATTAAATATTAATGTAGGATGCTAACAGCGCCCTATCAATAGGCACATAAAATTTAATTAAATAAAATAAATCCTTTATTAGTTCAATTTATTTCAAAATATTATTTAATTAAATTAAAACACAAAATATCATATTATCACGATTTTAATATAATTAATTGTGAAATAATGAATGAGAAAAAAAAATTGAAAATAAACTGACGAAAAACCAAAAGAGTAAATAATAATATAAATTTTTTTGAATAGAATAGCAAACAATAAAAAGCGAATAAATACGGAAATCAGAAAAACGTGTGTTTAACAGGAAATGCGTAAATTATAAACACGATATTATAAATAATATGAGAACATATGTATAAATTACTATAAGTATAAACATTATGAAAATTGAATCATAAAGTCTAAGGTTAGGGAAGTATGAAAAAAAAAAATTTCGTCTGATCGTAGCCGGAAACGAGAGCAATAGAATAAACTAGAGTCTAGGAGTTAGTAAATAATGTTGCAAACATGATACAGAAGTTGCAACTTCTAATTCGGTAGTAAGATTTTGACTACACAGACGCTAAGGAAAATAAAGAATAAATACCATAGATATAGTAAATATCACATAAATATAAGTAATTTAAGTTTAATTAAAATAATGGCATTTAATTTCATTTAATTGTATATCTTATATGCTTAAGCTAGCGCCGTTTTTTGTACTTACCGTCGGTGTTACATATGAAAAAATATCTCGACATTTTTTCTAAAATTGAATATTTACTAAAAAAATCGTGTTCAATTTTATTTTCCTTCGTATTTAAATACAAAAAAATTTTTTTAAATATAAGAATAAGTAACTTAAACACGATATGAATTTTCAATTATAATAATAGGATAATAAATAATTTGACAGGTAAGAATATTCAATATTGAAAAAAAAATTGTATCTGTAGCCGGAAGAGATTATTACATACAATTTATACAAAGCGAAAAATTATTTGCATTTGCGTATTGGATCTCAAAATATTTTAGCCACTCGCTGCTCATTTACTCATATAGATTGATTTAATGTCGTACTGCCGTAGCTGTATACTTTTACAATTTGCATATTAAACCTGAAAATAATTATTATATGTTCGTGCGTGTAATACTTTTATTTTCTTTTTCGGGTAATACCTTTATATTCTTGTTAATGTATACACACACACAATGCGCTCGTCAAACTAATAAATTTTCGCCTTCGTTATAATGCTGAAATAAGTAATAATTCAACTACTTGGATATATTTTGATTTAATTTATTTTCAGTCTCTATATACAATGATCACGACCCGAAGAGCAAGTAGCAACTTAGCTACATCGTACGATTTTCTAACGTATTTGATTATATTTTAACGATCATTTTCATTTGTCATTGAACTTGACATTATATTTATTTTGAAAGACGATTTACAAGCGCCAGCCCATTTTTACGTTTAGTAGCAAAGTAATTAGATATCCTTGATACTCGCATGCGCGTAAATTTGTTGATTACAAATACATTATCTTAAATATAATTTAGGCAAAGCCTAAACATTTTCAAAATACGATCAAATAATGAAGATCTTCATTTCAATGCTACATAAACTAGTGTAATAGTTTACATCTCGATTTAAATTTAATTAATAAAAATTCGTAATATCCCTTATCAAAGCAGGTAAGTAAAAAATGTGAGAAAATACTAAAGTTAATTTTAAAAAACAAATTTGTGAAATCTACTTTTATTTCTTATTTATAAGTTTCACTTCTTATTTATTGAAACTTCAATTAACTACTTATACATTATTGTGTTATTTTCAAAATTACTTTGAAATATTTCATTACAGTATAATACAAAATAAGTTCTTATTATCTAATAAATAAATTAGAAAAATGTTTGACAATTAAAATAATGAATATTATTCTGATCTATAATATTTGTTAATAGCATAAATGAATAGTATAAAGAAAATATGTGGATTAAAAACAAGTTGATATTATAAAACAAAAATAATAGATTTACGCGATTTGTTTAAATCATAAAAAGCATTTTCATTCTAAAACTAAATTTAAACAAATTAAGATATAAATGTGTGGCAGAGGAAGCGTGGGAATTTAACTTCCCCAGCTAACCCAAAAATATGCGTACGCTTAACAGCGATAAATGGTTTTAGGATCTAATTACTCGTAGTGCACGCGCATTGTAAGTATAAACGCGCTCGAAGACCGCCTCTCCCCACCTCGGGTCATCGGAACGAAAGCGACCTATGCTCTCCCGAAGTGGATGCTCGGCCAACACAAAAAAAATCAGTAAGCCACGAGGCGCCCGGCTATGTACTTCGCCTAATAAACAGCAAACAAAAGAGTAACCGCACTTATTACTTTCGCCTTCCCGGTCCCGTCTCCTCATCTCCCTCGCACTCACCTCGGTCTACGAGACAACGAGCACGCTAAAACTGGTAATAAAAAAATTTATTATTACTTAAAAATGTAATAATATGAAATTATTAAGCATTAAGACTCGACTTGTAAATAGTAATGTAATTTGAGATAACTCGTGGTAACTCATGGTCTTTCATGAGCTGCCGTAGAAGAGCGGAGATGCAAGTATTTAGTTGAAAATATACAGTCAGTTGTCCGTTGACCTTCACAAGACAAGGACTGGGACTGCTTCCGCATTGCTGCTTAATAGAGGAAGTGAAGTTAGGAGTTCGCGTGTGGTTTCTCCGACGAAAGGTGACCCTGTGCACACGTTGAAGTCCCACAGATCAGGAGGCCACCGACGCTGATTGGACACGTGTTGCCAGTACTAGGCGCCTGTGGAGATACACTGGCTCTGACGACCTGGTTGAAGGGATTGGAACTGGGGGGGGGGCACCAGGTTAGCTCTCCTTCCTCTCTTCGGGGACCGTTACACTAAATCGAATTCAGCAGTAAAATAGGTATCTTAGTTATAAGCGCCTGGCCAGTCTTTTAGGCGTTAATTAGGAATCGGGCTTTTTTCTCCTACATTAGAGGAGGTTTTTTAAGCCCCGTAGGAATAGGAACTTAAATAAACAAATTTCATTTGTTAGTGCAATTCAAGGTGTTAATTATTTGCCAGCAACCTCAACCCCGAACCTTTCCTGAATAATAATAATAATTAAATTTAAGGCTGCAACACCTGTAATAATGAAAAAAACATTTTATTATTTGTTCATAACGCGAAACCGATCTGAATATATAAAATATTTTTTTTATTCCTCTGTATGTTTAAAAAGAAAAACAGAGAAAGAGAGAAGCCAGCATAGTTATGATAATAAATAAGTAAAATTATGAAATAAACTATTAAACCTAGAGCGCAATCATAAACAAATAACTAAAATAAATAAATAATAAAATCCGAAGTCTCTTTAAGAAATATGAGGATTCAAAATAATAATATTAGACATCCCATGCTGGATAAGCATTTTATACTTTCAAAGATACCTTGATTCGCTTTTCCCTATACACATTTTCTTATTTTACGCGCAAGAAATAAACTGAACGAAAAGGCTTTGATATCCCATCGTCGGCTCGTTTGCTGAGCTTAATAAATTTTCCTTCGTCCCATTAAGATAATTTTGTATAATACAGGGCCTTTTGTATAGAGCGCCGTGGAGGAGCTTCTAGACAGTTATTCTAGTCTAGGAGTTATTCTAGACAAGATTGATGGAGTAACCTGATAAGCTCTCATACCTAATAGAAAATAGTCTTTTTTTCGAATCGTAGATGCGAAATAACCTTTCAAAACAATGAAAAATAATAACCACGTACCATTTTCATTTATTTATTTCAACAAAATAATTACCTTCTTATACAACTTATTCTGTTATAATAGATTTTTGCTTTATATAATTTGCATTATTACATAATGCTCTATGCATTTGAAATTCATTTTTACAATATATTTAAGTTTTAATGTTTTTCAAAAATTAAGATATCCATCATTAATTACAATTAGAATCATTTTCTTGCTATTTCTTAGAAGTTATATTGAAGTATCTTTTTCTTTTTCGTAACTTCAAGAATTTGATTTTAAATTTGTTATATAAGAATAAGAAATTGCAAATTTCTGCAGTAGAAAATTAATAGATTTGCATTATTATAGATTACATTTACTTTTAAAATAAATTTTTTAATAATATACACAAAACTATTGGTTTACCATTTTTTTCGATTAAATAAGCAAATAAAGAAAAAATATACAAATTACAATAAGTATTTCAATTAAAAATGTTAAAACGTGTAGATATAATAATTTGAAGGTTTTTTTTTTATAAATAAAGCCATTAATTACTTCTTTGTATTGGCATTTATTATTACCCTGATTATTATTATTATCAATTTATTATTGACATTGAAAATGAAGTGATTATGAATATTATATAACAATACGTCTTAAAGCATTTGATATTTTACCATATTCCTTAAATTCAATCTTTACTCCATAAAATTTTTATAAGATAATTTTTATTCTGATAAATGTACATATTTAAATATCTAATCTATAATGATCGATTATCAACTATTAGTAAAAAATAATGCTTATGAAAATAATACTAAAGAAAATATATATAAAGATTAAAAAGGTATATATTCTTAAGAAATACATGTGCATAAATATACTTCATAATTAAAAGAAAAATTTATAGAAAGCTAAAATAAGAATTAGTTTTAAACATTTTGTTTAAAACTTTGTGTTTTATTTTTATTTTTAACATAATGCAATACACAAATTTTCTGAGAAAAAAATCTGTTTAATAAATTTAAAGAGAAAAAATTATTGTAAAAATTACGATAATAATTTAGGTTAGTTTAAGTCTATTTTCGAAATACTCATTTCTGATTTTTTAAATTATTATTATTCTATTCTTTTTTTGTATTAATACGCCTGTGCCCAACACTTTCTCATCGTTAGTATGTCATTACGATATTCGGGAATATTACAAAATAATATTAAAACTTTCATAGCTATTTTCTAGATGATTCCAAATTTTTCGGTCATACTTAATAATGTAATTAGAAAAATAATACGAAAAATGTCTGAAATTTTAATAAAATATATCAAGCGCATAAAAACTATTTATACTTAGCATTAACGCTATTTCATTAATTGAGTGAAACTAGAGTGAAACTATGACGTCCGTGAATTCGTAAGCGGAACATTGAATATACGTATGTATCCAGAGGCATTAAATTTTATAAATAGAAAAAATTTGAATAACATTTGCCCGAGGAAAAGGTAAAAGACTGAAACTTGTATTATCAATTTTGTCTGCATATATTTGTAATGTTTAATAACAAAATAAAGAAAAATTCAGCTGAATGATAAAAATAGGAGGAGTAAGACTGTCCGCCTGCAAATCGATCGTCAATTATGTGCATTTAGAAATTGAATAGCAAATAAGTGTTGCGTTTCAATGATGTAAGGCTTCCTGGCCAATATAGACACTGGAAAAAGTTGAACAACTTTTTCAACAAGGAGACTGAATCGTATGAGAGGGAGGTGAAAAATTCGAGACTCGTTCGAGTGCATTGTATGACTATACGTGGAACGCGAGGCTTTAGTGTGGTTCGATGTCATCGGAAGTCGATAAGCCCTGGGACAGAGGCCAAAGGCTTTTGTGGTCACCAATACTATCGCCAATTAGTTTCTATAACAACGATGTTATAGAGGCAAAACGAAGGGTCCTTTGTGCAGAAGACCTTTCCGTGATAATGGCTGTCGCTATTCCTCCAAATAGTTACGAACCAGGCCCCATCTTCCCCATAAGTTCATTATTGTCATTTTACATTAACCTTACCTTTACCACACCGTTTTCTTCTATCTTTATATATTTTTTATTTACGCTATTTTTATAATTTTTTATATTCTTTTAATTGCAGCTACCCGTTGAAATTAATGAAAAATTAATGAGAAATCAAATAAATAAATTTTATTTAATTTTATTCATTGGATTTATATAACAGCTCTTAATGAAATATCCTGCTTCTATATGCTTTTATATTTTAATATCGTCTAAAATCTAAAATCCCCAAACAGCTTTATTCAGATAGTATTTCAAATTTATAAAAATGTTCACACGGTGAAAATTTACTGATTTCTTCATCTAATCTGACAGCTTTTATAGATTAATATATTATATTCAATACATTAATCCAATTTTCAGCTGTCACTATGAGATGTCACTTCTTACCATTTAATATATTGTTGAACTTTTTAATGATGATATTTTTTATTCTTAATTCCTTTAATAGGAAATGAGATCAATTTAAATTTCTAAAAAATGTAGAACCCCAAAACATCGTGCTCATTCTTTGTCATCCTAACGGGTTTAATACTCTTTTATTGTATGATAAGTCTTCTCATTTCTCATTAGTACTTTTTTGAGGCATTACACTATTTGTTATGTCTTGCAGCCAGCATCATAACATGACATTATGACATTTATCTTTATCTATTTTTTGTTGATCTTTGACATAAAATCGTTTTGTTGCTTAGCCCGTCTTTTTCATTTTTAGTTATTTATAAATTATTTTATAAAAAATCAATAAGTCGATTATTAACCTGTGGCGGACGTCTGCGGGAAATCCCAATTCCGCACAGACGTTTACCTGCGTCGCACATTTAGCCATAAGTAGCTTAATTATACTCTAATATTGTAAATCCCCTGACGAATACCGTTAGGGGATCGACTGACCCAAAAGCCTCGCCCCCACCTCGGGCCACTGCGTGGGAGGCAATGATCGCCCCCGAGGTAATGAGCCGACGGATCTGGGTCAGTCAGCCATCTGCCCTCAAACTCATCTGGGAGAACAAATAAATAATTAAAGCAATCACCAAGAATAGTGTTGTCATTTCTAAACCTAAGGCAACCTCTCCTGACTCCCAAACTGGTGACCCCGACGTAATTCACAAAGGAATCCACCACTAAAAAAAAAAAAAAAAAAAAAAAAAGGTCCTCGCATGAACACCCGAAGCAGAGCAATGGAGCGAACTCGCCCAACAGAACCCGGTAGCACCGTAACTACCGCAAACATGCTTCGCGTGCCACCACTATCGCCCACAAAAATCGAGTTGTGGTTTCACATGCTGGAGGCCCAGCTCACCCTCGCCAACGTCACAAACGACGACACCAAGTATAACATCCTCCTCGGCAATCTGGATATGAAAGTGGTGGAGCGCGTAGAAAATACTATCTACAACCTCCCACCAACCGGGAAATATGCGGCTGTGAAAGCTGCCCTCCTCAAGCACTACGCCAGGACGAACACCAGCCGCATTGCAGCACTGCTACACTAAGAAGAGCTCGGCGAGCTCGCGCCCTCGCACCTCTGGTCCCGCCTGCAGAGCACCGCAGGTAACCTGGCCAACCAAGAGCTCTTCGTCGAATTGTGGCTGAAAAGGCTACCACCTCAAATATCTGACATCCTAGCGGTGGCAACCGACCAAAAAATGCCCCAACTAGCAGAGGCCGCGGACCACATTGATGCAAGGATGGCCGGAAGAAACTGCACTGTGATCTCCAGGCCAACGGACACTACATTCCCACCCCCAACTGGCGGAAACACAACAATCGCAGGTGCTAGCAACCAGCCACGACCGAACGAAACATCCGTCCTTCTAAAAGGGCTCGCAGAGATGCGAGACGACATCATTAAAGCCCTGAGAGAAACGCAACTTTACCGAAGCCAACCCCGCGGGCAACCGCGAACCCATACGCGCGGCTGTGAAACCACGAAAGACATATGCTGGTACCACGAAAGATTTGGTGCCAGCGCAACCAAGTGTTGCCCCTCCCCCCCATGCAAGTGGTCGGCCGCGGGAAACGGACAGACCCGTTGAGCGAGACGGCTACGCTCAACGGCCCCGCGAGTAGCCGAATATTCGTGAGGGATAAGGGGACGAACGCGCGATTTCTCGTCAACACGGGTGCAGACGTTTGCGTTTTCCCAAAATCGCAAATAACAAACCCTACCCGTGAAAGCGAATACAAACTTTACGCCGCAAACGGGTCTACGATAAAAACTTACGGCGACAAAACCCTCGTCCTAAACCTCGGCCTACACCGATCGTTCCCGTGGCGCTTCATCATAGCCGAAGTTAACATCCCTATAATCGGAATGGATTTCCTCGCGCACTACAACCTGGTAGTGGACGCGAGAAACCAAAGACTAGTCGACGCGACGACGAAACTCGCGTGTGCAGTGAAACAAGCGCCTGGAAGTGCCACCCCGTCGATAAAAACCATAGCGGGAAACGGGAAATACGAAAAACTACTATTGGATTTTCCCGATCTGACAAGACCTCCAGTGTTTCGCCGGTCCCAGGTAAAACACTCCTCACAGCACCACATCGAAACAACACCCGGACCACCTACACACAGCAAAGCGAGAAGACTCGCACCCGACCGCCTCAAGATCGCCAAGGACGAAATCGAGCTGATGCTTCAACAAGGAGTAATCCAGCCCTCCAAGAGTCCTTGGTCATCGCCGATCCGTCTCGCACCTAAAAAGAATGGAAAAACGCGACTTTGCGGCGACTATCGTGCACTAAATGCACGTACAAAACCGGACAGGTATGCGCTCCGTCTCCTTGAAGATTTCACGCAAAATCTTCAAGGAAAAACAATTTTTTCGAAAATCGACTTGATTCGCGCGTACAATCAAATACCCGTCGCGCCCGAATCAATCGAAAAAACGGTAATACTTACCCCGTTCGGCCTGTTCGAATATTGATTCACACCTTTCGGCGTCCGAAACGCAGGCCAAACATGCCAACGCTTCGTCGACGAAATTACGCGCGGGCTAGACTTCGTCTTCGCGTACATTGACGACTTCTTTGTCTTTTCAAAAGACGAAGAAGAACATATAACACATCTAAAAACCTTATTCGAACGTCTGAACAAATACGGGGTAATTATAAACGTCGCGAAATCCGTATTTGGCCAAGAGGAAATCGACTTTCTCGGCCACAGTGTTAATTCAAGAGGGATTAAACCCACCCCCGAAAGAACGCAAGCAATTAGCGAATTTCCGAAGCCCTCGACAATTAAATAATTGCGAAGTTTCTCGGAATGATTAATTTCTATAGGCGTTTCATCCCAACCGCAGCGAAGCAAATGGGACCTTTAAACGACATGCTTAAAGGTGCCCAAAGTGGCAACGCCCCGGTCCCGTGGAACGAAGGGGCGAATGGGGCCTTCGATGAAGTGAAGGGGGAGCTCGTGAAAGCCACGATGCTCGTACACCCCGTACAGGGTGCACCCCTGAGCATCGCCGTCGATGCCTCCGATTACGCAATCGGAGGCGTCCTCCAACAAAAAACAAAAAACGCCTGGGAACCCTTATCATTTTTTACGAGGGCCCTATCACCCCCCCCCCTAAATACAGCGCCTACGACCGCGAACTCCTCGCGATATACGCGTTAGTAAAACATTTTAGGCACTGGGTCGAGGGCCGCGATTTTATCATATACACCGATCACAAACCCCTAACTTTCGCGTTCCAACAAAACTTAGAAAAATGTTCCCCGCGACAATTCAGATATTTAGATTTTTTAGCGCAGTTTTAACAAAAATTAGACACATAAAAGGGACGGACAATAATACAGCCGACTGTCTTTCGCGCGTCGATGCAATCTCGCCAGCACTTGACTACGACGTTCTCTGCCGAGAACAAAATACCGATGGCGAGTTGCAAAATATTATAAACCACCCGAACTCGAGTTCCCTCAAAATTAAAAAAATCTCCCCTCCAAACTCAAAACACAAGATATACTGTGACGTCGCGAACGGTGCGACCAGACCGTTCGTCCCGAAAACACTACGACGCGCCATATTCGACGCCTTGCACAACATATCGTACCCCGGAATCCGCGCAACACAAAAATTAACAATAAGCAAATACGTGTGGCCAAATATTAAGAAGGATTGCCGACGATGGGCGCGGCATTGCATCCCTTGTCAAAAATCAAAAGTGACAAGGCACGTAAATAGCCCCATCAGAAATTTCGCAGCAAGCGAAAAATTCGAACAGATCCACATCGACATCGTCGGACCCCTACCACCCTCCCAGGGTTTCAGGTACGTCCTTACGTGCGTCGACCGATTTTCGAGATGGCCCGAAGCCACCCCCATCGTCGACATCGAGGCGAAAACCATCGCAAAGGCCCTATTGAAAACCTGGATCTCGCGGTACGGCGTCCCCCTTCGGATCACGACCGACCGAGGTCGACAATTCGAATCGCAACTATTTCGCGAACTGACAACAACAATAGGAACGAAACACTTACACACCACTCATACTCATACCACCCTCAAGCAAATGGCATGGTCGAGCGGTTTCACAGACAACTGAAATCGGCCATAAAATGCGACGAGACCGAGAACTGGGTGGATTATCTGCATATAATTCTCCTTGGCATCCGAACGGCAATTAAAGAAGATTTAAAAGCCTCGTCCTCCGAGCTCGTTTTCGGACAAGCACTACACCTACCCGTGGACTTTTTCATCAAAACCAATCATTCGGATAACATTTCCGATTTCGCGGTAAAATTAAAACGGGCAATGCAGCAGATCCAACCAGTTCCCGCCGCACACCACACCACACGAGGTTCATTCATTTTCAAAGTCCTCTACACAACACCACACGTTTTCTTACGCCGCGACGCTGTACAAGGCCCACTACAATCCACGTACGATGGCCCTTTCAAAGATAAAAGCCGCGGCGACAAAACATTCAAAATCATAATAAATAATAAAGAGCAATCGGTCTCGATAGACAGGCTAAAGCCAGCCTTTGTATTATTGAACGAAGAAATCGAGGACCCGTCATACAACAAAAACGCAACAACACCTCATACCCCGACATACGAACCCCGAGACACACAGCAGCCTTTCCAATCACGCGCAGGTAGGATAATTAGATTTCCCGATAAACTACAAGCGGGATTTCAATAAAACCGACCACCGCATAAATCAAAACACAATACACACATTGTAAAAATATCGTAAACACCGTTCCCAATATTTTTCTACGTTCACCACTGGGGAGGGGGTAATGTGGCGGACGTCTGCGGGAAATCCCAATTCCGCACAGACGTTTACCTGCGTCGCACATTTAACCATAAGTAGCTTAATTATACTCTAATATTGTAAATCCCCTGACGAATACCGTTAGGGGATCGACTGACCCAAAAGCCTCGCCCCCACCTCGGGCCACTGCGTGGGAGGCAATGATCGCCCCCGAGGTAATGAGCCGACGGATCTGGGTCAGTCAGCCATCTGCCCTCAAACTCATCTGGGAGAACAAATAAATAATTAAAGCAATCACCAAGAATAGTGTTGTCATTTCTAAACCTAAGGCAACCTCTCCTGACTCCCAAAAACCGTATAATTAATGTTTGCATTTATTGTTCTAAGTCATATACAATGACCACTGTTTTATAATAAATATATTTATATGACATGAAATATCGACATAAACGTAAGAGAAAAATTAATTTCACTGTCTCGCTGTATTATAAACACTGAGATTTTTAAAAGCACTTTAGAAATTATTTAAATTTAATGTTAAATAAATGAAATAAATATTCAATATCAGTCATATGAAATGATTATGTTATAAGGTAATTAAAAATTATTTACAGAAGTACAAAATATTTATTTGTTTTTTAATAAAGTTATTACTATTAATTATTAATTCAAGTTATTAGTATTGAATTAAAATTCTAATATAAAATTGAAAATTATATATTTAATATATTCTCACAAATATGGATTGATATACGTCAAGCAGACGTCCTTCTATGATAAGAATAGATTTGAGAAAAATCACAGGTGTCATTAACAGTCTTGAAAGAAGGGAAAGAAAGAGAGAGAGAGAGAGAGAGAGAGAGAGAGAGAGAGAGAAGAAAAGAAATTATTTCGTTGGAAAAAATGTTAAAAACGATAAAGCACATCTAATAACGTCGATTAAATTATAATATTCAATAGAGAAAAAAATTCTTTCTCCACTTTATAGTCTCGTCACTTGTTTTCTAGGGTAACGAACTATGATTACAACGCACTTATTACATTATTACAGCTACCTAAGAGATTCAGTCGCGTTACATTTGCATCGAAGACTTCAAAAAAACTAATAGTATGTCAGACTTGCAATTACTTAATAATCATTGAGATTCGGTAGGGATCGACATCCGAAATCGCATTCGCTTAAGGTGTCCATAAAGTTATATGGCATCCGTCTTCGCTTTCACACACTAATCCGTCAAAAACTTAGAAGAAAAGGCTTAATCCGCCTAACAGCGTTCAACCAATAAATAAAAGCTCTATTAGGATTACTGAGAGAGTTGTGGCAGACGAAGCGTGGGAATTTAACTTCCCCAGCTAACCCAAAAATATGCGTACGCTTAACAGCGATAAATGGTTTTAGGATCTAATTACTCGCAGTGCACGCGCATTGTAAGTATAAACGCGCTCGAAGACCGCCTCTCCCCACCTCGGGTCATCGGAACGAAAGCGACCTATGCTCTCCCGAAGTGGATGCTCGGCCAACACAAAAAAAATCAGTAAGCCACGAGGCGCCCGGCTATGTACTTCGCCTAATAAACAGCAAACAAAAGAGTAACCGCACTTATTACTTTCGCCTTCCCGGTCCCGTCTCCTCATCTCCCTCGCACTCACCTCGGTCTACGAGACAACGAGCACGCTAAAGAGTTATTGAATCTGGCTGTTGAATCATGTGAAATATCGCCCTTATCTCTAAGCTTTTATTGAATATGTAATAATAATTTTAACATTTATATAAAAGTAAATTGAAAGGCTCATATTGATTATATGCCAGACCGCGATAAAGCTCGTAATCATTGGTCATAAAAATTTATAATTCTTTAATAAACACGATACAGTATACAATATCATTAAAAGAGACGTACCATAAATTAAAATACGAGTATTTAAAAGTCATAAAATCTACAATAATTTACATTTTTTATTTTGCATATATATATATATATATATAATCACGTTTTATGCACTAGATAAAGTCATTATAATAATAAAGCTGTCATTTATACTTTTTTAACGAAAAAAAGTGATAAAGGAAACCTAATATAATAATAAGGTTAAATATATAGATACTAATAAAAATAAATACCACACTAAGAAGATATATAAGATGTCGTTTGTTATACAATATTAGCCATATACTAATTTGTAAAAATGTATCTTAGCTGGCAAATAATATTGAAACTTGTCCGTCACTATCAAAATTAGTTAGAATTATAACAAAAAATATTCGTTCCTTGATTTGATCGAAAATTCGATTCTGCATGAGTTCGGTACCCAAATAAGAACGACCAGTCCAATATATAAACTTTATTATTTATTAATATTTGGGTTTAGACCGAAATATAATAATATTATTAGCAGTTCCGCTGACGGGTTAGAATATAAATAATAATTATAATGTACGAATTACTCACACTCTCTCGTGTTGTTGTTATTTGACGTTTGCTTCGTCCGTGATAAACACGTGGTCGCACGATTCTGTGTGTTTTGAATTCCGCTGATGGGCCTGCAATGAGACGAAAAGAATAACTGTTATTCATTCATAGGAGTGTTAAATATCAGTGTGGGCTTAGGGGAAGAGAGTGCCATGATGGAAACCTGCGCCACGACTTCCAAGACAACCATTGTTCAAACATTTATCAAACTTTGTCCGCATGTAGCAGTTGCACTGTCCCCAATAATCTTCCGTTAGGCTTATTTTTCGATTTTTGAGCTAAAACTATCAAGAATTTTAATTTATTTTCATTTTACATCAGTTTCAAAAATATGTTACTAAAACAGCTTAAAAAACTGTTTTTGGTAATATTTTTATAATTACAGAGAACCTCTCCACTTTACCTTTAAACATAAATCTGTAAAAGTATATACAGCTTATATGCCCTGTATTAATATTTATATCTACCATAATTTTCCTTTAATCATATGTAGTATATGTTTCACGTTATCCATTTGACTCATGTTCAATAGCAATTTTTTCAAATCGAAAAACAATGGATGAATTAAGGATCGAATCGAATATCTGCCCGACCCACCCAACTACTTATTTAAAGTTTTGGGACTGGCAAACTATAATACATATTGCAGTATATCAGTTTTTACACGAAATGTACCGTTGTTAATTAAATATTAAGCTAGTAAGTTCGAACCAGTGTTGTATATAGAAGCAACTAATTGAAACCAATACGCAGATGATTTTAATTAAAATTTTACTTGTTTACTTACATTAAAATTAAATCAATAAACATAGAGTACAAAAACTATACCTTTCGTTATGATTGTAACCAATCAGAAAAGCTTTAAAGACTTGGTAGCTTTCTTTTAGATTTAAATCTTTGAATTCAGCAATTGCGAAACAACAAATATTATAAATAGAATTATAAGTAAAACAAACTTTTTTCCCTACCAACAAAACGTATAAAATTTCTTTTAAAGTAAAAAATACACGTGTATAGAAGCCAATGAGTGCCGGTGCATTAAAAAACTAAAGAAAAGTAATCGCATCCCAACAACTAATATAACCGGAATAGAATAAATTAGAATTCAATCGTTAGTGAATTTAATACAGTAATTTTAACAATTAGGTATTTAGAATTATTATACAATTTTTACATTATTTTTATATATTTTGACTATTAACTTTAACATTTAAATTAAAATTATTTTAGTTAATTGGTTCGTGTAAACTTTGAGGCTAATATAATTTATATAAGTTGGACGTAATTTTTTAACACTATTTAAAAAAATACTACTGCGTATTAAATAAAAGAATTTTTTAGCCTTTTAACTTTCGTTTGTTTACACATTAATGGACAACATTAAGTAATAATTACTGAGGTATTTTTGTTACCGATTCTTACCTTGTTTCTACAGATTTCTATTCGTTCCTTCATTATAAATTCTCAAAAATTTTTGCTTATCGGTTAACCTACTTTCATTTTAATACTTAGGAATTTTATAAAAAATTGTATTGAATAAGAAAATATAAAAAGATTAAATAAATTTTTTATTTAACCTCACTTATTTAAGAAAAGGTATTTATTTTCACATTTTAAATAAAAAATGTTTTAATGTAATATAAGTCACATCATGTTTTATATTTGTCGAGTCTCACACTTTAAAATATGTAATGCTTTTACCTACCAGAAATGGAATAAATTTAAATTAGCAGATAATTTATAAATATATAATGTGAAATTTATTACATCCTTCAAAAGTAAATTATTTAATGATATCATTTAATGACACGTTTCATAGAAAATATAAAAATGAGTCGAGATTATTTGTAAATTTTTAGAAGTTTTCATAATTGAAATATCAAGTTGGAATGTCATACTATATCCAATAGAGAACATACGATACCGGTATAGTATTTAATAAATACATACAAAAGATATAAATATTGTATTTTAATTTTTTATTGTTCTAATTGTATATAATATAAACATTATAATTATAAAATAATTATAAAATTTTTAAAATTTTAAACAAAAAATTATGCATAAAAATATTTTTTAAATTTATAACTTTGAATATATATGTACAAATATATTTGTATATAATACATTGTTGAAAATATATACATATATTTTCTTTCACCATCACTCTCACAGTTTTGATTTCAGAAATATTTTCAAATAAACTAAAACTCTAATATTATATATACAAAAAACTTAATTAAATTAAATTATTAAAATTCATTCGATTTAATTATAATAATTTCGAATGGTTTATCCGTTCTATTTAAAATTGTAATAATTAATTGATAAATTTCACTTTTTTCACTAGCTGTTGAGTTTATTTGTAATATGATTATATACCTTAAATTAATTTGAATTACAGATAATTTAAAATATAATCCTTATCTTTTCGTTATCCAAGGGCAAAATATTACAAAAAAATATTACAAAATATTAGTAAGGGCTACATTTACTTGTCTCGTCCATTTGATTCCAAAGTCTCCTTTGAACTAATTATGTATATTTCGCACGATCAATTAACTTGTATTGTTATTTATTTATTAGTTTTACGCAGTAACTCTACTAGAATAATAAAAATGCAAGAAATTTTTCGGCCGTATTATATTGATTACAATACCCAGACCTTGTCGTAATCACTACTTTTTAAAACTACTTATTTACAGGTTCTGCTAAAATTGTACCTTTTAAGAGACTGATTATTCATGGAATAAAAAAAAGGCTACGTAAGCGGTGTGTAGTCAAGAAACATCAATTCAACAACGTCAAATCGTAATGAATTATAATTATTTGTACAAAAACAATGATCAATTGTTGTATTTTTCGATAGAAAAGTATATTAGTTGTTACGGATAGGAGGAAGGAGAAATTCGATTGCGCCGTGGCGCTAATTACGTCTCGCGGGGACGCCCGCGAGGCAAGAACCGCTAAAGCGCGGCTAAGGACAGATGTGGAGGTATGACGTGGGCCCGTGACCTTCTGTATCCGGTAAGACAGGCGTTCGAAAGCGGGTCTTGTTGAGGGGAAAAGCACTGACGGGCTACGCTAATACCTGGTACTCTATCCGAAGGCTACTAGAGGCCGAAGAAAGTAAAGGAGAGCGCCGAGGAGGGGAAGTAAGAAGGCTAGAGGCCGAAGTACGCGAAGGGAGAAAAGGGTGAGAGGCGAAGCCGTTATAATGTCGGGAGAATTCGCGAAAATAAGGCGATAATACGAATCAGGCGGAAGACAAAATAAATCGAGCACGAGGTAAAGAAAGATGCGCGTACCGGAAGAATGAGATGGGGGGGGGGATCAGTTCGAGCTAACCGAATTTCAGCGATAACGCGAGGAACAAGCTAAAAGCGCGAAAGATGGACGAGGCGAGAACACTGACAACTACCCGGAGCAGACAAGGCGCCCTGAACAGGCGGACAGCTGATCGCAGCTGGAGATCGTAACCACGTCGACGTCATCGACTACGTGACCGAAAACTAACGACGAAGGGAAATTAGAATTATAAAATAAGGATTAGCTTGGATATTATTAATAAAGGTGTCACGACAAAATAAGACCGCAGCATTTATTCCTTATTCTGCTTCCACATACACATACACAATCACATCAGTTATAAATAATATTAGTACTGTAGTGAAAAAAATTGCATGTAAATGGAATAAGAGATTAAATTGGTGTTACGTTATACGCACTTACACTTGCGCTTACGTTTACACCACACACACACACACACACACAAATTTCAATTTATTTATAATCTAAATCCGTATATATTTATAAATTTCAATTGAACCAGCAAATTGCAAACTTAACGATAGAAACCATAGTAGTCAAGCAGTATTTAAAATGTATAAATTGATGCAATTTACATCTCGAGTGAATATGATAAATACAGTATAAACTAAAGTTTAAGAAATTTTATACATCTTATATGTTCATTTTCATTAAAATATGATAACGCAATTGGATTTTTAAAATATTTATCTAATATTAATTATAATAAAAATGTGTCAAAAAATTTGTAATCAATAGCTTATGTCCTAGTTACATAAGTTTTTCACGAAGAATGATTCTCAGTATTTTAGTGAGTGATACTTAAATATATTTTTAAAAAAATTTATTAAATAAAAACAGAAAATCTTAAAAGGTTCAAAGTATTTATAACTGTAAAACAATGATTCCTGCAATTAAAAAATTATATGATAATATTATTACTTTCTTCTTTTCAAAGTTCATATTCTCCAATGTTCAAAATAAATTAATCTAAATTTGATGTATAAAAATAATTTATTCTGATATGAATTTAAAATAGAAATCACATGTATTTTATTTTATATGCATTTCATATTAAGCGGAACGTGATTAAAGTTAAACTAAAGAAAAATGCAATATGAAAATAGCTATATCTGAATATTACCCAGGTTAGCAGTTAATATTATTAAAAACTAAAATAAAATATATTAAATAGTAAATTTTACATTAATAAAATGCGAAAGAAAATTTTTTTAATCCAATACGTGAAACAATAGATTTTATGAAAAGTTTCTTTTCTTAATCATTAAAATTTTATTACCATTAAGCCAGTAAAGTCCAAGACAATGTTCCTAGGGTGCATTATTGGATCCCATTTCCATTTATAAACTTTTTCGCTTAGTTAATCGTTACCTTAGTAGATTATGTAATAAATAGAATTCCGAGCAGAAGTTCGTCATTGTAATTTATCTGGTTGAAAATAAACAGTCTAAGAAAAAAAAATCCCCACAAGAGCCTGTTGTATCGTATTAGGAAGAGATGCGTGAGTGGACTTCATCAGACGCAAGACTTGAAAAACCTCTCAAAATCAAATGTAGTGTGAGCGTGTAAAATCGTGAAAAAGATGAAAGAAATTGCACTAGACGTTTCTCGGGAATTTTCCATCTATGTGAATCAGTACGCTATCCTCGCTTATATAATTAATTGAATTTTAATCATATGCCTAAGAGTTTTTGATTGAGTATTTGCGCTTCTATATCCTGGGAACCTTTAGCAATTCAATAATTCATATTTCGACGTTTTCGTACATAATTCACCTTATATACGTTGATGATTCGCTAGTCGTAATAGAATCTATACAGAATTGTGAATAATGCGCTTGCGCTTGAGAGAAACACTTTTGTACGGCTCGCTCAATATATGACCCGATATGTAACTTTCCAATATAAATAAAGTAACGTCAAAACATTTGTCAGGTATGAGTTAATGACTTAACTCATTAAAAACTCATTAAAAGTAATTGCACTCATTTTCCGTAACAATGGAGATATTTTACAAATAATTATTAGACTTATTATTTCAAAAATTTGCTTCAATTTTTTCTTAAATAGAAATTGTCATAACAAATAGGATAAATTATTTTCTTTTCGATTCCAACTAAATATTCAAAATTGTTTTAACAATGTACTACCAGTGTAAGATAGTAAACTACAGAAGAGTGTTATACGTTATTCGGGTTATTTACACGATTCTGAATAATATTATGATTTTTGTATTAATAATTTAAACTAGACTCTTTTATATTCCTTGAAAGTACATGCTGCTGTAGAAATTTTATCAAATACTCTATTTGATATTTTGTCTAAAAAATAATTAAATCGGCAGTAGAAAAATAAATGTTGCTACGCCTCGCTTACACATGACGAACCTTGTATAAAAGCAAATTTTCCATACGAGCTCAGCGGTAAATTGAGAAAATCGATAATCCTGCTCTGTATGATTCATCCACTGTATACAGCAACTATATACTTTTTGTTGCCCTCAACGTTTTCGATAAAACGAATACGTTATTCTTATAAATTTATTATTTCAATGTAAATGATTAGACAGGTATGCACACTTTTCAATATATAAATATGGAATTTCACCTGTTTATTTTATAGTAATATAGTCAATGTCAAAGTAATTATTTCATTTGCTCGCGTAATGCGTTGTACCAGAACTTCGTATTCACTGTACTAATAAAAAATAATTAATTGTGCATCATTAGAAGAGTTATGATCAGGTATAGAATAATTGATTAAAATATTTGCAAAGCGCCATTAGCTTTAATTACGTTGTTGCGAACGCAGCAACGCGGAAGGGGACGACGGCAGAGGGGGGAGCGAATAGAGAATACGAAGGCGTCGATTCTCCGGGGCCAAACACTGATTACCCTCGCAGGTCTCCCGCGAGGTGCCAACTAATTCCGCTTCGCGGAACACCCGGGAGGCGCAGAAGAATTGAGCCTTTCAGGTAGACCGCGGGGCAAGATCGAACGCCGACGCTCGCGACCAGCCGGCGGGCGTTGGCGGACGATGGCGTCCCACGCCACAAGCGAAAGGTCAGGGCCCCGGAGTTGTGGATGCCCACTCCACCGCGCGACCGCGGGAAAAATACGAGGAGAGAGACCGGGAGTGCGGAAATGGAAGTCGGGCGAACGGAAAGGGAAGGGATAAGGGTACGCTCGGTCCAAAATGTCCCGTCAACGTAACGAGGAAGGAACTGAGTGGGGAAGGAAGAAAGGAGGAAACTCTAGACAACGAGTGGGGGGGGGGGTCCCGAGGGCTAGTAAGGAGAACCGGAGAGGCGAGTTTTCAGTTTTTAAGTCGACGCTGGCCAAAAGATACACGACGACAACGAACGTCCCTCCAATTCACGCCCGCCGATAACTGGACCGCCGCACCCGCCGTTCTAGGGAGGACCCAATTGGGGCTGCGAAAGAAAAGTCGCGTCGAGACTCATCCACAGACGGGGGAGTACCGACACGAAGCCATCGAGACGCGATCATCGGTGAAGAACGCCGCATCTCAAACCTCGCACGAGGCTTGGCGTCGTCTAGCCACACCGACAGCACACCGACAAGAGACGAAGCTCCAACATCGACGACAACTTCAGCCACGAGTGACGTCACGTCCCACCACGGACAGAAAACTCCAGCGACGTGCATCATACGAAGTGCTACACCTCGCTCCCGCCACCGTCGCCCTCACCACCGAGAACGGCGAGAAAGAAAGTTCGGCTAGGAGCCCGCTACCACTCGAGAGAGAATGAAAGAGAGCGAGAGGGTGGCCAGGCTACCCCCCCCCCCCGGTGGCCGGACAAAACTCCCCACCACCGCCGGACGAGCGCAGCGGCCAGAGCGTGGAAGGCGTACCGCCACCCCACTCTGGAGACCAACGTCGCCCGTGCCCGCCACCGCCGGCGTCATCACCAGAGACCGCGCGCCGACGAGCTAAACCCGAATCTACGCCGGTGTGGGACTCACCCCCACCCGCCTGCCGAGTGACGCGGTCGCCGCCACCACCGGACCGATCGCTCGCCGCCCGAGAACACGGACAGTGCCGATGCCTGCCGAACGCTGTGAACGCACGCAACGGCGCAAAAATATCTTAAAAAGGTGCAAGCTACTTAGAAAAAATAAAGAAATAAAAGGAAAGCAAACCCTTGTTTAATTACCCCTCCAACTCACCCCGCGCGTCGACTGCCCCGTCCGACCCGATCGAGAACATACGTAGATCGTAGATAGAATCCTGAGCAACTTTCTGGCTTGTAATTTACATTAGTGCGCATAAATCAACAAGATAAATTTAAACTCGGTGAGTGAGGAAGGATTTTACACCTCACAGTGTCGGGATTTCTCAGTTATAAATGCTACTTCACTATCATAAATATTGAAATCTTCTCCCGTTCGTTATTTTAAATTTAATAAAAAATCACACGTTGATAATATTTTCTCTTTAAACATTGCTCCTGTCGATGATTAGACCTAAAGATTAATTTCCTTTTAAAATTTTAACCTCCCACTCATTAATCTCCGTTCAATATTTTGCATCCCTACAAAATATATTTCACTATGAAACAGTATAGATTTGTACATAAGTTAAAACTTCCTTTGTTATTTAAAATTATCATATTTCTGTCTCTTACATAAAATCTTATTAAGGCTTATTTCATATTGCATTAAAATTAGTAAAATTATTTTTAATATCTTGAAATTTTCGAAAATTCTAGTTATAATGTAAATCGAAAAATTAAAGCAAGATGAAATAATTTTATTTAAATATTTAAAATTTTTATTATTTTTTAATTTAAACTTGGATATTCAAGTACTTAACTGCTTTAAGGATAAAATTTAATTAAGGCTTTTATTGATTATATTGAGATACATTAATTATTTTAATTGTGTTTAATTGAAAAGGAGTAAGAAGTACTAATCAATAATGCTCTGTCTTGTGTTGAAATATTTGATTAAAAACAGTTTCTTTCTTGATGACGTAAACAAATTCGTGGTAATGTATTAAAGATTCTTATAAAATAGTGTGTAGTCCGATTGTAATAATAATACATTGACGCATAAACAATAAAGCATGTACGTTTAAAATAATATATATGGTATTATAATATAATTTTATATATGTATATATAATATATATACATTTTTGTATTATATACAATGTCCGAATTGTATATAATACAAAAATGAAAATTAGTTTTATGATTAATTACGTAAATTACAATAGTTAATTAATTACAAATGTCAATTGAATATTGCTAAATCATTGTAAAGAAAATAAAACCATAAACCACTTACTGTTTCAATTTATATAAACCTTTTTATTATTTAATAAATACATCATGTAAATTGTATACAGATAATGTAATTTTAAATACAACTGCGTATCCTTAGAAAATGATAAAATATTATAGCATTCATTAATGAAAGAGTACGTTAATTTATGTTTATTTAGTAATAAGAATTTTAAAATAATAGAATTTTATGTGCCAAATTAAATAGTGCATAGTTTTATTTCTTAATTTTCAGTACAATACTAAAATTACTCTAGATAAAATAACGTTAATTTAAATACGTAGCTCTGTACCATACAGCTGCCATTATTTCCTTGTACGATACAGTAAAAATATGCAATGAAGAGAATTAATATTATGTATTCGCATGAAAACTTAGATTTAATTATTTCAAGTCTTTGTATTGTCATAACTCATGATTATCTAGTAACTCGATTAGAGTAGTGCTTATTTAGCAATAAAAATTATAGAAATTAATTATTATTAAATCTATGCGAAAATCAACATTAGAACTATTGAAATAATTACAGTTTTCATGAATAATTATTATTACTTAAACTGTAAATCAGCCCATGGAATTCAAAATGCTAAGTTAGTAAAGCTTATTCATTTTTACTTTTATCCAAAACTTGCAATACGCTTTCCGTTGCTTCAGATCTAACTTTGCACAATTCCAATTAATTTCTTTTTTTTTTACTACACTCTTTACTGTTATTTGAATTAAAATTATTTATTGCCTCTAATTCTTATATTTAGACGCTGTTGTAACATTTTGTCAATTAAGAGTTTATAATAGTTTTGTCGACGCATCATGTCATAAACGAAATTAAGGTATACGTATAAAGTAAGCTTGTCGTGTAAGACGATAGATTAGTAAAGTTTAGATATATCTAACGTGTGAGTAATAATACAATAGTTACTTAATTGAAGTAAAATAACCAATGAATTCTTCCATGCTTGGATACAAAAATTGCTAGCTCAATTTTATATATTTATTTGGTATTTACATACCCAACGTAACTGTTTTATAGTCACAGTCATGATAATGTTATTAGATAGTGCAAAAATTATTATTTTTTTAATTAAAAATTAGATTGTTAATTATCTAAGTTAAATTTCATTGTTATTTAATAAAATAAATTATCAATACAACTATTTCAGTGCCATTTTCAAGTAATTTAAATATAATTAAAAAAACTTTATTGTTTAATTTTAAGTAAAATAAATAATAAAGGTCTATATAACAAATCATAAAAGCTTTAAAACTTTAACTATTTTAATAAACTATTAAAACTATTATTTACGATATATATATATATATATATATATATATATATAAATTGATATAAAGCATCGATTTAAATTGAAATTTTTAAGTTTTAAGTTGTAAATTTGAAACTATGAAATCTACATAATTTTAAGTAAAATATTAGTAATTATAATGTAAATTATGAAAGTATATCTTTATGTAAACACTATACACAAATAGTCATACTCTATGTAATGTAATATAATGTTCTTAATTATAAATAAATATTATACATTATATAACAAGCAACCTAAATCTATAAGGATATGAAAATACAATTTTACTTATTTTTAGACAACGCTTACGTGTTTAATTGAGCCAACTTAACAATACTAATCAACATGATGTTACGTAATTTGGGTAAGTTTTGCATAACACCAGTCAAATTTAAGTTTCTAATAGTTCATGAAGTCTACTAATTTTACTACTATTATTCATTCGAAGCATAGATAATAATAGGCTAAACTTAGGATACCGAAGGCATAAAATAGAGCTGTGAGATAAGAAAACAAGAGTCGAGACACAATAGTGGCTTACTACTGACCAATTTAATAGTTTATAAACAGGCTATGTCGAGGTCAAGTTGTTAGACAATAATAATAACAATAATAATAATAACAATAATAATAATAATATACAAGAAAATATACAAGTTGTTAGACAATAATAATAACAATAATAATAACAACAATAATAATAATAATATACAAGAAAAGTAATCAAGTCGGAATTAGTTACGTAAGTAGCAGTAGCAGTAGCAGTAGCAGTAGCAGTAGCAGTAGCAGTAGCAGTAGCAGTAGCAGTGGTAGTGGTAGTGGTAGTGGTAGTGGTAGTGGTAGTGGTAGTGGTAGCAGTGATAGTGGTAGTGGTAGTGGTAGTGGTAGTGGTAGTGGTAGTGGTAATAGTAGTAGTGGTAGTAGTAGTAGTAGTAGTAGTAGTAGTAGTAGTAGTAGTAGTAGTAGTAGTAGTAGTAGTAGTAGTAGTAGTAATATAGTAAATTGCTAGCATTGAATAGACGAATCAAGGAAGCTTCTCCACTCGTTAGGCTATTGCGCTGACTGTTGTCAAAGGCTGATTTCAGGCTCGTTAGCCAATTGAGCTTGATGATTGCTATAAAGTTTCTCTAATGTGATCAGCAAAGAAAAATGAAAAGAAATACACCGAGAAAAAAAATCATGAACGTAATTACGAGTAGAGAAGAGAAAAGATAATCGTGTAAAGAAGAAAAGACAAGAAGACTTTTTAAATTGGATTTTAAAAATATATTTAAATACTGTTATTGAACATAGATAAAATATCGTATTATTTCTTAAATTATTATAATGTTTGATTTATTTCTTTTGTAATTTTTTTGTCACGTTATAATTTTTACCCTGTCAATATTATTAGTATTATTTACGAAAAGTATTGAAGTATTGAAGGATTGAAGGAAATAAGTAATCAGAGTGATATTTGATAATAATGATAATATTATTTTATCCTACTCGAACCACAGTCAAATGCTTTAAAAACACATTCAAAAAAGTTGGGGTGCTATCACTTAAATTAAGTTTTTTAGTGTACCTACACTTGTTGATTTAGCAACTCCTGTATTTGTTAATGAAATAATTGATACTTTTATTTAAATATTTAGAAAATAATTATTTATTCAATTGAGATTTTGTTACAAGATTTAAACTTTTTGGCGATTGTAACGATAATGATTTCTGATTGGTTAAAATTACAAGAGAAGAGGTTTATATTTACGTTACATTCTTATTATTTGAAAGTAATTTGTACTACTATAATTAGTATGTGATCTTAGTTGGACCAGTTGTATATTAGTTTCGTTATATTAAAATGGTTACTTACATACTTACAATGGTTAATAACAATGGTAAATGATTACAATAGTGGTTTCAGTATGCTAGTTGTTACAGCTTACGCAGCGAAGGAGCCGTTTTTAAGAGAAAATTCTAACCCTTTCTCATAGAAGGATGCGTGTATTGTAAAAAGTGAAATAACGAAAAGAATTTTCCCAAAGTGTCCCTTTGTACTAAGAGGTCGTGAAGGCCCTCGATAGGACATGTAAGTCACAGGCGCCTAACGAGAACACTCGTTCAGGGCCGCAAACTGACCGAGTCGCCAGGGGCCATAGCCTGTGCAATCCTCAGGAGCTAGAGTCTGCAAGAGCCAGTAACGGCGTTTACCGGGCCACGAAGAAAATAAAAGGGCAGCGTAAGAATGAAGGAGGACCTTTTCTCGTCTTGCTTTCGATTGACGTAGCACCCGCGCCGAACATTGTTCAATTAAAAGCATTGAAATTAAAGTCGGCCTTTTAATTATTTTTCACCCACCTCCTATTCACAAGTAACGCCAGTCATTAGTTTAAAGTATAACAAAGGAATTTGCATGTAAAAACTGGTAAATTGCAAAATGTGTTGCAGTACACCAGTTTCCGCACGATACGCATGTACTTTTTAAGTTAAATGTATAATCCGGTAGACGGGGCGGATCTTCAGTCGATCCTTTGTCATCTGGTTTTAATCTTTTAAATCACTTAGATTTAAACATGCTGCATTCTAATACATTGTATTAATCATAAGTAAAAGTCGATTTGTTTCGAAATATTTTCGTTATATCTAAAATTATAGGTAAATTGTATTTCCGGCAATGATAAAACAAACCCAGCATAAATTATTTTACTTAAAAAATAATATATTAATTGAATCAGAAAAAGAGAAGCAACTTTCGTTTTTTCCAAATTTTAACTTTGCCCTAAAAAAATTCTCCTTGAAATGGTGATAGAAATTGAAAATGAAGTAAAAATATACAAAAGTAGTGTCATGAATCATTAGCTCGTGATAGGAAGTCACGATGACTAAATAAAATGATATTTCTTATAGGCCTCTTTCTTAATGGTTACGAATTTTGCATTAAAGCATTGTTGTTAATTGAACTTGCGTTGATAACATTCGATGATGACACATCGACACCTCCTGGAAAATTTATTATTCTTTTTTTACGTATCAGATGTGAGCAATATACATTAAAAGCACATACATGTGAAATAAAAATCTATCATTATTATAATATTTTAATTAACTACATTCACTGCATTTAGTCATATACTGTTTAATATTTTTTACTTTTGAGACATTTTAAAAAAAATTGTTTCATAAAAATGTATATTAATAATTAAATATAATAAATTCTGAAATTTTGTTTTAAACGGTGCCCCAAGATAAACTAAATTGTTTGATGGTATTCAACCACCGCTGGAATTGAAAAAATCCTTGGACTAGGAAATCATGTTTACTGTAATATCTGGATAGCGTATTAAGTTTACTAAAATTATATCGTAGAATATTATATATAAATTCAAGAATATATTTTTCTATATTAAGAAAATATATTGAAAGCTTTTTTTGTAAATATTAAAACCAAGGTGTTTCTATCATTTATAAAAAGTATTAATTATAAATAAATTATTAAAATAACTGGACTATGTATAATCGTTGAAATATTAAAAAGAAAATCTATTTTAATTATATTATAATCAGAAAATAATATTTACGGATAAAAGCATATTTGGCTATTGCTACTAGCCTTGTAATTCACTTAGAATAAACAAAAAGAAAAAGGACGGCAGCTTAACTTGCATCACATCGATACTCGTCACTCTTCGAAAATTTAATCATCAAACTTATTTAATAATACAGTCGTCAGGTTACAATTTAGTTGACTACGCGTGTTATGGTCCCAATTGCCATTATTGTCTCGATCTACCGTCCGTCAGTCTCTTCATACATTATGTAATTTCCTATTTTACATCTGCTCCTTATGAGAAGAATGCCCTTCGAAAAATTGAGGCCGCTTCTAGGTAAGGTTACTTTAAGACTCAACTTACTACTTCTGATCTATTTCAATATTCATGTGGTATAGAATCTGTAAGACTGTATTGATTCCACCTACACAATAACAAGTACATCGAGATATATTTTTTAAGTTTTTATTATACTGGCAGTATCCTGACAGATGGATTTATTAATGATACCCTAAATTTTATTCCATAAGAAAAGAGAATTAAAACTTAAAAATCTTCTACTCACACACATATTACAAAAAAATATTTTCAACATTAATAAATAATTATTAAGAAATTAATGAAGCATTTTTCTGTATTATAACAAATTAAACTAAAAATTTTTTTAATACGTAGCCATTATTTGATTTTAAATTTAAAATTTTAATTATGCACATTACAGAAATAGTATAAATTGTCGAATTTAAAAAAAAATCAATGCAAAAAGGTTTCTATCATGCATAGGATATTTAAAAATAGAACAATACATGATATTAGAATTATCTAACCCTACCGAACTATTGATTAGGTCTACGAATGGCCTACAGTTAATATTAAGTAGTGCAACAAACATATATTACTTTCTAACAATATTGTTCGAACTACTGTTATAAATAAATAAATTTAAAAATCGCATTTAATTAAGTATTTTATTCATTGTGAAAGTTTTAACATATAATTCAAATATCAACAAATACAGCTAACGCATACACGTTAATCAAATCATATAATAAAACAGAAATATGAGTAGTAAAAAAGTAAAGAATCATTTTGAGAAAAAGGAATTTATAAAATTATATTGTATATTATGTGTATTTCCACAATAAAATTTAATTTTAATTTAAAATTCATTTATAATGCTCTATATATGGCAATATATTTAATAAATGAATTCTATAGAGAACTTTGTAGGAAATATAACTTCAATAGAATTGAAGAATTTATTAGAAACATTTTTCTCTGTAAGCTCACCTAATATATTTTTATTCCAATATAAAATCAACATGTAACATTTTTCGCATAACTGTTATTTAATTAATTGATTTTTGTTATTGAATTTAACAAAATAACCTATAATTTCATCGTTTTTTAATTCTATAATAGTCTTAAATATAAAAGTGCAATTCGTGATATTTTATATAATTATAAAAATAATAAAAACAATTCTTAGCATATGTATATATACTATATATAACACCTACGGTATATAACACGAACCCAATATCTTAATTATTCTGTTATGCTTGCGTTTGTACTTTAGAACTTCATATAACTTTCTATAATTTTAAAAACGATCATAATTAAATTAGATAAAAAAAAATCATTTATTAGTTTTGATATCATTATTATTAATTTCATTATTAATTTCACTATTATTTCCTATTAATGATGTTATTAACTTATTGTTCTTATTTTTATTGCTTTTCGTATTATTGTAATAATGTAGTAATATCTTTTGAAATGGTTTTTATATCATTATAATGGCTTATTTTATATCATTTATAAAGGCTTATTAATATTTTAAGAATACTAAATTACGACTTCGCGAAGTATGAGAATATTTTTTTAATAAATTTTTGAGAATAATTTGTATTCATAATTTCATTATATAAAATATAAAAACTTTACATTATTTAAGATTTATTTTAAAAAATATGTAAATTAATAAATACTAACGATCAATATAATTCTAAATTTATTCTTTATTTTATTAAGAACAAAATTAAGTAAATGTTATATGTAACTAAATCATTTTTTTAGGTTAATTAAGATAGTCAAGCCTTCAATTAGAGCGGATATTTATTGATACAACTATCAAGCATATTTCCGTTTAGTTATATAACATAATATTATTGGTTTAATTCAGTAAAATAAAGTTTAAAATATTATTTATTTAATTTGATTTTTACATTAATCACTGGTTACTTAAAGTATGAATGCTTCTTTAAGTACTTTAAAGAGTGTAATAAAACCTTTCGACAGCGTAGCGTTGTTTTACTGATTAGTTAATATTAATTAGTTCAAATTACAGTAAGTGAGTTTATTATTTAGTTTCATTCTATCAAAAAAAAAATAAAAATTCATACCAATCTATTTAATGAATGTATTATAATATTACATATTATTAATAAATAAAGTTGAATTATATAATCTTATTTAAATAACTAATAATACTAATAATAATAATGATGATGATGATGATGATGATGGTGATGATGATGATGATGGTGATGATGATGAAATATAATTTAAGTTAAAAAATATTTTTAAAAATTATTATAAAATTGATTATATATGTTTATATATTTACTAACAATAAAGATCACAATATAAATTTAAAAAATACTTCTGCTGTATAAAAAATCGTCTATACTTATATTAATAATTAATTGCATTAATTTTGAATGAAGGATTTGTTTTGGTCAGAGACCAAATTCGATTATATTATAATATAATGTAAAAATACACATTATAAGTACTACAATTTCTAATAAAAAAAATATGAGAAAATAGGTAAGTAATAGCCAAAATTACTAAGCTTTGATGAAATTATACAAATATGCTACTTGAGTTTATAGAAAACGATTACTTCACTGAACCAGTGCATCAGATCTTGAATTAATAGAATTCATACATTCGCATCCAAACAATATATGCTAGACTTGTGAGTGTAGGATATGATGAAGAATATTATGAATGCAGAAACCATATTCATGAAAATATTTGAAATAAAATAACTATAACTTATATTTTTTAAGATCTTCACTCAGGTTATATGAATTCAAATTAGAGACATTAGGTTCATTTATTCTTTTTATAGGTCAGAGAATTGATAAATTTCGCCAATCATTGATTTGCTCTGTTTTTTAAGCCTCCGACATTACACAAGATAATAAATGGGAGACTTTTCTTTCTTAACTTATTAAGTATTACATAATAAATGTTGAATATTTCTTACTTCCTAATAAATTAATAATATTAAAATTTAATATTTTCAGTCTGTAAACAGAGACTAACAACAACTTCATCAACACATTCTATATACAAAAATATAATTACATAATAACAGATGCATTTTTTAAAAAAAAATATTAGAAAATTATAATAAATAAACTATATTATTTTTTATTTACTTTTCAATTAGAGCACTGAAATATACAGTTGCATTCAAAAAAAGCTTCGAACGACATTTTACGTCATGTTTATCACATTATACGGCGTTGTCCGTTTTTTTGTTCTTTTTTTTTAATGACAAATTATTTCTATTATAAGAATGTTTTCTACATACGTCAACCCATGAAGTGTTCATAAAAAGTATAGTATACTGGAGTCGTTTCGAGGTAAGTAGAATGGAAAGTGTTTGAGGCAAAACTTTAAACCCGTGGGTTTTTTCTCCGCTCCATAAATACACTTAAAACCATACATGGGTTAAATATATGCGTTACTCAAATGCTTGTAATTGAAAAACCAAAGGAACATTTACGATTTATGATACGAAGGAACATTTAGGACGATTACACAGTAATCGTTACCGAATTATATTCGTTTATTTAAAAGGAAAGAACTAACTGATAAGGAATCAAGAATATTCGCATTAATGGAAAATTGAAATTTTGTTAGTAAGATATTAAGAGTAGTAAGGCAAACCTTAGTTGTAAAAGTATATGCAAAAGTCTGAAGTATTAAATTCGACTGGCTAATTTAAGTTCGATTACTCTATAGTTAACTTGCTTAATTTCTCTAACAAACATTAAGTGACGGAACTTTGGCAGCCGACTGCCACAAAACATTCTTGGATCGTTTCAAAGGACGTGTACATTGGCCCTTTTCATAATTCACATAGTGCAGTAGTTGCAAACTAAATCTGAGGGCATTTTTCTTGAGTCCTGATCCATCTTATAAAAAATTAGCAGTCGAGTTTAATTTTATAAAGAGCATTTAAAAAATTATTTTGCACTATTATTAATATAAATTGTTTTTAAAAATCTTAATAAGATTTTCTTTTTTAGGTGTTTTCGTAAAACCAAATTTTTAATAGGAATGTTATAGTTTAATTAAAACAGTATTATGTATAATAGATATAATGTAACTAACTATCCCATTGTAAAAAATTTATTTATATGCAAAAAATGTTTAACGAACATTTATAAAAATAATCAGCATGTGCATCATAAAATAGAAATATATATATACACTCATATTAATAATTGATAAGGATACTTATGTAGTCATTATATTATTATTTAAATTTATATAATATTACAAGACACATTTAGTTAATTAATTAATTGCTTAATTACGTATTTAAAAAATTTATCTAATTATTTTTTTTAGGAAATAAAAGGCTTTAATTATTTTGAAACATTTTTGATAAAAATTTTATATGTATAGTATTTACTCTTTTATCAAGCGTTTCTCTAAATTGGGATCTTCAGAGTTAATCGTTCACAATTAATCGTTAAGAAGATAATTAAAATAAATGTTATTCGATTTTTTGAATAATATGAGACAAAAGGATGATGATATTTTCTCTTATTGAAAGATGACAAATTTATATAAAAAACAATATATTTCTGAATCCTTCCTTATCTTTGGTAGCCGAGATAAGTAAAATAGAGTTACATGAAGCTTTTCCTGGCGAAGATCCGGTACGCTCATCATATCTACAGATTGTTCCAAGTCCTGGATAACATATCTCAGCCCAGCCAGTACATGTTTGTACATATAACTCAATGAAGACTCAACTTCCTTTCTATTTTATTTGAAAGAAAGAAAAGAATCGAAATAGAACTGAAGTATTCTCTATTCATCGTACAACCGATGAGTTTTTCTCCTTCACATTATATCTAGATAGATCTATTTCTATAGATCTCGCGTCCGTTATTATTTCTCATTCGTTTCTTTTTTACACTTTCTCTGCATTTTTCTGGTTAAAACTTTTATTTTAATAACATACGTTTTCTTGCAGAAAATAAATCACTTATTAATAAGTAATTTGGTCAATATAAATATAAAGTGTTTCGAATAAAATATATGAATTACTTAAATTTAAAATAAATTTTTTAGTATCTAATAAAAAAGTAATATGATTAAACCCAATAAAAAGTAATCTTTCATTAAGTTAAAGAAATTAAAAATGAAGGCTTGTTTGCAAATTACTGAACTTAAATTGATTATAAATTTAAGTTTTATTAATTATAAATGACGTATATATAAATTAAACTAAATTAAATATGTTTAAAATATTTAAATTTCGCAAATAAATTATTGTCTATTTACTTTTTTAATTCTTAAAAATAATTCGGTATAATATTAAAAGTACAATTATTTAAACGCTATAGCATGCACGAAATTAATTAAGGAAATAAGGCAATCAGTTAAAAAAATTCATCATAAATCCAATTGAATTATTGAAATTTTTAAAATAATAAATACTATATATTTATAATTTAATAAACCCTTAGGCTATTATAAGAATTGACAATACAAGCATGTAGTGAAACTATTATTTATATGTTAAGTGAATCACTGTCAAGTTGCCTTGAGAAGAAACTGATACAATTCTAACAAAGATTACTTTCATCAATTTAGCTTATGATTTTCCATCAAAGAAAAAATCTTTAAAATTTTAAAGATTTTTAAATATTATGGAGAAAGTTATTTGTAGTAATTTACAATAATAAAATATGGAAGCTTTATATAAAAATAGCATTATTCATTAATGTCAAAAATATTTAACTAAGTAAAGTAAAATTTCAGTAGCCATTTCATTTCATTTGAAAATTTATTTACAAGTTCTCTATATTTATAATTAGAATTTCTAGCATAATATCTTATACTTATGAAAGAAGAACATAAACTTGAAGTACTTTTAATTACATTAAAAATTCATAGCTACTGGAGTTATTAAGTATTTATAAATTCATGAGTGACATAAAAATACTTTTGCAAATTAAAACTGTTAGAAAATTATAAATTGCTCTTAACGAGAAATTCTATATTACTTTTAGGAAAATGTTAGCTGAAAAAGTGGTGTATATAATTGTCAAAAGTGTCAGCATCTCATCATTCTCATTTTGCACGTAACACGTTCTTGACGATAATCCTGTGAAGACCAAAAGTGCTATTAAAATTGAAAAAATAAGAAAAGAAAAGCCCTTTATAGATAACTTTCAATTTTTTCGGCTAAAAAAAAAGAGCGCAAAGAAAATAATGGTGGTAAATGTAGGCCTCGATGTATTAACTGCATTTTGCTTATTCCGTTATGTCCGTTCTGAATTTGTGTACATATATATTTATAGCCGCGACGAAGCTCAATGTTTTAACTACCATAGCGGCATCGAGCTTCTCTTTAGGCCGACTATGCTCATTTTATGTGTGTCATCGCCCTAAATCTCTATGCATTCCGCATATATGAGAGCATCTGTTTTTGAGCTTTCAAAACATGACTTTAATAAGGATACTTAACGTTAACTGAGTATGCGTGATGGCCTGAGATCCGTGAGATTTACAGTCAATGAAATGCGTAAAAAAAGAAAAAAGAACAATGGCCATTATTTCTTGTGTACTACACTAACCGGACATCAGATCCGATAATGATTCATTACGTAATTAGAAAATTGATTTATTTATTTTGAGACTATTCTATGGCAGACTTTCTCTCTCTTCTTTTTAAATTTGTTTATATTTTTTTGAAGAGATTGTATGACTGGCCATTGATCTCTAGATAAATTTTCGGAAAATGATAAAATATCCATTACAACGAAAGCTGAGCTATAGCCACTGACATAATATTAATGATCATACATTGGGTAAAAACAATTTCTTGCTATAAAAAGAATTTAAGTAGTTAAACAGTTAAAAAATGAAAATAATAAAAAGAAATATAAAACATTATTGAAAAAAAAGTTATAAAACCAATTTCTTTCCCGAACGAGATGTATTATGATACTGTATTTTTTCTTTCTTTTTTAAATTATTTAAAGATAAAGTCTATTATAGATACATCATATACCATACTGCGACTGGTGAATTTTCTACCTAAACATTATATTTTTTTAATTACAAGTAAATTATGATTCTATATTATGATATTTGATACTTGAATGCAAGAAGTATTATCTATGTCGACTAAAATGTCTCATTAAAAATTATATTATATATATAAAATTGTAATAACTACTATACAGTTTAAAGTTTTTAATAAAATTACAGAATGAGAGGATTCTCATTCTTAACTTTCATAAAACCCGGAATTGATGCAAATTAATTCAAATTAAAATATTTTTCTGTCTGTCCTGCTTGTAAACAAGCTCAAATATTCTAATCACTTCAAATAAAATCTAAAAATACTTGATGCGTAAAAACCCATTAAATGACTATTTTTTTTAGATAATAATCATTAAAATTGTATTTGTTGATACTACGCAATGAAGCTTACACATTTATTGTAAACTTGTAACTACTTGTGACTTAATTAGTTAATTAAATTATTTACAATATAGGAAAAAGTTGAAATTCAATTTATGCTTGCTTCCACAAATGCTTTTTTATCTTTTCGACAAGCGAAAATGTAGACGACCAGATTGAAAATCAGAGAGAGAGAGTTGAAGAGAGGAAAATAATCCAAGAATTTAAAGGCACACCTGAGTGATTTTGTGTTATCTCGCTTTTCAAAGAAAAACATCCAAGACAAAATACCGAGATACGATGCTGAAAGTATTTTTGCTTCAACCCCGAAGATGATGAAAATCAAGTACTGTACGAATACTATAACTGTCACTCAACTACTTTTCAATCGTAACCTCAAAAATATGTAATGTCAAAAATGAGTATTTACTATTCTGTTTAATACTTATTAGCTTTAGACCTCTAATTGATTTAATAATAAAGCAATCTATTATTATGGCAGTTTAAAAATCAAAAGAATGCTATAGGAATTAAGGTTTTGAAATTTAAATATTTGAAATCTTTTAAATTCTTTGCTAAAAGAAATATAATTAGTTTGAGATTATATTTTTAGTGATAATTCGATTGATGGAAGAAAATTACGATCGATATTTCTATTTTATTGAAATTTCCAGAATCATGAATAAAAAATATAAAATTAAATAAGAATAAAAAAAAATTCAAACATTTATTCAAAACATATATTCAAACAAATATATCGAAACCCGAGCTCTGTAACAAATTAATTTGTAATCTAATTTTGTTTAATTAAATACGATTTTTATCGAGATCTAAGTGCAAATTTAATTACTTGCATCTTTTTGCTAGTATTATAATTAAATGCAAAAGTTAAACAAAATATTTTCATAATTATATAATGTGAACACATAGTATAATCTAATATAATTTTTAATATTTATAATATCTCATTTTAATAATAAATAGAAATGATAATAGTCTATGAATAAATAAATTGTATTTAAATCATTCTGAATAAATTAATGTAAAATATTAAAATTTTATTTCTGTAATCTGATCAAATTTTAAATATAAATACAAGATAATGTTAATATGTTTTGTTTTTAATATTTAAATGGAAAGCTTAATTTTAGTAGTTCATATATTATCAATTTTAAACCACATGTAATTGTACAAATTTATATATTTAAGATTTATATATACAATAAAAATATAAATATACATTTATATATATATATATATATATATATTTATTTATTTATATATACATTAATTATTTATTTATTAATTAATTACACATAAAAAATAGAAATTATAATTATTCATTTAATATTCATATGATGTTATTATTCTTGTTGTTTTTGTTATTGATGTTCTTATTATTAATGTTATTATTATATTTGTTGGGCTCAAATCTTGGAAGTATTTAAATATAAAAAATAATTTATTAGCATACTTCTATTGCCGTTGGCAGGAATTTAATAACATATAAAAAAACAAAGGATGAAAAAGGCGCGAAGTATCTTGGCGAGGGGAGGAACGGGGTGGCCCATGAAATGAATCTGCTAGCTGACACGAGGTCGGTCAGGTCATGTATGTAAAGGATATATTTTTCGTTATTCGCGCATGTCTCCGTAGACTAAGATAGCGGTTAGAAGTTGCGAAAGGGTAAGAACCGATACCCTTATTAGTTATTCGCGAAGTGACAATTGTTATCATTCGCGTGGTGTCTTGGCACGTGCTGGTTGTAAGGTGATTCGGAGACAAAGAGTTCTCAAATCAACCCCAGTGGGAAAGATTTGAACTTCCCTGGGAGAGGATTAGAAACTCCCGGTAGCCGATCCGGAGGACAAGAAGAGAGAGTAAGTTCCTCGAGGCCAGGTTGAATCTCCAAGACGTTGGAGATAACCCGGTGTCCGTACCCATATAAGGGTCGGCCACCTCCAGACGTCTAGACTGGGTGGAGTTTGAGACGCACCGGTGCCACGGCGTGGATTGAAAAGTCCAGCTGGCAGTAAGCTTTTTTCCTCCTTCTCGGCGAATGAGGTTTTTTACGCCTCGCGGCGATTAGGGATTCTTAAAAAATAGAAATATTTAACATAGAACCACAATCAATGACCTTTTAATTTCCTTCCCTCTTTCCCATGTTTTTTTAAGAACTCACGCATTTGGTAAGTAGTTTATAAACTGCTACATATACAATAACATATTTTCAGTGCAACAATTAAGCTTTAGTCATTCATCTATTTAGTTCATTTTATGCACAATGTTATTTAAAAATCTGCTGCATTTAGGTAATAATTACCACTGCATCATCATATCTGGCTTTTTTTTAAAGTAACAAGTATATTAAATTCTCTTGTTTCTATTGCATCCATAATGTAACAACAATCACTTTTAGAATTATAAGTATTTTCAGAAATTTTTAGCGATGCTAGATTCCTAGCGAAGTTCAAATTCTATTAACTATTTCTAATATTTTCAAAACTTCTTAGTTTAAGATATATCACGAAAACTATACTGAATTTGATATACAATATTATTAAAGTAATTTATATATATAATTTATACTTTATATTACGAATTATACTTGTTAAATTTAAACTCGTAAATTCATTTTAGTTATTATATTTACTTAATTTGTATATTAGTATAGTTTAGGGGGTAAGAATAGGTCGGGCAATTTAACATACTAATAAATTTAAGCTGATAATTTAAATTATTATTTTTCATAACATCTTGTATTATTAGATTACTTCGCAGATATATTTACACAGATAAATTTTAACAAATACTAACATTTTGCAAATTCCAAATACTGAAATGTAATATTACAATAAGCTTGATGTCCAAAAATTTAAAGTATTTTACATTTTTTAAATTAAGAAAGATAAAAAATTCGCGAATTAGTTTTAAATATTCGTGGTATTCCTTCAAATTTCGCAGTATTTTTGAAAAGTCGAGGAAAGTATCTATATAATTTATTTTGCAAAATGAATATTTATTCAAATTTTATTAATCTCCGTAATAAATTCTAGTCAACTTACAAAATTATAATAATCTTAGTTCGAATTTTGATATTTGATAATTAAATTTTAAAAATGTAAAAGAAAATATTTGGGACGGAATAAAAATTTTTGTATAAACTTGAGATATTTCAATGTATTTATTCACTTAAAATACACTATATTAAAACTTGATAACAATAATACAAATTCGATATAATATTACAAGAATCTATAGTCTAATAATGTTCAAGGCCTGAAAAATAGAAGGTACAACTAGTGAAACTAAAATGTAGTATCTGGAAAATAATAAAAATTTTATTTTCACTTTTTTGGTTAATTGGATAAGTTGATAACTATTAGAATTATAACAGAAAAAAAGAAAGAAAGTAAGTAAATAAGTAAGAAAGTAATTTTAAAATATGCAAAAGCGTAAAAATAAATGAATGATTGAATCATTAGAATTGACCAAATTATAAGAATTTGTGTTGAATTTAAAGATAAAAAAAGAAATATTGAAAGATCAAAGCAATTTATAACGTAATATTGGATATTAGAGAATTGGTTGAATCCACAATCAATCGTACCAATCTTATTCTTAATATCGATAGTGATGTTTTTTGCGAACAGTCCCACTGTTTGACTGGAATGACTGGATGAGTGCGTGTAAATGAATAAACATTTCTAACGAGCATTAACAATGCTGTAATAAATGTATGTCTGTTAGCCTATACGTTCATCAATATGTTTTAAATACCGATTTGTTATAAAAAAATGTTTTATTTTATAGTATATATAACACGATAAACAACTTCGTGAGTGCGTGAATTCGCTCGGTTAGCTCGTCGACCTTTGCAGATATCGGCTTGAGTTAAAACTGTGGTCCATTGTTAGAGCACCCGGAAATAGATTTGAATCTGACTGCAGCAAGGGGAGCACGACGACTAGGCTTACGCGTCCAGTGGTTCTCAATGCCGAAGGTTCGCGCAACCTCTGCGATATTCGCTTGTATTTTTGGCTCGCTGCTGGTCTCAGTCCTTTTTTTCAAATCTCGAAAAAGACTTTATTTCAACAATGCACTGCAATTCATTTTCTTTTGTCTTACCGAATACGTGAGATGTAGTCCCCACTGATTTAAACCGCACCTCATCATACGCGCTGCAATTTTCTACATCTAGGTTCAACAAAAATAACAGCAAGTAAGTAAACTTGACAAGAATGTGAACTTGAAACCTGACCAAATAACCTTCATCTCATTTTTTCTATCAAACTTCTATGGGCCCTATCAGAGCGAACTTTTCAATTTACTATTACTTCTATAGTAGTTTTATAATTGTAATAAAGAGGACCGTTGTACTTATTTACATTAGAAACTTACTTATCGATGTTTTTAAAAAATAATAATAATTACAGTACATGGTTCGGAAGCGTTAATTTGATTTTTAAATAAAGTTGTTTATTATTAAACAAGCATTAAAACGAAACAATGCTTTATGAAATGTAATGCTATTGGCAGTAAACACTTAGCTTCTGATTTTCCAAGCACTCGTACAAGTAGCGGATGTAATTCACTAGTAATCCAACAATTTGGATAATTGAAATAGATTGTTGCAGAGTAGTTTCCTACACACGAACCCTCAGCCGTTCAGTCAAACGCACCCATTCGAACCATAATAAGTAGGCCTTATTTCATAACAGATCTTTGTAAAAAAATGTTTAACATCTTTATTGATTCGATGTGAAAGGTCTTATTAAAACCTGAGTCATAAAAGATTGACACACAGAAAAGAGAGAGAGAGAGAGAGAGAGAGAGAGAGAGAGAGAGAGAGTCGTTTATATTTTATACATTTCCACTGGCAAACAAAACATAGATAATGTTAAAAACTAAAACTCTTTATATTATTATAAATTTACACATTTCTTCAATAAGTACAGTACTAATGAAAAATATTATAATTGAAAACTTGTATACATTTGTATTAAAATCGCGAAAAGATGATATGAAAAGATATGATATGAAAAGCTTTTCTTTAAATGAAACGACAAAATGACAGTTTAATTGTTTAATTGTATAATTGTGTAATTGTAAGCTGAAAGTTATTTCTTGGATTTTTGAGCTTTTGAAAATTAGAATCTTATTTTCTGCTATAACAGGAAACTGGGGTAATATACATATATATATATATATTAAATAGTATAAACATATATTTTCTAATTAAGTGTACTATATTTTTAAACTACTCGATTATATGAACTCTATATGCGCAACTTTTTTCTTACAGAAAAGCGTTTGCTCTAGTAAGTAAATGTGTGTGCGTGCGGGAGTGTAAATGTATATATGTGAGAAACAAAAAAATTAGGAAATTAAAACGAGTTTGTGAAAAAAAAAACTGTTTTTCTTTTACACTTTCTCAATAACATTAATATAAAAATTTAAATAGCTAAAATATAATTAACTAAAAAATAAAGTAAGCAATGTCAGTTAACATACGATGAATTATAAGCCTATTTAGACGATATAAATGAATTTGTTTTTACTCCGAAATATGTTTACGGTAAGTGCTATTTTCTATCAAAAATTTATTTATTCATACCTTTTCACTTAATAATATCCAATATGTTGGATACTGAGACTGAAGTTTCGAAAGAAATTTTCGTGATACAAAGTATAAACTTGTTTATTGAATTCGTGCAAAGTCAGAAATCGTATGCATTTAATTTAATCCTCATAAACCCAATTCAAAATTAGAAATTTAATACGTAGCTTTATTTTTCTTAGAGTATATGACAAAAGAAGGATTTTCAATAAGCGAGCTAACTTATAAAATATAAAATTGCTTTAGAATACAAGCAGATAACGATAAACCGATATAAGAATCCAACTCCAGCAACACTTGTATTCGCAGCTGCACATTAAAAGTAGCTGCTAATGGTAAATAGATCGCAATAGCGACAATACTGAAGAGGCTCGATCGAGTCTACAAATATGAAGGATTGTTTTTTAGACCAAGAGATTTTGTAATGTGCTCGCGTTTATAAGAGCGAATTCTCGCTCGAAGATAAAAAATAATTCTAAAGAAATTAACGGTACACTCTTATTGTTCGGCCGTTAGGATAATTAGGTTACGGAGGAGTCATTTAATACTAGGTCATTATATTCTTCCGTCCCATTGCGTATTTTATTGAGAACCATTAAATATTGACAATTGCATTACCTCAACTTCGTTTCTGTGATTTTACTACTATTTGTTATCGGTATGCCTTTATCCTTTTCATAATTTTAAATTACCATTGAAGTACTGATGAAAACTTTATTGTCATACTGTTATATTGACACATTGTACTTGTCACTTATAATTTATCCATGTCACCCTCTATTCACACTCCATCATTTCCTTCACAATATTTATCCAGTAAAATCATCGCCAAAAATAAATTTACTTGGCAAATACTGAGATAACAAATAATGCACCTATTGTACATTATTTACGGTATGCCTATATCAAAAAAAGTAAGTTTTAGAAATAATAAAGAATTTTTTTATTCATATTTAAATTGTCAATAAACATTTGTAATAAAAATTAATATTTTCTACATAAATCAAGTAAGTATTCTTATATTTTTCTTTGCATAATAAATTACCATTATTCAACTCTTACAATGTAGTTATAATACATTAACACAAAATATTCTTAATAAAAGTATCGATTTACTATTATCAATAATCAAAATTATTACTTTCCTCAAATAATGTACTTTTCAATATAATCTTGCAATCAATATGATAATACATGTTTACAATAACTTATATAACATAACAATGAAAATATGCTATTTTAATCATTTTATTAATCTTATCAAAAGTAAAATGAAAACAACGTTTATTATTACTAAGTGCGTAAATATTTTTATATCATTTTTCATTCGTTATGAAATTAAAAATTTGAATTTGCCCATTCGAATATATGAGTACATTTCGATTAGGTGATACTTGTTAGACTACTACGTTCAATAATTAAATAATATGCATTATACTATAAATGATATTTAAGCTAATAATCGAAGTTGATATTAATAAAACTTATTCAAATCACAGATAAAAATTATTGCCATGAAATTTAAATAACATAATCGAGAATATTAACTGTTACCACATAACTTGGATGTTATTAAATATCATAAACATAACATCTTTAAAACATTTTTAAACATAAATGATAATAAATGAATCCAAGATATAATATCCTTACTATTTAGTTTCTAGACGAAAAATATGATTCGTAATTAAATAAGATTAAGAACCTTGTTCGGATTACGTTTTTTAAATCTCCTTTTAATTAAATGTAATTCAAGGTGTGCATATTTGATAAGGATAGGTATTAAGATAAATGGGATTTTAAAGGCTTATTTATGATATATCAATTTCAAATAAGTAATTCAACTAATCCTATTCCCAAATAGTTTTAATATAAATTGAAAAAAGGGTATTTTGACTTAGATAAGCTGATTTTCTTAATTTTTAAATTACAAGAATTATAAATTCAAGAATTATAAGTTCAATTATAAATTATTCAATTATAAGACTTATATTAATTATAAGGTTATATTAAATAAAAATATTCTAGCGTTTATAAAACATTTTTCAGAGTGCTATTTATCCGAAAGATTAAATATTTACTAAAACCTATGCACATTAAAAAGTGTTATTATTATTAAGCTCATGTGTATGAATACACGAAATTGTTTTATGTAACTGAACATGAAAATAAGTTGTTGCAAAATAATAATATGAGACTTTTTACTTTACAATCTTATCGGTCATATCGGTCTCTAGTCATCGAATTTTGAGTGCGATTGAGAATTTAGTACTATTGCGGCTAAGAAAAATCGCTTGGCAGGTCTTATTGAAGCACTTCGGTATTCAAAGTAAAGGAGAAAGAGAATTGAAAAGTGCTGAATGATTCTCGCGTTAGCGAGGCTACTCCGCCGCGGAACGAGAAAAGTCCGGACAAGCTCCTTTAAAGAAAGTAGCGATCTAACTAATATTTAGAGCTTAAACGAGTCAGAAACTTCACGCCATCCGCAACTATTCAAGTGGGGCGGGGTATTTACCGTCGTTGGTGCAAAAAAATAAACGCTGTAGATAAATTCTGCCCCTGCAGTGGCTCGCTGCTCCTCAATGAAAATAATGGCGTGAAAAAACAAGGAAGAGCAAAGAGGCGCGCAAAAAAGGACGCTGAAAAAAAACGTAGCAGTAAAAAAAATATGCTCTATACTTGGAAAAACCATTGTATTTATAGATATTCGTGCATGTTTCTCTATCATGTACACTTGTATGAAGTAATTTACATCGCTCTGTTCTTTTACTACTACCTTCATTTTATTTTAATTCTTTTTTATATACCTATTTCTGAACGGAGCATCTAGCGATGCAAGTTTCTCTATAACTCATCGATTACACTCTCCTTCTTTTTCTATTTTCTTATTTTTTATTAACTTTTGCTAACCGTTCGACCATAATATTATAATATTCTTTAGATAAGTTATAGAAACTTGTTTTATACGATTTTTTCTGATAAATTAAACCATTCTGTATTGTCGATATATAAAATAACATTATATAACGATTTTATAAATATTAAAAGACATCTTCTTAAAGTACACTTTATAACAAAGGTGTAAATATATTCTCTATTTTATTGTAAAAAAAACAAAAGCATTTTTATCCGTTTACAGCTGCATCATGCATTACAAATAAAATTAAAGCATTTCATTATATATTTCAAAAAATTAAAAATAATTTGAAATGCCCAAAGAAGATACATCCAAAGAAATAAAATAAATGTACTAATGCATGTAATATTTCAAAAATAAAAATATAACGTGAGTAAAATGTGTTAGAGTACCATACGAAGTAACTCGTAGCTTTTAGAAAAGCGATATTACTAAGTAAAAGTGTCCGCTTCACGATTCTCAATTCAACAATCCAGAAATGTCGGTCGTTATCTTTCTTTTTTTCCTAAGATCCCAATAAGAATCCACATAATAAAATTATGAATTCGTACAATCACATTGTTGCTAAATTCGGAGGCAAGTAGAATTGAGTTACATTGTCTTGGTTGTTTCATGACACATTCACATAAAAATCATTGATACCTTTTCGCAACAATGTAACTCATCTGTAGCAACACAATAAGACATAAAAAAATTGGACGTTGCTTGTACCAAACGTTCTCCCACGTGAACTTGTGCATATTTTCCTCGTAACTGGATTATTAACGATTAAGAATATTATGTCCTTAAAGGAACGATGCACTTGCGTCTTAAAAAATTAATTCTAAAGGTTTTGAAACTCATTCTGACTCAAATGAAATTTTCGCCCACATAATCACCACATGACTATTTCAGACGCGATATTGTGTGCTTTTTGTCCTTCAAATGCTCGAAAACTACTAGTTTCTGTAAGAATTAGATATTTGAAAATGATAGATTACAAAAGAATCCCTGAATGCGGACGAATAAATAGATTCGTTAAAAATGAAAGAGTCGGCATTTAGGCCTTAAGAGTAACTGATACAACTCTTTCTGCTGGGGACATCATCAAACTCAGAATTTTTAAATATTGTGTGATTCACATTTCTATAAAATACAATACAATCATTAAAAGTATCATATTCAGATACCATCTAGATTAAATATATACTTAAAGGAATATAAGGTAATGAGGAAAATAAAATATAAATACAATTCGAAGAATCGAAACTGACTGTTTATTTTAATATAAATATTGTCAGTAGAAATATTTTAGAATTTATTGAAAAATAATTGAATCACAGGCTGTTAAAACATCTAAAAAATAACAGGGTATGGTAAAAATACTATCAAATACAATCATAATATATAAGTAAAATCAACGCTTCTAAAGGTCCAATCAACCAGCCATTTTTAATTTTTCCTTTTCATATATCACAGGTAATCTTCATTTCCTTCCATTTAATTACTTTTAAACGATTAAGCTTTAATGACTAAATTGAGTTGTTGATCGTGCAAATTTGTTTAGAAATATTTTCACAGATTTTTATTGATTAAAAATCATCTTATAACAAATAGTATGCTTACTTATTAAAGTCAACAATAAATACACAATTATTAAATGACACAATCAATGACTAATTATACATTCATGAATTATTTCTTCAGAGACCTTCAACCTATTGTTAAATTTAATTCGACTTAAAAATGGAATTAAATTATAATAAATTTCCGATAATACATTCATTGACTTAACAGAATGTATTCTACGAGATAACTGTGGTTTCAACATTAGTAATATTCCAAGCGAATGGAATATAATCTTATTCAGCCTTGCGTAACATATTGTTTTATTTTATTTATGTACAAAAATGGCTTTAATATAATAAATACCGTATAATTATTTCAAACTTACAAATTAAAAATTATGTATTAAAAAGCACAATGAAAAATACACAACAGGCTTTTATAGAATATTGCAAATAATATAATATCCTAATTTAATGAAGGAATATATTAATATCAGGTTTATTCAAAATTTTAAAAATAAGACTAATTACATATTAATTTCGTGCTTTAGCATTAATATAATTAAAGAATGAAAATACATGGATGTAATGAATGTGATTTACTGTGGCAATGAAAAAATCTCAAAAAATGTGAAATCTATGAATGTAATGACATTTACTGTAGAAATACTGAGGACTGCTTGAAAAAGAGCGTATAGCGGTAGCAATAGTTTCCATACAAGCACAAAAGATTTCAAAATTTTTTCCGTTGGAAAATTATAATGATAAAAGGAATACATGCAATTAATAACGAGGGAACAAGAAATTATTATTACTATTATGTGTATTTCGTTCAAATGTTTTCAATGATTTATGCACTTCGTATATGATATTGAATATAAGCTTTTAATAACAATCAGGTACGAATATGAATATTCATCTGTATTTTTCATCAATATTCACAAGTATTCTTCGAATACTCATTAAAAAAAATATATATATATAAATATATCTGCCTAAAATATTACGTGATATAATTATCAAATTTTTTTTGTTAATTAATGAATAAAATTTTGTATTTGTCAACAAAAAATTTATCCCTAAAAATAATATCAAGATATTTTTATATTTTATACATTAACATTAACAATACACATTAACAATATTAAAGATCCGTTCGATATTACGTTTGTTATTAAAATATACATTTACGTGCCGGCTTGTTGCACAATTTTATAATTAATTAAAATTTCTTAATAAAAACTCTTTAAACGTAAAAAAAGAACACTGAATGTACTTTTAAAGTAAATTTATTACTGCTTTAATTTTCTTTATTAATATTTGCGAAAGATCGAACGTTCATTAATGAATTAATGAAAAGCAATCTTTCGCCGAAATGACTGCCATATCAACTCATACTTATTAAACATATTTACTAAAGAAGTCATTTTTATCGTTTAAAGCTCTTTTGTCTTTGTCGTTTTCATTTCATCTTTGTCATATTTTATGCAGTTTTACTATTTAGCAATATTTTTTATTATTCGTGATTTATACAATATTATATTTAAGCTTACTTTTAATACAAATTCACAGTGTAAAACTTGTATATATTATTACAAAATGAAGGATAATCTCAAAAAATTTCATATGCGTCTACAATATTTACTTGATTTATAATATGAATGTACTTAAAATATAATGCCATATAAATCCTGAATAGTATTCTTATTAAAAATTATATTAAAAAATAATTTACATAAATATTTAATATAAACTCACTTTTCGTGATGAAATAAAAGGTTTCACTTACATAAGATAATTAAAATCAGACTTATTACGTACCTGAACCAAAAAGGATATTTCTTAATTAATCTATTTTTATTATAATATAATAAGAATATAATAAGAATAACTATTTTATGTATTCATTTAGTACATTTCAAATTTAAATGATTGAAAATACGTATATGCGAAAAAATATCTGCAATAATTCAAAATAATAATGATAGTGACATATTGTAATTTAACATTGTAATTTTAACCTTATTATAACCTAGACAGAAATTAGACTTTTACATAGAAAGTATTTCAAGGCTTTTTAGCTGTATATTAAGAAAAGGAAATTAAACGACTAAATTAATTTACTATTATTGAAAAATATATTAATAAACACTTACTATTATGTCAAAGTAAAGTGAATCTATAATAATATAAATTGTAAAAAAGTAGAGAACTTTAAATATAGAAATTGATACATCACACATTACTTAGCCGAAACAGTCAGTAGAGTTAAGCAAATTTATTTACTCAGCGCAACCAGTCCAACGGTTTTTAGAATTTAAAAAAATAATTAATAAACGAACTGCGATAAATAGCAAGAATATATAAATGAAAGGACAGAAGTAAAATGAAATGAATGAGAAAATGCGTAAGTGTACAGAAATAATTTGAGCATTCTTTCCACTGCTATCTGTAATTTACTCTATAAATATTCAATGCTAGATTACGGCACTACGTATACGCGAAAAAAGGTAGAAGAACGGCATAACTAGCGGAGGCCAAATCCATCGATCGAACAAAGTGTTTAGAGCCGTATATGTAGCTACTGTACATGAAGTACAAACAAGCTACAAATATGTTTAGCGTAAGAAACGCTTATAATAAAAAACTAATACCGCTATGTTAATCTATACAAACAGAGGATGTATAATATATTTTCCTCTATATATACAGAGGGAGAGAGAGAGAGAGAATCATTTTTGATTTTGCACATCAATTTTATCGATTTCTTAAAAAAGTAATAAACAAAATTTCAATCTATTTAATATGATAATTTTGTAAAAAGAAATTCTATCATCTGAGCTCCTGCATAATATTACTTTTCTGCTTGTTAGTCATAGCTTGGCTGTATTATGAAAAAGGTATGAGGTAAACATTTTTTTTACTAAAAATACATTTAAAAAACGGAGTATATTCATTACAGTGTGATTCTTTCTTTATTTTACTTTTTATAAAAATAATTGAGAAGGAAGTCCTATAATTACCTACTAAAAATCTATACACTATGATTAGCGTCAAGATTATAAGACTTTTACAAATTTAATTTATAAGGGAAGGTATACAAATTATAATTATTTTTATCACTTTTGCTAGGAACTAGAAATACTTTATATTCCTATAACGTTAAATATATAAAGCAAGCCGAAAGAATGAAATTATAAGGAATTAAAACAAACTGATCTGACCTGGGATAATTCTAATCCCAATATCGAATCTGTTTCTTTTAAACCTTTACAAACACCTTACTAAAACAAATTATTTATATTTTGAATATAATTACAAATGAGAAAAAATATATATTTATTTAAAGGTCGAATTTATGTATTAATATACTGATGATAATCGACTTATGAGATCGATGGTCAGATAGTATTTTTATGAGTAAATTTTAAAAACTGAGCCGCCTCCTATAATACAAATGTCAAACAATATAAAAACTGATCTCTTCACATTTGATCAATCAAATTATTATTATATTTAATAATCATTTGTTGAATCGAACTCTAACAGAGAAATAGTAAAATAATAATCACGCCATAATGGCATAATAAGATATATATCATCAATAGTTAAAATTTTAAAGAGAAAATAATTAATAATTAAAAGAGAGCTTTACTTATCAAGAATCGCAACTGATAATACTTGACATCATTAAAGATATAGATTTAGCAATTTCAAAATACTGCCTATAATTCAACACACTTTTGATTAATATTATATTTAAAAAAGTTCTGGGTCCCAAACAATTAAATTTTTTCTCTTATTTCGTTTAAATAAAAAAAATCTAAAGTTTCTATTTAGTTCAATGTAGTGCGGCATGTTCTTCCAGCGAAATTCATATAATAAATAATTGACTTTTGTCAAGCATAAGAAATTTATTAACTGGTATAATCTATATAAACTGTAAAGAGCAAAATCAGCCCGCAGTATTATATATTTATATATTTTTTATTATAAGTCTTTCCTGTAATTGTATTAATTTATAAAAGTTTAAAATGCATAATATTATAAATAAAGAAATTCATATTAAAATAAATATGAATAAAAAAAATACCTTGAAGAGGATTGAATGTGTATCTATTAAAAATGTAATTGAAATTGTGTTAAAAATCTATCCAATTCTATGTAAGAAAAAATCCTTCGCCGTAAATAAATGAGAGAAAAAAAATAAAGATCTCATATACAGTACTAATGAAGAAAGTATAAATATTAGGCTCGATATTCAAATTTCGTATTCGAATGTATAATTTTACACTGATAAGACAATATGCATAAAAGAAAATAGGATCTAGAGCCATAAATTTCGAAATTCAGAATTTACTAAAATCGATGATTTGCACTATTATTGGCGATGCTGTCGCTTTCATAGGTTTTTATATCGATTCGAGACTATGATAGAAACAAAGGCGAGCAGAAGGAAGCAAGTCCATTACTTCTGTTGTATTAATTCAATACCGATGAGAACTTTATATAAGCGCCAGATCTCTACTATTCTCCGGACATTAAGAGATTGCGATAGAACTAATAAGTGCGATATAACTAAGTCATAAGTGTGCTCTTTGTGTTCCAGGTGCTTAATTGATGTTGCGCCTTCGCCAGCAGCTGCCGTTGACATTTGCATCATTGCTTAACTGTTTCATTGGTATTCTATATTGCTAGAGAAATCATCCATTGCAGTTATTTTTGCAGATTTCCGCCTAGTATTACTTTCAAAACAAGGTACATGTCATAGATTAAATGAAGTATAATATGCTAAAGCGTAAACAAACGAGACCGTTTAATTATCGTTAGTTTTTAGTTTTAATTAAAGTTTCAATTAAGCGATTTCATTTTAATAAGTTTATAGTTGCAGCAGCCGAATGATAAATCCAAAATTATAATTTGTCTCTTATTTCTCCTAGATATTCTTTATTAATTACTTTTGAAATTACTTAAAAGAGGTAAAAATTAATAATATTGTGTATTTGTTATGCCAGCTTCGTCATAAAATTAATTCAGAAGCATTTAAAAAATATTTAGTTTTTATTCTCTTGCAATATCAGTACTCAAATTTATCTTTAACTAGAGTTCTCCGACAATTTGTATTACAAAAAAACTATTTTTAAATATGGGTATGGAATATTTTACAAAATTAAATATGATAATAATCCTTGTAGCTTGAAGCTATAGCAAGATATAAATATTCTAAATAAATACTAAAAAAAGTTAAATATACACTATAATCACATGATAATGTAAGAAAATCTTTAAATAATGATTTAAATTTAACGATTGTATATTCAAAAAAGTGCATTTTAACCAACAAAACTTCTTGAAACTATTGAAATTAAAATAAAATTGGTAAAAAAGAGACGTGAGTAAACAAACCACATCATGTCGTCGTAGTTGGAAATTCCTTTAATGGCGCAACGTGAACAGCATTCATAAGTTATCTCAGAAAACTAATAGATAACGTAAAAGGGTATTACTAAGTGATGTATGTTCTCTCTCTATCAGAAACGGTAATCAAAGATGATATAATATGATCCCTTCTACGCATTCAAGCGTCTTTTATGCGATCTCAGTTGCGCACATAGGATATTCAAACGTCGCATAATTAGAAGGACGTAATTAAACGAAACGTAGCATGTAATACATGGAGTGTGAGATATTGTTAATTTACATGGCTTATTGTCTTTATCATTTATTATGCTGTAATGAACGGCATGCTTTATGTCAAGCAAACACATGTGATTAAAATCCACATTTATACAAAACGACAACAGTTAATTTGACAGTAGTTTTAATACTTATGTCTGTTCTTTTTACGAATTGAGAATCTGAACACACGACAGATGCAACGGAACTCCCTGTATTTGTCTTACGGTTTTTACATGTCGATCTGTAAATAATTGAAGGTAGTTTTCATTGTTTTCTCCAATTTCACCGATATCATATTAAAAAATTAGAAGTACTTAAGGCATTAATTAAAAAAAAAATATTTTGTTAAGAATAAAGAATAAAGATGTACTTTTGTTCTATAATATTATATATCGTTAATTAATCAAAAAAATCGAATTTAATATTTTAATAATAATAAATTTAGAAAAAATAAAATAGATGGCGGCGTATTTCCATTCGTTAATTAATTGCTGTAGTTGAAGATTTAAAAATTTATACAAGATGAAAATTACTTATAATCGTAGGTTATAAAATGTTATATTCATTAATTTTTAAATCTGTAAATTAATAATAATAATATTAGTACTAAATAATAATAATAATATTGTAATTTATAACAGATTTTTAAAATCAACAAGTAATATTATCTTAAAAAATATTGAATATAAGCTAATATTTATCACTAATGAAATAAGCAGTTCAAACAGAAAACGTTCGGTCAAGTAATCAATAATACCAATAACAACCTCAGGCTTAGATTTAACTTTAATTTTGGTGATGGATAGATTTAAGGCAGGGTTTGGCTACATCAAGATATTCCTAAACAGATCGGCTAAGATTCTTTCGTTATAACACTTACGAAGGAACGCCATATTAATCACTTATTTATTTACTACTGTAAGAAATTCAAGTAAATACGGATTAAAACTTATTATCACATATAAATCATTCAATTTATTTACTTCGCCCTTGTTAATTTCAAACTGTTTACGTCAGATAAGCAAAAATTCATATATTTTGTTTAGGCTTTGCCTAAATTATATTTAAGATAATGTATTAAATTCTGTTAATGTATTTGTAATCAACAAATTTACGCGCATGCGAGTATCAAGGATATCTAATTACTTTGCTACTAAACGTAAAAATGGGCTGGCGCTTATAAATCGTCTTTCATAATAAATATAATGTCAAGTTCAATGACAAATGAAAATGATCGTTAAAATATAATCAAATACGTTAGAAAATCGTACGATGTAGCTAAGTTGCTACTTGCTCTTCGGGTCGTGATCATTGTATATAGAGACTGAAAATAAATTAAATCAAAATATATCCAAGTAGTTGAATTATTACTTATTTCAGCATTATAACGAAGGCGAAAATTTATTAGTTTGACGAGCGCATTGTGTGTGTATACATTAACAAGAATATAAAAGTATAAAAATATTTGGTCTTTCTTGTTTTAAAATTTCATTATTAAATATTCTACTTTCCATGGGTAAATATATCGAATAAATTTTAACCATATAATTGAAATTAAACATACTGTTAAAATGTGTATGCATACGTGTTATAAGCATTATGGCATTATATAATTGTAAAACATTATAAACTAATTTTAATTAACAATAACACCCACATATTATTATTTCATAATAATTTTCCTTACAGCCATAAATAACGTTAGAGTTCATGGAAGAGAAACCGTCGTGTCCATTCATAAGATTTTCTTTTGCAAACGTATATTTCTATCTTCAATATGGATTCCTTACGTGTATGTACCCTCTAGCCGACGTGTGAATGTTGCCTTTTGTCATCATTCCCTTCATTCTTGAGCTCACGTATTATGACTCTCAATGTTAATTTCCACATAATAAAAAGCCCTCTTTATATCCCATTGATTTTTATATTCTTATTTTTAGGTACTAAAACATGCATAAATAAAGAACATTTTTTGTAATGTTATTATCCTTCCAAATTATGATCTCATTGAGTTTTGTGTTTTTATGGAAATTCTAGTTAAGTTGACAGACTTAATTTGACGGTGAAAAGTGGAAATCAAATCAAATCTTAAAGTCAATGTTATACAAGTGTGACGGACGTCTACAGGAAATAGAACTTCCCTGATAGACCCGCACCCTATACGCACAGACATGCGTCTACCTGCATCACAGGACTTTCAACGCGTCTAAAGCATAACGACGTGCACGGGATACGGGCATACCTGCGCCGCGTAATTAGCACTAAGTCATCTAATTGTAATATCGCATGGTGATGCGGTAAAATCCCTGACAAATAACGTTATGGGAACAAATAAATGCTAGTACATTCTAAAATCGTGTTCAATTCATTCCTCCTTTCCTCCACTCTGTTCCAGAGTCACTTCCAAGGCGGAAACTCCAAACAAGCATTACGAGAATAAATCAATATGGGATCTCCCAGTTAAAAAAATTACATAAATGAATATTTTTTTAAAGAGATTTCGAATCAATCATTGAAATATCAATGATATAATCTACAATAAATAGAATTTTATTCGATTATTTTTATCCCTTTCAATAAAATAAATTTTTGGTTCTTAATATATGAAAAACATTTAGGTTTTTATAGTATAAATATTATTTTCAATGGCTGTACAATATTTAATTCAAATTTATTTATTAATACATAAAGTTTTAAATAGATTGCAACGAACGAAAAATACCGCATCCTAAATAAAGTTATGACAAGGCAGGGATTAGCAATAATTGCACAGTAGCCTTTGTGTTATCATAAGTTTTAACACATTTACGAATTAAATAAAGTAATAAATATATCTTATACATACCAAATTTCGTAATAAATATATAAAAGTATATAAATTTAACAGATATTATTATATATTCCTCGTAACATTTTAATTTTTTTTCAAATAAAATTCATAGTTCAAGATACTTAAAAATGATTAGAATAAATGATATTTTTTATTCCAACCTATTTATTTATTAAATTATTTTTGTTTTTCCACAATAAAAAATAATAAAAAATATCTCCACCAATAAATTGGAAGTTCAATATTCATTATTTAAATGAAAAACATTCTCTAAATAATCAAGTTGACATTATAAATTAATACATTTCAAAATTATTAAATTACATATAAATTTCATCAATGATAAAATAATGCTTTAAAATTTACACATATACTTTTATCAAATTCATAATTTCGTAATTACAAATGTGTAATTTGTAAGTTCGATTAATATCTTTATTAAAAAAAATTATAATTAAAATTTTTTTATATCTGTTTGTACAAACATAAAAGTTACTGTTAACTTAAGTTATCTTTGAAATGTTTTAATACGCTTCCCGTGAAAAAAGAAGGGTCGTACCTTTTGATATAAAAATCCGTCATTTATCATTAATATAAAAGATGTACAAATATCAGGAACGAAGTTCGTTTAATTTTTTGTGCAATTGCAATATGCATATTAGAATAACGAATTGTTTACTGACAACTATTCTTATTAAATGCATAGTCGACTAAATATATTTACACAAAATTTCAAATTTAATTTTACATAATAAATAAATCATTGCAAAACTATTTTACGAGCAACCTCACCCTAAACTAAATTTTTCTTGAATCGCCATCTTAATCATTATTCACTGTATTTAAAAAAAAAAACATAATTTTCCTGTGAAAAATATAAAACTATAATAAAAAAAGCATATAAGAATAAATGTTGATATGGGTTTCATTGTTATTTATTGTATTTTATCTATTTTACGTAGGGTTTTCCTTTAAAATTATGTAATTTTAATTAAATTTATTTTTAAATAAAATTTTAGATATAATTTTGTGTAATTACAGAAAATGCACGTAACATTTTAATGTCGAACAAAGTGCTATATTTAATTTTACATATGTATCAATATTTTAATATTACTTTAATATTCCATAAACTAAAATCATAAATGTAATTTTTAGCATAGTGAAAGATTTGTACTTAAATGTTATGACTTTTTAAAATAACGCACACAAATAATATTATACATTGAAATTAGTTTATGAATGGCTTGAGCGATGCTTTTTAACGTATTTATTTTTATTTTCTTTCAAAAAATATAATGTGTCCATAGTTCAGTGAAGGTATTCAATAATATCAAAAATACAACAACGATCGCTTTCATAAAATTCAGTGACTAATAGAATATCTCGTCATAAGCATAATGAGTAATAATAATAAAATTTAACGTGGGTAAAAGAAGACTTAATGTAGTTTGCTTTGTATTAATTTTAATAACTCAACTGCTACTAATTATTACCCGAAGAAAGGAATAAGCTGATATTTTTATTGCACACAACCTAAAGTACAGTAAAAGTCTTTAAATTCGTTTGTTCAAATTTCAATAAGTAATTGCTTTATAATTATAAGTTAAATATGATAATTAGTAGAAAATGTATCTAGTCTTGTAAAATAAACAATTCTATGAGAGAAAGAACTGAAACATATAAGAAAAGCAAGAGGCGGGTAATGATAAGTTTTCTAGTTATTCGCAAAGCTTCGGAATTAGAACTTGCTTTCGGATGAAATAAATCCTGGATCGTTTCGTTTCTAATTACTCCGCGGCGGATCAAGGCTCGCAAAAGCCATCTCTCCTCGAAAAGGGGGAGCATTGCTGCTGTAAGCGTGTACGTAAGAGCACGCGGCGCGCGCACGCGAGCGAAATAGATAGAGACGGCGATGACGAATACGGATAGAGGAAGAGAGAGAGAGAGAGAGAGAGAGAGAACAAAAGAGTAAGAGTCCAGCGATTGACGTGTTTGTTGTCTTTTACGCGTTCTACAGTTAGATGGGCGTAGCAGAGAGCACCGTTAAGTGGTGGACGCCAAATCCGTGGCGTCATTCGACAAAATCTGTTGTGCGCATGTGCAACTACGCAAAGTACAACTCTGAATCGACCCACATTCGTTATTTGCTGGATGGAAACCCGCGGACTTTTGAAAATTCGCGAACTCTGTCACCAAAAACTTTTTATTCGCGGCTCCTCCGCTATCGTATCTCCCGCGACTTTCCCTTTACCCACTTACTAGATCCTTAAAGCCGTCGTTATACTTACTCCTCATCTCTCCATCAAAATAGAAGATAATACTTATTTCCCGTGAAACAGATATTATCTTTACTTAAACATGCTTATTACCAAAGTACGATTTTACTATTTTATATTTTAAATATTCTTTTTATCGATTTGCAAATACTTTTTGCTTCGGTTTTCCCCAGTTCGAGAATTATAATAAATGGGAGGATCTTTCTAGTCCTTTTTAAAATCTTCTCAAGTGCAACTTCTAACCATCAACCAATTACCTTACGTAGTTTATAATTTCGAATATTAAATTGAAATACAGGTTCATTATCACAAAAATCTTTTTATCCTATTTTAATTCTTATCCAATTACATTTAAGCTACTTATTTTTAAAAGGCTTTCACTTTAAATTCGCAATAGCATAATCACCTTAATTATAATTTAATACGATCAAGTGAAGCTTGATGAAGAAGCTCAGGTGTTTCTTCCATTGTATCCGACATCAATATATGAAACTTAATTCAAATAGTGATTTCATTAGTTTTTTTTTAACATCTAAATTTTTTGTTTACAGACTCATATTACAAAACATATTTAAAAATACCAGTCTAAAATTACCTATTTAAGCTTCATTTATAGCTAAACGCTTGAGATAAACTATCTAAAACATCTTTTTTGTTTGGCTCAACCTCATAGTTGCAAAATATTGAAATTAACACTGCGCCATTCGGTAACACAAGTAATTAAATAAGTTATAAGCAATAATTTATGTAGCTATCTTTATAAGTGTTCAAAATTTCTACATCTTCTTAATTATATAAAATACTATTGCCTAGATATATATCAAGTGATCAGCGCGCATTCTGACGATATTCTCTGAAACGGCAATAAAATGTTAGCTATATTGTATAAAAAAAAAGTATTGATCAGTAACAATTTTTACGAACTATGCAAAAATATTTTTTTGAAAAGGGAGGTGGGAATAGTAAAATATACCGTTAAGTCGTTATTAAATTCTGCATTTACTTTGTTAGTTGCGATAAAAAAGAATATTGAATGAAACATGATCCGAGGTTTATCGAAATAAGACGCTCAAAAATAAATGTGAAACAATTTACAATAATAAAACGTCCCGCATTAATCAAAATAAAAAATTTATTTTCGAGTATACGGGGTCTCTCACAATCAAATTCGTTATCACGACCAACAAAAGAAATTGCCGCTCTGATTAACAAAGCACTTTTCTGTTAGAGGCACAGACGTCTAATTCGTGCATAATGATGGCATAATTATATGATAGTTTTATATATTGAGCAAGCGTGCAGACTCATTTCCGGAGCACGCATATGCAGATTGTTATGAAATTCCGTATAGTGGTCCTCGAGGCTGGCCATTGGAAATTTTCTCCAATACTCTCCAACTCGTCGTGGATAACAAAATCAATGAATCATTTTTGCATCACTTAAGCTCAAATAAATTATAGAGATTGGTGAATCATGCATCAAGTATGCAAGAATGCACTTAAACACGTTTATATTAACAATACCAACGTTTGACATAATTACCATTACATCGGCTTCGTGGCTGAGCTATTTCAAATAATTCAATTTTATTATTTACTGATCTCATTACCTAAAAATGACTGTATATAACCGCCTAATTTTCTACACATTAATAATATATATATTTCTTAAATAAGAGGAAATATTTTTTTATTAAAAATTATAAATTGAAAATTAGATTTTATAACAGAGATTTTTATACAACCTCATTGCCGTTAGAAGTTTTTACATAACATTTAATAATATTTTTAATAATTTTTAATAATAAAAATGTATGTCAATCATTCATTTTTCTAAAATCCAAAATAAATTTTTTAATACATTAGAAAGTTTATTATTTTTTTAATTGAAGCTAATTTTTAATGCGAATCTAGCAATACAAAACCGCTTGAAGTAGTAAATATTTATTTATTAATTTTCAATAAATGAATACATTTATTTTTGTGAATATGATAGATAGTAACATTTTTAAGAATATTGATAAAATTGTAACAATTTTTTACATGAAAAAAAAAACGATTCAATTACAATTTCGTTTTGTAGATTTTTTAATATTATTTTTTATAAAAAAAAGTTTATTTACTCTGGAATAAAACACTTTTATATGCAATATAGTCGAAAACGTTCCATTGAAATATAAGCCATATTTTAATGCTGCATTTTTCACAGATAAAAAGGATTAATACATTAGTGTTTTATGCAACATGTTATTTTATAATTAATCCTGATATATAATCTCGATGTAGTATTTTCTACTACTGTTTTTATAAGTTTATAAAATATTCATAACAGCAGGTTTTTATGCTTTCAAATACTTATTAAATTAATTAAATTAAAATATTTTACTTACGATATTACTTTTATAAAATAACTAATACTCTAGCAAATTCCGATTATGGAAAAATGATTAAATAAAATAAAAATTATTCGATATTATATATAGTACAGTAAAGATACTACATAGTTACTGGACACGTGTATGTATATTAAAATGACATATTTTTAATTGCTTTCTACATTATGAAAATAATAAAATTATTTCAATATTATTAATAGATAAGAATTGAAAATCTCATAAATTAAAAAATAATTTTCAAATTCAAATGATATAAATAATTATTATTGTTATAACTAAATAATAGTTTTGAGTAAACTTTTAATTATATTTTATCTATTCATTAGAGGATAATAATTGTAGGTTGTAAATCTGAGAACAAAGAAACCATATGGATTAAGAGAAATAAAGAAATAAAATTAATTTTTATATCGGAAGGTTAACGTTTATTTATTTAACTTTATTAGATATTTCTGAGATCACGTATCTAATCGCCGTAAAAAATTCATATATAATAATTCTTTACGACTGGTTTTGCTAGAAACGCACAGTTTTTTTTATTCTTTAAGTTGCATGTACATTGAAAAATAATAGGATAAGGAGGAAAGTGTTTTAATATACCTAAATAAATAGGAAAATAATATTGACAATGAGTGTAACAAGATATTGGAATTCAGTGGGTGCCTAAAGACTATGATTGTTAATTTATTGGTAAATACTACTATATAGTTTTTTGAGACAGGGAAAACGATTATTTATTAATTAATACAAGATAATTCTAAGTTGTAATAAGCGCAGTAAAATTTAATTTATAAGTAATTTAAAAGATTAAAACCGGACGACGAAGGATCGACTGAAGATCCGCCCCATCAACCGAATTATACATTTAACTTAATAAGTACATGCGCATATGTGCGGAAACTGGTGTACTGCAACACATTTTGCAATGTACCAGTTTTTACATGCAAATTCCTTTGTGATACTTTAAACTAACGACTAGCATGCTGAAACTACTATTGTATATTAAAGTAACTATTTTAATATAACGAAATTAATATACAACTGGTTCCAACTAAGATCACCTACTATTATAGTTGTAAAAATTACTTTCAAAGAATAAATGTAATGTAAATATAAACTTCTTCTCTTGTAATTCTTACAGAAAAGCTCTCAAACTAAGTAGCTTTTCTGTTTGTGACAAAAACGTGTAATACAGACTAAAATAAACAAAATAGTCAAGTTGGAACTCAAATTATTTCAATAGTGAATACACGACTTTCAAAAGCAATGAGTGTAAGTATGTTTAAAAAATCAACATAAATTTGTCGCGACCTAACAATAATAAGAAAAGGTAATTAATATAATATAAGATAATCGATCAAGAGGTCGTTCACTTGTGCAGTTGTTCTCATCACGTTAATGTTAAATAGCATTAGATGTAAAAAATTCCAATGAGATAAAAGGAGATATAAAAATCGAGCAGACGAAATAGAATGAGAATAACTAATTTTTAAATTGGCAGGTCGAGCGCAAGTGAGGTTGAAACCGTGGTGTGAGGAAATGGACAAACGTATTGTCCGGACAAAAGCAATCGTATGTGTAGGTGAAACCCAACATGCAAGGCCGGTAATGTTTTCGCGCGTGAAACACATTAAAAGTAAAAGATGCTTTTACCTGGGCTACTTGAAAAAACACACACGTACTTTTCCAGGTTCGCTCGGGATACACGATTCCAGGCGTCGTGAGGAACTTAGTATTTGGCTAACTGCGGACTTTTGATTGAGAGATTACCAATATTTTGTATTTATTCTCGAACCTCTGACTCTTTGCATTTCATGCGGACCTCCCCCCCCCCTATTACTGCACAAGAGCGGCATTTTTCTTAACAGTTCACGGTTCCGTTCTAATAGATTATTATCAACTCAATAGTATGCTGCTCATGACACTGATACCGATCTATGATCTCAAGGTTCTTTTAGAATGGATCCTGATAATCTTAATGTACGATGGCTTCTGAGGCCTTCCTGATACGAGACTTTCGCTGATAATAGCATCCCATACCTTATCTTCTGATTTGATGCAACCTCTCACTCTCTTGCTCTCTCTATGAAGCACAGCGAAAAATGTTCCGCAATTTTTCCATTACATGTGATTCACGTATAAGCGTATGAAAAATACGTCTCCCGTTCCCGTATCCTTTGTTTTTAGAATTCGCCCTTGTATTCATTTTCAGTAGAAGTACAATTCTTTGATCCTAATTCATTGAAAGGATTGAGAAACGTTTTGACAGCTATTCTGGCAAGCTATTTCTACGCCCTCGCGGCTAAAGTAAAGAAGAAAAAAACATTCAGCCTTATCTAATGTTACTCCAGTCATTTTTGTGCTACTACAAGATACACATTGTCCTCGACCTCGGAGGAAAGATTTTTCGCCGTGCCAATGCAGTAAAAACGTAAAAGAAATAGATTTAAGAATAGATAGGGATTAAAAAAAGAAAGAGAAAACGTGAGAGATAGAGAGAGTTAATTGGGTAGCGGGAGTGTGTCCATTGGTTCCAATTTAAAACGATTTATCTCTTTTTCTCTGCGATCATCCATCAAACAAATATGCAAACACATAATGCCAATGGACGCTGCAAACACAATTTTCAGTTACTCTTTGTACCTGCCAATCACGTATTTTTCCCACTGTTTAATAGACAAAGAGGAACGCTAAATACTACGATTGCCTGACAATGACGAAAATTTTATATAACATTACGGGTTTTCTTTCTATTCTTTTAATCACTCCATCATCCTCCCCTCCTTTTACACTCTCCTTTAAACATTTTTTCTTTGTTTATTCTGGTTCAGCAATATAATGCTCGAAGACAAGACAATCTCGGATTATTTCTTTTACACTATTTTGTTTTATTTACATTAAAAATGAATCTTTCACAAACGATTTAAATATATTCCTACCCTTATATCATTTACTTAATCTTGTCCATTATTCATGATTCATTTTTTTAAAATAAGAATTGTACTATCAACAATCTTTGCATTTTATTTATGCATCTTCATTTCATTTTATGAGTTTTTCATAAAATGTTGTGTTTTCTTTAACGTTTTATAATGATTTAAAAGAAAATGAAATATGAGCCGTGAAATGTTTACAATACAAAACCAGTGGAAAATATATCGAACCTTATACTGTATTAACTTTTATAAACTTATAAAAAGCCAATACGATCAAATGAAACATTTTGCATTATTTTTCTTAAAAGTTATACGTAAGGTATCTCGATATAAGATCAATTATAAGAAAAAGAAATTAAATAAAAAAAAATGTTAACTAGTAAGTTTTTTTTAATGTAATAATCTATTTTATGCAGCAACTATAAAGCATACGCAAATTATCCACTCGCAAGAATTTATTCGAGGTTGGAGTTTGAGGGAAAAGAGTTATGGAATTAAGATGCTGAAATAAAAAAAATATAGCGTACATTTGACATTAACAATAGATGTAAAAAATTGGATTCTCGGGGAGAAATTAAAATGCCACAAAATCGATATTAGAAATGTACGAATTGCCAATTACGCATGAAAATCTTTTTCAATTGTTGCCTACTTATTTACTATTAAATTTACAGGTTTTTATCTTTATTATTAGGATAAGATTAAATAAGAGAAACGCTATGTAAAATGTCTTAATATCTATGTTCAACTACTATTCGCTTTAGTGTCAGTTAAAGCTTAAAAAAAACTTTGCAATTTAGTTTGATTAATTTGTTTAATATCATTAGTATATTTCACATAGTCAACAGTATTTGTAGACATTTCATTCTATATATAGTAAAAATACATTGCAACCGAAAAATGAAACATTTATGCCTAACTGAAATTTTACGTTAAAAACTTAAACAAGACAAAACAAGAAAATAATAAAAGTAAAATTTATAACTTTATATAGAATTGGCGAATGTATAAAAATTTAAGATCGTATTTGTATAAAATTGGTAATTAAAATTTGATAGTTTTGTTGACTACATAACAATGCTCGGGACATATGTACATACGTATAATTGAGGTTGTGGGGGGGAGGGGGGGGTGTTTGGTTTCATTAGTAAAATAGAGATTTTAATCGGATTGAAGGGCATTGAAAATATTTGACCTTGCAGTCACATGTAGATATACCGATCGAAGGAAAGGGACGATCGATAACGTTGAGAGCAAAAGTAATTTCTGACAACCCGGCCCTCGTTAAGGGCTCGAAAATCATAAAGCTTTAGTAATAATAACTTTCCTGAAAGCGGCTTTGCGTCGACGAGCGTTACGGCTGTAGATGCTTCGATGGGCATAGATGCAAAATGGTGAAAATGAAAAGGAAGGCAATGGCATTGTGGGCAATGAACCAAAGCATGAGAAAAATGAAAACAAAACAATGCCTAAGCTGATAGTCTTTTGTTATTCTAGTTAGGAAGTATGAAGAACTTAAGGGAAATTTTAAAGTTGTTGTGGCAATGAAATAAATGACATAACACAAGGGGAAACGTCCGGCTAGAGACATATAGTCATCAGTTTGGAAAGAAGTGAGCGGTCGTCGGTGATCCGCGGGAGTCGACAAGTAAGTGAACTTTCACGAACGATAGGAAGCAGGAGAGGATAAAGATATAAACAAAGAGGAACGAAGTGAGCAGAATAGAGTAACTCGAGAGGGTGACTCACCTTGGAAACGCGGCCGTTGCATCGCGCTCGCTTCGGCGAAGCTTAGCGTCGGTATCGGTATCAGTATTGGCATTATAATCAGAAGCATCAGGGGAGAGAGTAGCGAAGCAACCGCCGACTCGAGGAGCGTCTGCATCCTCCGTGGGTTCGGGGACATTGTCCTCTTCGGATCAGGCTCTCCGTCCTCCGTACGTACGGCCCGGCCCAGAAGAACTTCCGACTCCGGTAATCGACCGCGCGGAAATAGGAGATGCTCGACTTGTTCGCTGCTCTAGCCGTCAGGCTCTACCTATCGAGGAGAAGCTACGCATCTCGGGTCAAGGAGTTCCCTCGAGCTCTCAGCTCGGGCTAGCCAAACTAGCTCCTTGATCCAATTCAGCGCTCTCCCTCCCTTCCTTAATAGGTTAGGTTGCACCCGTCGCACTTTGACGGCCGCGCGTGCACAGGCGGCCGCTTAACATCGATAACGCGCGCACATGTACCACCGCCCCCCTCTCTCGCCCTCTGCCTATCTTCCGATACCACCCTCCCGCCGTCGGCGCTAAGGCTTCCGTTCCTATGCGTAGAAGGCCGAACGTCGAGCAAGCGTTGTCGTAGAAAACAGAGACGACACGCGACAAACAATACGCTCAACGTGCCGTGCGAGACTGAGAACTGAGTCGGGGAGAACTGCCGAGCAAACCAGTGCAGCTGTCGTCGGTGCGCACTCACGGACCGACGGTGATGACGATGTTGACGCTCGCGCTGACGACGTCATAGCAGCTCGGAGGAGAAGTTATTCTTGTCAACGTTGCGAAAAGCTACTGACGCCAGGTATCAAGGACGTAGACTGACGAGTCGCCAATACCGTAACATAACGGTCAGCCGTGCCTTCGCCCCCGAACCCCTTGGCCGACCAGGGGACTCCCGAGCCTCGGATATCCGACCGTCTGTTCACCATTTTCCTGCTCCCGAATCCATGTTGCTCCATTGCGCGATTCCTCCACCAAATCCCCCCTCCTCCCTCTCTTACGCTCACTCTCTCCCCACAACATCTCTCGTGATTCACCGCCACTCGGTATCCTTCACAACTTGAATTTTTAAATCGTCCCAACTTATCCTATTAATATTGCTACTAACTATACACTCATCAGCACAAAGAAACAGAGTGTTAAATCATTATAGCTTTTCCATATCCGTCTGCCCCTTATCTCGTTTCCTTTAAAATTTCTTTGACTCTCGCATACAGAATTGTTGACATCAAAACAAATTTATACAATTCTTTTTTTCATGCATCTATTTGTGTGTACAAAAATATTCCACACCTGAACTTAATTTAATCATATTTAATCATAATGGGTATGTTTAAATTTTATCGGCATGCACTCCGACAATTTTTTATTTATATTGAAATAAATGGTCAATCTTAGCTCCTTTTCCCTTAAATTGTTTTCCGTAGAACAAGCCACAAGAGATAAAAATAAAACATAAATAAAAAAATAAAAGAAAAAATTGCAAATTAATTTGAATCGATTGTATTTTTATCTCACCACGTTCTTAAACTTCATTGTATTTCTATAAACGAAAAAGTTTAAAATCTAATTTTTCCATCTTCACTAACACACGAATATTTATATACTTGATCGCGAATATTTATAAACCTAAGTATTCTATTGCTGTTTATGAGAAATTTTCAGTTTATAATGCAGCACACATTTACAATTAAAAAGAAAAAAATACTCGTCTGTATTGTAAAATGGAATAATTATTATTTACGTACATTTGAGTACTATTTTTTTTAATGGCCCAATGTAGAATACACATTCCATAAATTTTTCACTAAGTTTAAAAATATTTAAACAATGTATTCTGTTAATCATTGTGCTTTACTTTGTACAAACATCTGTAGAGAGTTTGAACCGGTAGTGCTAGCTATTAAGTATATGAACATACCTAATTCAATACAATTACAATTTTGCTTCACACAAAACATGCCTTGATACATAATGTAAACACGTCATTATCCATTCAAATATAAAAACTTCCATGAAATATTATTATTATTATTGTCACTTCTATTACTGCCAGAGACCTCTCATATTTTTACTATAAATTTTTTATTAAATAGAAAAATATTCGATTATACTTACGAATTTCATTACGAGATATAAAGATACGATACTTTGGGTGCTTTATTTGCACTTATTCTACAACCTCGTATTTTATGAAAATTATAAACATGATGAGTAACTTGGGATTTTAATGTACTATCCTTCATTTTATCCTAATTTTTATTAAACTGTTGTTAAGGAAATAAGAATATATAAAAATTTATCATAATTATGTATTTTAACGCTATCATAACAAATTTATTATCATTAAAGATCAATATGTATCTTTACTTTTCATTTAAAATTATTAATTTTTCGTTAAAAACATCAGCTTTGCTTATACGATCTTACAGATTGTTATATACCACTATTTATAGATTTATCTTCAAAGAAACGAAACATCTATGTTTAAAAAATTATATTTACCCAGTCGCTGTGATTAAACTTTTATATATTTTAATTGGTTGATTAAAAAAATAATAATTATCATTATATATAAATAATAATGTTACTATATTATATACTGATGATCTATTTAATACGTATAATTTTATTGTTGAATAAATTGTTCATTCAATTGAACAATATTGTTGAATATTGATGAATGATTTCAATTATTGTTAGCGCTAAACTTATTATATTGATAATAATTAATTTATAACCACGATGATAAATTTAAAAGACCATTATATAGTTATATTATTCAGTTCTTAATAATATCGATCAAACTTTTTACCCACAATACGATGTGTTTTCCCTTGAATATTTGACGCTTGTAAAGTGCTCTTTACAACATGGATCCATCGATTTCTATTTTCGTACAAGAAATCATCGATGATTGCAAAAAGAAACGGATCAATGTATCTGCAGAGTTTGTCGTATTTTTGGTAAGTTTATTATGCTTTAAGATTTTTAATTAAATTTCTCTATTTTGATTATTTAATGGACTTGTACCGCTTAGGTTAATGTTACTAATTAAATTGCTAAATATAAAATAAATTCTGATTATATAATTCAATATTGACTGTATTTTAAATTAACAACAGAAGCCAAACTAATATTTTAAATTATTATTAATTTATAAATAATTAAATTATTATATATAAATAAGTGAAGTTACTATCTTTGTAATCTTTCATTATTATTTTAGTAATAAATTTTATGCAGCAAAAAATTTTAAAGAACAACATTTAAATACGAATACTTTATAAATGTTGTATTATATATTTTATATGCTATAAATGTAATATATATATAAACTTTTTATATTATTGTGAACTTATATCATTTTGAAAAAATCTAGATTTTATTTGCATTGTTTTAAATTTAGGTATCCCTTGTATCATTGAGTTCGAATCGTTCATCAGAAAAAGAGTATTATGAGGAGACAATGCAAAATAATACAAGGAAAATGCATGCAGCCATAATACAAAAATTGCTGGATCAAACTGGTCCCAGCCTTCTCACACTAAGGACTCAATTCCACTTTGCTAAGCAATATATAATCAGAGGTTATCAATATATTTTGAGCTTAAAAGAGTTTCAAATATTGTATAATTTTATTATTTCATTTAAACCTTGGATATAAATAGGCCTTATATATATATTTAATAATATATGTAGTAGCAAAACAAAAAAAAATCTATTATATTTGAATTACAATTACTTAAATTTAATAACTAAAATTTAAATAATAAATTCATATTTATAAAATGACCACTAATTTATAAAAAGGTATTATCAATATCTTAGTACGTCAATTACTTAAAATTATATAAATCAATTTTACATTTCAAGCAAATGTATTAAGAATTATTCAAACTGACACGCATTGTTATTAAAATTGTAATTTTATAAGAATTTTAAAGAAAAAAATTTGCTAACAGTTTTCCGATTATTAACGATTAAACTATATTTCAATAAAAAACAGTGTAATTAATTATACGATTTAATTTTAATAATTTCACGAAGCATGTATATATTTTTTACTATGATTTAAAAAAAGCAAAAAAAATCTTCAGTATTTATGCATAAATATTAGTAAAACTGAAAAAGCTTTTTTAATTTTCAGATGATATAATTAAACAATATAGATTTCAAATTTTAAGCAAAACGGAGCCATTGATAAAAGAAGTTTGTGAAATGCACAAAATAGATAATACGAAAAATATGGAGATATTATATCAGAAAATGCTTGTAGTTATTACAGTTTTGAGTGGTTTGGGTAATCCTATAGTTCCTTTAGTATTAAGGTAAATAAATGTAAAATTTATTCTAATAATAAAATCAAATATTAATATAATAATACGTTACAAAAATAATTTTATGTGCATTACACTTTAATCGTAGAACTTATAATGTCTATTAATAAAATAAAATATTTTTAATATAAATCCTATTAAAATTTAAATTACATATTTGAATTGAAAAATTGTTACAATTGAATATAAATATAATTCATTGGATATATCAGAATTTACAAAGGCATCATTATTTTCTTCAAATAATAGAAATAGACCGCTTTATCATTTTATACTACAGTTTATTATTATTCTTATATTTATTTAATACGGCGCACATTTGAGAAGAAAATTTCAAGAATATATTAAGACAAAAAATTGCTAAAAACCTATTAAAGCAAGTTTAAAGTTTTAAACTAAAATTTTTAATATTTTGTAAAAGCTTTAATATAACTGTATGTTGTAACGTTCATGAACATATTACCATTTAAAAAGTTTTGTATTTTCAGAGTTTCTATTTTGAGATTTTTATAAATTTATTTGATAAGGTTTTTGAAAATTTTTACTATCAAGTATTTATTTAGAATTAGCTCATATATTCTGCTGACATTAAATATTTTTGCTGAATATTTTCATTATTTTTAAAATTTTTAAAATGTAATTAATTTTATTTAAATTATTGGTTTACAAATTATGTTTCTTGATATGATTAATAATATACTACTAATATACTAATTTAATAATATATTAATAATATACTAATTTAATAATATATTAATAATATACTAATAATATACTAATAATATACTACTTTCTTTTATATTCAAATATAATTGTATTAAAATATTTTAAAATTTGTATATGGTTAATAAATTTTAGCTTTGAAGTAAATATTCCTATAAAGCTATAAATTTATGTATAGTTTTGTCCGATGCCGACTTATAATAATCTGTTATATTTCTAATAAAAAATTTGTTACTATATGCATGGTAGCTTCTCGCTATCAAAGGAACTTTTTAAAAAATTGTATCGTTTTGAGCTTAAGAAAACGGCATTTCGGAAATTATTCCACCTTTATATGTAGTTGAGAAGCGGGAATATATCCTGTAATAAATAGTACGTTTAAAGGAACTTTAGGATAGATTACGGGACAAGGGAGGGGTAGAGAAAATAATGTTTTCTAATTGGAATCTATTCTGTTTAAGCAGAAAGAAGTACAACGTGCTAGACGATGGATGTTGAGGACGCGAAAGCGTCTAGTCATTTTCCGTTGCGTCTGCAAAATTGTATTTTTCATTCTTTGCTCATTCGCAGGGAAGCTGCTATCGCCCTGCAAAGCGTTCTTCAGCCTTCGGAGCTTTCGCACTACGTTATTTTATCAAAGCCAGAGAAGGAGGAGCAATTGATAGAACTAGTTTATATCGTAGCAGGTATTCGTCTATATAACCGCGACTGTCAGCGCGGTGGAAACGACATCGACGACCGTAAGTAAACAAAGTTTTTAATGCCGGAATTTACTAATATCTATTGAGTGCTTCAGTGTTTCAAGTAATATTAAGTATTCTTTCTAATTAATTTCGCAAACGCGCGAACGTGGCATCTTTGACTTTTATTTTCATATTTCGGTGCCTCTTGGAACGCCGAAGCAGGGATCAGATAGAAAATAGAAAACTTAAACTGATGCGAATAAAATATTATTCAAGTTATTTCAGTTATGAGACGAAGCGAAATTCTTGTTAAAAACGCAAATCATTTCTTTATAAATTTCGCAATTATAAAAATATTAAGAAATAAAACTTTTTCTAAATCGTATAATGTAGAGTCGATCGAAAAGAAAAGAGTATGATTTTTTATAATGTTTATAGATTAAAGAAATATCTTATTTACAAATATTTTTTTTATTGTAAGATTTAATTTTAAAACATGATGTAAAATAATTAAATGATCTTATCTTGCATAATTAACTCTTATAAATGTTTTTGTAGCTTATAAAGTATTTGTAAATAAAAATATCTTTAAAATAAAAGAGTAATTGATATAAAAGTGGAGAATATTAATGTTAACGTAGGAAATAATTACTGCGAATGATCCAAATAAAATTAATAAATGTTTTATTTAATTAAAACACAAGTTAAAAAATAAAAATAAATAAATGAATTTATTTGTTAAATGTCAAATAATAAATTAAAAATTTCTCATTGAGGTATAAGAAGCGTATTACATAAAAAATTGACCCCCCTTAAAATACTAATTATACATCAAATAAGGTGTATATCCAGTAAAATCTCGGAGAGTAAAAGTTTTTGTAATTGATACTATTAAAGAAAAATAAGGAATGTAACTGTGTATGTGCGGCACGTAAAAGTGCCAAGTATTTTACAGGCTGGCGTAAACAGAACTCATAATTCAATCATTAATTTACTGGAAATACTTATGGAAAAAGTGTATAAATTCACTGCTGCTGTCGAAGTTGTAATCAATAATCATGTTGTTTCGGAAGTCAATGTCGATTCCAAAGATACATTATGGGTTATTGAAATGCTACTTGCAAGTAGGCAGCTAGAAATTTATGTCAGGTAATTACGACCTTCAATTCACGCGATCATTGTATGAATTACAATTTTTATTAATAATTATTATTATGGATATTGTTATATAAAATGATATCTCGATTCGGATTTGTATAGTTATTATATTAAAATTATTTTAATATTTTTCTGTAGAGATTTTCAGTTTTATCAGTTTTTTTTTATATTTAATTATTTATTTATTTTTTATTTAACTAATTAACATAGATGCATGTATGTGTATGCGTACGAACATTTATGTGAGCTCGTATTGATATTCTTTACGGTCTCAGGAAGTTATACGTATAAAAAATACAGATTTACTTTATTTCTACGTCTTTATGTTTATAAAATATTATATAACCAACAATCAATATACAATTCTGTACCCATTTTATACTAGAATCGTAATGCATAAAACAAAAAAATTAATTTACTAAGAAGTTTGTTTTAATTAAATTTTTGTTTTAATTTGTAATTCTTATATTTATTGTATATTATTGTATTATAGAAAATTATTGGTTGATCTGCTATTTTGTGAAGAGCAAGTTGGCCGTTTGGTATGCCGCTTCGAAAATCGTTTAATTGCAATTCATGAAACGGTGAAATTTAAAACCGCCATCCCGACTACGCAAGTTTACGTATAATAATTTTAAAATATAATTAACTAATTACCATTTATGATAAAATAAAAATTAACAGCATTTTTAGCCGCAATTTAAAGACCTTGCTAATATTTGGTTTGAACTACAAGATGAAGTCATTGCTTTAAGTTTCGTTAATGAAATGCTTTGGAAATTACAGTGTTTTCTTCCTAAGGTAATTATTTATAAGTAGTAAAATAACTATAAATAAGTATATTATTCTAACTTATTTCATTCAATTAATAAACGACATCGATCTTTGTTCAAACATAGTCAGTTTTTCCTTTTTTATATTACGATTATTTTTAAAAGTATCAAAGTAGACCAATAAATTAAACTGAATTATTTACATAGATCACTGATTTTCATCAATATAATATTCTAAATAAGCTATTAAATGGTGTTAAAGTGTTAACTGATGCTGAGAGACTGGAAAAATCTATGGGAAAATTGATAGGTTTGTATATATTTTGATGAAATTATAATTTTAATAATTTGCATAATTATTTACAATTTAAAACTTTTATTTATTTTTGTCTGTGATATATTTGAAAATATATTCAAGAAAGATTAAATGCAAATATTAATATATTCAATTTATATAGTAGTGGAAATAATTGTTTTACAGCAATAATTTGGTTATTTAATAAAAATTCAAATATAATATTAAATAACCATTTGATAAAATCACATACATTTTTGAAAATATAAATAATATTAGATAATTAATAAATCCTGTTAATTTTTTGTAATTTATATCTTGAATCTAACTAACCGTGTAATATAAAATTTAGATTGATAGTATTAAGATATTTCGTCATGAGTGGTAAAATCTAAAACAATAAATTTTTAATTTTTAAAATATTTTTTATTCATAATTAAATTATTTTATTTAATTAAAATTGAACTTGAAAATCAAATATTTCATTTTTTTATCGTACCTAATGACAATATTATTTCCAAATAGTATTATCTAAAATAGAACAACGCTCATTAGTTAAACATAATGGCGGTTTCAACATAACAAAAATCTCAAATTTGCACTTTTCGATTTCGTAAATCTGTTACTAGCCATACACGTCTTTATTGCTACTAATAATTGATGAAGTAAAATAATAATTGATGATGTTCATTTATCGCATAATTTTACGCAAATTAAAAATACGTTTGAAAACATTTATAATTTATTATTCTAATGACTGACTTCTAAGTAATATTTAATTGAAATTATTATTAAATTGTATTAATTTATTCAATACATAATTAACGACAAACTTTGAAATTCTTTCGTACCGACTAAATATGTAAGATAATATATTACATAAATAGAATATGTTTAATAAATGGTTTCTTGAATACACAATTATAAGATGCTTCATTATATATTTGGGAGGATGCATGGCTTGTATACTTGCCGTGACTGGACGTGAGGTTGAGTGAAGTGGATAGTGATAGCTAATAGAATTTTATATATTCGTAAAGCTATTGTAAAAAAATTTACTATTTTATATACTCGTGAAAGACAGTTTTTGACAGACTGTCATTAAATGTATGAAGCCTCCACCTTTAGAGTGACCGCCACCTCCTACGCAGTATCCTGAGGTGGGAACTGAGACTGCTCAGCCTGTCGATACCCTAATAATATTCGTGGTGTAGAGGTGCATATAAACGCGTGTTATTAAATGTTATCTTATTTTATTGCGATGTGGTTCTATCTGGAAAATTTTATTTTCCAAAGAAGTCCGCTACAATATAAAATATCGCCATATATAATTTTTAATTTTTAATTTTGTATAATGATAATGATCTTTTAAAAAATATCTAAAGTAAAAAATTGAATTATAATAAAATTTATTCCGTACTTTATACTCTTTATTGTTTGATTACTTGGTTTCCAAATCCATGTTAACATTTTAAAATATATTTATTTATACATAATTATTTACCTTTTAGTTGATTGTGGAATGTGTTCTTTGGCATATCCTAATCGTGAAACGAATTTCGACAAAGTAAAATTGCAAGTATGAAATATATCTATATATATATATATATATATATATATATATTATACACGTACAATTGCTGTAATAATCCTTTAAAATAGTATATTAAAAATTACGTAATATGTTAATTTGTAGTTTCTCGGTTTTTGTATTTGGAGTTTTGTCGTTGGAAATGGTTCATTAATTCCAGGGAATCCTAACATTGGTGTAGCCGAATGGAAAGGCAAATACTTTGCCTTTTACTCTATTGAAGCTGCTCGACAATTTGGAAAATATCCTGACAGGTTTGTTGATAATACACAAAAAAATAAAAGTTCAAGATTTATTTTAATTCTATATTCTAATTAAGGCTAAATTACTTTTTATATGTTAAGTAATTCATGGCTTAACATTTTAGTTTCTTAGAACACAAAAGTTATTTATAAAAACATTCATTTAAATAATTTCTTTGTAATTTATATAATTTATTTTCAATAACACTATAATCATCATTTAATTTTGTTTTTCTTTACCAATTATATAAACTTCATTTAGAAAACGGTTTTATTGTAAGATATTCTTACAAAATATATACATAAGATGTATTGTATTTTTTAAATTGCTTACTATAATTTTTACATCAAATACAGGAATTGTAGATTTATTTATAAATTTTTTAAAAGATTTTTAGAAAAAGCTATAGACATTGTGAAACAGCGCCAAGAGTATATTCATTTTTTTCAACTTTTTAAGGATATCCAAATTATGAACCGTGAAGAAAAGTAAATAGAATCTGTACATAAAGATGGTCGTATACGAATAGATTTTGTATTTTCTAAATAAAATTAAAAATTTTTAATATTTCATATAGATTGTCTGAAGAATATATGCCATTAAAAATTTGTCACAATCAAGAGGTACAAACTGAAACACATATTTTAACTAAACTAATTGACATTAATTATTCGTCAAGTATTTGGGTACACCGACAAAGAGCTATACAGTTTGTAAGTTAATACAAAAATTATCTGCATTTTTCTAATTTATTAAATCATAGGAAAGAAAGGTAATATTGCAGAATATACTAGGAATTTCGATAATTATTTGCTGCAGAAATTTTAAAGCATGGATTGCTTCGTTTAAAAATATTTAAAAACGGTTATCTAATGATAAATATTATATAGGACTTATAAGTAAAAAATTAAATGATAGTATATTTTAAATTATATATTTTTTTATTTATCGTTTCAAATTACTATTATTTTCATAATTTAATAGGCAAATATTATTGAATGTAAAACACGAAGTACACAGACAATCAAAACACACTTTAGAACTGGTGTTTGCTTACAAACACTGATACCAATAGAAAAAGAAGTTCAGACAGGAAAGGAAAGAGGCACAAATACGAAGAAATTAAGAAAGTATATATTCGGTCTCCAAAACAAAGATAATAAAATAAAATTTATCAATTGTTCTTTGGAGAAACAATAAAAGTAACGTAGTATTGAAGCTTTGTCTGTGTTGGACGTTCAAGAAAATCTATTTTAAAAAATAACATTTTTTAATAAAATTCCTGGATCATAAATTAATTTGTAATTATAATTGATTATCCGTTTATTAAATTTCTATTAATACGTAATCTTTGGAAATATTCTTGTAAATTATTGTTTTATTATTAAAGATATTATGTTATAGAATTATTTATAAAAAATTTATTTTTAACTTATTAGTATTTTGCACATAACCATTAATTGAAACATGTAACTACTCAGTACAATAATGTGTATTATTTTAAATGTGAATAAAAACATGTCCAAAAGATTATCTTCAGTTTTGAAGGATATACATTAAATGCTTAAGCCATATTTTAAGGAAAATTATTATTTAGGAAATATTTTGAGTTTCGTTTTAATTAACTAATGAATTTATCTACTGAAGTTCATAATCAGTACATTTTACAGATATAAAAAATTGTTTAGAAAAAGCATATAGATTAAAATCAAAATATAAGCTTTTTGATAATTCCATGCTTTTATTTACAATACATTAATAATTAATTGACAGAAGGAAAAACTTGACATTTAAAGTATTCATTTCTTCATCTTTTAAAAAGGAATATATAAAATTTACTATTTTATATTCGATGATACTTTTAGTAATGTGTTATTTTATTTATATTATAAATCCTCTTCTACTTTGAAGAGCTTTAATTTCAATATATCAAAATTTTATAATTTACATTATTTTAATATTGTTTAATGAGTACTTAATGTAGGATAAAATCATAATGTTTAATATTTATTTAATATTAAATTATAAGTTAGATTAAAGAAAATTTTATGAAAACTTATAGCATATTTATATTTACATTTTGTACTAATATTTTAGTTTCAATATTAAATTATTTTATTATTAATTACCTGATTATAAATTCTTGACTGAAATTTAATATTTAATAAATGATTTTATATTAATTACTAAAAATAATATTTGCAATGCTGATTTAAATAAAACATAAAAACTAAAAATATATTTACAACAAAGTATTTTAAATAAGTTTAAATACAATTAGATAATTTACAAAAACTATGTATCGATTTACTAAATATTCTAATGTATTGATTACGTTAAATTCTATAATAATTAAAATTCGAATATTGAACATATAGTTTAAATAATACAAATTTATATTAGATTAATGCACGCTTTCAATTCCTAACGTTTTTGCACTCTTAAGAGAGCAAATCGAGCCGCCATTGAAAGCTCTTCGCCCTTACAAATAGTTCTTATCATCCAGGGGAAAGGCAAACTTTTCAATACAGAACATAAATTTTACAAATACGTGCCGTGAAAGCAGTGTCATTAATCAGGTTTTCTCGGCGTCTCAAGTTCAAAGCTTTGTATATTTTATAATAAAAGCATTTTACTAGCCGATCCCATAAATTTCATGAAAGTAGAATAATGCATATTTCGAGAAATTTACTAATTAAATTAGCCTTTACATTGAAATTTAAGCTTTAGTATTATGTAAATCGTTATTACAAAAAATTATATTTTAATAATTTGTTCGATTTAAAGAAAAGAAATATTAAATAAAATTTTTTATATGCTGTATTTAAAGAAATATTCTTGATCTAACCCCGAGCGTTTGTCTCAGTATTATTAAAAAATAATAGTCGGGAAAGAGAGAAATATAAATTTTGAATAATATTACACTTTTTATTTTATGAAATTTTGTATAAATATATTTCATACAGAAAAATTAAAATTTTTCATATTTTATTTTATAATCGCTATTGACCTTCGAAATATTACTCACTAAAATAATACAATATATTAAACATTATTAATGTAATATTAGTTTTATTTTATATAATTATGACCGCATGACATTTTTTTTACTATAAATTCATTAAACGAAACATAAAAGAATAACTAAATTAAGTAATTAAAATATGTATTAGTCTTTTATATTATGATTTATTGATAGTCTTATTTGTAACATTGTTTTTTTATAATCTGATAACATATTAATAGTATAATCATTTTCTTTTTATTAAAAACGAATATTTTATTAATAAGTTACAATATGTTTCAATTTTTTTAACCCAATGATGTAGATTTTACAATTCATTTAATATGTTTTCCATGTTTTGTTTGTAAATATGATACAAAATATTTTCACTCAATTAATAAAAATGTTCTAGGTATTTATTACGTATAATAAAAAAATCTTATTTATATTTAACATAAAATTTAAGTTTTAAATTAATACAAATTTGAAGATAAAAAATAGTAAACAGTTAAGGAGACTGGAACAATAAAGACAAGATAATAAATATTAATATAATTATTTTCATAATTTTTTATAAAAAACATTCTATGCAATATTTTGGTTGTTTAAAGTAACAAGTTCAATTACATAATTTATTATATTTTCTTTTGTTCTATCAATCTGTTTCATTCTATCGATTAATGCTATTACACACGACACGTAAAGTTGATACCAATAAATTGATAATTTTATTAATTTTATTTAAAAAATTAAACATGTCATTTCAAATAGAAATTGAAAATTATTATCTGTCACGACATTGCGCACAATGACGACTCACAATTGCCAGTATTAAATTGTATTTTTTATATTTAACTGTCCATTAAAAATTAATAAACCATAAGCATGTATATAACACAATTCTTATTTATTTTACCCAGAAAATAATACAAAGCATACATTCTCCTAAAATTTATTTTAATTTTTACACCAAAGGTACCTAAATTACGAAGGTAATCAATAATTATACATTATTACAAATGAATTTGTATTAGCTATTAGCAATTAGTATTTTAGGTATTAATTTATTCTATTATACAAAAGAGGTGCAGATTTCTTGATTTTAAATATTATCAATGTCTGGTGTTTCTCAATTAATGTTTTTTTGAAAACGAAACCGTTTTCAATGTTATTTTTATTTTATTCATTTCAGTACAATTTAATTTTTTAATAAAACTGAAAATTATGCACTTATTAGCTGTAACTAAATGACACTGTGAGAATAAAAAAAGAAATGCATTTCAAAGTGTTTAACATATGATATATTTTTACATATACACTTGCATAAGTTCGTAAATGCGATGTAAAATATACACATGTCTAAAAAATCATACGTCACAATTGCGAACAAAGTTTTAATCCATCTTAACATATATCATAATTCGTATAATGATTCCATAATTAATTTTTAAATTACAATAATTAAAGTTTTTAAAATATTCTTTATTAAGCAGTCTTCCTAGTCAAGTTAAAAAAATGAAATATTTCATCAGCATTATCTGTTAATTCAGGAAATGCAATACATAAATTCAAAAATCATTGAATACATTAATCATATGTTAATATTAAAACACGTAACGAAATAGTTTCAAGAACATCTAGTGTATGTACACTACATTCAGTGTATCACAAAACATATTGTAAATTGTTTATCAGTTATACAATACTTATCAAAAAGCTTGAAAATAAATACATAAAAATAATAGTACTGGATGTGTTAATAAAATAGTAAAAATTAGAATATTCTGGCATGTTTTAACATTAATTCTATAAGTTTAATTTTTTACTGATTTCATTATAAATTTATACTAAATATTAGAAAAATAATCAAATTACTAAAATATTTAATAGAATGATTCATATATATTCATAGTTAATTAATATTTTTAGATTTAATTACTAAAAACGATATACTAAATGTATTATGTTAAAAGTACATAACTTTTTTACTACAAAAGGTAACAGATTATTAATAATAATAAAAAACATGCTGCTGATTTTTATTTCAATTTTTATTCCTGATCATATGATACTCATACTCATACAGATTAAGAATCTTTTTGGTTCCAGACAACCGTTATCGACAGTGATAATGTTCGCCAACAATAAATGTTTTAAACAGATCCATTAAATACACTGTAACTTTAAATAAATTGATATTTTTTTTATAAAAAATTCGAGTGTTTTTCAAACTAACTTAATAAGCATATTAAGTATATGATAACTCAAACTTTTTTTTCAAAATAAGAGTAATAAAAATTCTTTAATCATTGGCGTATGTTCAGAACATCAAAGCTAGGGAGACTTCTTAATAAATAAGTTCACAATAACTGCCACTTCATTACAAATTTTATTTTTAAAAATTCATAAAAATGATGTTAATATAAAAAGTTGTCTGGCAATTTTACATTGCTTAAGAAAAGTATGTTCTTATAGAAATTAAAGCGACAATAAGTTCAAAACCATGCAGTTATTGTAACTTTACAATCAATATTTGAGATTAGTCTTTTACATTAAAAAATTAAAGTGTCGAGTAATGCAATTCGTTTACGTGTGTATGATGTTTTTGTGTTTTGTGTATGTTGTATACACGATATATTTACGTGTGCGCATTATTTTTTAACTCGAGAAGATGAAGGTTATCCCCTTACTGCGCCACGAATTATATATATATCACTTCTGAATGTACTCGTATCAGAGAAAAAAAATTAGTCTATAAAATGGTCTTTGAGGTACTTTAACATACCGAAGACCCTGAAGCGTTTTACGCCAATAACTTTCATAAGATCATCGTCGCAAATAGCGAATTGTTTATTTTTGGGATCCTGAAAATGAAGTTAATGTTTCTTTTAATAATATTCTGGAATTAATTCTTTGTAACAACTTTCAATTATTAATTATATTAAATTAAATTTTTAAAATACATAACATCAAGATAGAATAAAGAATATTATATTCGATATAGTAAATAAATTTTAAACGAAATATGCTTCTAATGTAAAAAAATTTAAAGCAATATTATCAAAGAAATATTTAATATTTCTGAAAAAAAAAAAAAAAAAAAATTAGACCGTCCTTTGCCACGTGACTTGATTGCATCTAAGTAAAACTTAATTAAAAATATTTTTCTTTCTATGAAAAGCAAAATTTCTTAGTAATACACTTTGATATAGCATTGCATAAAAGTAGTCGATAATAAAAAATGCCTTACATAAAGATTTCTTTCTTTAATGACGCTCCAAACTTTCTTAACAGCTTCGTGTCGAGTCATTTGTTTAGCCCCCACAATGGCGGCGAGGTCAGCTGATAGTGTCTTGGCGCGCGTATTACCGCCACCCTTACCAGCGCCTTTGGCACCGCCCTTTTTGCCTTTGGCACCAGATTTCTTGCTCTTACCCCAGTCAGAGTCTGAATCACTGTTGGCACCCTTTCCTTTTTTTCCTTTCTTTCCAGCTTTGCCTGCAATAATAAATGTCATAAAGTCCAGTTAAACAACTCCTTACGATTTCTGCAAGTTTTACAATTTGTTAAGTATGTAATTAAAATTTAATCACTTTTGTATTTACTTCCAATTCATTATGTGTAAGAAAACTATTATTAAATATTTATATAGTAAATCATATCTGAGAAGCAAAAGTATATAGATAAAATTGATTGTCATACTTTGTAGATTATTTAACACTTTCTATTAAGTAAATAAAGAAGAAATAAAAGCTTCTCTTATAATTTCCTGTAAAAATAATGAACCGATGAGGAAAAGTGAGTTTAATATACCTTTCTTGCGTGATGGCTTCGTCTTGTAATCCTCGTCGCTATCATCATCATCACTGGCACTTTCCTCTTCTTCAGAAGATGCCTTTTTGCGTTTGGATGCTGGCTTTTTCGGTGGTGCACGTTTGGCGGGTTTCTTTTCCTCCTCCTCTTCCTCTTCCTCAGAGGCGTCTTCCTCCTCCTCTACTCCATCTTCAGAATCTTCACTAGCCACCTTCTTCTTCTTCTTGCCACCATCTTGCTTATCTTGCAAACAGTCCATGACTAAGTCATCGATTTCCTTCTTTCTGCAAGTGTGATCGACAATGTTAGATAGTTTCGGACATATTCTTATATATATGTATGCTTCCTTTCCTCACCAATAGAGCTCGATTTTATAAACTATTTTGTATATTCTTTCATACGGAAATATTAATTCACTATTTGCAAAATAAATTATTGCTATTATTATTATTGTTATTATTATTATTAATTAGTATTATTAAATTATTATCTATTTTATTATAATTAGTATTCTAAAAAAGATATAAATTTTATAATAAGATTATATAAAGGCATTTGTGCGAGTGTTTATTACAGCGTTGACATTAAAAATTGTTTGTACTTTAAGAAAACAATTACATTATGTAATAAATAATTGCCAATCAATGTCTAATTATATCGTTAGAAATTACTTCAGAAATTTTACAGAATGGTTATTTAATTTTTTTGTCTTAATTTATTTTTAATAAGTTTTAAATGGGGTCATTAATAAAATACATTTAAAATTAAAGTATATTTTTAAAAATTACTTTGAAATCGTTTTATAAAAAGCATAAATTATCATATAATATTATTTTAATCTAAGATATATAATATAATTGTATTGAAGGGGGAACGAGGTACCAATTTAAATATCAAATTGTACACAGAGTCCCTTCGTTTGCTCTTGGATTTAATACAAGATACTTATACACCTTTAATCTTTGTACATGAATAAGTATTTATTTTACATCCATGTAATACATTGTTTTGCATACATAAGAAAAAATGTATTTAAATTGAAAAAAAGTGTGCATACAAATGATATCCATTACCTTTCTGTGAGATCAACATCTAATTTTTCTTCCATTAATTGACGAACTTTCTTTGCAGACATGGATGTCAAATCTGCATCTTTCAAAATAGCTGTGAAACAATAATAAGATTACTTGTTGAACAATATCTTATTCATTTTTACAAATATAATTTAGAGAATTATTTTTAAAATTTTCATATGTCAACTTTAAAACAAAAAATTTACTTCGAAAATTATGAATAAATGTTTTTATTCATAACTATGTTAAACGAAAACTGTATAAATACTTAAATTAATGAGTTTATGTATTTATAAAAGATAAAAAACTTATGAGTAGGTGAGGCTTATATTAATTTTCATTAAATTTTGATCACTAAATTTTTTTACGAAGTATATTATATATATTATTAAATCTTTTATAAAAATCCAAGAAATATTCATTCATAATTTTTATTGAAGACTTATTAACTATAATTATAATGCATGAGTATAGTTGAATGTTTAGTTGCATTGAATTGTTGCTATGTAAGCGGAAAAAGTACATATAAAATATATAAAAGAAATAAATGCGTTTTTTAAAGCACCGGTTAAAGAGTATAGAATTTGAGATTAAACGAACAATCAATACATGATATGCAAAATGAATGATTATTATAAATTAGTAGTGGTATGTAGTATAGTTTATTATGAATTTAATAACGAAAATTTTATTACGAAAATAATGTAAAAAAATGATAGAGAGTAAATAATGTAAAAAAATATAAATGGGATGTTGAGAGATTTCTACACGCTAGGAATTACGTATGTTCAGAAGGGCGGTGTATGGCGCGTAAGGATAGCTCACGTTAGTTTACAAAAGGATGCCTAGAGTGATGAGGTGGCGGGAGAGAAACTGTCACGGATAACTGGGAGTCTTGAACTCTAGGACCTAACTAACTCGAGAGTCTCCATGGTCCGAAGCTCCTCATTCGGGAAGCAACGAAATCGAGAAGAGCATTGAGCCCCCCCCCCGTCCGACCTTAACCTATATCGCCTGCCAACAACAGCGATCTTAAAGCCGCATGCACAGGGGTTTTTAATCCGTGGAGCTTCTTCTAATCACCTTGGCTTCCCGCTCCCCGCCGTTGTATGCGCGCCTTTATCACCAACCCGGCTCACCACTGCCCCACCATTTTGGTTTGGCACTCGTACACCTCTGGAAAATCCGACAATCTGAAATGCGGATCCGCATTTCAGAACCCCGTTGTACGTCTCTGGTGTCGATAACGTAATAATAGTAACGCGCTGACACCGGGTATGTTTTATCTTCTCGTGAGCCCTTCCGACAATTTGCTTCGGGTTCGCACCATTTGAATAATAACCTCCCCAGCACCTCGAATACAAGCCGAATTCAATAAAATTACGAAGCGCGTCTCAATGGGCTCCCGAGACGCGATTTATCAACAATGCGTGCATACGAAATTTTGCGAGACATACATAATTGGTTTGTTTTATCGACTGAGCCAAACGTGCCCCTTAGACATTTTTGTTCGAAAGTTGATGCGCGATGCGATATTCCTTAGTTCAGTCACCGATCTTCTTCGTCCGTTAATCAAGTTCTACTATCAATTTTATACGACCGAGGATTGCCAAACTCTTTCTTGACTCATCTCAGCCTTGAAAAAATAAAAAGACGCAGCAATGCGCATTATGTGTATGTGTGTTCATAAAAAAACGTAAAAGAATGTTACGGACGACGATTACTCAATTGTAAATTAATTAGAGAAGCTTGAAGTACTATAAAACGGTGGGGCTCTGTCTGAGCAGTTTCTCTGTCTCTGTCTCTTTCTCATTACCGGGAGTCTTCCGAACTCGAAAGATATATGTATTTCTCGACTATGGCAAGAGGAAGTCAGACACCGGTACGGATGTCACTCTGGGTCTCTGGCGCGATTCTGTTTGTAAATAACTACCTAGCCTACGTCCTCGACGAGGTTTTGGCACGCAAGCCCTGAAATCCAAAAGTTCCTCTCTATGACTTTTTGCTCCGACTTTCAGTCACAAATTCTCGATAAGCTGAATGGAATATCAAGCCACGAGCCCTGAGGCCGGAGAAAAATGACGCCACCGAGGTAAACGCGTCCGGTAATCGATATGCGAAGCTGCCATCTCCGGGCTATAATACACGAGCTCCGGCGTCACGGAAATCGAACTCTAGTGCGGTAAGACTGCTCTAATTTAGTTGAAGATAGATAGATAGAGGGAGAGAGAGAGAGAGCGTGCGTGTGTGCACCGTGCGTCGCCCGCGCAAAAGTGCGTATACACGTAAGAGCGAAAGAGATAATGAACAGCTAGTGCGTAAGAGAGAACGAGGCAAGGGGACGCCTCAGGCTGGAAGAAGGAAGGAGCGAACGGCGTTGCTCCAATAAGACGTGGATCCATTTAAACCGTTGGCGACATGCATCCCCTTTGTTCGTGAACAGAGTTTCAGAGAAAGACGTCAGTGGCTTCTCAAGTAGAACACTCTAAGCAATAATTCCTAAAAACTCACCGGTGATCTCCTTACGGAGCTCGTCCTTGCTGATATCGGCCATGTCTCTGGCGGTGCGCGCGTCGCTCGGCGGCAGCAGCAGCTCGGCTCGGCTCGCGTGCGTGCGTGCGTGCCTACGAGCCTGCGTGGACGTGTTGGCCGTCGGCGGGTACGTGCGGGGCAGGAGGATCGGAGGGAGAGAAACGGCTACGATGCTCGCTGCTCTGCTGTTGCTACTTCTACTTCCACCGCTTCTACCGTAGTTACTGTCCTCTCAACTTAAACTGTACTGACCACTATTCGTCGTTCCGCGTCTCGCTGCCAACTGAGCCGCCAAGCACGCGCCAACCGGCAACCCGGTACCTCCACCGACTCGCGATTGTACTTCTCGGGCTCACTTCCCCGTTCCCCCGTTTCTACTTTACCGCCGTTCCCCCCGTTCCACCGATCCGCAGTTCCAGCGCGAACCCACCGACCGAGCCGACATCGTTGTCGTCTCCCCGCCCGGCCCTGCACCCCCTGACGCCTGACCTCTTCCGTCGTCAAAGATGACTCGGCCGACATCCCAGACCCAGACCCAGTCCCAGCCCCCGCCGACTGATCCGCTGCTCCTTAAGCTATCCCTGTATGATAAAGTCGAGCTTGGCGTGATACATCCGGGAGCGAGGGATGATCGACCTCAGGTACCGGCTACGAGCCTTGATTCACGCACTCGGGCTTAGCCGATCACCCGAATGTCGGGCTGGCGAGGTCTTGACTAGCATTCAGAACTAGAGGGCCTACGGACCCCATTCGTCACCGCGAAGCTGTTCTCCGTCTTCTACGATGATTCCTTGAATGCCGGCGTGATATTTTTATTACCGTCGACCATTTCCACATTTTTTCATCCTAATTCGATTGGACTATTAGGTTTTTCGCCTTCTTGCAGGACCGGGCATTCCTAGAAAACAATAACGATTTCTACAACCCACAAACATTCCCTGAGCATTTTTTCTTTGAGACCCAAGCGACTTTGCAGTCTACGAGAGAAATCCACCTCCCCCGTTCGGTACGAGCTCGCGGCATCCTAACACCGATGTTCAATTATCACTACAAATTATTATGACAATAATAACAAATTTATTATTGTACGCTCAATTTTAGTATTCAAATACCTCAAACTTTTAACTACATCAACTGCATTACTCTTAATATAATAAGCTGTCGTGCTATTCATACAGATTATTTTTTATAACAATAGCTTTTACAGCTTTTTATTATGTATACAGATATTTAGTAGAAGGAAAAAGCATTACACGGTTGCTGCTAAATAAAAAGAAGATCTTGAATTGCTCCAATTAAAAGAGCAACGAATACAGTATGGTTGTATCATTTAATAAAGGAAATTTATCGAACTATATTTAAGTGCTGATATTGTGCTTTAATTTCTCAAATATCCTCTATCTTCATTCTATCAGATTATCTTTATCGTTTGTAAATATTGCCAATATATGTCAAACAATAATCATAAAATATTATGCTTAGTATTACATCGAAGCATCGCTTATATTTTATATGCGTCTTACGACTTTCATCAAATCAAATTACACTTAATAATTAATGCTCCTGTCTATTACTATGATGAATGTATGGTAAAGACATTTTTCTTTAAGCTGCAATCAACAGAAAAATTAATATTAAAATTCGGCTGTAAATGAATTACAAATAAGAATGTGATGCATCGAGTCCTGTATTGTATTACCCGTTACTGCCATACAACGAATAATATCTTATAAATCAAATTTATATTTTTTAATCGAGTATCTGATAATCATTCATATTAATAATGCCTACATTTTTTATCGTCAATCATTTATAATGTATTTTGAAATGACCTTAAAGATGTTTCAGAATTGATAACGTTAACGTATATTCAAACATTTCACACAATTTTATTAAGTAAACATAATTTTAAATGCGTAAAATTAAATTGTTATAAAATTAAATATAATAATTGTAATCGATAAGTGTAAGTTAATAAATGATGTGATTTTAATATTGATTTAACATCTAATATTACATAATTAACGTCTTAAATTACATGATTTATAATTAAAAAAGAAAACAACATGTATGGATGAAATACTGTATTCACTAGTTATTTTGTATAATCGATGTATTTTTAAATTATTTTTCATGATTGTCGTATTTTTCATATTTGACATTTTACATAGAAATTAATATTTTGTTAATTTTTTTTGTAATTATTGAAATTTTACAATACGCATTTGAATTAAAAATTTTATTATTAATGTTTTTACTTATAACTTTATATTGTTCAAGTAATACGAACACCCAAAAGTTTTTAAATATATATATATATATATATATATATATATATTTACGTGTTATTTATAAACCAAACTTTGCACTACATTTAGAATACAAATTAAGTTTTTTAAATTCTAATATTTTTAAACAAAATTCGAAGTATAAATAATACACTTTTATCAATACATATTATTTGATCATAAGGTAATTTGTTACTTTTAAATCCAAAATTGTTTTCTTTATATTACTTAAAAATACGGGAGTTTTAAATCATAATTAATAATTACAATATTACTATTTAATTTTAAGCAATTTCGTAATATTTATCAGAATATTTAATATATTCTAATTAGGTTTTTTTATAAAAAAGATAAATTGCTTGTATACAATAATACAAAGTTAAATTATATAAATATATATACATTTAAACTTTTATATTAAGTAATACACAAAGTATTTTCATGGAAACTCAAATATATAATACACCTAAAAAATGTTTTAAATTAATTATTCATTTACTGTAAGTTTAAAAAGTTGTAAATAGTTTTAAAAATTTCAAACAAACGTTGCATTAATTAAATTTAAGAGTTATAACGTAGCATTTCAGTTGAGCTCTATTATTGTACTTAATCAGTACAAGTTATAAGAAGATTATTGTTACTTCCCTGTTTCGAACAAGTGAAATTCACGCATCGATACATATAACTTAACTGTAATCGAAATATTTCTAATAAATATGATTTTCATTGATAAATAATATTAATAAATATTTAAGCATAACGCAGGAGTAAATATTGTTTATAATTATAAAAAATATAATAATTTAAATTGAATAATAAAAAAATATATTTAATGCCTAAAAATTTTTTATTATTGTTAAAGTTAAATAATCGAAAATAGTAAATGAAAAGATATATTTTTCATTATTTATTTCAGACTTCTACGTTAACTGCTTATTTCATAACATTAGATAATTTTGAGAGTATTTTAAAAACAAAAGTTTTAATTATATATCATGTACTTAATCACTGGTTAATTTAGGTAAGCATTAGATAATTTTTAGACATATATTGACAGATAACATTTTATATAAATTATATAACAATGTAAACCAATTTTAAAACGCTTTTTCAAAAATTTTGTTTCAAGTAACATTTTGCTTTTCACTGCATATTATATTGTCTAGAATACTTATAGGTCTTATAATATAATAATTATGAACTATAAACACTATGAAATTAATTTTAAATACACTGATTATATAATTATTATACTATTCTTTATGAATAACAAAGTGTTTTTTTTAATTCTTAAAAATTTCATTAAATTTTAAGTTATTTTCAAAATAAATCTTAAAAGAAAATTCTTATACAATGCATTGTGGGACATATTATGGTGACGCAACACAATTTTGATTGTTAACAATTAAAATTTAACCCTTACTTTTATTAATATTTTATTTTTATAAATTAATTAATAAAAATTAATTTTTATTATATAATTTTTAAATGTATTGAATTCTATTTGTATGTTATTACAACGTTTTTTACACATTAAAAACTTTTAAAAGTATAATTGTTATAGACAATTCATTATGTTTAACTTACAAATATCATAATAATGAAAAAGAGATATTCTAATAAATCTATGGAATTGTGAAAAAAATATATGCTTTTTTCTAAATAAAAGAAAAAAATAATAAATTTATAAAATACAAATAAAAATTTTTAATCATTTTAAAAATATTTCTAACATATTAAAAAAAAATTCAATTAAAACAATTAATTTTATACATAATGTAAAAGTAATAAGAAATTAACGTTTGTTCTATAGTTTTATTCTTAATATAATTATGTATATTAAATTATAATTATTAATAAATAAATAATAAATGTATGAGTAATAAACTTTTATTATTTAATATTAAAATAAAATAAAGTACTACATATAAGTAAAGAATAGATACGAAAAAAATATTTTTAATAACATAATTTCATATATGGTTGCAGTAAAATTTAATTAAATACAAATTTTACACGAAAAATATTCTTCATTTAAAATTTGAAGTAATATTTAATTTTTTTACTATTACAATTTGGAATCTTTTTTATAAATTTTAGATACGTTTGTAATATTATACATACTTATTTTTTTATTAATAGCATCTACAAACAGAAATATGTAAAATACCATAAATAAAAGTAAAGGATCTTTTTAAAAATGAATGGTTGTAAATATTATATAACTATTTCAAAATAAATTTGCAATTAATTGGATATACTATTTCAAAATAAATTTGCAATTAATTGGATATATTATTCCAAATTAAATTTGTAATTAATTGGATATACTATTGCAAAATAAATTTGCAATTAATTTTTAAATAAATTTATAGACCTTAATCCTTAATAATAAATTCTGCTAAAATATGTTTTTTTTAAAACAATCAAGTTGTTGTGTTAACATAAATTTTTTATAGTATATCAATTTGTAGACTACTAAATATTATATTTCTGATGTTATTTTTCATTTTTGTTGTATATACATTATATTTTTAATACAACTTTTATAAAGTAAAATTGTTTCTATGTTGAAGATGAAATATTAAACAATTTGTTTTTTCAATATTTAAAATTTCTTAAAATTTAATAAATTTCGCATAAACATGATGAGAATTCATTAAACATTAAAAAATATATATGAAGGTATTTATTGCTTACTGCACTTAAGAATATTTTTTATTTCATGGTTTATATTAAATTTAAAAATATTATTATCTGTCTAATAGTAATTTTCATATTCTTATATGTATAAATTTTAATGCCTATTAAAAAAATTAATACGTTTTCAGAAATTTATGCATACTATGTAAATTTATGTCAGCTGTATTTTATACTTTTTGTTTGTTATTAAGTCTTTAAAATATAAGGAAAACATATATAAGTATAAATAAAACGATGTATTTATATTATTGCTAGATTTAATTCACGAAATATTAGAATGTTATGTTTTATAAAACTATTAGACACTATTAGTATTCTAAATGTTTATTTAAAAAAATGTATATTATAATTAGTGAACGTTAATAATATTACTTCTCTACTTTAAATATATAGTTCTAACATTTTGTTTACGCGTCGCAATGTTAGAATTTTTAAAAGGTAAAGTAACGATGAATTCTTATAATTTTTAATTTTATCAAGAGTTTCAATATAAATTATTAATGAAAATGGTCCATTTATGGCGTATCATAAAAAAAAATGATTAAAAATTAGGCTTGTTAATGGTGAAGTTATTATATTTAATTTCAAATTAATTTTGCAATGGTCGAGTAAAAATGAAATTGAGAAATTGGATGAATTAATTGAATGTTAACAGATAAGCCGACATTTCTAAATAATTCCCCATTAAAACAAAACTTATCCCAAAAAATATGAAATGTATCAAAAAGGGATTATAATGTGAAAACGTAGAGAAAAAGATTCGCGAGGTAAGCGGCTAAGTTGCGATTAATATACGCCCGGAAAATGGTGGAGCTCATGTTCGACTCGGAAAAGGAAATCATGAAATGATTTAACATTTTTGTTTTGCCGAAAAGATTGTGCGAGCGAGGAGGTAGGCAGTCGGACGTAGAGATCTTAGTTTTGGGGAATGGATCCCGGGCCGAGTGAGACGACGCAGTCGCGTATAGCATAAAACGGAAATGCATGGGTGGCGCACGCGCAAATACGGGAGGGAGGTCAGGAGCGCGTCATGGTGGCTGAGTGGTGGTAGAGGTGAGGTGAGTTGATATGAGAGCGAGAGAGCGAGAGAGGGAGAGAGAGTGAGTACGTGGTGAACGATAGCTGAAGCGCCGAAACGAGGGGCGAGTTTTTTAGGGACGTAAGTTCAAATGGAGAATAGGTTATGTTCGTCGCGGTTAATCGTAGAGGCAATATCGGAAAGTTCATGTTGATTTTTCTGATCAGGGTAAGATAAGCAGGGCTTGCGCAAACTTTTCTGGGGGGTACGCGGCCTTTACGAGTGAACCGAGGAAGACTGCATACGCGGCCACATCGAAGAAATCCACGGGCTCTTTCAACAGACTCGTAACACGCGCTCTGATTATTCTGCCTTTGCGAACATAGACGAAGTCGCCACGACGCCTACCCCTCCTCTTGCTTTTACGAGTGCAGCCACTGCTATCGCGATCATCGACAGTAACTACACTACCACCACCATAGTAATCGGGAATCCTCTACCATGAGTATGAGTCATCTCCACTCTTTCCTGCCCTTATACCCTTGGTTTGGCTATCATTAGCTTAGGAAAGGGAGGGGTATTAGTTTGACACCCGTGCTCTTGAGATTTGCCGATGACAAACTATAACTCTTTATTCGTCTCTGGGATTTATTTTTTAATTCGAGCATACGACTTCGCGTGCACGGGAATCTGGAGCGAAACAATTTCGATCGTGGTTGCGTGGTTGTTGAGGCTGATTTGATGTCACTCTGTCTCTTTATGTATCCTTTACACTTTCGTTCAGTTGACCGTTCGAGCTGCGGACGATGTGCGTGGAAGGATCAAGATTGTTACCGCGATTGTTACCGATCGATGTCTTCGAGAAGGCCTCCGGAACTCATCACCGCAGCTTCGCGGCGAACTGAACGAGAAACCGGATATCGTTTCCTCGCTCGATGCACGTGGCTACATCAACGATTTCTCTGAGCTGCTCTTGGCCGTGCATCTGATTTAATAGCTTCAGAATGTCTCTGCCGATATACACAAGTCGCTTTTTCTTTTTCTATTCTTTATTTTTGTCTTTTAAGTAATAATTTTTTTTTTTTTAAGTTGAATTTAAAATATATTCTTTTCCAGTGTCAAGTAAGGAACCGACATCCGGCTTTAAACATGCGCGGCTTTTGTATTTCATCAAGACATCGTCTAAGAAATCGTGACATCCTTACATGGTTCAATTAAAAATCATGTTTATTTCTTTACATAAGGGCGTCATTGTTATGAATCATCTAATAAATTTATTACGATACCAGTCAATTTTAATCACCCATTTGACTGCATTATCGATGTTTTACCAAATTCCAGATTTGTGTGTAAAACGCCATCTAGACAAAGTATTTCAAAAGCCAACGGTGTCTGTGATTTATCCTTCCTGTTGGTAGTACACTTTTTTTTATCAAATCCACATGTATATTCGATCAAATGAGAACATAAGTATCTGCTTCGATTATACATATTTAATTATAATTGTCTATATTGTCTATTTTCTATGTTCATTTTTTACTATTGTCATTATCATCATAAACCTTTTTTTTATTTATTGTCTATATCTTGGATAATTTGATCATTTTTTACCATCACAAAAGCCTTTTTAATACAAAATTTTTCCTCACTTCCTATTTTAGGTAAAAAAATATTTTAAAGAAAGTTTGGCTAAAGTAGAAAATACCACTATAGTATTACATTTTACAATTTCATATATTTTTTTCACAAGTATAATATACGTTAAAAGTATATATGATTGAATGTAATGTATTATTTTAGGAATAGTAAGGGAATGCAACAAGCCTTCTCTCATAACAGAGTCAGAGTCAATGCTCCATTGGTAAAGGTTTAAAAATGGTACAAATGGTTAAAATGTATCCCAGCGTTGGTGTTCTGGGGGGAAAAAATAGCGCGAGAGGGAAAAGAAGAATCGAAATAGTGGCACACCGTGTTTGCAGTGTCGGGCGAGTGTATTAGCCATCGGCAAAAACGAGATTTGTATTGGGGATCGAGGGCGAGGCAGGCGCCACGACCTCCTCGAAATACTCTGACTTGAGGTTTATGCTGCGATGTCGAGATGGCGGTTGTTATCGCTTTTAAAATAGTTTGCCGCGATGCCTCGCGAGCACAAACGCCGGCCGGCTGTTTGGCTACTGGCGCCATCTGCAATGTCGACTACGTTGACGAGTTCCCGACGTTATTATAATTGCTATTTCGTTGCACCCTGACCTCCTTTTACGTATGCTTTCGAGTGATTTTACTAACCGCGTATGAAAACATCGACCGAAAATCGTACGCGTACTTGCAACGAAGAAATAATTCCGACCGATCTCCCCGCACCTTTTCCCCACTCTTCATCCGTCAACGCTATAGCCAAGCATCCTCACCTCACCTCACCTCACCGCACCTCTGCTAACCGCGAGCCAACCGATCACCTCGTCAAACAACCATCTCGTTCTTTCGAGGATCAGCCCAAACTGCTTAGGCACCTACCTACGTATTGCGATGCATCATGATGCGGGCGAGAGTCCAGAAGATGACGATACTTTTATTTGATTGCATCTTTTTCTCTTGAGCATACGAGATGCGCAGTCACGAAACTGAGCTTTCTACCACGTCAACTTTAATATTTAAAAGTTGAATTTTTCTCATCATTGGTCCAGATATGCGCTCTTGTACGTTCGGACAACTCATATGTACTTATTCTAAAAAGTATCTGTGCCGAGTGCTGAGACGAAGCTTTGATTGAAACTAGTCGAATTTCAATTTTATGTTTTAAAATCGGAGCAGTCACTCAAAGGATATCGGAAAGGATGTGGAACAAATCTTTATCCCCGTCGCGAGATTACATTCAATTTGAAATTTTTGATTGACATTTGCAATTCGAGAATAACCGAAATCCAAGATTTCGAATATTAGATTTAATTTTCTTTTTCTGAACAGAGACTGAAGCTGAGAGAAGAGGGTCAGAAAAACATTAAATATTCACGTTCATAATTTTAAATTTCTAAATTAAATTTTTTTATAAAGTTTTGTTATAATTTATTATTTTAATATTTTTCCTCCTAATATTTATCTGGCCTTTTATAAAGGAAGGCTGTCTCTTCATTCATTTATTTATATTTCACATAATAATAAATTTCAACATTATTACAAATTATGTTGACATTTTTTCAGTTACAACAAGGATATTTATCAGTAGATTTCAAGATTTTCAACAAATTTCTGTATAGTTAGGGTATGGATATTATATGTGCATGTATTACCGCTTGAATGTAAGTAATGGAGTGGTGGATGCATAAAGAGGATAACGAGCGCTCACAGCTTTATGATAACCCTAGATATATAGACGTTTTTTCATAACAATCATCAATATTAGTAAGTTGATTTAATATTTTATGAGTAATGCCAAAATTACAGAAATTCCAAACATTTATAAAAGAAATTTTATTTTTTTAATTTTTTTTTAATTTTTATTTATATACATGTATTTGTATGAGTACAATAAACAGTAGATTTTAGTGAATTTTGAATTTGAATAAATAGTAAGAGATTACATAGACATCTGTTAAATAAAATTAAAGTTCATTTGAATTTCATCACATAAATAGCTAAATATTCAATATAATTATCTCTATTATTATATCAATATAATCAAAGGGTATATTTATAGATCATAAATATCTTATACTTCAATTTTTATCAAATATAAATTAATATATTGAGAATAATAGAAAATGTATATAAATTATTTATCAATAAGGAATTATTTTTTTTTTAAATTCTATGCTTTTATGACTTTTAAATTATAAATTCAATCAGTTATAAACATTTTATAAGCATACATTATTATGAAATATTTTAAAATTGGAATTATAACGTTGTACAGGTAATTATTTTCAAATCATTGTAAAATATAAAACTAATTATAGACATATTTTTACATTATATTATAATTTATTATTTTTATATTTATTATGGATATTAAGTCAAGAAAATAGTTTCCAATTCCAAGATTTTGTTCTGAAATAGTTTATTCTTTTCCAAAATGTTTATTTTTCAAGTTATAGGCATAAATCGGTTTTATTCCAAATCCGAACTTATACATGGGCACTTGATTTTTTATTTTATTCTTTTTATCATGAAAAAATTTAAAATACTACAAAGTATTTGAAATTAAATATTATATTATGATAATAGTTTTTACTTTAATTGTAGAAATTGTTGTTGAATCCAACTATAGGTCATCAAATAGTTGATATATGATAATTAAACTGATAACACGTTTATACATATTGTTCGTGTTGCAGACAAACGGTAATACTGATAATGAAAATTATATGTACTTTTTTAATATAAATAATTGCAATTCAAAACATTTTGCTATTAACTAATATAATTATCGACACAAGTATCAAATAATTATTGTAGAAATGAAAAGGTAAAATTTAGTGGTTTTCTGTATCTACATCTTTATATTGAAACGTAATAATATTCATTCTTTTTTTTTTAATCGAATACAAAATAATGAAACTACTATTACCTTCAGTAGTTCTTAGTCATGATTAAAGAAACGTATTGCATTGAATTAAGACGAAATTATATTAATAAATTGTTAAACTGCACTATACGTCCAAATTGTCTTACAATTACGTAAACAGTATATTAAAAATAATTTGTATGTTAAATATAGCAAAACTATTAACGAATAATAAAATGCTCTAAAATTAAAATGTTGAACAAAAATAAAGTATATGTGTATATAAAAGCACAATTTTATAAAAAAAAGTTTATAGTCTAGATAACGAATGGACAATATATCATTCGGCGTCTCAATCGTATCATATATTTTTGTTGTTGTATTAGTAATACGTCGCTATGCATTCGATCATTCATGGTACGAATATATCAAAATCAATATTTGGCATCATTGGGTTATGATAATGTTGTACCGACTGCCACACGGTTATGTCACGTCTTTCTAATGTACGCACAATCATAAACACATTCTCTTTCATACCGACTCACTCGCTTAATCTCTCTCTCTCTCTCATCAGCATTGAAATACAGAAAACTGTGAACATGTATACACTTTCACTCACTGCACCTTAAATTTCATGCAATAATATCTATTGTTCGAACAAATGTCATACTTGCATTTATTTGTAAAATATATTTCTTTAGTTTAATAATTTATTAAAATTATCGTAAGGTATTATTTTTTTAAGGAAATAAACAAAGAAAAATTGGCTCCGCTTTGTAATGTAGCTGGTTTTGAATATAACTGAAATTGATAAAAGATAGGATAATCATTTGCTTTTAAGTAAAATGTTTTTTAAGATTTAATTTCTTCAAAAAATAGTTGAATAAAAATGTAAAGTTTATGTTATTGTTCATTTTTATGATGCCGTATTGTGTATAATTTATGGAATTAAACAATTAATTTTTTTTACTCATTCATGAACTACTTACTTCAAATTATTGAATTTGCAAAACTAATTAAATGTGAATTCTAATGACTATAAAAGAACAACGTTTGAATATTATAATCTTATATACTATGACTTTATTAATAAATCTGCTTTATATTTAAATATTTTCAATTACATAAGGATGGTTTAAACGTTATTAATTCTTTTCGAAAATCATTTAAAATTACTTAAATTGGATTATTACGTAAATTTAATTAAATAAGAATCTATTTTATAACTAAACTTAGTTACAACTAAATTAAGACATATGTAATTGAGAAAAATTTTTTAAGAATCACAATTTTTTATTACAACCAGTAAAGTAACATGTTTATAAATTTGATGATATTTGTAGTTAAAAATTTGTATGAACAAATGAAAAAAGCTTTTCAATTATGTCCTCCTTTTCTTTGTATATATTATCAAGATATTGATAGTATATCTTATATAAAAGAAGTTTTCAATATAATGTCGTGTTTAGGAAAATGTTCCAAAGAAATTCTCAAACATTTAACGCGATGCGGGATAAATACTAAAACTAGTAATATTAAGCTAAGTTGGTGCAACAAACTTAGTTGAGCATTTCAATAAAGTTACTATTATGAATTACTTTCAATGGCCTACATATAAAGATGTAAAAATTTAAAAAAAATTTTATTTGATAATGTGTTTGTTTCTAAGAACTAGATTAATTGCTCTTGAAAGTACTATGAAAAATACTGAAATTATTATTCTCGCAAAGGAGAAATTATCATGTGGACGAGAAAAAATATTGCCTAAGGAATTAAAAGTAATAGTTTTTGTACCATGTAACTTTTAACTTCTCTTCAGCATCTGTAAACTTTTTATATTTTCATCTTTGTATTTTCATCATCTCCGTATTTTCTCAAGATGAACATGTTTCGTGCTGCATAGTTTTACGAGATTTACAGTTTTTATTGATTTTCTTCGGTTATCAAAAGGCTTCTTTCATTTTTTCAATTGCCGATCGAGCTAAGCCAAAGAAACTCCTGTCCTTTTCTCTTAATCCTCCTCCACTTCTCCTGCGCACCTTAGATCTTTTGTATCGCGAAATTTTTCTCGATTCATTTGAATTTTCACAAGTGGTGTCCATCGAAGAAAAAAATAACTCCTTGATTCGAACAAAAATGCTTGAATTGATTACGGTGCACGAATCCTTCTACTCTAAGGTAAACGTCGAAAATGCTGGTAAGTGAATTTTCGTTTTTCTTTCCTACTTCCAAAAATCAATATATATTTTTACGATCGCTTAAATATATATATATATATATATATATGTGTCTGTATGTATGTATGTATGTATGTATGTATGTATGTATGTATGTATGTATGTATGTATGTATGTGTATGTCATGTGTCGTGTAAGTATTACTTGACAACTTTTTAAACATTCTATTTTAGTTATTTAAACAAACATATATCAATAGTTTAATTATTTCGTAATATTTTTCAATACTTCTATTTATGCTATTTTTTTTTAGAAATCTTACGAAATTAAATTTTTTAGCTAAATTAACAAAAAATTAACTATATAAAAAAAAATTAATTTCAAAAAATTTTTTAACCGGTAGTAAAATTTACTTATTTCTACAAATTATTTTCATAAAAACTTAAAATTTTTAAGTTAAAGATGCATCAAGCATTAATAAAGTACTTTTAATACGAATTAGGTAAAATAAGATTTATTTACACTAAAAATTTGACAAACAAATTAAATTATTTCTTTAAAGCATAGACAATATTATTAACTAAATTAATTAGTTAGTTGATTACTTACTATTTTAACTTCAAGAAAATTTGTTCGTTTATCGTTTTATTCTACTCTACTCTTCACTCAAAAAATCTTTTTTCAATCTAATCATTAATTTTACTAGTAAACTTATTCATATGTTTGGCTAATAATTCGAATTATTATTTATAAAAATTCGAATATTAAAATCAATTTTTTACAAACTATATGTGAGTTATAATTGAAATATATTGCGTGTTATAATTTATATGAACTAACATGCAATATTTTATGTATACAATTTTTTTTCAATGTATTGAAAATAATTAAACATAAATATTCATATAATTTATCGATTGTTAAATAAATTTGGCATAACATACAAAAATTTACATTTTACTACTTTAGTGGGTGCATTTTATAAATGAAAAACTTTTGCAAAGATGTACAAAACTTTGCCAATCATTAAACCCAAAATAAATTACAAATGTTTAATATTATATTTAATTCATTGAAATATTATTTACTCGTTGACTGTTTATTTACAAAAGTTTTTAATATTTTGAGTTGCAATATTTTACAATTATTTAATTAATTTAACAATTATAAGTTATTAATATTAATTTATATTTAATTTAACTGTTTATATAGTTGAATGTTCCAACAACAAATTTATTTTCATGTTTAAAAAATAAAATAAAATATGTGCTTGTAAATATAATGTACTTATTTATCTGTGATAAAATTTTTTTTATATTAATTAACTTCTAACCGTCGAGTTATTATAATTCGTTAAATTGCAGATTAATGCAGATAAAAATATAAATGATTTAATTTAATAAAATAACAGTTTATATAATTACATAAAATTAGATGTTTCTTTTATTGAGTATGAATATAATATCTTAAAATCGAAAATCATTTAATTGTTGAAAATATAATATGTATATCTAATATTTTCGTAAAATGAAATGTAATTTCGAATTTTATATGCAGTTTTATCTAAAAATCATTAATTATTAATTTTAAGCAGTACTACTTTGAGTGGCTCGTGACTAGAGCAAGTAATTTAATATACAATTAGATTAATAAAGTTTTTTAAATAAGCAAGTAAGAAAATATAAATGTTGAAATTCATTTAAAAAAATACAAAAGGAAACTTATTAATTCAAGGCTTGCGAAAAGAAGTGTAGAGATGTCCTTTGAATTTGACTTCACACGTCTGCTTCTCATATCTATTTTGTATCTCATATATTTCACATCTACTGAGAATTTATTTCTTGAAGTAAATTTCTTAGATTACAAATATTGTTATATAAAAGGTTCAAAAACAATAATAATAAATACCGAAAGCATAATTTTAGTAGTAATGAAAATATTTACAATAAGATCTTAGAATGCGTTAAATTATTTGTTTTTATTTATATTATATAACTTTGAGGTTGAAATTTACAGATTATTATAAATCTATAATATTTTTAAAATACTGCACTTGTATCGTATCGTATATTTTTAATGACCAATTACAGGCAAGGTAAATTTATGTTAAACTGTACGCTATTTCCACGCTTTTTACCTATGCAAAGAATCTACGGCATTTCGCCGTTAATGGTTGATTTTGTTTCATGCTGTATCTCTCTCTCTCTCTCTCTCTCTCTATGCGTACATAGCTCGTCAAGTGCATCGCGTTTAAAAGGTGCTTCCCTATGAATAACTTAGGATTATGATTTTAAATAAAAACTGCTAGGACTGTATTCGTCACCAAAATCTACTTCCATTTCTTTTAATACTTTTCTTGACACCCATCCAACTAGCTCATATATCTACATCAGTATTGTTTAGGTCCATGCATTTATGAAAGATACGGAACTTTAGCCTGTTCATTATCGGTGTTCTACGTAGAGATTATAATCTGTAGGATCCTGAGTTCTGATTTGGTTAAGGAGCATCTAAAGAATTAAAATTGTATTTCTTTCATTATAAGTGCATAAAAAAGCTTAAAATTATCTAAAAACTATTATATATATATTTCTATATTTGCTTAATTTTACATATTAAAATTCAAAGCTATGATCAATTTAAGTTATTATATTAACTTTAAGTTATTATCTACAGTTTTAATGCAAAGATAGTGTGAACTTATTACACGTTAGTTATAATAATATTTATAATTTTATATGTTCTTTACGATCCAAAATCTTTTCTAAATTACATATGTAATTTTACAAAATATAATATTTTTTATTTATACCTTTACATTTTATTACATTGTTGTTTAAATTTATAGAACGTGTATATGGATATACGATCTTATTAATGAAAATATCGATTTTTATACTTATCTTAAGATTAGATTTTTTAAAAATGATCTTTATTTTTATTTACTCTATAATTATCATTATATTTATAAGTCAATAGAATTAAATTAAAAAATTATTTTTACGAATTGTAAATACATACTTTATTAAGCACTATGAAAATGTTTAGATATCATTTATTAGGTTTAAAACAACAAACCTTATAAAAAATATAAGAATTAGTTCATCAATAATTCTTGAAGATTATTGTTTAAAATCATTTTGAAATGAAAAAAATTAATTTAGATAAGACAAATCAGAATAGATAAATTATAGTTTGTTGAAGTGGTTCAATAATATAGGTATTTGAAATATTTAGATAATTTTTAGAAAATACCAAAAATTAAAAATATAAAATTTGTATTTTCAAAGTAATCGGAATCAGTAGTGAAAAAACAACGTTCATTTTCAATCATATCAACTTTTATGTATATTTATGTATCCTCTATATATCTATTATATACATAATTAATTTAAAAAGAGCAGCGTTATTTTAGTACATTGTAATAGAAAAACACACGACAAAACCGCATCAGGAATAATGAAACAAAAGAATACGCGTGCTTACAACGTAATTTGCTAAAATATAGTTTACCTCCTTGCTGCTTTTCGCTCAAACACAGCTTTTTCAATTTGTTCTATACTCACACATCCATCGCTGAAGCAAACAACGTCTGTGCACGATTTTTTTTTCGATTGTATTTTCGTCTGTTTGCTGTATTTTTGCTTAAATGATTGCTTGCTTCTGCAATTATCAGCTAAATGATATAATGATATAATATAACAAACGGCTAAATGATATAATGTGAGATATTATCTTCTACGTCTATTTGTACCCCCGCGCCGTGGGAAGGGACACAATGATTAAGAGAATGCCAAATGTTGTACGACAATGTATAATTAAACATGTGCCTTCAATTATTTTACTCAAGAATATGTGCGATATGAGAACTATTATATATTTGTTAAAAAATATTTAATATATATATATATTTTTATCTGTATTCTGAAATTGCCTATATAATTTCTTAAAGACATTCAAATTCTTAATTCTTAAACCCTTAAAATTATTTATAAATGAAATTTTACATATTTATAGTAAAAAAATATATTATTTCATAAGACATATAACTAAAGTATGCGATTCTGCAAGATGTTTCGTACGTTAATAAATTTACTCATTAATAATGTATTTTCATAGGTTAATATCTTTTTATTCAACATTGAATTATTATTTATTCGTATTTATTATGATTAAATTGATTGAGTATAAATTCAATATGAAGGCTATTTTGTTACATAAATATGTATTCTTATGTCTATTCACTTAAATTTTTGTAACCCAATAATTTGAATCCCTCCCCTCTTATATATATAATATAAAAGCGAATAAATTGACAGAGCAATTAAGACATGATAATTAGTGTTAGTAACGCTAATATAAGTATTGTCCTGAACTGCAGATATCCGTAAGAATTTCCAAATATTTAGATACAACGATTAAGTACAAGTTTGGATGAAACGATGGATAAAAAGGACTAAATATAAAATAAAAGTACGAGAGGATCTAATGATGGTACTGACGTTGATGATAGCAGCGCATTCCGAATGAAATAATCTGGACTTCGAATTGCAACAGGCATCAGTTGTTACTCGGCTCAATGTTCCATTTAACCTATACTTCTATTTTTTCTTACCTTTTTCCCTCTTTCTTTTTGTTTTTCAATCTACCCGACTATAACTTCTTTTACTTTCAGTTTTTAACAATATATTTTCTCTCATAACTTCCTTATTCAATTCTTATTTTTTCACTATTTTCTGGTTAGCAGAATGCTCTGTTCTTTTGATAATCATCACCCATTCAAAATCTTTTTATTCAGTATTTATTATCTATTTTCAAATAATAAAATACTTCTTATTATAAAGTTCAAAATAACTCTATATGAAATTTAATTTTCTTTCATTCTCCAAACTGCTTTCCCGATATTCTCCCTTTTATTAAATCTAATTTCCGATTCTGAAATATTAAAGAACTCGTTTGGCAATTGCATTACGGTAACTCTCCTCAAGCACATACTACGCGCAGTTGTAATTGACAAATTAAATAGCATTCACATTTTTAATTTTTATAAATATCGCTAAATCGCAGTATAGGCAAAAGGTTTTGTTATATATTATTTAATATTTATTCTTATTTCAAATGCTTTAGATATATAAACACAAACCATTTAATTCGTTCTGGTTACGCCCTTATTAAAATGTAATCTGCACACCATTTAAAATTCACTTCTTATATATAATAGTATATAAACAGTAATATATATCTGCCGATAAAAAAATAATTAAGTGGATAATTTAAAAAAATAAAACAATTTTATAAAGTTTTAAAGGTATTACTACGGTATAAATTTACTCACAGTTATTCAATGTGTATAAATCGTAATTGTATTTTAACGCATAATATGCTTTAACAAAAATATATTTAATTTTTTTATAGTAATAATCATATTTATATCTGACGTATTAAATTTTCGGTTCTATGGTCGTCGTTGCTATATATATATATATATATAAATATAGTTATATTTATATATATACGTCACGTAGTGCTTATTGATAACTTTTAGGATACTTATATAATATTTCCGAGCTAATGTATTTATAATAAAAACTGTAATCCTTACGTGGAATATCTGCATTATTAGAATCGAAATTTATAATTTAAATAAAATTCTACGTAAAGCTTAGAAAAAAGTAATTGCATTAATAAAAAGTATTTATTTATTATTATTTTATAATTTTTATATTATTTTGAAATCTTACATGAAAATAAGGTATGAGAAAATTATTTATTTACAAGATTCGATATATTCAAAAGAAAGTTTTAAAAGCAAGAGCTAGTGAAATGTCATGAATTGCTTTTGGCACAACGCCATTCGCTGCCTTTATCATTCAAGTCGTCACTTGTAGATATGAATCATTTCATATTATTTCTTTTTTATGGCACTATACAGATTTATTTTTCTGTATTTCTTAAAGGGGTAGTCATATCGAATGTTTTCAATAGATATTTATAGATGTCTTTTGAATTAACGAACATTTAAATGAGAAGAATTTTACTTAAAAAACTAAAAAAGTATTACTCTTTCATAATACAACAGTTTTTATTAAATCTTTCTAACTAACTGTACAAATGATATTTGTATGATATGTAAGTAATTTTTTACATAATTTAATTTGAGATCTTTTTATAATAAGAAATTGAAGTTTAATTTAAAAACAATGAAAGAGAACATTATTTAAAGTATAGACTTTTTAAAAATTGTAACATAATGTATATATAGTTTTATTAAGAGAAGAAGAAAAAGAAGAAGAAGAAGAAGAAAAAGAAGAGGAAGAAGAAGATGGAGTAAGAAATAAAATGCAATGAAAACCAAGCACACTCCTCGATGCAAGTCCTCGATACCTAAGGAAAAGCAATTTTGAAACAGTAATACTTGCAAATACTTTTTACACGGAATCGATTTTTTTATTATTCCAGTTCTTCTGATTTCTTAGAGAAATGATATTTGCTGGGTATGGATTCCCAATAAAATCTCATAATTGGAAGTAAAAGAATGTGTTGGTATAAGGGAAGAGCTCCACATTCAAATACGGCGTAGTTCGAGACCAAAATCGTTTGGCTATAGGGTCGCTAATTTCGCGTCGTCAAGGCGACGTCGTCTGTGTAAGCTTCGTTTCGAAGGCGTCAATGATGCGACGTGGATCTCCACACCCTGCAACCCGTCTTCCGTCTCATTTCTATTATGTATCCTAGAAGCTGTTTACAGTTTAGATTTGTTCTTTAGGCTGTGATTACGTTACATAGCCACCTAGAAATTCCTCCGAGAGGAATAATTATTTTAGTTTACGGAGCTCAAAATGATATCAAATAAATTAAATATGCGATTTAATTAAAGGGAGATCATCTCTTAAAGGGAAACTATTCTTTTTGCAGGGCAGCACATACTTATATATTTTCAATATTTTAATTTCTGGTTTCTTTTGATCCTATTAGCTCTTTCTACATAATTATATATTCATTTTCAAAGCGCTATGTGCTTTATTTGATATTATAATAAGCCCAGTAAAAATATATATCTAGCTTCTGAAAACAAAATTATTGGATACTTATTACTGCACTCCTTTACGAATCTTATATTAATTATCAATATTACAATGTTCTTGAGAGCGATATTATATTAATAGCATAGTTTAAGATTATAAATAATTTAAAAAATTTAGTAGTGCTTAATTTATTATCATTAAATAAATCTTATTTAAGAAACGTTCTGTTTTATTATACAAAAAATTATAATTTAGGTTCTTCCTGCATTTCCTTATAAAGCTCAATATTATAAATATTCTTAATAGTAAGTATTTAAAATTCTAAATTATATTTTAATGTTGTTTTTGAACATACATTGTTATATTAACAACGAATATTAAAATAAAATTAGTTATAATGAATTTACATAACCATGCTTGTTGAAATACATAATACATTTATTAAGAAAATGTTCTAAATAAATTACATTTATTGCATAAAAGTGAATTATTTTTTTATTATTTTTTTTTAAATTTAGTTTAAGAAATAATTAGTACTTCATAGTTTTTATCAGTAAAAATTTTATATTTAGTGACAGATGTTGATAAAAGATATATTATTAGTTCAAAAATAAGTGAACTGAAAATAATTATACATATTTATGGAATTAAAATACATAAATATTGTAAACGTTATGTTAGGATTCATTTAATTACCATTGATTATAATTAATAGAATGAATTAAGTTAATTCGTCTTTGTTTTAATGAGCATCTGTCTCATTTTAATCAGCATTACAATTTGTAAATTCTTAATGCATGGAAAGAAGTATATTTTTAATGCAGAAATGAAAATATTAGTAATAATAAATTATAGCGGTGTTGAAAATAAAATCTGTTAGAGAATCCAATAAAAACATGTGATTGAGGATGAAAATAAAACGCAAGGGATCGGACATTAAAATTCATACGATTCAAAATAGAGAGACAGAGAGACCGAGAGACCGAGAGACAGAGAGACAGAGAGAAAGAGAGAAAAAATGATTATTTTTAAGAATTGGAGTTTAGTTCCTTTGTCCACCGAATTTATCTCGACCTTTTCCGAAAGGAAAAGAATATTTTATCATGAGGCGGCCAAGGCGACATCGGAGGCACCCTGTAGCCAAGTATACAGTCGGAAGCGAGCGAGGCAGATAAAAAAGGATAGGGTGAAGCAGTCGCGTAATTAAGGACCAGAGACATCGATCGGATCCTATACAGGCGCACATCAAGTGAGAAAGGTTGAGTGCGAGTGAGCGCACTCGCGCGTGTGTAAGAAAGAGAGATATAGAGAGATAGACAGATAGAGAGAGAGAGAGAGAGAGAGAGAGAGAGAGAGAGAATATCGATGTTGCTGGGTGGGAGGGAAGGAGGAGAAGGTGCGGGAGAGTACCACTACCGATATCTTATTTCGTCTCCTCTCCCGTTTCCCGTTTACACGGCAAAGAAGGGGCGGAAATAAACGAAGAGGTGCAACATCCCTCCTCTCAAGCTTGCTGAGGCTTGTACACAGGCAGAGTAACCCTCTCACATAGCGAAGGCCAGGTGCGCGCGAAGACAAGTCGCTTGACGGCACGGGAGAGGCAACGCCCATTTTTTGATAAGCTAGTTACCCATCCCATCGTCGTTAACCCTCCAGTCTCGAGATCAATAAATGCATAAAAATAAAGCGAGTCTCAAGCTCGCCACCGCCAGCTTAAATGCGAGTCTTATCCCTTTACAGCTGCTGCCTACTTTCTTCACCAGTACGCTAGTACCTGCTGTTCTTGCTGCTGTTGTTGCTGCTGTTGTTGCCTTTGTTGCCGTTGTTGCTACTGCCATTGCTGTTATCGTACTCTTATTGTTTTTCCAGCTTGTATTTTTACATGCTCGCTTTTTCTTTTTTACAGAGACGTGCGCATACCTTACTCCTTTTAACTGCGTACGCGTTATTTTTTTCCTCACTTCCCCACTCGCTTTCACCCCCTTCCTTTCTAGGACGCACCATAAAATAACGTTATCACTCGCCCCCTTCGCTACCCGCACTAACTTTCGCCCACTTTCTCCAACATATAAATATATCTCGCGTGCTTCTTCCTTTTTTAACCCATTCCTCCACCATCCCTTTTTTTCTTACTCATATATTCGACTCTTTTGTTCGAACCTGCCTGATTTTTCTTCTCCTCATTATTGACGCTTACCTTTTCTCGGCCTCCCTTCCTCGACCCCTCTACATATACCTTCCCCTAGTCCCCCTCTGTTTTCATGCGCACTTTTTCCGATACTTACAATGAGATCTGGTGGTTATTGCCCCTATTTTCTTAAGGGATGAAATCCCAGCGGCATACGCTGATGTCGTACCTTTCAAGTCTTATATGCACGCGTGTGTGTGTACATGTGTTATAAACGATGCTAACGTTGGATGGCAAAAAATTAGTTGAATAAAGCTTGATAGAGAGAGAGAGATAGAGTGAGGGAATGAGAGATATTAGCGTTTGAACGCGCGCGCGCGCGCGCGTATGCGTATGAAACCACAAAGTCCTTACACTCTATCGAATTGCTTTGAAACAAATTCCGAAGCCTTTTGTTTTTTCTTTTACGGTTCTTCTTGCTTGTTCATTAAAATCTAAGGTAAATATAATAGTAATTTATTCTATATTTACCTTATGTAAATATAGTATAAAATTTAAGAATATAATAAATATTATAAATTGTATAAATTCGGAAGTGACCATTGATATCTAAGATGTTGATTTCAAAAACATGAATTAAAAGTTTATGCAGTAACAGATATAAATTTTATTTTTTTAAGAATTCTAATTATTATGGTAAATATTTGTGGACATTTTTTTAATATCGATTTCTTAATAATTTATTTAATACACTATTACAACGAAATTTAGCACTACAATTTTTATATTAATTTTTTATCTGAAGCATTAAAAGTTTGATGAATGTACATTTAAAGCAAGTATCAGTGTATAACATCTCTTTGAAAATTATTTGTAATTGATTAAAACAAACAACTTTTTTTAGTATTCGTTATTATTAATTTAACATTCACATTTCCATATACAAGTAAAGAAGATATTATGGCGTATTAAGTGAGCTGAATTTATTATACACTCTCAAATAGAATTGAAAATTCTTAAATAATCATATATATTTTTTCAATTTTTTTTAAATAATAGTAAAAACGGATAAACTTATAATTCTGAAGATTTTATGTGTAATTGTAAAATATATTTTTCAAATATTTTATGAATTATAACTAAATAGAATAGAAAATGGTTTGGTTTTTTATTAAAAACATATTACAGATCTATCTGATTATGTAATTATATAATCATTATTATGTTATGACATTAATAATTGAAACTTGAATTAAAACTTTAAATTGAATTAAAACTTACATAAACTAACGCAATAAATGGATAGTATTAATTTAAAAGTTATAAGAGAGAAATAAAATATAGTATAAAATATGATGTAGAGAAAGAGAAACAGAAATAAAAGAGAACATGAAGATAGATGGGTAATGAACGTTGATCCTAAGGGCATTTAGTTTGTTGCTACTACGGAAAATTGGAAGATGGAAACGGATAAACAGAAAGTTGTAGGAGAAGATATATATGAAGGGGGATGGAAGCTTCGTCTTGGAAAACCTTAATTTGTTTTTTCTTTTATTGCTATAGGTATATAAGCGTTGAAAAACTTTGAAATATGGAATACTTGAAAATGGAAATACTTCTTTGAAATTATGGAATGAAAAGTATTAGAAATATCGAAGGCGCATTATAAATGAAAAATATCCTAATAAGATTTAAAATTACCTAAATATTTTACGTTAAGTAAATTTATAAATGTTAATTATATATTTATTATATATTTATATTTATTATATATTATATATTAATTATATATTTATAAATGTTAATTAAGGACTGAATTTTCAAGAAATAAGCTTTTTACTCTTGTTACTTTTAGGTATTATTATAATTTTGGAAATGGGTAATTAATTACCTTTTATAATAAAAAAGGAATAAATTCCACTTTATTTTTTTCTATACATCTCCCCTCTACATATTTATTTAATTAAATCACTGATTCTCACATTATCTGCCCTACGGCAATCCTTTACAATATATTTATTTCTCGATTTAGATTATAAAATAAAGGGTTGTAAGTAAAAAAGCAAAAAGCCATTTATTAAGTCTCATGCTTTTACATCTGGACAGTATTTAGGCTCATTATTTTTAAACGTTCTTATCATCCAGATTCAGTCACTAAAATGAGTATCGATTACATTTTAATAATTCTTGAAATATTATCAGCTGCTTAAATGTATAGGAAAAAGAGTCGAGAGATAGATAGATAGATAGATAGATATATATATATATATATAGAGAGAGAGAGAGAGAGAGAGAGAGAGAGATGGATTTTTCGGTACGAAAAAGGTCTCAGAACAGCCTACTTATTCATCATTATATCGTATTCCATAATCCATACGGCTATTGTCAAGTGAGCGCGTCCCACCTGATGCAGATAATAACATCATCATCTATATTTAATTCTTTTTTCTTTTTCTAAATACCTGACGTGGTCATATTTTTTTTTTTTTTTACCTTTTTTCGAAACAGGTTCGTATTTTAAATTTTAGTTATTAATCTTCTCCACTACGGTGATTGAATTACAATAGATTACCATTATATCTGTTACATCGGTTGCAGCGTCGAAGAGAAACTCAATCTGTAACAATATTTATTTTAAATAATTATTTTGAAAATTAAAGTCCTTCAATCTTCTAAAATGAAACTAGTAAATATATTGCATTACGTATTCATCTATACTTTTTAATTCTTTTCCTAAATGTGTGTACATATTATATAGTGATTTGCATAATATTTAAAATATTCATTAAAATAGATCTGGAACTTCTAGTTTTCCTTTGTACTTGTTTTCGGAAAAAATTTTATTTTGTCTGATTTGAGGGTTATTTAAAGGTGAAGTTCCCTCGTCAAAGACTTAACGTTTTTGATATATTGTAAATACATTCAATCGTATTAGACTGGCTAGTTTTAATGAAAACGAAAGTTTACTAATTTTACTTACTTTCTTTTCTTATATATTTTATATTTTAAAAACAATAATTATTATAGCTTGTAATTATTTTTTTAGGTAAATAATGAAGAGCATCAGGAGAAGTAATATTTCAATCTGCATTATATCAATTTTTATTCAATCGCTAAATGCAGTAAGAATTATAATATAATAGTTAAAATTAACGAACAACAATATTATGTATTAATAGTAATTATGTCTTAGTAAATAGTCTGTAGCTCATTATTCAAATAAATCGTTGAAAGAAGTTAGAAATTTAGTGTCTGTAATGTTATGACTTTATTAAATTGTGCAAATTTTTTTTTTTTACTACTGGAATTTTTGTTTCATGCAAGCAATTCATTTCTTTCGTATTAGAAAATTAAGTTTAAGCTCCTTAATCTAGAAAAAAAATCTAGATCAACATAAGGACAACTTGAACTAATAATTAGAGTTCATTTTATGTTCAAATAAGAAAGCCAAAATTCAAAATAAAGAATTATTATTAAGTTATTTTGTGAATATCTTCAATTTTTTAGGTCAAGCCCAGTATAAATTTATATTCTCACTGTTAAAAAGTTTTTATATTGAAACTTTTTTAAATTCTATTCCAATTTAATATTGAATTATTATTATTTCATAGAATGAAGAGAAAATTAATAATGTTTCCAAATTGCATTTATTTTCTATCAATATACATGAAAACAACTTTAAACTTATATTAAGTGATCGAGATACCAGTGTTCAAGACATTATTAAAATAAATTAAAATTTATTAAATTATTAAAATAACTGTTTAATAAAAAAAAATAGTTCTACTTAAAACTAGTATAAATATAATTGTAATAATTTTAATTATATTATGCTTATTATTCGTAATAAGTGAAAATTTAGGATTCTTACAGAGAATGCGTTTAAATAAAAATATAACTTAATAATTTAATTTTAGCACTAATCAATATCTTCCGCTTTTATTAAATATTAATTTTTTAATTTTTAAAAATTACTTAACATATTGTTTAATTAAAAGAATAAACAATAAATATTAATCATGTTCTTTCTTTTTATTAAAGAATCTTTTTTCTTTACTTTATATTAAAATTTATTTAAAGATTAAATGTTTTTTTTTATTTAAATGTATTTTAATTCTAACGACAGTTTCTATCGTAGGATAACACTATTTTGAATATGCATAGAATTTTTCAAGCTACAGATAAATATAACTATTTTAATATTAAACTATTAGAATTACGTATGGGAATACTTAGAGAAATATTATTTGATAAGAATATAATATGTAAAAATAGTAAATTATATTATATATAACTTGTTCTAGTTTCTTTATGTTTAAAATTTTATTTTCATTTTATAATTTTATACTTATATAATACTATGTTTAAAAATAAGTTCGCATTTATTAACAATTCTATTCCGAAATTGAATGCAATAGAGATTATAAAAATAGAATCTAATCATTCATCAGGAAATACATGTTGAAACGTTAAGTTTTATACAGCTATTAATATTTACATTTTTATTATTAGTACATTGTATCAAAAATCTGAACATATTGCTTAAACCGAATACAAAGATTTTGAGTAGCATAAAGTACATACTTAATAGTCTCGAAATTCTCATTATTATCGCAATAATACATTTAACTAATATCGCTTAAATCATTGCCTTAAGAATTAAGAAACTTATAAAATAAATTTAATAATAAAATGATACAAGTAAATTTTTACAATTAATTATAAAATTAACTTTTGTTTTCAGTTTCTATAAATGTTAATAATATATGAATTTTTTAATAAACTTTGTACAAAAATGATAACATTTCATTAAAAACGCTAAAATTAAAGCACGTTTAAATAAAACAAAAATTCATCTAAACATAAATTAACTACATTATTCTTTTGATTATTGTATTAAATCATGTTAAAATTAATTAGATATAGAATATTAAAATTGAAATTAGAATTTCTAACCAATAAAGTTTAATGGAAAAATTCATATAATTTTTAAATTTACAATTAAATATATTATCATTAATTAAATAATGATTATTAAATATTACATTCTTTTCTTTAAGCGATTTTTTTATGACCGAAATTTTTGTCATTAATATACGTTATCTTCAATTTTATTTTTTATTAGATAAGTCCAACAAAGATATGCACTTGAAATTATTAAGTTTGGAATGAAATTAAAAGTATGCTCTGGTGAAAAACATTACTATGTAGTCTTTGATGTTTAAGGAATCAGGGTCGTAGATAAAGACGCTAAGAGGACGCATGTCGGGTGTGTCTTTTCGTCATTAGTACGTACATTTCATTCAACTTTTATGATGCAAAAGGAGTTTCTATCGTATAAGAGTACTATATTGAATATGTTCAGAATTTTCAAGCTAAAAATAAATATAATTATTTTAATTTAAATTATTGGAATTACGTATCGAAATACTTAAAGGAATAAAATTTGATAGGAATGTAATAAAGAAGGTTTAAAAATAGAGTACTATATTATTATTATTTGTAGTTCATTTGTTATTCTTAAAAAGACTGTTAATTTCTAGTATTATTTTTTGTACAAATATGCGATATATATATGATAAAATAATTTTATTTTAATCTTTAAAAAAAACAAGTATATTGCAACTGCAGTTAATAATTTTTTAATGTGATAATAAAAATTTATTAAAATTATATATTACTTAATATTATTCTTGAGATTGAATGTACAGCTAGAAATTATGAATATTGATAGTATGACATTGATATTAGGATAGCAGAAAGCATCCATCATCAATATTTTATATTGTATAGTACATAAGAATTTTATAAATATATATTATTAATTTCTTTATTATTAAATTTTTCGATTTTGTCACTTTCTGTTGGTATACCACAATCTCTTCCTTTCTTCGTATCAAATTTTATTTATCTCTCTCTTTTTTAGTTTTATGTCTTGAAATTAATTCTAAGGACCATGTAAAAGTTTATTTTTTAAAGAGAGTATTTAAAATGTTTTGACTAATTGTACAATTAAAGAGAGAGACAGAATTTAGGAAATTTGCGAGATGTGTCGAAGGAAAGAGCATTCTGTATCTGTCAATGAGAATAGGAAAATTGGGATGCTGGTGCAGTGGTCTGCTTTTATAGCTGTAACAGATGATAATTTAATAAAAATTAATGATGATGATGATAAAGTCTGTTACCTGTTCGATCCATGTAAATCAACGTGATTGATATTATAGTTCGAAAGAAAAAAGAGAAAGAAAAATATAAAAATAATGCTAATGATGCATAGTATGCAAATGCATCGATTTATGACCTGATGAATAGGTCATGATTGGTCGCCATCCGTTTCGAAATGAGTAAGAGGGGATAATATTTTAAATATTTATGAATAATAATTTCGATATCTGTAAGATATAACAGAATTCCTTTCAAACGATTTATCAAACATCAATTTATGTATGGAAATTAACTAAATGTATCGAGGCAAAGGTATGAGCACGAGAAATTTCGAAGAAAGCGATTAACGAGGATTAGAGTAGGAAAAGCGAAGACGTTCACGTCACCAATACGTGACGTACGATGTGTTCTCACAGTCATAGACCTAAGCGTAAGAATTTAAGGAATTCGCGTTCTTAATCCGCGACCTGTATTTACGAAAATCTGATAATCCGGCGGCATGATACCGAGGCCTCAGATCGTCTCACCTTTGCTAGACAAGGTACGCGTAAAATAAAACCGTGCAATCAATGGCAGCATTTATTTATCTTCCCCCTCCGCCGGATACACTTACGTAAAACATCGAATACAATAGCACATGCGATTGACACGTAAAAAGGCCAAGACGGAGGCATGAAGATGGTAACAGTGGTTGCGAAAGAGTGGGATAGGATATTTGGATGCCGGATAGCATCGGCTCGATCACTATTTATCTTTATACTTTTGTGTGTACCTATAACTTAATAATTTCAAATGAGAAGTATTTTGCCATTATCATAATTATTTTTATTTTCATAAAATATTGTTTTATAAAATTGTGGTTATAAATGTATTCGCCTCTGCAATACCTACCACTTTTGCATTCCGGAAATAAAAGCAGAATAGAATATTTTAAACCCTGAATTAAAATTAAAGTTATCTTAAAGAAGCTGAGATCATGTTTTGACTTGTCATAATTTTTAGAGATTTGTAACTTCATGCTCGCCAGTGTTTTGATGCATTCAGTTAAAAAAGATTTTTACAATAAGTATTTGTTGAAGAATAAATATAAAGCAGTTGAGAAAGTCGAGTAAGTGAATGGGGTGGAGAGGCCGGGAACTCTAAATGTATATAGAAAAGTCGAAAAGTGGTAACAAACCTTGGATGCTTAGTGACTGTCTTCCATTTGGAACATAAAATCACTTTGTAAGATCTCTTCTCTAATCTGCTGAATGTGAGCGAAATCTATGTAGAAAGCACCTTTTTCACAAATCTTGTGATTGCACCAATCTCTGCAACAAGATTTTTACGATCATTTTGTTTTTAGATTTAATCTTTTTTTTTTTTTTTTTTTACATATATATACTAAATTCATTTTTATTAACAATAAACAGCAAATGTTCTAATTTATTTATTTTAACTTACTTTATTACTACATTATTCAGTAAAGAATGCTGATCAAAATCTTAATTTGCAGATTATCAATAATAATGCGATAAAATTACTTAGCAGTCTGTTCATAAGCTTCGTAGTAGAATCTCATAGAATTTTCATAATAATATTTGGCCTAATGACTGTAACCATTAATCTACTAGTGCAATTGATAGTAATAAATAAATTCAATTATGCGTCGAGATTTACATAGAAATTTATCGTTGCGTAAAATATGGAGATGCTTAGTAGGCTTTTCAGTCTCACTTTCCGCTTTTTCATCTGCTTTTTTTTCACTTTTTTCGAAAGATCTCTAAGCTTTAGAGTTAACTTCGCTTAGAATCCTTGACCTTAGGATTTTTCACTGACTCCTGAAGAGAAAGAGGAGGAGCATTCAATTGCATGACGAGCGGAGAATGTGTGAAAATGTTGACAGGGCACTGAAGCTGGCTGAAAGCTCTTAACGAGAAAAATATTGCATTTCAGAAAACTTAAGCATAGACAATTTTTTTACACTCTGTTTGATTGTAGTACATAATGTTTTACATTTTATGAAATTGTTCTCTGAAGTGTAAAGGAGTCAAAGTAACCGTTTAGCTATCAAACTTTTCTTTATTTAAACTTATTAATAAAATTTTATTATTTCATGAAGATTTTATCGCAGTTTATAAACTGAATTTTTTTTTATATATATGAAAGCATATAATAGTTAGAAAAAATTGCATTACATATTTGTTTAAATAACATAAAAATTTTGCTTCACGGCAATTAGGAAATAAATTTAGAAATTTATTATCCTTTCATATTATATTTTTATATTTTATATACAAAAAGTTTACTCTAAATTAAGTTAAACTTTATTGCTAATATTTCTAATAAGTAAATATTGATATAATGTATTTAAACTAATAATGTATTAATGTATTGTCACTATTATTTTATATTGAGTATATTTAGAAATATAAAATAACGAATAACCATTCAGAGCATTCGTAAATTAATAGATGTTTTTCTACTAATGCTTTTTATATAATTTTCTGGATACATTAATTTGTAAATTATCATTACCGATTTTCAATATCATCTGTAATTTTAAAAACTCTCTCTGTATATTGTATATAATACTACATATTAGCTTATAAATTATATTAAATTTATTATTATAAACCATTTTTATCTATATTAATTCGTTGAGAACAGATCCAGATATATTAACTAAATTAAAATTTAACTACGAATATCCATAGTAATAATGCTAAGAATGTTTTTTATAAAGCAGTAATATGAAACCAATTTCTGAATACTAATTTTTCTAAGCAATTTAATTATAGTACTATTTTATATTTTATAAATTTATCATAAAAGTGCATTACTAACGTTTATTTGCTAAATAATTTATTTTTACATGAAATATAAGTATGAAGAAAAATAATTTTTTTTAGCAATTAAATTCAATTTTTTTTCGGACATTCTTGCAATGTATTGCTCGAGACTTGTTGGTTTCATACAATCAAGTCATGTTTTCGTTATTTGAGTTCGTTATTTCGTTATTTTTACGCCAAAACGAAAAGCTACTTTTTCTTCAACTTTTCATATTGGTTATAATTGTCCGGGAAAGCATGAGTGATTTTATTATTTGAGTGATTGACAATAGGATTTTTATGCAAAAATTTCCATACTAAGTGTCTACGATTTTAGTCATTGTACTTAAACAAACAATTTAATTATAAAATAATAGAAAGACGCACAACAATTATAAAGAAATTATTATGTGTTTTCTTGAGCCATTAATCTTAGTAGACCTGATAGATGTAGTTTTGATTTTAGTTCTGATATATATTACAATGGATTTTACATGAAAATAAATTGATAGTTTATAATATAAGATAATATGAAATCTGCATTAGACATTAGACAAGTTATATTTAGAGATAAGAATATAAATTATTTAGAACTAGTAAAAAATGTAATTAAAACAAAATATTTTTGAAATTATATGAGTTTTAATTATATCTTATGTTAAAATTAAAGATTTTAACGTATATGTAAGGAAATTGCATAAATAAAATTTCTTTAAAGCTGTATTAAATCAAATAAAAATTATTCAATAATGTATTTCTCACTGCCATACAAGTATGAGTTTATTTGAATTTTTGCAAGTCATAAAAGTGTGTTTTTCATTCTTTATGCACCTTAAAAACATTGTAATAGAAAACTAATTGGAATATATACGAATTGGAATTATTAATATGTACTTATGGATTTATATATTATGTATTGTTATTATTTATCATGTCATAATATAAATAAAAATATTAGTTATCAATCAGAGAAATCATTAAATGTATGGTTGAAGGAATTATTCATTCACTACAAGTGAGATTTCATTTTTTACATATTTTATCAAAATTTTTGTTTTGAGATATTTTACTATTCTATTTTAACACTCTGAAAGATGTGGATGTTATCATATAAGTATTAATTTTAATAATAAGAACAAGTTTTAAATGAGAATAATATCAATATATATTAGAAATTATCGTTTTTAAAAATATTTCTTATTCTTATTTTTTAAAATAAGATAATTTAAGAATTTTATTTCAGTTTTAACACTTTTAATATGTTATTGGCATTAATCGAAATGCATGTTTTGTATATAGGACTTATTCCGTTACGTTATTAATTTTAACATATAATAAATTTTTTAAGTTCTTTGAATAGTATTTGCTGAACATGTTCCTTATAAATAATAAAAAGATATTAAATTAAAATAAAATTTTCTAAATTGTATGATTATTAATATTTATAATTTTTTTATATAACATACGGAAAAGTATTATAACAAAAATTATTCGTGTTTCAAAAATGAGAGTTAATTGGAGATATAAATTATAAACCGTTGTGATGACACTTGAGTATTGAATTTTGAAATTGCATAAAATACATTATACAATATTTTTAACTTCGAGCAATTATTATATTTTATAGAACAGAAACAGTTTTATGTAAATCATGCTTGTAGTGTAAAATCTAAGTTCTCCAGATTTAGCATCTCTTTTGTAAATACAAAAATATAGATACACATATTTTCAAAATATTCTTTATTCTAACTAACCAAATTTTATAGTTGTTACTTAGAATAGAAAGCGAGAAGGGATAGATGGGGTTTAGGGATGAAATCAATAAGTCGAGTTTTCACTCTTTTTAATCCTTTATTGAAAGGTTGTAACAGTCGTCGTCGTGTCGGAAGTTCTAAGCCAAAAAGCTCTCGTTGATCTTCGGTGCTGTCTCTTTAATGCCTCAAGATCATCAGATCGCCGCATACCCGGCCCCACTCCTCGCATCGGTTGTTTATTTGTTCTTCTTCGTTAAGGAATGGGCGAGGGCCACGTGCTGACCACCTTGCGCGGCTTCGGCCTGGCCCCGACCCTCCTTCGCTCGTTATCACAGGCTATAGCCCCTGACGGCGGGCACAGGCTACAGCCCCTTGCGGCTCGGCTGGATCGTAGCCTGTTTGTTGTTCTTGTAGTCGCGCGCGGTGATTTCTCGCAACCTATTCCGCGGAACAAGGGGGTTTTGTCCTAACAGCTCTGCACCCCCCGTGGAGGGATTATTTGTCACGCCTAAAAATTATACTTATATTATGTGAGCTGTAACATCCCTCCGTCCGTACAAATATGTTTATTCTTGCACTTTGTTTACGCTTATGATCTTGACCAACTTGTGCATCGGGCGTAAGAACTCACCATTCGGAGTTTGTATTTTAACAACTCTCACCTGTTGGTCCCTGCCCATAAACACCTCCATTACTGTCTCTTTAAGTCAGCAATTACGTGGCGATTGCGTGTCTACCACCAACACTACATCCCCTTTCTCCATTGGCTTTGTTTTTTCGAACCATTTCTTCCTAGACAACAGGGTCGGCAGATATTCCCTTATCGATCTTTTCCAGAAACAGTCCGCAATGTATTGGGCTACCTTTCATTGTTTTCTTAGGCACATCATGTTTTTGTTGGTATAAGTTGGCTTGATTCCACCAGATGACGAGCCTATGAGGAAATGATTTGGAGTCAATACCTCCAGATTTCCGGCTTCCGTTGACACATGAGTCAACGGCCATGAATTGACGGTGTGTTCAATCTCTGTGAGTACCGTATGCAGCGTTTCTTCATTCATTACTTGCTCCTTGAATATATGTTTTCACTGAACGCATTAATCTTTCCCATGTTCCTCCCATGTGGGGGGCGCCCGGAGGGTTAAAGCGTCAGTGAATATTTTCCTTGTCCGCAAAACTTCGTAACTTATCCGGATATATTTCTTTCATCTTCTTCATTAATTCGCGGTTGGCATCTTTAAAATTTTTCCCATTGTCACTATATACAAAGGTGGGGGTGCCTCGTCTCGCCGCAAATCTTTGTAGGGCCATTATAGCCGAGTTCGAACTCGGGCTCGCCGCCAGTTCTAGGTGTATAGTTCGGACTGTAAGGCAAGTAAATAGAACCCCTCATCGTTTCTCTCTTCTTCTTCCGATCTTTATGGTCATAGGATCAAAATAATCCACTTCGCAGTGAGTGAACGGCCTCAGTTTGAACACAACGTGGCCGGACGGGAGTACGGCCATGAGGGGGGCTTCGGGTTTTCTTTTGTTTATCCTACAGGTCAAACATCTGTTCGCTATTACTCTGATCGCTCTTAGAAGCTCTATTATATAATAATTTTGTTTAATTTCGTTCACGAGAGTCTCCTTGTTCCCGTGAAGATGGCGCCGATGATATTCCAAAATTAATATTTTCGTTATCTGGTGCCGCCTATCCAGGATTATTGGGTAGTTATTAAACCCGTTTTCGTTTATTTGAGTCACCCGAGTGTTTGCTTTAAGGACATTGTCCTTGTCTAGAAATGGATTTAACTTAGCGACGGCGCTTTTTTTGTTCACGCTCGTCCCATTCCGTAACTCCTTTATTTCTTTAGAGAAGCATTCGCCTTGGGCTACGCGTACCAAGTATAATTCTTCGGATTCCGTGGTTTCTTCCTTGCGCGTGATTCCCGCTCGCGTTATCCATTTTTCGGATGCTCGCCTGATTCGTTTGGCCCATAGTTGTAGTCCTTTCCACCCCAGCACATTAAACGCCAGGGGGCACGATTTTGGTTCCGATGTGATCATTTGACCCCACACCTCGATCGCCTTGACCTTGTTTACCTCTTTTTCTGTGCCCGATGTAGGCTTCTCCCTGGGACATCTGTCCTCATCTTCCCATAAGAAAGAGGGTCCTTTAAACCATCGCGAGTCAGGCTCCACCGCCCCGTCATTTATACGTGTGGCCTCATCCGCTGGGTTCGAATTGGACAGTACCCATCGCCACTCTTTTACTCGTGTCAATTCCGTTATTTCTCCAAGACGATTCGTGATGTACACGTATCGCTGTCTCGGGATTGATCTTATCCAGTTCAGTACTACCGTAGAGTCTGCTTACGGTACCCGCCTTTCTATTTTTAATTCTAATTCGTCTTCTATATATTTTAGTAATCTCACACCTAAAAGCGCCGCCTTCAACTCAAGTCTGGAACTGTTAGAGGTTTCAATGGGGCGATACGACTTTTCGCCATCGCTAACGCGACCGAACAGTATCCGCTGTTGTTCTTTATTTTTAAATACGCGACGGCGGCGTACACTGCCAGGCTCGCATCGCAAAGGACGTGTAGTTCCGCCTTGAATCCTTTTAACTTTCCATCGTTCATGCAGCGACCTATTGCGCAGCGTTCAAATTTCTTGAGGCTGGTGGTTCTGTCGGGCCAAGCTGCGTTTACTTCCTTTTGAATTCGTTTGTTCTAGAGGATTTCGCTCTGCCAGATTTTTTGCATCTGTATTTTTGATTAAAATGCAATGCGGATCAATAACCCTAGCAGATCGAAGACTGACATTATTATTCTTAATACTTGTCTTTTAGTCGGGAGGAAGCTTTCACTCCACGTTTTCTCGGGGAATCTACTTATTTTAACGTCGAAGGTTAGATTATCTTTGCGCGTATTCCAGACCATTCCCAATACACTTTTTATTTTTTCTTTCGCATAGTTGCATCGCGTTATTTCCATGATTTTCTCCTTTTTCCACGTCCATGGGTAGTACTTCAGAGAAATTGAATACCCACCCATGCATTTCAAAGTTTATTTTTATTACGTTTTTTATCATATCTTTCATTTCTTCGACAGAATAGTAGCTTGTTAGGAAGTCATCCATGTAACTGTCCCTAACTATCCTATTCGCTGCTAGCAGCATGTCATCGATGTATTTTTTCGTGTTCTTGTTTTTCACGTACGTGGCGCAGTATGGAGAAGATTTCGCCCCAAAAAGCAGGCTCTTCATTTGAAAGATCTTTGGTTCTTCGTCTCGTCGTTTAACTCCTCATAAGAATCTTTGCGCCTGCGTATCTTCTTCTTTTACTGTTATTCTGAGAAACATATCTCTAATGTCTCCTTTGTATGCCATGGCGAATCTCCTAAATTTTAAGATTATTCCAGGCAGGGATTGTAGTAGATCTGGCCTCATATCCAATTGGTCATTAAGACTTACTCTGTCGGTTTTCGCCGCCGTGTCGAAGACCAAACGTATCTTACCGGGCTTATTTACGTTCGTGACGCCAAAGTGCGGAAGGTACCAACACCGCGCGTTTCTCTCGTTGTTTTTTGCTAATTTCGCGTAACCCGCGTCAATAAATCGTTGCATCTCAGTATAATATAATTGCGCATACGTTTGGTCTTGATCCAGTCTTTTTTCTAGGATAGCTAGGCGTTTTCCTCGCCGCTTGTTCCTGCATTTTCTAACTCAAAATATTCCTTTATCATTTTGTCGAGTTGCATAACCTCGGTCTTATTTTCCTCAACTCTCAGTCGGTCGATTTCGCTCTTTCAGACCGCGAATAATATCGCGTGTTTCTTGGTTGGCCTTTCGTTTACTATTCCATACAGCGTCCATCTCAATAAACATCGTGACATCGCTAATCTTGTGCCATTTATCTCCTCTACCTCTCTTGTCACGATGCTTTGCCAATTGTCTTGTCCCAGCAACACTCGCACATCAGCGTCATAAAACGGTTTCAACACTGGGTGATATTCATGCGTCCCCAGTTTGTTTATTAAGTCTTGCGGGATCGTTTGTTTCGGTAGGTTTAGGTTATTTATTGTAACTCCGGTAATATTATTTTTTTCTTCCCTCGCTCTCAATATGTTAAAACGGACCTTTAAACTATTCGAATATAATTTCGAGTTATTTATTCCTTTAATGTTGATGGAAATCTTGGCACCTTGTATTCCTAATTTGCGGGTGAGGCCGCTTTCTATTAGTGTCATCGTGGATCCTTCGTCTAGGAGCGTGAACGTATCGGCAAATCCCTGCTGCCCTAGAACGCGGATCGGGAGAACTTTTAATAAAACTTGTTGCCCCTCTAACCATCTTATATTATTCACTCTCTGACGGTCGCGCGGGAAATTCGCGATCAATGCTCGGTGTTCGTACATTGTCATCTTCCCCCTTATTTGGACGCAACAATAGGTGGTGTTCTCCTTTACCGGGCGAGGATCGGCGGTTGCTGCAATCTCCCTGCCGATGTCCTGGCTTCAAACAAATGTAACAGAGTCTTCGTGTCTTCACAAATTTCCATCTGTTATTTAATGCCTCGCGTGAAAAGATCCCACATTCTGTTAATCGGTGTATATCGCTTCCGCATCTGTCACATTTTCTTTCTGCGGCATTCTTCGCTGCATTTTCCCGGTTGTGGCTTCCGTATCCAAAGTACGCTTTTCTGGCGTATTGCATGTATCTTCGCGTAGGTGTTGATTGGCGTTCCTCTCCCGCGCGCTCTGGCGTCTCGGAACACCGATCGGGGTGATAATTCGGCTTCGGTTTCAAGGAAGTCGCTTAACTTAATTAGTTCCGGGACATTTTTTGACACCGCGACTGAACATCTGTCTTACGCATATTTAAGCGCCGTGTGTAACTTTGTTCCTATTATTTGGACGAGATCAGGCGCACTGAGGTACAACACGAGCACTAACGATTCTATCGCCGTCGTCGCGTTTTTCAGTTTGGTCGCGAATCGGAGCAGGCTGATCCCCTCTCTCCGATGGGAGGGAGGAACATGATATTGCGAAGAATCTCTTCGGTTATGATTTCTTTATTGCTGAACAGTAGCTCCAACGGTTTTATAATTTTCTTTGAATCGCTGGTCGTGGCCAACAGCGTTTTAACCGCATCGCGAGCTCTTAATTTTAGGGCCGCGTTTAGGCTTGTGACGTTTTCTTGTCCGTAAATTCACTTAATTCAGTGGTCGATTCGAATGTTTCTTTAAACAATAGCCACTCTAAGGGATTACCTGAGAATTCCAGTAGTTACTTGTCGATGGTCAATTGACTAATCGCCCGTACGTTGTAATTCTCTTTAGGGTTCATCCGATTCCGGATGTTCGTGTGGCATTTCCCTGCCTGCATATCAGAGGTTCCTTCGTTCACCGGCTCGTTCGAGTCGACTGAGCTGTTGATGCGGCCGGCGTTTCGCTCGTTGCCTCAACGTGGGGCCGTACTACGCGTATCTCCTATGTCATCTCTTCATTGCGAAGGAGTGGAGCAGCTCCTCTTGTAGCTCGGGCTGTTATGATATTTACCCGCTCCATGGTTTGGAGAATCAGATAGGAATAGGAATGAGATAGATAGGAAGCGAGAAGGGATAGATGGGGTTTAGGGATGAAATCAATAAGTCGAGTTTTCACTCTTTTTAATCCTTTATTGAAAGGTTGTAACAGTCGTCGTCGTGTCGGAAGTTCTAAGCCAAAAAGCTCTCGTTGATCTTCGGTGCTGTCTCTTTAATGCCTCAAGATCATCAGATCGCCGCATACCCGGCCCCACTCCTCGCATCGGTTGTTTATTTGTTCTTCTTCGTTAAGGAATGGGCGAGGGCCACGTGCTGACCACCTTGCGCGGCTTCGGCCTGGCCCCGACCCTCCTTCGCTCGTTATCACAGGCTATAGCCCCTGACGGCGGGCACAGGCTACAGCCCCTTGCGGCTCGGCTGGATCGTAGCCTGTTTGTTGTTCTTGTAGTCGCGCGCGGTGATTTCTCGCAACCTATTCCGCGGAACAAGGGGGTTTTGTCCTAACAGCTCTGCACCCCCCGTGGAGGGATTATTTGTCACGCCTAAAAATTATACTTATATTATGTGAGCTGTAACAATAGTATAAAACGAATTATTATTTTAAAAACTTCAAATTATTTACATTATATCTTATTTGACCTGCAGAGAGAAAGAGAGAGAGAGAGAGAGAGAGAGAGAGAGAGAGAGAGAGAGAGTGAGAGAACAAAAGGTAACATCAGATTGACTAAGAAAGAAAAGAATAGCGAAGACCAATTTAATTTACATACAATGGTGTTTCCATTAAGAAATAATTTTTTTTGTACAGAGTATATACCTAATATTCCCAGATATATTGAATAGTCAATATTACGAAATATAAGTTTGCAATAACTACTGTTATTGTCTTATTGTTTAATATGTAATAAATCTTAATTGAAAATAATTATGTTTTGTAATAAACCTAAATTAAATTCCGAAATATTATATAAAGTTGTAAAGTTAAAATATATTATATACAAATCATAAATATCAATCAATAATTGTAAAGGTAACACACTAATTTATTATCTGAAATTCATATTCATTTACTGAGTATTTAATTCTTGGTCATATACTACGATGAATACTTAATAATTTTTGAATTTTTTAATATTTCATATTATTATTTATTACAGATTAATATACATATTAATTAAAACATCTATTTTTTGTAGATTTTTAAATAAACATTATTTATTTAATGATAAATTTTACAATAATTTCAGTGATGATATATGTTTTTTATTCTTATTAAAATTGTTTTTCTCTTTATTAATTGATCTTCTACTTGACTAAAAAAATTTATTATAAAATTAATAGTATATTGAGCCGAAAATCTATTTCTGCGAGAAATAAGAAGTACTTATTACTTTGTTGATAAAGTTATTCGATTAAATAACATATGAAGATCTGTAAAAGTGTTTGCTTGTTCAGTTTAAATATCTAAATTCTGTTAATATTCCTTGTGATGAGACTACGATATTGGTTACAACTTCAATATAGACTATAATAACAGCAACAACAATAACAGAAACAGCAACAACAACAAAAACAACAACAACAAAAACAACAAGAACAACAACAACAACAACAACTAAAAAATAATTGAAAATAAAGTATACTTTTACGTACAAAACTGTTTTAAAAATATAGCTGGACAATAAAATAGTAATACAAAAATTTCCCGTCGTTTTGCGTTAAGGAATCAAATAGTGCATATAATAATATGTAAGAGTTGGGTAATAAAATCTTGTAGACGCTCATACGAATCCAACGAATTATAGCTGTTCATTATAAAGGTTTTTATATTTATTGGAAGGCGGTCGTTATAATTTAACAGAAAAATTGTATAGAAATCAAAAAGAGAATAATGAGGTAAGAAAATAATAGAAAAAAATCCACGACTTTTTTGTATAAAGATAATTTAACTGGTAAATGGGATCACAAAAGGTTTACTATTTTATCAAATTCATATCTCCCAGGGAATGAATTATAGTTTTATTTTAACGGATAAAAAATAAAATACAAAGTGACTATCGTCGGAAGCGTAGGGCGTAAGCTTATCCTAATGTGTATATATTGGATGCAGAAAGCAATCAGTGAAGCGAGCCATTGTCTAAAGAGAGATTGTTAAGGTGAGGAGAAGAGAGTTGAAAAAGTGATGGTTATAATAGCTGGAAGTAAGAATACGCAGGTGTCTGCCTGGTTTGATACTAAGTCAGGCAAGGCTTTAGTTAATAAAAGGTCCTTAGGGGTGTCGGCGCTTTGCTGCGCAATGCAGCGTGATGTTGAGTAGCTCGCTGCATAGTTTTCGTCCTTCTCTCTCACTCGCGCTTCGCATCCCTGTGTTTGAGCACTGCCTATGTAGGATATACTTTTATTTTTAGTATGACCTAGCCTCTGTAGAGACGTGCACACGCTAGAAAAGTCCGAGCTGTGGATTTCGCGGAGGAGCCGATGAATCCGCTTCTTTTATCTTCTTCTTGCCGCGCCGCCATTATCTCGTCTATCTTTATGCTATCAGCGGATTCTTATGTCTATGCCTATGAGTAGATGCACTTGCTCGACCCATCGAAATTAGTGAAATTTCTTTACAGCCGATACAGAGCCACATTCATTTTGCTGCTTGTTTTTCTTCCCTCTGTTAATACATTTTGCTATTTTGCTATCTTTTCTACGGCTAACGTAATATGTTCATGAAGAAGAGGGAGAGAACCGATCAAGCTAGGAAACTAACGTTTCCAATGTCATTATTAATTACCATACACGTAGTTATTTTAAATAGACTCCTCAATATATAATTATGTTCGCTGATTCAAGTGTATTTGAATGTAAATGCTCGTAAATGATTTGAATAGTTACGTGGAGATGTACGCGATCCTACTTATGATTTTGTTGGATGACGCCTCCGTCGTTCTCCCTTGCCGACATCCTCGCGTAGACATCTGCCTGTTCCTATATAAAAGAGCTTAGGGACGATATTTATATTAAGCTCTACAACAATGGTGTAGTATAATGGCTCGAAGTATGCTTTGAACAACGACTCGAGATTGTTCTTGCATTGCTATGCACATACTCGCTCGTATTTTATCATAGTATTGTGAAACTTGTCGCTCCTTTATATTTTATTATATACTTCCCTGCTCATAATTAGAGTAATTATAAATACATTTATCTTATATTGTGAACGTTCGTTACTTACATATTTCATTTAATAAATATTGATATTGATCGCCTACGACTTTATGTTCATCTAAGTTTTCAAATAAAATATTTCATTTCTTTAGGTCATTTCCTTAATTTTGATTGGACGGTAGTTTCTTCATCTTTTTTTTAACAATAGTAATCAGAGTTCTGATTCCGCAATTATAATTTATTATTTCCCTTTTAATGATTAATGTAAGTCTTTGTAATATTCCAGTTTTTATTGATAAAAATAATTTTGTTTTCGCAATCGATATTTATTGAATACTTTATTTTCGATGAAATTAATTCTTCATTAATGCGTATCATGTAAAAAAGCCGATTTATTATTATTATTATTATTATTATTATTGTTCCCATCCGTTGTCTGCACCTTGTCGAAGATCAACTGCTTGCAGCCGATCGGGTGATGGGCTTAAGGGAGTGGAATCCTAGAATGAGTGGCAGTGTGAGTGGGTGAGATATTTGTGAGAGAGGCCGCTGTATGAATGATTCGAGAACCCTCGAAAGAGGGCTTTCTCGATGAATGGGTACGCGGACGGAGCGGATATGGAGGCCGCGGGCCCTATAAACGGGTCTCCGCCGGCTATATAGAGATGTAGGTGGACGAGCTCCTCGTGGGCCCTATAAACGGGTATCTTGCGAGGAAGAAGACTACCCGCGGAGCGCTGGCAAAGGAAACCCCGCGGAAAAAAAAAAGGGGTATAGCCATGGCCGTTTGAGTGCAGGTGAATGAGGGAACCCTATAAACGGGCTATTCCCGAGCGAATGAGAGTATTTTGAATGTGTTAGATGAATGAGGGGGAACCACTCCCGAACTAATGGTAGACTGCCGTGTTGGCCGTGCGGTGCGACCCGTGAGCTGCCAAAAGGAGATCCTGGGTGGGGAGGCGCATCCGAGGCTGCGTGCCAAGGTGACCCGAACGATCTTTGGCTCCCGCTGGAGGCAAGACGGGAGGCTGGACCGCAGCCTGGTCCGGTCAATCGGCTTAGGGGCGAGTGCGGTCTGGGGCGTGACGTCCCCTGGAAGCTCTCCAGAGAGTGGAGTATCTTTGTTGGGGCACAAAACTCGAGAGAGACGAAGGGGGAATAACGTACCAGGGTTTGCTATATCCCTACGTGATGGCCCGATCCAGGATAACCCCTTCAGGCATGTGTTGGGGGGTTATTCTGGTGAGCTCGCCGTTGAAGGGTCCATGGAGGCCGGTCACACGTAGGGACGAATCAACAAACATAATATATGGAGAAAATAAAACAACAGGGGGAAGGGAAGGGAAAGAAGGATGGGGAAGGGAACACGGCGGTTCCAATCCATGAAACGGTGATAGAGATGGAGACGGAGATTCCATCCGTGACCGGAACGACACCCGAAAGTGCCGACACCGCGTATGGAAATATTTTTGCCTCCATAAAGGACATCATGATTGGAGATGATGGAGGCGCTAAAGCGCCAGCTAAATATCTCCAAAGTCATCAAAGAGGGCCTTCCTGTACTGCAGGGGAAGATAGAGGCCCTCGAGGAATAGGAGAGAAGGGAGTGACGAGGGATCCGGAGGAAGGTGGCGCCTCCTCTCCCGAAACAAAGGATTACGGCCGGTAAAAGGCCACCACCGGCAACACCAATAGAGGGCCAAGCGAGCAAAAAGAAAAAGAAGAGGAAGAAGGAGGCAGCAGGGTCATTGCAGACGCCTCCTCCAATCACAACCGTGGCGAATAGCCCGACAGGTGCGGAGTGGAGGAGAGTTCCAACGCGAGAAGAGAAGCGAGAGGACCGCTAAAATCGGCTTTGCCGATGCCTTGAAGAAGGCCGTCGGAGCCACCGCAATACTCCACACTCTGATCCCCAGGAGTACACTGGAGATCAGGGACGTGGACGAGTACGCAACGACCGAGGAGGTCAGAGGCGCCCTCCTTGCGATCCTGCAGGACTACACTGGTCCTCTAGAGGTGCGACTCACGGGAGCCAACAAAGCCGGTAAACGGCTGGCGATCGTGACCGTTAGCGAGGAGGCCAGTAAAAAGCTACTGGAGGTGGGCAAGGTCCCAGTAGGGTGGGTCTACTGCGGCATAAGACCACGGGTCCAAGTCGAGCGCTGCTTTAAGTGTCTCGGCTATGGACACCGAGGTACTCGGTCTCTCCGAGAGTCAATACGGCTTCCGGAGAGGTAGGTCAACCATCGACGCTATCCAGAGAGTAGTGGAGGCGGCCAGGACCACCGAAAGGGGAAACCATTTCTCCCGACCGATATGTCTCCTGGTGACATTGGATGTCCGAAAGGCCTTCAACTCGGTAAGGTGGACAGACATGCTCGGGGCAATGGATCGGGACTTCGGGGTACCCCAGTATCTCTTGCAGATTATTGGAGATTACCTTCGGGACCGGTTCATTGTATACGAGACGGGGAGGGCTCAAAAAGGAGGGCACTGACGTGTAGTGCGGCCCAAGGCTCCATCTTAGGACCCGATCTATGGAATATTTCCTACGACGGGATCCTGAGATTGGAAATTCCTGAAGGCTGCTCTCTGATCGGGTACGCGGATGACGTGGCAGCCATTATTACAGCCCGTAATATGGTCCTGGCACAGACGCGACTCGACCAGACCATGCGGAGAATTCGCCACTGGATGGACGATCATGGACTGGAACTGGCGGAGGCCAAAACCGAGATTGTGTTCCTTACGAAGAAGCGCGTACCCAGAGTGCAGCCGCTTATTATCGGAGAGGAGGCGGTTCAGACCAAAGCAGCCGTGAAGTACCTGGGGGTGACGCTAGATACGAAGCTCACCTTCGGGGAACATATTCGGAGAGTGGCGGATAAAGCGTCACGGGTAGTGACTTCCCTGTGCAGGATCATGGCCAACGTAAGTGGGCCACGTCCCTGTATCAGGCGGTTGCTGCTCCGTGTCGTTGAGTCCGTCATGCTTTACGGAGCAGAGGTTTGGGCCGACGCGCTTTGGTACAATATGTACCGGAGACGTATGGCGGCTGTGCAACGGAGATGCGTACTTCGTGTAGCGTGTTCGTTTCGCACGGTCTCGGAGGCGGCCTCTCTGGTGGTCGCTGGGGTAATTCCCATCGTCCTCCTGGCCGAGGAGAGGAAGCTTGTCCACCAGGTAAGGGGGACACTCGACCATGATGAGGCCAAGGTGCGAGCCAGGGATATTTCCCTGGCTAACTGGCAGGACAGATTGAAGCGGGATACGCGCGGAAGTTGGACCGTCAGACTAATCAGTCAGGTGGCACCGTGGATCGGTCGACATCATGGCGAGGTATACTATAACCTCACCCAGCTCTTGATCGGCCATGGGTACTTCCGTGCGTACCTCCACCGTATAGGTAAGGTGGCGGATCCCCGATGCATGCATTGCGGATCCGCCGTGGACGACGCCTTGCACACATTTTGTGTGTGCGAATACTGGGGGCGACAGAGGGAAGCGTTGGTGGGCGATGTCGGAAGGGTCACCCCTGAAGGCATCGTCCCTCTGATGCTCGCCAGTCAGGAGAACTGGGGAAGGGTCGCTTCTTTCGTCGAGGATATTCTGAGACATAAGAAGCCGGCTTTTCCCTAGGGTAAGGGGGGAAAGCTCAGAGGGTGCCTCGAAGGCATAGCTACTGGTCCCCTCCCCGAAGTAATGCTTAACGGCGGTGCCGGGGAGGATATAAGAACCAGGAAAGGAGGTCCCCTCGGCAAACTCGTGTCGTCCCCGCCCTGTGGTTTACACTACAGGGTGCGAGCGGCGGGAGTGAGCTGAGGGGGTGAGGTTTTAGTAGGTATACCGGCATCTTCAATGCCGGGGAGTCCCACATACCGAGGATTTGGGTCCCTGAAGGTCTTTAAAAGAGTTCCTCCCTCTTTTAAAAAAAAAAAAAAAAAAAAAAAAAAATTATTACTGTAGTAGCATTGATTGTTCATTCATTGATTCAGATGATAAGGTGCTGAAAGATGAATAATTTTCCGTTCTCTCGGTTTTAGTATGATGGTAAAAAACTGTTTGTTCGGATTATAAGCTAAAATTTTCCCTACGAGATTAGCGTCCTGCTGTCAAGATTCTTGGCGCTGTTCTCAAACGTTAGATAAAGATAGCTGTCAACAGGTGGCGCCTCTTCATCAGACTTTCGCACGTTTCTCCAATGGAGACTTTACGGCTATTCGATAAAGTTGAAAACTTTATCTTTGTATCGTTGCTGTTTCATATACTCTTTGGCTTTATGATAATATTCCATTCTCAATATCCCTTTATTTGCTTACTCAGATATTTGCAATTATTCTTTCAATTTTGCTACAGACCATTCTCTATTTAAAACTAATTTTTTATTAATTTCGATGTTTTTATGATTGAATTATGCTTAATAAATCGATTGTTAGATACTTCTTCAGTAAGGCATACATTTTACAAGCATCTTGCTTTAACCCATAATGTGCACTTCGTTACACATCCGATGCATCATACACGCAGATGTACGATTACGCAAATATTTTATTGCCGTTTAACATGTACGAACTAGCATCTTGAACGATTGTAAAAATTAATTCAAAATTAGTATCGATGTATCAATCTAACATTAATACAAATATAATGAGCATATAAGTATTTAATACAAGAGTTTTCCAGCTTTCATGTGGTATTACATTATTTCTGTCAATAATATGGATTTAATGCATTAGTGATTATAGTTTCAAAATAAATATGTTATTACCATATAAAATAGTAATATAAGAGAAATTTTATATAAAGATATTGAAAAGTTGTTGTTATAAAAATAATACGAACAGTGAATAAAGATTTATTTATATTTAATTGAATAGAACTGTCAAATTTGGGAAGAATGAGGTATACATTTTAATACTGTATGTTCTTTTTTTTAGATGTAATATAGTAAGTGTTAATATAGAACAATGCTCATGAGTGATAAAGCTTTAAGAAGCACATTAAGCATTGAAGATAAAAGTCGTCGAAAGGTTAGTAAATTATGAGGTGAAAGGGGAGATTTGTATAAATTTCTGTATTATAAAACAAATCGATGTTCATTGATGGAGGGAGGCCAAAGTCTCCAATTCCTTCTACCCGTCTACACACTAATTAAATCATAAATTTCCGTATTTTTGCATTGTAATTAAAAAAATAATAGTAGGAAGAAGAATAAGAAGAAGAAAACGAAGAAGAAGAAGAAGAAGAATCCTACGCTAAAAGTGGTAGGTGAAAGTGGGTAGTATCCATAGAAGGAAAAGAAAAACGTGTGACGTCACATGGCGCTTCCAACGTGGATACTATCATTTCATTAAATAATTATGAAGGAACGTCATTGTGCAGAGGGACCCGTACTTGCGGCAAAATACGGAAAAATTGCGCGGAAAAAGGGCGGTTGGAGACATTTTGCGATACGTGCTGCTTTAGCCCGGCCGGCCTTGCGGGTGAATGCCTGTGTGCGGGGTCAATGACCTGCTAGCTCAAGGGTGGCTTCTTTCCAGCTCCGATGCTCTCGGGACAGCGGCCGTCGTCGCCACGGCCGACGCCCTACCCGCCCGTCCCTACTTTCCGAGTTCCGTGCCTCGAGTGGCTTGAGGCAGGTTAGGCTTAGAGCCCTATATCGGGAAAAATATAGCGGGTTCTTTTATTTGATCACGAGCCCTTTCACTGCTCCTCGGATCAGTTTTATGCCTACTCGCATAGCTCTCGCGTTATTCCTCTTCTCTTCCTCTAGCAGCCTCCTTCATTCACTCTTAGGGTTCGCAGGATAAAATGTTTGTGCGTTGCAAAGAGGGGCAGTCTGAAGTAGCACAAGAGATACGAAATGTACAGAAAAAGCCGGAGTGCTTAGATTATTGCAGTTTTCTAACGAAGCTGTTGTTCTCTTTCCTTCGTATTAACGAGAGTGACAATACATTAGAACTTTTAATTTTCTTTATCGAGCATTCAATTTACTACGCAATTATAGCACATTAACATCCTTTAAAATTATCAGACATTTTCAACGAAATTCTAGCATTTACTCGGAATTTTTATATTCAGATTATCAGATTATCCCATTAACTCAAACAGCTGATAATCACTATTATTCATACTTTCTTTACTTACTCCCACGCCAAATAAAATTAATTTCTTTTTAATGATCGTAAATAAATTTATATTGTTGATTTTAATATTTATTCTTGTTTTAATACACACTCAAAATCTCTGTTTTATTTAGTTGTAAGGTTCAACTTTCATAATACACTTTGGCACAATTGTTTTACTATAACAGTAATACATATTATTAATTAAATAATATGTATTAATAAACATAAGTTTCATTTCTTTTACAAAATTCTAATTTATCTACAATTGCCTATACTTACATTAAAAAAATTTTAGAATTCTAAAAAATTTTTTTATTTTTTCATACAATATAAAAATTAAGAATTTACAATTACGGATGATGATAGTATGTTAAGATATGAATGGATTCATAAATGCATTTCATTTTGATTTTTTTGTGTATATATAGTTTATAAATATTTATTTATTTTTATCTCTTTAATATATCATATATTCTTGTTTGAAAGAAAATGTTATTTTTATTGTGAATGCATCTAGTTTCTATCAAAATAAAATTTTCTGCATGAGTTACATATGAAATTATGAATGATAGAAGATTCATGTTAAAATATCGAACTTTTTAAGCACTGAAGGTAAAAATAAAAGACCTACTATCATTCAATGTCGATACACAATCGCAATGTGGTGTATCAGTAAAACAATGAATCAGTACTTACTCAAGTTATAATAGAAATACTGTATTTGATTGATTATATTGTAGTGCAAATGTTTTTTTCATGCTCAAAGGAATGGAAAAGATTCAAAATTAATTTCCATAATAAGCTCAAAATATTATCAAAAATTGAATAGTATTGATTATTATTATTTCATGAGTATATAAATGAAATAATATGAATATTAATAGAAATAATTTAGAAGTATTGATATCAGAAGGTTTTTTTTATTAATATTCAAATAAAAAATATTAATTTCAAAAATTTAATTTTTTTCAATTATGGAAATATTAGATTGATAATTACAAATCTCTTTGAAATAACTAATTTGAAGAATTTGTATAATTTAGTTCGCAATTCGTTTATGTTATTGATCTGATTGAATTAAAAGTAAAATAAAATTTCAGAACGCATAATGTATTGTTGATAAAGAGAAAAGCAATAAACAGCATTAAAGAAGTGGATAAAGGCAGGAAAATAGAAAAAGATGATATTTTCTGGATCCGTTATTATAGTACTTTCAATGCAACTGCATAAGTGATGATTCGAGCAATGGGAAAAGGACACAGAAAGGGTTGCGCGGAACATTCAACCTACTCTTCGGATCCATCCGTGTGATTCGCTGAGCGAACGATATTGAGTTGGCAAAATGAAAAAGGAATGAGTAAAGGTGTGTAAGAGAAAATGGGAGAGAGACTGAGTGGAACGGAAATGGATACATGGGGTTAATAAAAGAAATGGAGTGCGTAAAGGAAAAATGCAAAGCATTACCCAGCAAAGAATCTTGTTGGTATAACTCATTGGAAAAATTTTCGTTTTCATTTCTATGGCGTATAACTCATTGGTTCTAGCAATGCATGTAATTTAATGCGCGTTTACGGGAATGAATATCCTGTAATATGGGCTTCAACTACTTGAGTCTTAATCAAGAAAATATTTACTTTTAAATATGAAAAATTGAAACATTGGCTGACGTATTTGACGAGATCAGCTTTATGTATAGAACGAGAATGAAGCTTTACTAGTTTTTATATTATGTGGATGAATGTAGTGTAGATATGTAATGCAACGTATTATAGGCACCATAAATAAAATATAAAGTAAATTAATATATATTCATAATAATATTTGCATAAATAAAAAGAATGGCTATTTTAATCATTATATTTTTTAATAATATGATATTTTTTACTGAAACAAATGTATTTTCCTCAAATTGTATAAAAGTTTTTTTTTATATAAGAAATGCGCAATTGTTAAATGCTAAAGATAGACTAAGTTTTTTTTTATCTTTATATTTACTAACTTTCTCAATTCAATGTATGAGGGAAAATAAGATTTAATACGAGAAAAAACTAAAGTATTATAGTAATAAAGTTATTTTATAAAGTAAATGCACGTTGATGTGTTTTTATATTAGATTAGAAAGTTATAATTTATTTTTTACACAAAAGCTATTATTATGTTTAAAAATTTTGACAGAAAAATATTAGATATAAAAATAGTTTATTCCATACATGTGTCGTAAAAATGTTTGAATTGTGCTCATTTAATGAAACTTATCATCCTCATTTATGAAGACGTTTACCAATTATTTTATTCATGATTCATTTTTTAAATTATAATTATTTTTATTATTATTTTTATTATAATTATTATAATTATAATAATAAATAAATTACGATATATATGTATATAATTGTATAAGACTATTTTTTTTGTAACTATTTTTAAATTCCATATAAATTATATTATTTCAAAATAATTTATTCAAATGAAATTTGTTTTTTTTTTAACTAAAAAATTACGTTAGATGCCAATATTTACTATTTATGCGAGCTAATACGCAATTTATTAAAATAGAATTATTAATTGTTTTAGTAATTTCATTTTAGTTAAAAGAATAAATGCGCATTGACTACGAGGATAATATTATACTCGATTTTTTTCAAATTCAGTGTCCTTTGTAGCGGTTTCAAAGCTAATATGTAGAAGGATTGGTAATAGAAACCTACGTTTTTATTGAGATTCTAATTGAGATAAAGATGAAGAGAAATGGAACGAAAAATAAAGAATGCGTATGATGATAAATACGTATTTTTATATAAGCTGCCATTCTTGTTTAACTATTCAATTTATTTAACTTTTCTAGAATTTCATTTATAACCGTTAATAACATTTAGTTTTCTTTTCAAAAAATATCAATTTTGTAAAAAAATATCAATTTTTTAAAAAAATAATTTTTTATTCACAATAGTTTATAAGTAAAACGTAACAAGTACATTTAAAACAAATTTAAATTAAAAATTTTTCAAATCATAGAAAAAATATTTTTTTACACAGCTCTAGATAGATTTAAAATATAAAAATATAAATATAACAAATTACATTACTAAATAAATGTGAACATTATTTCAGAAAATGAGAAAAGGGGAGATTAAAAATAAAAATTTACTACATTATGTCTTTAATGAAAATATTTAAAGTGAAACTTAATTAGTCGAAGAAAATTTTTATAGGGAGAAGAAAATTATTATATGTTATTCATTAAATTAAAATTAAATTTAAATATTCATTATATGTAATTTAATTTATAGAATTAATGGACTTGAAATTGCAATATGAGGTTTGAAAGAAGAGTATATATTGCTTGCTTATTTTTGTACATTTAAATCAAAAATTGTACTTATTATGAAATAAATTAATATTATAAATTTATATTATTTTATTTATTTATATTTATATTATTTATATATTATAGCTATAGCTATTGAAGTGCTACGACATCACAATTATTACCCTCACAATCGACGCGCATTTATCTTTTTAACTAAAATGAAATTATGAAAATTATTAATAGTTCTATTTTAATTTATTGCATTTAGCTCGCATAAATAGTAAATATTATCGTGTAGGGTAATTAAAAATTTAGTTTGTTCTTAACAATTTGTAAAATTATATTTAAGAAATTTCGTAGTTGAAAAAACAATAAAAATTAATAAGATGAAATTATTTTGACATAACATAATTCAGATATAACTAAGAAATATTTATGTTTTTAAATATTTTTAAATAGTGAATAATATTTTTAAATAATTTCAGCATAATAATAAACAAAAGTATAAAAATGTTATTTATAGGTTTTACACAAAACTTTTACCATATTCATTTAATTGAATATAAATTAAATTATTTAAATGCCTTTTTTTAAATTATTTTTAATGATATACTTACTTATTTTTAACAGTATTTACACATACATATGGTATTCTTGTTTGTTAAATATTTTTCGGTTCATTTTATTATAAAATGTTAACTGCATTTGTTGCATCAACGAGTAAGCAACGGAAAAATTTTGTAATGGAAGTAGTACTTCCGATATTGTTGAACATGACAATTTAACAGATTTGTTTAAAGCGAAGCTGAAATGTATTATACTCTGCTTACATTATTTAGTGAAATGGGAATACGCTATGTATTCTCTTATACAATAAATAAGATAAGTATTTTGCTTACTTGTCTTCAGTATATATTATTTTTATAATCACGCAAATAAGCAAGAAGACATTTTTACAAAAAAGTTCTATTGTCAATAATATGGTAGATTTTATTCGCTTAGATAGTTTATATTTTTATTATTTAAAAATTAAAATTCGTTCTGTATAATACTTATAAATTACATTATCTTTTTTAATCTATACGTATATCCATCAATATTAATAGTTGTTTTTTCTTTAGTGAAGATAAAAAATTAACAAAATAGTATAAATTTTTATTTAATAATGTGATAGAAATTAAATAATTAGGAAAATTTTATAATTAACTGTAATAAGTATTATATTCGTAATGTGTCATAGTCATTATTAACTATACTATAATTTAATGACAATTTATTATATTAGAGAAATAATTTTATCTCTTATATTTTAATATCGGAATTAAATAAGAAAATAATAATTTTTAACCAATATGTGTATTTTTAGAAAAATATCTCTAATCATTTTACTGTTTTTTTTTCTATTTTAAACATATAAAAAGAATTAAAATATTAGTAATTTGTTAACTATCGATAATCGCATAAAATTATTATATTTTCTAATTATTTTTTTTTTTCATTTTACTACTTCGTAATAAGAATAAATTGAAAAAAGTTTAAAATCTGTTTTCAAGTATTGAAAGTGTCAATAATAGTTTTTAGGAGCATGAATATTTCATAAATTATCATGCATATATTCAAAAAAGCAAATATAAATAATAATAGGGACATTGAACTAAATATGTTATTAATATAGTCAATTATAAATGAATGGAATAATTGTATAGTTGAATTTTTACGCATGTACTTGAAAATAAACTGTAGTCAGCATATTGGCGTAAAAACTGCTTTTAATTTATTTTGTGAATAGTGTGCAATATGGATAAATAGAAAAGTTGAGTTTTTGCAAGACGGAGGTACAAAATAGGGGAGAATTGCCAATACGTTTATTCGTTCGCTCACTCATTGATTAAAAATTTTCCAACGTCTAGAACGATTGTGACGGCGTTGGCGAGGAAGTCGTAGTGAACGAGAAAACTCGCTGGAAAGAGAAAGAATTGAGCAGAGTAGAGATACCAACGATCCGTAATTCTTTGGCAAGTATTAATTGTAGGCAATTATCGAAACCGCTGCTGAGTGAGATAGAGAGACAGAAGAGACAGAGAGAGAGAGAGAGAGAGAGAGAGAGAGAGAGAGAGAGAGAGGGAGAGAAATTACTACATGAAGAAGGTTGATGAGTAGAAAGAGATAAATTCTTAAAAGGTAGGAAGAAAATAGAACGCCTACCGAATATTAGGGGCTAGAGGTCGCGGCACTAGAGTAAGAAGAGGGCATCTGAGAGGGGTGAAGTAATGGAAAATATAAATAGATAAAACATAAAGAAAAGACTAACAGGTCTATCGATATCTTTTACGTTAGGGTGAATAATCATGGAAAGTAAGTTTCACGTACCTTGTAATAATATTAGAATCGATTTGATATGAATCGTAAATTCATACAATTATCTTGCACTCGTTACAGCCACTTTTCTTATAGAGTAGTGATTATAAATTATTAGTAATTACATGTAGCAGAGGGAGTGAAGGTATGGATGGCATTCGATAATTCAACACGTAAATACAAAATTCCCAGCAACTAATTTAAATAAACTGATGCTTCTTATGAACAGCACTCGTCTATTATTCTTAAGAAGTAAAATTGCTTTTCAAAATGACTAATGAAGGCGGCTAAGAAAATATGAATAAATTACTACGTGCAACGATTATGAAAACTTAGTATGATTATACTGATTCATAAAGGAATTAAAGTAGAATGAAATTATATGGAAGCTTTTCTTAACCGCAATTAAAAAAAGCTTTGTTGACTCCGACTACGCAAACATGTAAATTCAAAATAGAGGTTATATTATATAAGGCATTTTATTAGGTTACATTATATTATAGATATTATACTTAGACAAGCATAGAGTCTTTTTCATTTCCTTACCAAAAGTTTTCATAGCTTACTTCTTCTTCATATAATTGAATAAAATAGTATTAGTAAAATTATGTTTCTTATACGTGTCAGATTCCGATGGATCTATCTGGAAAAAAGCCGATGTATGAATTCGAAAAGAGCCTAATTTATAAATTACTTATTATTCCGCAAATTTATTTTACGAGACTGTGTGAATTAGTGCACAAGACGGAAAACTTTTTTACTTTTCAGACGTAAGTGAAGCGTATAGTAACAAGGATTAGGAGAGAATGACAGGTGACGAGAGAATAACCCGTTGTTATATAATAAAATCATTGTTTATCGGTGTTGATGCCATAACTACTGCTATGATTTTTCCAATATATACTTAAATAACTTAGCTTTCAAATAACTACTGACTTTGTTATATTATGATAATTAATTCAAGTAAATTGAGTTATTTTTTTTAGAACAATTTTAAATGAGCCTTCAATTTAAATGCGATAATTCCATATCTGAAAAAAGTTTACACAATTTGAATTCAAAATGGTACAAGTTCGAAAAGTTTTTAGTAACTTAACTCTGTCTTAAATCGTTACTTTAATAAAAAAAAAAATGAAACTCATACAATTGAATGGATAACATGATTATTGCGTCATTATTTCTTTGGTAACATATATTTAAAAAGAGATCATGATATTTATAGTTATTTATGTAATTGCAGTGAGAAGATATTGCTGTTAATGTTGTAAAATGCTAAAGAGAGACAAAGCTAATTCAATAATAAAGTTTGAAGCCGTTTTGTAGATATAAATACATATTACATGTTCACAATGAGAAGACGCAGCACTGCATATAGAATTCGATAATAAGAACTTTCAGACTTCTGTGCATCTTCCAGATTATATATTTATAATCTATGATTATTTTAATTATTTCTTTAATTTTATTTTTACTGCTTATTTAATTAAATCGTAATTATTAAATTAGATATTTTTAATGAACTGTATATTATTTAGAATTGCTTAGACGACTAAATTATATTATCTTGAAGGTATTTTTTATTAAATTTAATTAATAAATATATTCCCAAAATGTAAATGTATATATAAAGTATATAAATTAATTTTTAAAATCAGAAATTTATTTATTTACTAGAACTTTTTTCTTACGTATTATTATAAGTAATTTTATCCTAAACAACGTATATATAAATTCAGAAAATTAAATTTAGTATTCAATAAAGAAAATTTGTATTTAAGTACAAATTTCTTCAGAATGTAGCAGATACTTTCAAAGTGTTGATTTCAGGAAAGGGTACTTCTATAAGATGAAATGACGTAAAAATCATATTTTTAATAAATAAAAGTATGTATTATAAAAAATTAATATAACAGTTTATAATAAAATATACGATTTTATGGGCTTATTGTCATTTAATAAAATAGAAACAAATAATATTAAAATACACAAGTAATTACATATTTGGTATTAAATTTTTGTATATTAAATGAAAATTTTTTATAATTTTATATAAATTATTTTTACTTACTATTATTTGTTATAGAATCATAATACTTAATAATAATTAATTTATATTATTTAAACCATACTATAATTGAAATTATTTATAAATTGAGATGAAGAACGTTAATAATATTCTTTTTAATTGTAGTATATTCTTATTGTTTATTTTCAAATATATTATAAAATAATTCTAAAAATAAAAATCTTATTATATTATAAAGCATTCTTGGAAATTCGGATTTATTAATAAATATAATCATAATGAAATATAATAATCTATCTGAATGCAATAATTTATCTTAATATTTAGTGTAAATTTTTATACAGTTACAAAATTGTCATGATCAAAATTTCAAATTCAGCTTTCATATGAGTAATTTATAATACAGTTTATGTAAGAGAAATACACAGAATTAGCGTAAATGAATAAGTAATATTTACTAAGGTTACAGCAATTTTTAATGCTCGTAAAAAAGTGTGATAAGAGTAAATAAATTTTTACATTGAATAAATTTATAAATGATACACTAAAAGTTTTTTATTTAAATCACATGATAAAATAAATTTAGGTTGTTTCATACAACATATAAAAGTATCAAAAAAAAGAAGAAGATAAAGTAAAGAAATATATAATATTGCAGGCTTGCATATAGCTTCAGACGTATTTTACCAAACATCTCTTATCAAGCTTTTTATAAATTATTATAAAAAAAAGGAAGAACAAAAGAAATGAAAAAATAGGGGTCACGTACGTATATACTTGAATTGCAGGTGTGATGTCGCTCAGATTTATTCGCGTGATAGTCGGACATTATGACTAGCCGGCTCCTTATTTAGGGGCTTGAACATGCAGCGCAACCTAAATTTCTAAACGGGATACGCCGATTAATTTACCGAGAAGCTTAACAGTTCCGGCATTTTCCTTTCAAGCATAGAACTTTGATTTTTGCGTCCTGTCACAAGTCGTGTCACAGTATAAGAAGGATAAATTAGCTCTCACTATATTTTTTATGCCCAATAAAAGGGGCGCGCTTCGTAAATTTAAACCTAACATTATTAATTTTCTTTTACGCTAAGCACTAAAAAACTTTTTTCTTAGCGTTATAAGTACGATGGAATTAAATGTTGAAGAATAAAAGAGTTATCATGAAAATTCAAACCACTTTGTCATGCAGTAGAACTGTAAAAGTCGAGTTAATATAGAATTTATGCTTAAAAGCCTTTTCGCTCTATCATAGTTAGTACAAATTTATTCCCTTAGTTACATATTGAGCATAAGCATTTGAAAATAAAAAAAAGGTTAAGGAAAGAATAGAAAACGAGTTTATTTTTCTCATTGGCTCTAATAAACAATTACTTTTAGACAAGGTATTTAATACTCAAAGTACTACATTTTATAAAGATTACAACTTTTTCATTAGCATTTTTTTCTCCAATATGGTCTCTCAGTCGAATTTACAATATTTTTTAAATTCTAATTAAAATAATTTTTTTTTTCATAGAGAATTCAATTTGTTGTAGTGTTTTACGCAATTTGCAGTATATGCAATTTAAAGCAACTATAAACTAAAGAAAATATCCCAGATACAGGAAGCTTTGATCTTCAGGATTTTAATATATAAAAAGAATTTATTTATAAATATATAATAATAACATTTATTTCATTATTTCAATAATATAACATTTTATTAATTTATGGATAATACCTACATTCATAAGATAAAACAAAAAAGTATCTTATGAACTTTTACTAAGAATCAATAAAAAATAGTTCGTGTAGTGAGTTACTGACCAAGTCTATTGAAGGTATATAAATTTGAGATTTGTATAATTCGAACTGTATTTATTTAATGTTCGTATATTTTGTCTCATAGTTACCTAAAACAGAGGATAGCGACGAAGTTAAAACATTCACATCGCTTTATATATATATATATATATTATATTTATATCCCCATGATCTAGTGTGCTAAACTTATTAACAGAATAATGCTATTTACAATTAAAATTAAAATTTTGACACGAAAAGAATTAAATTCGAATAAAGTTATGCTTGATCTTGTTATATATTGAAAGCAATTTTATTTTTATATATTGCAGAGTACATTGAATTTTTAGTTTTACTTTATTATAATTAATTAAATATTGCGTTAATTATAAAAATGTATATAATTGATATGATAATTTAATATAATATAATAAAAATTTTTCGAAATAGAAAAAATATTGTAAGAACAACCATTTAAAAATTTACTTTTTTAATAATTATAACATTATTAATAATAAATAAATATTTATTTAAATTTTAATTTAATTCATAGTAAATTCAATTTTTTAAATAAAATACTATATTAATGTAAATATTAATGCATTAAACAAAGAAAAGAAGTTGGGATAAATTATTTGAAAGGTCAAAATTGAATTTTTCAACTTTTTTTACATACATTTTACTAGCTAAATATTATTCGTAAGAGATTTTCATATCATTCATATTTTCATATATTTTCATAAAAAATGCAATAAATTAGAGAACAAAATTTAGTTTATAAAAAACTTTAATAATTACATAATTTAAGTATAGTCAAATTTTATTTATTCTAAATAATTCAATTATTTGCGTTCATGAAAAAAATTTTTATTATGATTATAGATTTTATTATAGATTCATTTATTTACTTGTATACCGGATTTTTAAGAACGTCAACAAAAATATGTTATATATATTTCATACTTTCAATAAATGGAAGAAATTGTAATGAGTTTGTTTTCGGATTTTGATATTACAATCTATTATCTTGTATTTAATTAAACGGTTATGATGTGAGCTGTATCATATATTACGAATTATTATTAATTAAATCGTGTGAAAAGTGATTTCTTAAATTATATATATTTTATTAAAGCTAAATTCGTTTGTATTTTAGATTTTAATAAGCAGAATTTTAATCAAATATTTATGAAATGAAAAGATAATATTTCTTTTATTGATTTGTAGTATAAATTAATTTCCTATTTTCTTTTCACAAAATTCACAAATTATTCAGCGAATTAGTTTAATTAGATCAAAGCTTAATATTATTTAAAATTAGTAAAAATTATTTTTAAAAATATATACTTTATAAATATAAATTGTTGTGTTTCTTTATCACATGAAGCTAGATTTCTAAATAAACATTCTTTTATTTTTTAATTTTGAAGTATATATTACAGCTATTGCAAACAATTACGAAACGTTTTATTTACAATTTTTAAAGATTTAGCAATTCTGATTTAATGTAGAGAAATTAATGATAATGGAATTTAATAAATTACTGTTTTTCCATGAATTATAATTTATATTGTAGTATTATTATTATAGTATTACTAAAGCTGGATGTAAGGAAAAATAAGAACATTGTTACAAAAATGTTGAAATAATTTTATTGTGATTATAACAAGTTTGGATTTCAAACAATAATTAAATTTCTATTCCAATTTTGAAATTCCTTTTACTTATACTATTGCTATCTATAATTTTTTATTAATAATGAAGAAATTATTACATGTTTAACAATATATATTAAATATGTTGGTGAGTTAATGCATTAAAAACCAAATTTTATTAATATAAATTACAAAATAGGCAAAAAGAATTAAGTAAAACGTAAAATAAATTATTTTTTTACGAATCCGATAAATTTACCAATATATATGCTTATATAATACTAACATAACGAAAGCAATTATAAATGACAATTTATATATTTATTAATATATGCGATTAATTCCGTATATTAGTTGAATTGACATCTTCGATTACAAACTGATTCACATTTCAAATATTTGTTTGTATCCGAATCCCACCTCTTTTTTATTATATTTTACTCCCACATAAATTTGTAATATTTATATTGCCATAATTCTTTATACTTTCATAGCACGTAAATACTTTTAGATATAAATTTGTTATTGGTATTATAATATTTATCATGTCATTGTAATTTAATTTATATTTCTCATATAACATTAAAAAATTTCTACCTTTATTCTGTATTAATTTATAGATATTTTAATACATAATCCTAAGTACTTATTATTACGATTTAAAACGTTAATTAATATTTAGAAAGTTTTTAAAAGGTGATTTAATTATAAGATCTTTATTTAAAATATATAAAATCTTATTGTGAAGTAATTACTGTTACGAACTAGTATACAACTTTGAGAGGAGTGCCAAAAAGATTCCCAATATATAATTATTAAATTCAAAGACACCATTGTAGTACTATCTGAATTAAAAAAAAATATATATAAAATAGTATTATTTGAGTGATATTCTGGTTCTTACAAGATTTTAAAACTAATATACATTAGTAATTTAATCGTATAGTGTAGTCAAAGAGTTCCGCTCGTAATATTAAAACGTTATTATCTAACATTTTATTTGTGACCTTTTGTATAACGCGTTAATTAGACCGTATAATGTTTCAAGGAACTCGCGCTAATATATTAGATCATTATTGATATTGATTATGGTTTTTACAGCAACATAAATACGTTTTCCCCATTTACTGCTTATTATTATTACCCTTATCTTGCTTTTTCGTTGTTTTCGTCATTTCCGTCGGCGCCATTGTTAGTATTGTTACTATTTTAAATAATAACAATATCAATAAACGATCGTAGAAAAGAAAAAGAAAAAAATGTTAAAAAGATGTAATAGAAAAAAAAAGCGTATGGACTCGCCGCGTGGGGTCGCCTGCCAAGCGAGGGCCATGAGAGCCATGGTTATTTATAACAGAAAAAACAGTGAAAATGAGGTTTTAGTGCCGGTGAGTTTGGGCTTCGAAGACGAACTCACCGAGGGGAAATTCAGAATGAGAGATCTTCAAAACAAAAACAAAAAATTAAAAAAAAATGAAAAATATTCAGACGTAACGATTTTCGCGAAAGAGTTTTGGCAAACACGAATTAGAGGGTGGTGTCATAAAGAAAGGGAAAACGTGCCTCTCCACGAATTGGTCGGTCAAGGGTCATGAAAATAGGCACCAACACATTTTCTGAAGAAAATCTTTTCGCTGGCTGTACGCAGTGGGGAAGAAGGACAGGGAAGGTTAAAAAAAAGAAGTACGCGCCACTCCAGGTGCGTGGAAAAACCTTTCCGCCGATAGTATCTTCTTCCGTCGAAAGAAAAAGAAGAAGAAAAAATGAACAGACCCGCACCGATAGGATTTTTCGATAGCGTACGGAAATTCCGGACCCTCGTAAGTCCCCTCCCTATCCTAAAATTTGGTACAATTGTAAATCATGGGGGGATGCGTCGAAGAGAGGGAAAATTTCTCCCACTGCAATTTTTTCATGCTTTATATAAAAATTGCTAACATAAATTGCTTTCAAACTAATGTATTATATTCATTGCAATTTATTTTAATTTAATATACAATATAAACTTATTTTCATCCAGTTATTTTAAAAAATGTATAAACTGAAAATTTAATTCTGAATTTAAAATGATCTTTAAATGAATATTTTTTAATGAATTCGCCATCTATTCGCAATATGTATAAAACTATAATTTAAGATATTCTATAATAACAAATAATATGTTATTTGATTTTTAAAATGATTAATATTTGAAAACATTAAAATTATTATATGGAAATGAATGTTTTCAAAACGATTGTCCCAGTAATATCCTTTTCTTTGTATGAAATATCATTTTTATCCAATTTATCGTCAAAAGAATTAATTTTCTTATAAGAACCAATAAAAAAGAATTATAGTAAATGGAAATCAATTATTAATAACAATTATACTTAGGTTAGATGATTTGATACGTAAATACAAAACAATGAGATAGTTTAATTTTGTTTGCGGTATGAAGTTCATTCAATGTACATTACTACTTTAATTTAATAATTTGAAAATATTTTATAATAAATATTGAATAAATATCTGAACAAACATTTAGAAAAATATTTTATAACATTTTAATCATATAAAATTTAACTATACATAAAACTTGTAACTTCTGAAAAAATTTAGAATATACTTAAATTAAGGCAATTTTTTTTTATATTTTTCATTTACAAGAAATTTTTTAATGAAATACAATTTATAATAAGAAAAAAATAGTAGTTTTTGCTTTCATTGATCAAGTAAATTAATTGTTAGTAATTTGTTGCATTGATGACTTTACTTATTAATCATATGTAAATAAAGAAAATTTTTAATGTGTTTTTGAAATTTTTAATGTTTTAATGTTACGGTGTAAGAAAGTGTGTGTGAGAGAGAGAGAGAGAGAGAGAGAGAGAGAGAAAGGAAGAGAGAGAAATAGATAAAAAACGAAGACACTAAAATTTTTGTATTCGTCTCAAGAGATTTCGAAATAAAATTAGGGTTACATGTTTAATAATTTAACAAAAATACTCAATATTATGACCAAAATTTTACAACGATCCTATTGTAATATAATAAGAACTCAAATTACTTGCCAAAATCAAGAGGAGCATCTTTTATACTTCACCGAATTGTTTCTATAATCGCCGAATTATGGCCAATAAAATTTAAAAACGATTCACGCCCGATCGAAGTCTTCTGATAGAAAAATTAGTTTTATGGTTAAAAAGTTAAAACTAATTTAACTTTTCGTCTTGTAAATACGCACTCGATAATTTAATTGAAAATTCAATGCACTTTTCCGCGTTAAATTTCTTTGTTAATTCATTCCAGTATTACTGAAGTGCATCCTAATAACTCATCTTAGGGTTATAGCACGATTTTCTGAACTGTATCCACTACAAAAAAAGACACACCGACATCGAGTCTTATCGTTTGAGACAAAAAGCATTTAATGAATTATAAGTTTTATTTATTATTTATTTGAAGGCCTAGTTTTAATGTTACTGAATAATTTGAGATGCATCATTTAAAAATATTATTTTATTTTCAAATGTAGCTTTGCCATTTCATACAAACAAAATGGTAGATAAATGATATAAGATGTATAATTAATATTGAAAATTGTTTATAAAGCAAAATAATTTTAGTTAATGATAAAACATTTTAATTTACTTCACATAGGAAATGATTCCCTTGACAAAACTGGTAGTTCATTTAAAAATGACCAAAGCATTTTATATATATAAAAGTTTTAATATTTTGGACTTTGTCCCTGTCACTTTGCATTCTGATTTTATTTTCTTGTCTCTTAATATTCTGCAAATTTTACAAATATTAAAAATTTTCTTGTCAGATTTATTTATTCAAGTATAATAGTTTTTTATTTCAATTGTACCAATGGGTATAAAAACCACTCTTTTATAGCGATCGATGAGCTTTATTGCAGATGTGTTATGACGATACTTTAATTTAAGGAATTATTACAATTATGTTTGTATCACGGTCTGGTACTGTATTTCTTCCTTTTTTTTCTTATTATTCTATTATTTTTTGTTATAAGCTCTACTATATGCTAAAAAGATGAAAAATTTTCATCAAATTAAGCTAAAAAGATTGTATACGATTTATACAATTTACAATTTACTATATTACAGACTATTTACAATATTATAAAGTATCAGTTATCAATATATAGTAGCAAGTCATGCATGGCTTTTGCATTAAACAAAAGATATAAGTATAATGAAATATATGTAAATAAAATAAAAAGAAATGTAAGCCTCCATAACACTTATTCAATTGAAAAATGAAGTATGAGTAAGAGCAGCGTTATAAGAGGTAAAATTTTTTATTTCCTTACTGAGTTGTGATTAAACATTAACTATTTGTATAAAATATTTAGTTCATTATTGCGTACGGAAGCCCATTGACTGAAAAGAATTCTCGAATGTAATTTTCACTCGAACAACATTGTTCGTACTTAATAAAAATTCAAAAGTAATTTAGTTCTTGGCAACTTGAAATTGTAAAAAATTACCGAGAAAGGATGGAGACTTGATGAGGTAGGAAATACATGGGACATCAGCTCTTGTTGTAAATGCCGTGCGTGCACTTCATTAAAAAAGAATAGCGAAAAGGAAAAGTTCGACCGATGAAACACATCGGTCACACAAACTTTTATAACGCATGCAATAAATTGTTATTATAACTCGTTTTTTTTTCCAACTTCACATTATCATGATAGTATGTATGCATCTCTGATATGTTAAAGCCATCTACTATAGAAATAAAGGTTAATCGGTACTTTTCTCCGTTCAACTTTTTATCTCGACGGCCGACCGATTGAATCTTCGTCAAAAGGAATCTACGAATTTTCAAGATTGCCGCTCATGAGAACAATATTTACAAGTGGCTCTTTGCATTTGCATTTGCTCTCACTGCCCGTCAACTCCGTACTCCGCGTCGCCGCAGTTATGTGTTTTTTTAGAGCCCCGGGTCGCGCTTCAATACATTGGCAATCCTTCGGTCTTCCGAATGCCGCCAGCATTATGGGGAACATTTCATTACCTTAATCGGAGATATTTGAACAATGGATCTCCTCTCTTGTTTTTTACGAGCGCGTGCCTGTTGGTATGTTTTTTAGCGTCGTCGATTGCACGGATGCGCTGCGGTTGAATACTTAACGCTCGCAAGCATTGTATCTCCCCGTTAAATGCTGTCAATATTTAGCTTCTAATAATTGTGGTTTTGACAAAAATTATTCATTTCATTCAGACCCCTTATTGTATAAACTTTTAAACTAATTTTATTTTCTTTTATAGTCCGGGCTCTCACTAATTTCGTAACAATAATTCAAGAACGAACTTTCTCAGTCAATAAAATATATTCATTTGATTTATTTGTTACCGTGATCGATCGTGATTGATACTGACGATTTATTATGGAAACATAATTACATTATCATGCAATATACTATACAGATTATAAAAAATACAAATTGTATTATTCCTTATATTAAATATGCAAAATAAGGGTTATTTATTCTGTTACTTTTCGTACGAAGCTGCCTTTTTACAGTTACACTCATTCGATTCTCGACATTTACATTATTATAATATAAAATTACGAGCTTGAAAATTGAAATTCAGCATTTAAAAAATGATCTTTGATGAAATCTAATTGGGAATTTCAATTAAAATTTTTTTTTGTTAGCGTGCAAAATGAACCGAAACTTTTTATCGTTTTGGAGTATGTACATTTATTAAAAAAAACATCTTCCCGAAAAGTGTGGAATTGAATAAAATAGTCCGCTGCTTGTTGTCCAGCGGATTAGAATTTCGGCACGAATTGGAGGATTTAAATAGCAGGTATCGAACGTGTTTCAGATACTACATAAAATCAAATAAGTTTGTTTACTTTGGTACTGAAATTTTACACAACGTTTCAGGTAGGTTCACAGATCATATATTTATAAGTGCGAAATTATAATTTGAAATTATTTTTATATTCATTATATCATTACTACATTGAACAGAGAAACTGACTTGGCATATATTCTCCAAGGTATACAACTACTCTTATTAAATATCAATATATTAGTCTTTTAATTATTCTATATATCTATTTATTTTATAAGCATAGACAATTTTTTTCACAACTGACGCATAAATAATATAATTTTAAAGTAAAAATCTATTTCTTAATTATATAATCAATTTCTTATGTGAAAATTTCTTTTTTTTAAATTTAAATGCAGCTTGATAACCGCTTATGTATTTTAACTTTTTTTTTTTTAGAATTTGCTTTATGTTTTAATGTTAATTGTATACTGTCTTAATGATATAAAATTTATAGAATTCTATTTTATCCTCTGATGCTGATATTGATTTAAATTGAGATTGAGTTGATTGAGATTGAGTTCTTGATAGATAAATTACTTTTAACGTATTTTACAAGTTAAGTTTACGGAGTTCTTTAATTTCAGTAAAGAGGAGTTTCACATTCTTTATCGAATATTTTTTGACCGTGCCTGTATAAAAAATATATATAATGTTGTCGGACATATAATTATTTATTGATCTAACGGTCGGATTACTTTTTTTTTTATTTTAGAGGCAATAATTAGACAATCGATCGGTTAACTCGAACTTACTTTTTACCTCGAAGAAAGAAAGTTTATATTATCGAGTTAGCTAACTTGCATCCGATCACGAAATAATAGTCTCATATTATATCATATAGAGTGATCAGAATTAGAGAATAATTTTAGATGAAGCTTAGTTCCATAGAAGTTTTCAAATTTTCGCAACAACAAGCTCAATGGAGTATAAAAACATAAATAAACTATCATTAGATTTTACGGAATACTCTAGTCATTTCTGTAAAAGTTAATTTTTGCTTACAAGTTTGGACCATATAGAGGTTCACATTAGATTCATCTTAGTTGAATCTTTTCTGTTATTTCAGTTATGTAGATGTGCACACGTTTATATGCGTAGTTGGTCGAATGTAAAAGATATCATGATTAATAAATTATTGGCTAATGGACAGCATTAAAAAAAAGTATTTAATTACTTAGAGTAAATTATAACACTACTGGTGATCTGATTGACCATAATTAATGTTTGAGAATAGTAGGATTATTTTACGACTGCAGTAATATAGTTTTTACAGTTATGAAGATATTTCCATGTATCTGATAAGAATCAACGAGATTATAAAATTAGTATTAATGCTTTCACAAGAGTTCAATCGGTAACTTTTTTTATTGAATTAGATAGCTTAGAACATTACATGATAAACCTCTAATAATTTTGCACATATGATACTGTTTGTCGAAAGAAAGCCTTTATTTTTAAATAATTCTGACTCATTGATTGGCATAAATCTTACCTCGTACATTTATTGACTGATTTCACAACGTAGATCGAGTGTTAATTTCGGCTATTTTGTTATCACAATTATCATTCCAAGAATACAAAATTTTCTTTTAAAGATAATTTAAAAATATAAAATGTTTATATGATTGAAACAAAATGTTTAAAAATTAATTTCACTGTGTAAAACGTTTTTATATTTAAAAATCATTTTGTACACTTTCGCTTATCAACAATTTCGCTTCTTATCGTCGTACTGGGAAAAACTTCGAAATCTACATTTTCTATATAATGTTCTAATATTTATACTTTCCTCGCTCCTTTGGAATTTTTCACCTAATGTTTCATTGGCTGAAAATTTTTAAGAAGGACTTCGAGTTTGTTTATTGGCGCGGTCTCGCTCGGTTTTTCCGTGCCGCGCTTTTAATTTTCTGATGCGCCTCGCCGGAAAGGGGTTTTCTGGCCCATCTGCCGAGTACTTCTTTTATTGCTCGAGCCGATCGGTCGTCAAGTTTAGCGGCGATATGCCTTCTTCTATTAATTATTCTCTCTTTTTTTTTTTTGCTTTTTACTTCTAACTCTCGGGCGTTCATACATTTGTTTAGTCGATCGGCCGGACCGGAACCAGTCCCGGAAAATCGCGTTTTCCCAAAACAATGCCCAGTTCTACGAAACCTAATGCTCTATTTACTTCAGGATTCCCACTTATAACCGAAAAGTATTTTTCTTCTTTTAACGCAATTTTCGTGTATTCGACGATTATTCTTTCGACAGAAAATTTCTAACAAAAATTTTTATTTTGACAGTTTTCTATTTCAGAACTCGTCCAGACAAGTAATGAGTTCAAAATTCCGCGTTCCGAGGCTATTCTTCATTGGAAAGCTCGCCCAATGAATCGCAAGCCTATACACGTGATATCGAAACTCGAACCTTTTGCATCAGGCTACAAAACCCCTGCGGCCCCGGCCAAGCTGGCGAGCCTGCGATTATCGATATTTCGATACTTTGTTTGTTTTTTTGCTTCCTTGTTCGCTCGCTTGTCATTAAGTACCTTATAAACGTAGCGTAATGCATAATTTCGTACAATACGTTGATCTCTTCTGATCGATATATAACAATCAATGCGACATCATATAAACATTTCGACAAGTACTTATATGTTATAAGAATAGGTAAGTTGAAGTAAATAGTATATATTACAGTTTGTTTAAATTAAAATCAGTAAATTAACTAAGACTACTTTGTAGATGTGAATAATGTTTTTTTCCAACTTTGCTTTAAAATTAATGTGAATAAATTATTTTGACAGAATCAATTATATCTTTAAATTAACTTTAAAGTCTATAAAATCTTTTTGATCTTAATTTTCTTAAATTTTACAAAATTTTTTTATTTCTATATTTAGATATTCTTCTTATTAATTATTTTATAATATTTATAATATTGACATTGTTTTTAATTAAAATTAAGAGATGTACATGCGTATATAATTATTATTAAAGGAAATTTATTAGTCGCTTGTTATGATTAATTTTTCTTTTATGCTATTATCAAAATACTAATTCGTTATTATATTAAGTTATAGTGGAATAAATACCTTAATATGACATTTAAGTGTTTTACTTATGTTATAATCTAATTATCATCAAGTCTTAACTATAAGGTGTATAAACCACGATACATTATTATACTTATCAAATTGCTTTATTCTTTTAATTATTATATTTTTGAATATCATTTTATAGTTGAAATAACAATAATAATAACAGTATTAACAATAAAAAGATTAATAAAAAGATTCTTTAATTAAATAAAATAAATAAAATAAATAAAATAAATAAAATAAATAAAATAAATAAAAAAAAAAAAAAAAAAAAAAAAAAAAAAAAAAAAAAAAAAAAAAAAAAAAAAAAATAAATAAAATAAAATAAATAAAAATAAATAAAATAAAAAAATAAAAAATAAAAAAATAAAAAAATAAATAAAATAAATAAAATAAATAAAATAAATAAAATAAATAAAATAAATAAAATAAAAAATAAATAAATAAAATAAATAAAAAATAAAATAATAAAATAAATAAAATAAATAAAATAAATAAATAAAACAATAATAAATTATTATTTCCAACTTTTTTATTTATATTGCTTCTCGTTTAAGTATTTCTTTTTAATGATATTATAGCAGATTTTTTCTTAGTATTTTTTGTTCTTGATTTATAATTTTTCAAAATAATTAAAATTTTGTATTATGTTTGATATTATGAAATATGGTAATGTATGTACATTTTAAATTTTATTCATTTTACCCTTCATTAAAATAAATTATATTTTTGATTAATTATGTTGTATTTTATAATGGTAATTGTATATCGAAATTTATCGTTTAAATTACATAACTAATATTAAAACAATATTTATTTAAAAATTTAATTAATGTTTAATTAATTAATTGTGTTATAAAAATTATCATAGTTTTAAGTATTTATTGAATTACTACAAATTTTTAGAAAAGTAATTCTGTTGTTTGTAAAACTAAAAATATATTACAGATAATATTTTATTATTAGTATTTAATTATATTTATGAAGCCAACGTACACTAATCTGCTATTAAAACTGACATAAATCCATAAGTGTATTTATATATAATAAATACTTATGGTGATAAAAAGCTTGTAAAGTTTTTAGCAACTGTTAATTTATATATATACGAATTATTTTTAACAGGAATGCACTATGTATATTTTAGGGATTAATATATATATATATGAATGTAGAAACTCGTTTTCATAGTATTTGGCGAAAAGAATTAATTTATATATAAATAAAACATTTGAAACCGCTTCGTCGTAAAACAAGATGTGTAGTAGAAGGTTGCAAAAACTCGCTTCTGGATGGAACGATTTAAAAATCTTTTCATCGTATATCGTATGTTTTCATATAGTTAGTTTTCAAAATAGTTGTTTGTGAGATTGCCTAATATGGAAATTAGACAAAATATGCGATGTTGTGATCGGACTTACGGTTTCAGATAAAAATAAATCAATCTGTTCAGCATTAGATAAAAAGACATGGCTACCATCAGACAGTTAGGAAAAAGTTAACATGGATGAAGGAAAGAAGGAAGGAAGGAAGAAAGGAAGGAAGAAAAAAGGAAGGATGATCAGGCGCTCGTTATGGAGGGTCAGGGTCTAGCGCTATATTTTTAGGTCGGGCAGTATTCTTATTAGCGTGTACACACATGCGAATGTTTGGTTCTATGGCGTTGCTTATATGATACGAGTCATGGTTACTGTGCACCCAAGAGAGAAAAAGAGAATGAGAGAGAGAGAGAGAGAGAGAGAGAGAGAGAAGAGCCACAGGTCACTCACCGAATATGACTGAGCGCGCTCACACGCTCTGCTCTCTCGCCAAAAGGGGAGCCATTGCTCGCTCTCTTGCACACTCGCCACCTTCTTTTATATACGTTTGTAGTTGCAGTACACACCTACATGCTACGGTTCTTTAGTGTAGTGGTGCTTTGGCTTTGCGTGCCGCGATGGATTGTCCGAGTTTGCCTTCCTTCCCTTCGGCCACCTTGGCGCCACCAATCCTTCATATCGGTATACACGCACAGCGTACTGGCGAAACTAATGAAATTTCGATGTAAATGACAACATGATCGAGCCCAGCCCTCCTCCACCCACAGAGCATAAATCGACGAACCCCTAATCGCCTAGTTTAGTCAGCAGTGGCTGTGAGATCTGATCGTCTTGATTTCATCGCCGATCCATAGTCTCGGCATTTTCTCGGCAGATGGCGCGACCCATCCCCAAAAACTCGCCCTATGAAGAAAGTCTAGTTGAGCGATCACAAGGGCTAGGCGTTATCTTCGTTTTCGTTTCTCCGGCCTCCGGATGTCCTCGATTCTCTGGCAACTTAATATTGTTGCGGAAAGCTTCCGCCCACAGATCGGTTGACAATTGCTTGAAGATTGGCTGTCCGCGTCCGAAGCGCGACTTCGTCGAGTCTATCCCAAGAAAGCTTCCTAAAGTGTCTATGATGTACTGGCAAATGATGGCAATGGTGAGTTCGATGGGGATAACAAACAAGAACAAGCCAGACGAAAAAAGGAAGAGGTGAGCTCGAGAAATACCCGATTCTCAATCGTTAGTCGGAATTAAAAAGCGATTTTTCCAACTGTTCTCGGTAGTAAAGGCAAGTTGATCCACCTCTTTCTCGTTCTCCTCCCTCAGACACCGTCTCATCATCCAATTACCGCTCCTCTTTCCTTCATCGGAGTGGAGTTGTGAATTCTTCTCGGAAGAATTCCCGCGTGGCCCAAAGGCTCTACCTTCAATTGACGAAATAAATCGTAAATAGAAGAGAAAGATTCGACCGTAGCGATCGCTTTTCACCTAGAGTCAAGGGCGATTAAACGTTTAGGATCACTCCGGAGCCATCGATCAGCGGATTCTTCTTAATTAATTGACAATTGCGACGAACACGAGTCGTGCGCGCGCAACTTGTCCGACCGGATTCGCTTTTCGCCGATCGACCTCCTTCTCTAACGTCCCACTCATGCTACATCGTTCTATGACACGCGCTCGATCCGCTCATTCGAACAAGCTTTTTTTGAATTTCTTTGGATCCATTAAGCATTTTAAATGGCTACAAATGTTAGAATTGCGATAACTGCTTTCATTCTACTTGGATCAATAGGCACCTATGTTTCTGTATTTTTTCATCTCATAATTTCCCTTAACTTATATTTCGTCTGGTACTTGCATATACCGAGAACCCATCAAAACAGTCGTTTATAATCTCATAATAAATGTATTCATCAATATTATATCGACCTTTTATTTGTTATGCTTCGTTCTCGTTTTGAGATGATTATTACATGATTTTATTTCCATCATTGAGCCTTCACTTCACTACTCTCAGTATTTAGATACTCGAATTCATTCTTTAGGGCATAATAATTTAAATAACTTATTTCAAAATTAAGTTAGTGTTAATTTATAAATTAGGAACGGCTACTGCCGAGTAGGAGAATGTTCTGAATAAATTTACAAAATAAATGATTTTTATAATACGAAACTATTTTATACGATAATTTCTAGCTGATCGTCATTAATTCACTTTTTAAATAAAAAAATTAACCTTCTGCGATATTCTATTATGAGTCACTTAGCTACCACGATTATATTATGATTGGATATAGCATCGAAAATTTCGTAATAATAAAAATTTAATAAATTAATAACTGTTAGATGAATGCTTTTGAATGTTCAGTTTTATAAAAGTTTATGTAATTTTCATAGAGGAATTGATATTAATTGATATTAATTGATGGGATGGACACCTTCTATCATTTTCTAATAATTTGCAATCTCTTTTAATTCTAATTTGAATTATATAAGTATATAATATATATGTGGGTTACGAAATAATATATTAATTACGGTAATCTATAAATAATCCAATACTTCTTCGATTACTATTTGTCTAATTTTATTTTATATATGTCAAGAAGATTAAAATTTTTAAAAAAGTACCTGTGCGAGGTAATAAATAAAGGTAAAAATGAAATTGTCAAAAGAATGAGAAAAATTTTTCGCAATGGAAATATGCCAGATACTAGTAACGCTTGTCGGCTTCGTCTGGATTGGATTGCTTGACGAGCGATGCGAAGCTCTGGCGCCTGAGCGAAGGCGTCGTCCCTCAAATACCAATGTTATGTCTCGGTGCATATCGGTCGATTGGGAGGCTCGTCTCATAACATGACTCGAAAAATCCGACGGCTCCTCATTACAACAACAAGCTCGCGACGCCTCGGACAAAGGGAGGTCGGGAGAAAAAGAAGGAGAGCTTGGGGCAGTGTTCGCCAAAACAGATAGGCGAATCGATAAACGTTCGTGATTCGAAACAAAGGCGGAGGAAAGCATCGCCCGAAGCAAACGCGCTCAGGTGACGAGGCGCGGGTGACCAGATCCGGTCGGTGACCTTTCCTCAAGTGATTTCTGCCCCTCGAACCCCCACATCGGAATCCTTCAACGGCGCTTCGAACAATCTAATACATTCTAATCGATCTGTCTCAAAAGTCCCTTTTAAATCGGAACTCTAATAGTTTTTTTGCATTTTGACAAAGATTTCGACTTGTGACTGTAGGGAGAGATTTCCGTCTCCAATTTTATTGGAGCCTATTTAAATTTACCTTTCTGATCATTTCATTCTGACCATTCAAGATTAACAAAAAGGTAAAATCTACAAAAGATGCTTTATTAAATTTTTTTATCGCTAGTCACCAAGGACAGAGATAGAGCGAGAAAGAGAGAGAGAGTTAGTGCAAATAACGTTCTTCTACAATTGTAATATCCTTATGTCATCATAATCCATTTGTTACATTATTTACATTAACATCTATTACAATAGATTAAATAGCATTATTAATTAGAATGATTTTTTTTCTTTCTTTCCTTAACTCTTTCGTTAGGAGAGCATTAACATAAAAAGCTACGGTTTCAGACTTTTTGAGCAAACATGAGCGAGGTTTTGGAAAAGAATTAGGCCAAGGGGCTCATTTTGCCGCTTCATCTTTTTCTCTCACTACAGTGAAATACTTTTCAGCTTAGAATATAATAACTCAATGCGTATAAGCAAATTGATATTTTATATATGACACATGAATAATTAATAAGCTTTTGCCTATCTATTTCTTCGCTGTAATTTTTTCTTTTCTTCACGAGTAATTATATATGAAGAACACAAGCAACTGGTAATAAAAATTTATTAGTCCTGCCCTATTTATATTTATATTAAAATAATTTTTTGCTTGTCAATTTGCAAAATTCGCGTGGTTATTTAAAATTTCCTATTTTTATTGTGATATAGTCAAGGGTTCATTGAATAAAAATCATTCGTTCCTTGTCTTTGTATCGTACTCAGCCAATTTTTACTGAACTAGTGATTTGAATTTATAACTAATCTAATTAGAAATGATATAAGCCTGGTAGGATTGTCATATGTGTCAATCTTTTTTTCTATCTAATTAAGCATGCTTGTCTTATGCTAGTTGTAAAATTTAACATGATCGACGAAATATTATTAATTATCCAGCTTCAGTTCGCTAACAATGTATTTAAGCGCATTTAAACTGGATTGAACGAGAAGTAAGAACATCACTAACATAAAAATCACACCTCAAACCGAATGAAAACCGACTATATCGTTGAGGATAAGTGATGTACGCAATTTTAATACCCTAGTTTAAATTGCTAATAATTTAATAAATGCTAATAACAAAAACACTGGAATGAATCAGTCCATACTATATTCACTTCAAAATATTAGTGAGATGTATTAGCTTTTAATTATATTTTCTAAAATAATTTACTAATCTATATAATTCATTTCGTACCAACAGTAAATACGATTTTATTAAATATCATAATTTATAAAATAAATTGGCAAGTGAAAACGTTAGATTCTTATAATATAGTTTGTATAAGTCAATAATATTATGTAGAAAATATGTAAAATACATTTTAACATTTAAACATTGCGTCAAACATTTTAGGTTAAAGATTTTCGTAACTAAAATATATATTTATGTAACAAGCACTTTTAGCAGAACCTTTTAATAGAATTTTATTTAGAAAATTAAAAAAATTAACAAGATTATATAATTTTATTTTTAATATATACAAACATATGAATCCATATAAATATAAATACGGATAATTAAGGATTATTTTTCTACTCACTCATATATATATATATATATATATACATATATACATATACGACTACATATAATTAAATCTAAGATAATTAAATAAATAATTCTTAAAGCTTTAAATTTTTTAAAAATAGATTAGTTTTATTTTGCAGATTTAAAGTTGTTTAATAGTTTGGGCATGAGTAAGATCATTTAAATAGGTCAAAAAGTGTTTAAAACCGATAAAGGATTAAATTGGCATCAGATACATAATTATATAAGTCGAATTATTTGAATTTACTGTGAAAAGATAAACTATTTTTTAAAGCCTTTAAAAAAAATAAGATATCTTTTTCATAGAATATAAGTATAAAACTTTTTAAATATCTAATGGCTCTTGGATTGAATAATTCATGATATAAAAAAAAAATTATGACGATTATAACTTGTATATAAATTTGTAGATATATCAGAGAGAGAGAGAGAGAGAGAGAGAGTATATCTTAAAAATATTTTATTATAACATTTATATATTATTACTATTCTTTAATGCCATATAAATTTAAAAAAGTTTTTTTAAGAAAACTAAGTGATATTATGTGATTATCTGTGTTGACACAAATTTTAAAAGTAGTTGTAATTATTATTTTTATTGAAACTAATTAATTAAAATATTAATGTAGTAATATTATGTTGAAATAGGTAAACATAAAATTCAGATTTTGTCGGAGGAAGGTAGAGGGAATTGCTGCTTATTTTCGAACTCGAATGTAGCTGAAATATACGGCTAATTAGTATTAGCTACTCTTGTCCTTATCTACTTCAGTTCATCGCTCAATCGCAACTATACATGTGTGGTCCATATTTTGTTCTTCCCTTTCCGCATTTAAATCTATAATATTGCTAAGTCATATTAGTCATTCGAATGCTTAATATTTATCGTTTGTTATCGTTTGTTTTATTGAAAGTAACTAGGCAGTAAATTTTAATTAATAATTTATTACATAACAATGTCGATTGATTATTAAAAACAATTAAGTGTGTTAGCAGCATATTTAGTATAATACGTATAATATTGATCATATGGAGTAAGAATAAATGATAGAGAAATGAATACATACATAATTGTATTTTTGGTATTAGCTGAAATGGTTAATGCGTCAATAAGAAAGTTTAAATTTATAAGTTTACGATAATTTCAGTATCATACGAAGTATGAACAAATGTTAGACGAGAACGTTGAAAAAAATAAGAATTTATTGTTATCGAAACTACTAATCGAAATAGGAATATATACGTTAAGTAATATAATTAAACGATTGTTATGCATTAAAAGATTAAAATTTGACACGTAAAGAAAGTGTAAATTTGCATATCATGTGTAACACGTGAAGCTAGTTCATCTATTCGCTCAATTCAGTTAATGAAGAAAAAGCATTTTGAAATTGTAGAATCTCGTGCTCGAAGTCGCGGGCATATATGCAGCCGCCGATCTTTGCACACATGCATTTCGGTACTTAGCAAGAGCTTGCCATTTCATAGGGAAGTATATGCGGGCGACACAATGTGCGTGTAGCTCAGTGCATGCGATAAGCCTCGAGAGATATATAAAAGTATATTGCGATCGGTTGTCCGATTCCCCTCGCGTTCTTTGACCCTGTGCCTAATGCATGAAACAAACGAATGAGCAAGCGGGTGAGTGAGCGAAAAAAGAGACATGATTTCTCTAATTACCGTTTCTGCCTCGCAATTGTCTCAAGAAAACGTTGCCGACGGGAGTGCCATTTGAAACGAGCCATTTTATTTACCTGAAACACCTACGTATGATGATATCCGTCCATGTAATTTCGACTCTTACTGTATGATTTATATTACATTAGACGAATTACTCATGAAAATAAAAATTATCCGTATATTCTTTGTTTATATTGACAAGCCGAAAGATTGACTTCTTGCCAAGCATTCATAAAATTGCATTTCGATTCAAAGATTTTCTATTCATACCTTTTTCATTTATTATAGCCTAGTAACTATCACAGAATTTCTACAGCACGTCGGATTATTAAGAGAATAACTTGAGAAACAGAAAGCTATTGCTATTGCTATAAAGCAATTACTTTTGCAAGAATTACGTTTAATTGGCCTTCTAAGACTATACGAAACTAAGAATCACAATCACGTCAATTTAATATACTAGAATAAAGTATTACACTTTTGCTTTTTAAATCAACATCAATGAGAAAAGGAAGGGGCAAAGCGATAGAAAGAACCAACTTCACGTTATAAGATGATATGAGTAGGTTGTAGCTGGGATCTAGAGAGTTAAAGTTCAAAGAAGCGACACGACAAAGCGACATTTGGTGTATCGATTGCGGATTCCGCGAGCTGCGAGTCGGTATGCCAAGTACTTTAAAGTCGAGTTTCAGACATTATACTTGCGTGACGTGTCGCAATCGTCTGATGATGGCAAAAGTACATAACGGGAAAGTGTTCCATGTTCCTCCACTATTTTTGAATATTTTAAATTAAAATTTATCGATGCTCTCTTGTTTCTTATGTCATCTTATTCTGTTGGCATATTTTACGATTTTCTATTTATTAACATTAGGGCTTATTGGGTAATTGATGAGAGCTATATTTTTCTATACTCTTTTATTACAATATAAGTAAAATAAAATGTTAACTAATAAATAGAATAACGATGACAATTAAGATAATACAATAAATACAAAATAGATAAAAAATGTTAAACGCTATACTTAACTGGTTGTTTGCAATAATGTATAAACACGTATTATTTAATGTGTTAAAATAATTTTGTGGTAATAAGCAGTCTCTTAATATAATTTACAGAAAAGTCTTAGAATTTTTATTTTAGGTTTGTAAATAACACGCTTTTTAATAACACGATTGTTGGTAGCGGCGCTAATGCCTTAGAAATTTTTGTACACATAATTATGCATTGTAATGCTGTTCATTCCATCCGGAATATCGCATAATGAGTATTTAAAGCTTACTTAAAAAGCAAAAATTTTGCTACAATCTTAATACGTAATTGTATGATAGGTTCAGATTTCTATTAAATAATTATTTCACAGGTTTATAAAATGTCGTCAGATTAGCAAAAACATATATTGCAAATACCTTATGAAATAAATTTTGTATAAAAAGCCGATTCTTGGAAAGATCTCGAATGAAGTTAATTCGGGTCTCATTTACCTCGTGTACTAATTGGTTGTTAGAGAATGTGCACCGCTGTAGTCATGGAAAAATATGTGCTGATAGTCGTGGTGAGGTACTTCCGGTCGAGTAAGTGGATGTACACCGACGCCACTAAGTTTTCAAATTTTCGATAGTGCATACCGATACATTTCCTTCTCTGATTCATACTTCCAATTCGTGTTTCCCCCTTTTCCCACTCTTTTTTAATCGTCTAACTTTTTCTAGTCACATAACTATATGGTAAATTTGTATTTGTAACTTTATCATATGCATATAAAATTAATTTTAAACAATATTTTGATACGAATAAATATTAGTGAAAGTGTAGTTTCGTCTTTCATATATATTGTTGAATATTGCATTGACAAGCCGTCTGTATAACTATGTAATTAAATTAAATACTCTGTTCATTGGTTGATGATGTTCAGCTAATTAAAAAAGAAATTTAATAATAAAATTATACAGCCTGTTCAAAATAATAATACTTTGAACTTCAAAATGTAAAGATTAGCATTTTATAAGTCGTTTACAGCTGCAGTCAAAGCTTTGAATTTAATTGAAGTATTAATCGATAGGTAATTTTATATTCTTTTGTCAAGATATTTCCTTATCGTGTATTAGTTGAATCAAAGTGAGTAATTTATAATTAAATTTGGTTCTTAATATTTTTGAATATATTTCATACCATATTTAGTTTCATAATAAATATATTTTTGTCAGCTGCAATACATTCAAGTGCACCTACACACAGAGATTATGTATTGGATCAGTGCGTTCATAGATCAGTGAATGTGTGAAGATAGTCGAAAGTGGCAGTAATATTATTCAGGAAAAGTACATTCAAGCTACGGCGAATCAGTTGAGCTGTACTTATGACCTGCTTACTTTATATAGTATTAGTAGATTAATGACAAAGAAAACATATTTAAACAAGCTTGCAAGAGTGTGCACAGCATAGTTGTATTAACATCGAATGTGTTCAGCCTCGATTTTTGAAATAGCTGGGGCAATTTATCGTTGTTACATGGACAAAAGAGATTTATTTACAAAGAGACTTGATTGACGTAGTTTTCATGATATATTTTAATAAACAACTGCCTTGTTGAAATTGTTTGACTGTATGAAAGAATGATTTATAATAATATTAAGGTTAGTGATAAGTTAAATTAGTAACAAGAAAGACCTTTATCAATCATAAAATGTCGATATGTTTGTCCAAGGAAAAAGCGTAAAAGTAATCTGATGTGTTTTGTATTTTAATAATTATACATATATGTCTGTAGGTCGATAAATTTAAATAAAATATCAATTGGGCTACATACATACATATACATACATATTTATTAATTTTATAATATCGGGTATAAGATTATTATTGACTGAATACGATTTTACATTAAAAAGGTAAAAATTAATTTTTAGACATTGAGATGGTAAATAAATTAAAAAAAAAGGAAATGTAGGATAATGATGCTGAAGTAGAGTATGATTGGCAAAATGTGTCTGAAGTTACGAATTAAATCCTATATAAATTATCGTCTAAAATAATAACACTCGAACGCGTAAAGCAGAAGTAGGAAAGATTTTTGCGCAGTTCACGATCGCGCCAGCAAACGTCACCAATCAATTATGCAAGTTTTCATTTCCTTTGAGACTCGGCAACGAAGACCTCGTACCCAGAAACAAAAACGAACTTAAAACAAGCGGCGAATAAAAAGGAAGGCGCACGAACTCCGCGAGGCTCGTAAAACCGTCGATGAAACCCTGCGTAAATCTCGAAAACGTCGCGCGTCTGCTCGCTAAGCCCAAGCCATTCGCTTTCAGGGGGCATCGACCAGCTGAGCGAATTGAAAGAAAAAAACGAAATGAAAGAATAGCGTGAGCGAGGGACGGGGTCGGGAGCTAGCGGGGCGGGGTGGGGGGGGTAGGAGAGTGGTCGAGGCGACTGGTAACAGTGGAAGGGCGATGGAATTTTTTGGACAGGCTGTACGTCGCTTCATGAGAGGGAGAAAGATGTATAAAGAAGCGAGGAGCGACCAGGGAAAGAGAGAAGGAAAGAGTGAACGAGTAAGAGAAACAGCGCGCGCGAGGGAGCGGAGATAAAGAAAGAAAAGAAGAATGGCCGAAGGAGTACGGAGAAAAGCAAAGAATAATGCGTTTGTGTGTAATCAGTGTCTATTGTTGAAACTTACTTTTTGTAAAGATCGCAGTAGCGCGACATCATGTAACGTTTATCTTTTTTAAATTTTTATCAACGATTTACATTTTTTATCTATTTTTTAATAACATATATTTTAATAATTTACCCTTTGAGAATAATAGCGTGAGTCGTACGTAATAAACTATAAGATACGAAACGGTCGTTGCTGAATTATTGTCGTATATGCCAGTTGTAAATATGACTTATGTTTATTCAAATAATATTTATAACACGAATAGGAGGGCTTTAATTGAATTCTTATGTCTTTAGAAAATATTAATATTAAAACGTAATGAATCTCGAAAAAAGCAATTTTATATTAACTGTTATAGATGTAATGCAAATTAAATAATATCTATTTTTAAAATTTCAAGTTTTACGGAAAATATATAAAGTGCATATATAAAGACGTTGTAATAAGTGATAATAATGCTTTAAAAGAGCGTAAACGTACTTTGATTAAGGCTGAGAGATAAAATTATTAAAATTATTTTATGGAAAATGGGGAACTGGCCGATCGGGCATAAACTTGTATAAATTTGCTGTACTGACAATAAGTTTTAAGAGTCAAGAAGATACGGGTACGGGAATAATAAAGAAAAAATATAAATTCCAGGCACAAGTAAATTCTGACGACAATTAAGCATTGGAGCGGATGACGGATACAAAGTTGTGCGTCGATTGAAAAAGCAAAAAAAGTTCGAATGTAATAAGAACGAGCGAGAGAGTGAGGGTGCGCGTGCGTGCGTGCGTGAGGGAGAGGAAGAGGGTATGGAGGGATAAAGCGATCAAGAGGGAGGTTGGAGGATGAACGGGTGACAGCAGTAATTGTCCCGGGCAATGAAGAGTAAGAGTCAGGCGCATTGAGGAAGGTTAGGGGCCCCGGACATTCGTTTCGTCCGTGTCGTTGACATCGAGAGCGTCATCAGCGTAGCCTTCTCGGGATATTTGGAGTAGGTCGTGCTATGGATAGCGGAGTAGGAGAAGCACGAGGAGAGATAGAGGGGACAAAAAAAACAATGGGAAAGTTTCGTCGGACGTCGTCTCGGCACAATGACGCTCGTCTCGCTTCGTTTGTCTGCGTCCCGACTTTTTTCGATGCAACACTCGGCCTTGAATTACTTTTTTACGCACACATCATTTTGGACGACTTGATTACTTATATTTCGTCTTTTATTTTAAGGAAGGACTCGCCGCTACTTGTTTTCTCATCGATTTTTCCAGCTATTCTATTGCCTTCTTTTTTCCCTCAGCTTTGTTTCAGGCAGACTTTTTATTGAATAAAGGTCTCTCGATCTCGCGCTAAACTACCTGTATTTTTACGTATCATTGATTTTCCGTTTCTTTAATTTCTTATTGTGTTTTCACGATACGTCAAATTCGTTTATCTATGCAAATGCGACTACTTGCTCCTTCCTTGGGAATATAATCGCTTACCACCATTTTTCCTGATTGTGATTTTCCGTCAAAATTTAATTTAATGAAACTTAATCATTAATCTTAATCTTGTTTTTACATTTATTTATTTTATTTTAAAATATCAGGGGCGTACTAACGTCTTTCGACATGTTTATTCTAAAAATCTTTTGAATTAAGCTGCTACTTTCATATCAGCTCGTTAAAATATTATTAACATAATATTATATATGATAATTTATGAAATACATAATATATTATTGTAATAGATAATATAAGATCTGGTGTAGTAAGATATTTAAATTTATACTTACAATGATTCAATTTAATTTTCTCAGGGAAAATGTATTAAAAATTTTTTTAATCCTCAATGAATATTCTATATTTAAATATAAATTTTTGCTCTACTTTGTTAAAAAAATAATCAAACGATCTATGTTAATCGATCATTTTATTTTGAATAAATATAACTTAAAATAGAAGGTTAGGGGGAATATCAAGCATTTTTAGTGCATAAAATTATCAGAAATCAGAAATCATAATGATTTTCTAGCAAAACTCAAAGCACAATAATTATTGTGATTTTATAACTGTACACGGAAAAGAAATAATTGTAGAATTTTGTCTTTGCAAGCATTGGATGTCGCGATTGTTAGCCCACGCGAAAATAAATAATACAACAATTTCCTCTCTATCTTTCTTTCTCTTTTTACTTATCTCTTTTTATCTAATGCTGATGTAATCAGGTGAAGCAGAATTTGGATTATCAGAATTAGTTTTTTTCAGTGCACGTAGATCAAAGTATAATCGCCTCTCGTTATGTAGCTTGCAAGGATTAAAATCGAATTCATCGAAAGCTTATCATTCCACGAAATTTAGTTTGCATACGTATATAATACAATACATGCAACGGACGCAGAAGCATGGAGGCGGATACTCGCGCGCATATCCATATACAGCACGTCTCGTTTTTTGTCGTTTTAGTATGCCATCTCGGAATAACAAACTCCAGCTCGATGCGCGTGTAACGTACATTTCATTGATTTCTCTTTCTCTTTTTGCCTTTTATTATTTGATGCTAAATTTAATTTTCGTCTCCAGAGCTGCTTCACACCAGATAAGAACTGATAGCATAAATTTATTTCGTCAGTATTGGAGCATTGACTCAAAACAATTATTGCAACATCCATGCCTGTCGTTTATTAGCTTTTGATGAGCTTATAGGTTGGAATAAATATGATTTCATCAATGACGCTTTCTCGTATCCACTCCACATTTTTAAATATTGTTTAACATATTATTCAAATAAAAAAAACTTTAAGAAAAAACACTAAATAAGGATATTGTAAAAATAATGTAAAATAAGATTATTTAAGATTAATTTTGAAAAATACGTATGATATAAGTTTAGTGTTTTTTAAACAAATTTTTTTCTGCGGACGATGTTACATTTCCTAATATCACTTGATGAAGATTCAGAAATACGTGATTATAATAAGATATATTAACTAATTAAGTACTAATTTTTTTTTTAATTTTTAACATGTATCGTTTTTATGATAAATAATAAATTTTTTAGAATTTCTTTTACGTTCGATAAAATAAATATTTTAAATAAAAATTATTGTATTTATTATTATTTATACAATTTACGTTATATCCTTAAAATAAATTATGAAAAGTAAAATCATTTAATAATACGAATCTTACTTTTTGTTCGTATTAATAATGATATAATATTTTTAAATGTTTAATGTTTTATGACTTGTTTTATTTAATAAATATTTTCATTCTTAAATATTACACACACGTACATAAAAAATAGAGTATATCATTTATTTCTAATTTGCTTTAATGCTATATAATAAAAAAATACAGCGAATCATATAAATTAAGAATGTTTAAATATATATAAACCATTATATATAATGAGTTTTATGTATTATATATTATATTCCCGTTATATGAATTTAAAATTCATAATGATCGTCTACTTTAAAAGAAGAAAAAATATTGTGCTTATTTTATTTAAAAATCGATAAAAATGAAATGAGTTTGAACTTCACTTCTCTAGTTGTTAAAAGTTTGGAATATTGAAAATACAAATATAGTTCATAAATATTTATATAAACTTGTATTAATATGCAATGCCATTTTAAAGTAATTACTATTGATTTAAAACATACACGTTATATAGTTTCTTTTGAAGTTTCTCGAATACCGACAAGTTGTAAAAATAATTTTGAAACTTTGAGTAATTTAAAACTTTTTATACTTTAAAATCGAGTAATGAAAATTAAATTAAAAGAAAAAAAGAATATTTTTTTTAAAAAAATATTAAATAGTTACCCTTCGATATGAAATACAATATACAGAACTTTAGTTTGATGAATGCGCAAATAAGGAAAAACAAATGATTATTTTTTTTTTAAATCTATATGTCTCTATGTTAGAGTTTGTATTTATGTGTCTATGTACTTGCATACGTGCCAGAGTCTATCAGTGAAAGAAAGAGGAGTAAGTGGACTTCTAAAAGTAGGGTTTGAATTCTCAATGCTATATAATTAGTGTGCGTGCCATGTAACTTCAAATATCGATTTTGTTTCGGACTTCGATATATATATATATATATACACACACTCACGTGTACAGAAATATAGTAACATCATAAACGAAAGGAAAACAGATATATAGAAAATAAAAGAGATAAAGAGTTTCGGATGCATTCGCATAGAATAAATTATTGCAATCTTATTTTTAGTATGTGATAGTTTTTAGGATTATGTTACTACTATTATTTAGTTATTTCATTTTTATTAAATGTAACAGATAAACAAAAATTCGATAAACTTAAAAAAAAAAAAAACATAATACAAAGTAACTAAAATCCAATCTATTCAACACTTTTAAATTGGTTTCCTAAATAATATTTTTTTGTACAAGAATCATTAAATTATATAGCTATTAAAAAAATTATTCTAATATAAATAAAAAATTTATTTTATAATATAATAAATTTCCTATTATTATTTTAATAGTTCTAATATTTCAAAACCTTACAGATTACCTAATATGTTTCCTCCCATATATGAAGCTAATTTTTTGGTAAGAAACCATTTTTAAATATTTTTACTAAACGTTTCATTAGTAGATATATAAATTTAATAGAAAATAAGTTTCAATATTTAGATATTTAAATGAGTATTTAAAATAAAATGTACCTCCATTCATATAGAAATTTTATTATACAAAAATCTTTTTTACTGATGAAATCGTGCAATGAATCTTTTACTTCGATGTTTACATTAAGTAATATCTGTAATGTTATTAATTTTCTAACATTCTGCTCATTTTCGTGAGGGCTTCCTGTTTCACCGTTTCAATTAAATTCGTCACTTCAGTCTGAACATGCTTGTTTCGCTAATTTATCTATGTTGTTTAAATAACTAGTTTGATTACTCAATTTCATGAGTCAAATATTTATTTTTATGCCATACATTAATAAAGCTTATCGTAATAATTAAAATGATAAATGGAATATATTTATTTAGTATGCATGTTTAAGATCAATGATCTGAAGTATTTATTAATTATTGTTAGAAATTATTCTTAGTATTTAATAATAATAAGTATAATAACAAAGACCAAGCTAATAATAATAATAAAAAAGTAAATAAAATAATAATAAAAAATTAAAAGTAAGTAAAACAATAATAATAATGATCTATATTGAAATATAGGTATTGAACTTACAACAATATTCATTTTTTGCTTTCTTAATGTTTCATTCTGTTCAGAAATACAAGGTCCTCCAAACTATACTATATTCATCGTTTTATCGTATTGCGGTATTTCACATTAACTCCATTCCATCAGTGTTGTATAAACTGTACTTGCTTATAAGTACTCAGAAGTACTTAAATTCCTATGATTTTATACCATTGCTTATATGTTTTCACACTTATATCTTTCTTCAATAGGTTCTTTGAATGTAAAAACAAATAACGATGAAATGGAAATATTTCAAGCTTTTGTAATATTTGTTTTCTTATTTATCATCTTATTATAAGAATAATACTTTATTATTAAATTCACAACTTATTATTATTACGAAAATTATTATAAGTAATGTTTTTGACAATAATTTTTCATCAAATTTACAAATTAATTGATATAAGTGATTATAATCATGTACAAAGAATAAGAATTACCGATAAACAAATATATGCTTACCAATTTTTTGAAATTTTCTGCATAATATGAGATGATATACCTATATATCTTTTATTTATATAAAAGTTTATAACTACATTACTAAATAATTCACATACGCTACTGCATACGAAAATATAAGAAGATAAAAAATTAAAACGAAAGAAATACATTAAATAATTCACAAAAAATACTTATAAAATATTATAAGTTTATAAAATAATAATAAAAATAAATAATTATAAGTTATAAAATAATGATGTTTAATATATATATTCTTGAGCCGTTACAATGGAATTGTCAACACCTTTAAAAGTTCCGAAACATGAAGAAGATTTTTAGAAGAGTATATTATATATTATAAAAATTAAAAATAGTAAATTTTATTATATTTTATTTATTTTATTTTAATATATTACTAAATAATAAATATAAAATATTATAAACCAACTTATTAGTATTAAATTTATAAAATATAATAGAAAATTGTCTTTTATGTATTAAAAAAACCTTAAATTAAAATACAATTTTGTAGAATCAATTTAAAAGTGCTTTCTGTTTTTTACATTTATGACATAATACGTATTCTTTTATAGAAATATTTTGAAATATTATTTAATAAATAATACATTATTTAATACTTTTAAAAGTATGAGAAAACTTTTTTATTAAAAATTCAATTCGATATATTTATAATAATTTAATAGTATCTTAACTCATTGCTAGCTATATATATATTTATACAATACAGTATATATTATACATGTATATTTATACGAATTTACAGTATATTATTATATTATATGTATTATATTATATGTCATTTAAAATTTAGTAAGTTATATTGAATATTTTATTATTCCTTTGATTAAGTAGAAAAATATTTCCAGACTTAGGAAAAAAGATAAGTGATTCTAATAAATATAATTTTCTCGTGTATTTAAAAAGATATTTATTTTAGATGCAAATGTATTTAATAAATAATCCGCACGTTGAAGTTTAAACTATGTTTTGGCGTATCAATAAAAAACCTTTAAAGGTAAACTGCACGTGTTAGCAGTCTTAGAACTTTAAGTATACTTGTTATTCTATAATATAAATTATTAATTCATATTAATTTATATTAATTTATATTATATATTATAATCCAATAGGATCTAATAGGTCGGTACAGAAGGAGATGGAGATATCTAGCAATGGCCTTTCTTCTCTTTTACATCTGGTTAAGTTCGCGTAAGTTAAGTGCAATTAGTGGCAGATCGGTAGTGTGATGAGAAGAGAGGTTTCACCTGATATTTCGAGTTCTACCACTGAACCGAAAAGAAAGTTACGATTTAGAAATGTAGTCAAATATCTTTCTCAGATCCTGGAAGGCTGCAATTTTTAACCCGCTAAATAACGCAATTTTAAGTTTGTGGAAGCAACTGCTACTTTCGTACAAATAATATCGCTGTTCAAGATAACTAAATTTCATGAAACGAAAGTGCTTTTCTTTTGCTAGCAATTGAAATATATGTTTGATCCTTGCGATATAATTGACAATTTTACGCAGGTAATAAATTCATTCATTGTAGATCATTAATTAATTATAATCCTAATTTTTTGTCTTTGATTCATGATTATATTTTTATTCTAGAATTACCTTCGATCTCAATATGTTGAATCTTTAAAAATCCTCAAGAGCTTGGTTTTACGTAATGAAATTATGAAGTTGTTTGCATTTATATTAATTATAATTAATATAAATTAATATAAATAATTAATTATGTTAGATACGAATACACAATACTCACGAATAAATATATTTTTTTATTTAAATTGCTTATTAATATGCCATCTAATTTTATAACTAGCTGTAATTTAGTTTTCAAAGTCTAGAATATATTTTATTTTATTTTCATTATATTTTATTATGAATATTAACATTTAATTCTTTAAGAATTATTTATATAAGGTATGTAAGTATACTATCCATAGACCGTTTGATTGATAGTTCTTGAATACATTACATTTTTAATATAATAGTATTTGCAGTTGAAAGTCAAATATTTTAAAATTAGATAACAGAATTTTTTCATTGTTATTCGAATTATCGATCAGATTTTTTTATGCTAAATTTTATGTGTTATTACATTTTCATTATTTGTACACAATTTTAATTTAATTTTGAATGTTTTCCATTTATCTATTTAGAATTCGCTATTATTAAATGCATTCGTATATAATAGTTATACGTAAAGTTATCGGTTTCCTGTTTTCATTATAAATGCATTTTAAAGATAATAATAATTTTATTATTCTTAAGGTACTTATGAGTTAAATTATAACTTTTATTATTTTTTTATTCGAAATATGCGTTCGAATGAAATTATAACGCGTATATAATATTTATGGAAATATTAAAATTATAATTGAAACATATGCTTATATTTTATTTAGTGTATTGGTGTAATAGTTTAATATTTTATTTAATCTGTTAATATTATAATATATTATGCTTATACTTTGATTGAAAGGTATGAGAATAAATGCAGTTGGTATATAATGATATTCTAACTTTCGACCTTTTAAATAATTATTTACGAATTAAGAAATGATTTATTTTTTAAATGTCTTGTATATTATTATATTTTCATAAAACTTTAATACAAAAAGTACGAGTATTTACTGCGTTTCATAAAAAATTATATTATGTTGAAATAATACTACATTGAATTGTCATTGAAATAATATATAATCATAATGTAAAGATAAATTTTTTATTTAAGAATCGACGGTACTGGATTCCTTTTTTGCTCTAGACTTTCGTTAGAAAATTTTTCAGCTTCTATAGGAATGGCTGTACAGCGTAATATTCATTCACTCAAATCATAATATTAATTTTCCATCCATAAATGAACGCACATAACATAATTGATAGCATCGTTATTAAATCAGATATTAGATTTATCAGATATTAGATAAAAGAAACTCGTGCGTGCACAATTATTAAAATTTAATCGATCCTTTTTGGCAGTGCTTCGAAATAACAATGAAGGAAAGGTGAGTTCGTTTTCTAATGGAGAAACCAAAATATAAAATGCATTCAATATTGTCAAGGGGGAAAAGTGTAAAAAGCGTATGGAAGATTCAAGTCCTCTGCCTCGTGACCTTAAGGCTATAATCATAGTATAACGCATTCATGGGGTGCGCTGAGCGAGCTTTAATTAGTTTACAAGAAAGAAAATGCGAGAAGCTATACGTTCTACAATTGCAGGATCCAGCGCCTGAAGAGTACTTGTGTATAATAGTCGTAAAGAGTCGATTACTTCTTTATTTTTCCTCTGTTGCGTTATTTCTATTATTCTATTAATGTATGTTTGGCTATGTTTTTATTATTGACAGAATACTTCGAGCAATTGTGAAATTATCTTTCGAACGTCTATCATTGGAAAACGACTGTTTTTCTTCAAAACATGATTGTACCAATAGTACTAATTGTTAATGAAACAGTTCCATCGATTCAATTTGTATTTTCAATTCAATTTGAATTATTAATATAAAATAAGTTATTATTATTATCAATAATTTATACTTTGAGATTTTTATTAAATATTTTTTAAATTTACCGAAATTTTAAAATATTTGCATTACATCAGTTTGTGAAATTGATGCAATTAAAGATTACTGATTATATCGTTCAGTTCTATATTCTTTAAATATATCTTATAGCATAGATTAAAATCTTAAAAATTCCATCTATTTATATCCTCTTTATTGATTAATAAGTATCATTGCACATATTGAGAACATTTTCTTTTAAAAAGCTCATAATTATAAAAGTAATAATTTTAGAGACAATCATATAAACTCTAAGGATGCGATCTAATATTATAACGAATAAATTTATTTATTTAAGCAATATAACAATAAAATTATGATATAAAAGCAAAATTTTAGGAAGACTAAAGAGTTAATGGGTAAATAATAGCCGGAGTCACTACGAGCTCAGAAAAAAGGGTTTTTCTAACAGAGAGATTAAAAAAGGGAATAAAAAACTACAGAAGCAGACTTGGAAACAGAGGCCATTTTTAATAAGAAATACAATGATTTTATTCTTAAATTGTGGATTAAATCAAAATTACTTTTAATTACAATAAATTAGAATCTTTGAGTTTCTGCGGCAAATATAGATTATATAAATAAATTTATCTATCGAAGCTTTGTTTTTTCATTTATTATTCAAATAAATATTATCCTAAAATAATTAGATATACAAAAGCAATTCCTCAATAGTTTTCTTATATAGCGTTATGCCAATAGAGCGGCTTTTATAGAAATTTACAAATATTAGTGTAGTATTACTAAGTAGCAAAATTAAGCATTAAAATTATGAGGTATAAAAAGGCGGAGGGCAAATATTGTAAGAGTGAAATATTGTAACAGTCTGATTCAAGGTTCAAGTAAGTAAAGCATCCAAAATTGTCGCTTCTCAGAGTGGGAGCTTTTTTACGAGCAGAAGATCAAAGAAGGGTTAAGCGTGCAACCTAATAGAAAAGTATGAAGAGCATTTAGCACGAAGATGGCATTGACTTAAAGCCAATAGGATTAGTGAGCGTTGCAGTATTAGTTTCAATAGGTGATATAATAATCTCGCATTTCTGCTCTTAAAGCAAAAGGTCTTCGGGATCGTTTGGTTGTTTCTGGAATTTTCTGGAGACGTCGTAGCTCGAGACTCTTACGAACAGTTATCATTTAGACGTGCGAGTCAAACGCACGGCCCTGAACTCGATTTTAGAATGGAAAATGCTAGCTACGAATCTCCTTCACGATTTATGAGCCTATGGTCACTCCTCGATCTCTATTCACGATCACTGCTATTATATAATTACACCGCTGTCCTATGTTTCACTTTATTCGTTTTATGTCTCCATCCCTCATTGAGCTTACGTCGGATGCGACGTATTATTCCATCTGCAGGGCCAAGATTCGTGTTAATCTCAGGTTTACCCCGATTACATGATCGCAGCACCGCATAAGTACAACTAGTATAAGATAATTTTGTGACTTTAGGGATCAAAGTGGTTGCTTCTGTAATTGTTCATCGCTTATGATTTTAATACATTAAAACTTCTAGTATAACTTAATTTTAAGCACGACAAAAGCAAGTAATAAAATACATTGATTTTCATTAGAATTGTTGCATTAACGAGTTGTTTGTATTTATATCAACTGCTTGCATTAACATAGTTTTGGTTGCATAACGGCTCGTAACAGTTTTGTGTATTATGGTATTGTAATTAATGGATTTTATTGCTGGTTGCTTATATAGTTATTTCGAAGTAGTAGTTTATACTTATTTAATTAGCTAGTTGTCTTATGCAGTGATTACTTACTTGTAAATAGCCAGCATGAAAGGAATTACTGCGAACTCTTGCTATTAGGTGATACATATCAAGATATGTCAATCTTATATCATACTGGCAATTCGATCTCTGTAAGTCTTCGTGTAAAAGTAAGGGAACACATTGAAATCGTTAGATAAATAAATTCTAAACCGGTATCTAGTTCTGATGGTCGTAAGCACATTATTAGCTACTATTTCAGTGCTAATCACTTTTAATCAGCGGTTAACTTCAATAGTAGTGTTCGACAAATTTATCAACTGTCCATTTTGCAATCTTATTAACGAAATTATGAATCTCTTGTATCTTCAGCACATTTTCATCAATTTTTATCGTAATAAAAAAAATGCCCTCTTCTATAAAAGGAAAAGGTTAATTACGATGTTTGGAATGTTGAGCAATGCAAACAACCGTGAAAGAAATTAAGTTCCTTAAACACGCCATTCTATACGACTACCCATCAAACGAAATTACAAGATACTATGAAACTACGTACTAAACTCGTTTCTTATAATAACTTTAAAAAACTAAAAGTGTGAGGATGGAAAATGGAAAAAACGTGAAGAACTTAACTCAACAATCTCGAAATCTCGAGTGCAAGCTAATTATACTCAAAGCAAGTACCGATTGTTGGAGAAAAAGAAAAATTTTCCTCTCCCGCTTCTTCAAAAGCATTTTAATTAACGTAGGGCGTGCGCATGTCGCATTATACATGACCCAATTGTCGATGCTTCCACCGTCGTCGAAGCTAGGAGACACGACGACTCCCGTGCACATGATGAATAATGGCTAATCGAGCTCATGACCAAAAGAGAATCCCGCCCTTTATGTTTTTCCAGCACTTTGCAAACGCATAGATCATAATTATAAGCCAGGGTATAAAGCTTTAAAATTTTGGTAGGTTTTAAGATCGATAATAATAGATCGAGGAGTTTTTTCCGTAGACTAAACTACTTGGTACACGGTAAGTACTTAAGTTATGCTTTGAATTATCATTTAGCATGAAGATTATTTATAAATAATTTACTTTAATTAAAAGTAGTTTAATCTGTGTACTGAAAGCTTCATTTTATTACATTTTATATAGCTTGGAATACATATGATGAGGTGCAGTATAAATATAAATTAATTTCTGAACAAAAATTATTACGTTAGTCTTTTCGTTTCTTTTAAAAAGAAATTCTTATTGTTGTGCTTACCATGCCAAGCACCTTATTTATGTAATTTTTATTATTTATATAATATTATTTTTTTGAAAAGTGGCAATGAAAAAGGTCTTTAGAATCAATTAAATTGTTGATTTAACTTTTCTGCTTGTTTGAAGTAAGTTAAAAAATATTTAGTTTTGAAAATGCGATGAATTTCGAACGACTGAATCAAAGGTCATCTCAACATTTTGACATAATCATAAAAGAAACGATCGACTATCGACGAGCACAAATAATAGTTAATAATTCAACGAAATGTAATTAAGTTATGATATTAATGGTTTGATGACACGTTTTGAAAGTAATATATCTAGTGATAATTAAAAATTTCTTAAACTGCTGGATGGTGTGGGTAAAGCACAAGCTCATCGTTTAATAATGGAAATGCAACCGCTGTTATTTATGAATTTAATTAGGTAAATGTAAAAATATCAATGTATTTAGGAAAGAGTGAGATCTCTGCTCATTTCTTTTTATTATAAAAACTGAGAAGGGAGGAAGGTAAGAATGAGAAGGGAAAACTGCCCGATTATAAAAAACATCTCTTAGATACATTAATGGATAATCCAGCGCCTCGAACGGCTGGAGTTACAATCGTGCGCACCAGGACGAAGAAAAAAGCAGCAACTGCGGACGGCAAAGAAGCCGATGAGTAGCGGTTCTCTGGTCGATAAAAGAGATAAAAAAAAAAGGATTCGGTGCGTACGAACAGTCCAAAGAGAGGGACGGCAGGTGCTGCCCGCCGAGCTATGGTGGTCTACGATTTTTCTTTCCCGTGGGCGGGATTTTGAAACCTGTTTGAGTGACTTTGAAATCTCGTGGAATAGTGGAGTAAGAAGAGCGGAACGAGCTAGGCTCTACGATATTATGGGGGAGGGTTCTTTGGTTAACTGGAAGGGGCTTCGACATTCAAATTGTTTAGATCGGAATATATGAAGTAAAGCTAAAAAGGGTGGGAGCAGACGGAGCTTACAGAGGGAGGAGTGAGAAGTTCAAGAAAGAAAACAGTTACCTCATTTAATAGAAAAAATATTTAACTTCGATAGTAATAAAATATGTTAGTAATATTAGACCAGCATTTACTTAAACGCTAATCAACTTCATTATTTGTATTAATTTTATATTTCAATTTCAAAATAGTTTTCAGTAGTTTTGTGAATGCAAGAGTAAAGGTTATCTTCTTGTTCATTATAAGGATAAGGATTTTTAAAAGAAAAATTGGCTTTTAAATTGTTTAAATTAAAATTAATTTAAATTAATTTACACATCATCTCTTAAGTAACAATCATTTTATGAAATTCTTTTATATTAAAAATATATTATTGAATATATTGTGATTTAAAAAAAAGTTATTAAAGGAGTTAAAATCATAAATTTTTATTGCTTCTTATTATAGAATATCATGAATGCTTGTAAGTTTGGAATTGATTGAAATAATCAATTGATCATTCATTCATTAGTCGATTATTTTGTATAATTCTATTGTAATATAACATTATTATATTAGAGCAGCAGTTAACGAATAATTAAGATCAGATTTTAATTCGTAACTTGAATTGCAATTTTACAATGAGTTCATTATTTCATTTCAATCAAAATGATATGATTAATTTGTGTACCGTCAAATGCCAATTGAGTAATAGTTGTAGATAAAAAGAACTTTCACTAAAATTAAATCTCAATTGTATTATTGTAATCTCCATATTAAATACTAAAGTTTTACATTTAGTTTTATATTTAGTTTGAAGTATTGATGTTTAATATCACACTGATTGATATAATAGAAAAGATTTGTGTACATATAACAAATAAAAATGTATTTATTGCCATTATTCGTATTAAATGGAATTAATTTAATTACATAATGACGAAACAAAACTTCGTCAAATAAGGTAATAAATTGTAGTAAAATATGGATAATTGTAGGGCTGTAAAATTATGGATGTAAAAAAAATTATATGAAAATGTGCACGCACATATACACACACAGACGTAAATAGTACAATATTAAATAAATTTATAGAAATTGTAATAAAATGTTACTTAGGTAATGATATGAAAGGGGTAAGAACGACAAAAAGAAAAGACGGATAAAAAATGTGCATGTAAATATAATGCGTGAATGGTAATTGTAGCAATTTATACGCTACTTACCATCTCCGTGAGTCCTGTAAGATATTAATAAAGGATAGGAAGAGGGAAAAAATAAAAGTCATTGGTTGAGTGTCAAAGATAAAAAGAATTTTCTTTATTTAATTTAAATTGCCCTAATCGCCGCGAGGCGTAAAAAAACCTCCTTCGTCGGGAAGGAGGAAAAAAGCCTTTTGATGCACGCACGCAAATATACAATAGCAAAAATCAATAATTATATTAATTGAGACGGTTTCGCGATACGCGCGCGGGAGAGCTCTCGTGAAGGAATGTACGTACGGTACCTTGTTGCCAGCTGGACTTCCGCCCTACGCCGTGACACCGATGCGTCGCGAACTCCACACAGTTCGGACGTCTGGATGGCCGATCGGTGTGTGGGGTGCGGACACCGGGTTGTCTCCAACGTCTTCGAGACCAGACCCGGCCGCAGAGGAACTCACTTTCTCTCTATTTGTCTCTGTCCTCTGGATCGGCCACCGGGAGTCGTTTCTCGGCTCCCAGGGAAGATTCCCCCTGGGGTGGATTCAGGAGCGCCTTGTCACTGAATCCCCCTGTCACCAGCCTGTGCCACGACACCACGCAAATACTAACACTTAATGCTTCGCGAAGCGCTATTCAGTAACTCGAATTCGCAAGTCGCACACCTACCACCTTTCCAACTCTTGTCGATTTTATACAAAAAACTCGACCTCGGCGGAACAAGTGAGAAGAAGCCCAAAAAGCTCTGTATTCTCACTCGATCTGTACGACCTGGCGTCTGTCAGTCGATTCCTACATGCCTCAGCATCCGAAGTCCGCAGCCGGGCCTCTTTACGCCTTTTCTCCCATTGTTTTTCTATATCATTTTTCACGCGCCACTAATGTTCCTGCGTTAGTTAACGGTTTCCAACAGTAATATAAAATTAGAGCAACTTCAAGAGTATTAACACACACAAATTTATAATTATATAATTATAAACACACACAACTATATAACATTCTATATATTAAAAATTTTTTATTTTTATCAAAATAATTTTTATTTTTAAAGTTAAACAGTTAAAATATTAGGTCAATATTTAGCACTATTATATTATATATTATATTATATTATATTATATTATATTATATTATATTATATTATATTATATTATATTATATTATATTATATTATATTATATTATATTATATTATATTATATTATATTATATTATATTATATTATATTATATTATATTATATTATATTATATTTATTATATTACGTTTATTGTATTATAATAGAGTATTTATGAATTTTATACACTTAACTTTACATAAATCAATTAATTAAAAAAAAAATTTTTTTGTCATACATTGTTTTTGATTATTATTATAAATAATGTTATATTAAAATTATAAAAGAAGGTTAGAGATATTTTATAGTTTTAACTCTTTTTTATTTTAATAATAATATTATTAAATTTAATATTAAATAATTTTAGAATAAATAATTTTTAGCTTTTATTCGTATTTGTGTATGCGTTGAAAATAATTTCACGACTGTCTAATCAATGGTACGTTATAGTTTTTCAGAACTTAGAAAAAAGGTAATTTAAAAGTTAATACTTACACATGATAGCAAATGTATTTTCATCAGTCATAATCAATTATAATAATTAAATGAAATGTATTCTTAATGAATTCAATTAACGAAGATATGCACAAAAAATATAAAAATAAAATTAAATAGAGGAGTTTACAAGATATTAGAAATAAATATCTGTGTAAAAAAGTCTGAATAATCTATATATATATATATATATTACTGCATCTCAATAAAAAAATTTCATTATAATTAATAATAACAAAATAGTAAATTTATTTTCATTGTATATATATGATATTATCTTGAGATTAAAAAACACAAGTTTTCACGAAAGTTTGTCAAGGAATTAAAAAAAAAATAGCCGAAGTTCGTTAGAAGAAAATGCAAAGTTTTCAAGTTAACAATTAGAAATATAATTTTAAGTAATTTCCAAAACAGACCTTTTTGGATAATTGAATGTGATATATTGTGAAGGAAATGTATTCGCAACGTAATTAATTGTTGAATTTGTCAGTGTAACGTTTAATTAGAGTTAATTGCAATTGTAATCCAGAGTATGGAGTAGAGGAACGTTAAAATGGTATTTGATAATTTGATATTTGATAAAAAAAATCGGACGGTGGTATTGCATAAACGTCAATTTCTTGAGCATCGAGTAATATTTACCAAGAAGAGTAGTGGGCAATGAACCAAAAAATAGAGAAATAATTACCGAAAAAGCTATTAAGAAAAGAGAGCGATCGAGATGAGATAGACTGCGTCGGTCTTGGAGTCAACCAAATAATTCATGATGAAGAGTGAAGAGCGAATATCGGGGTAAAATTCTTTTAATAGCAGGATCCTGGGGTTTCGCGGAGAGCGAGCTTAAGAAAGCGGCGGGGGCAGGAGTAGAATGGAAAAACCGAAGAATGTCCCGAAGAGGAGGAATAAAAATAAGAGCCTCGCAAAAAGTAGTCAGTCCCTCGTTCTTTTCTCGCTTCCATGTATACATTGTGTAGTGTGCGCGCGGGAGCGCATGCGCTGTGAAACATTGCGCGCGTTTTCATCGTTCAGTCGCTTGTCGAGCGACTCGTTACACACACACACACACGCGCGCGCGCGCATATATATATATATATATATATATATATATATATATATATATGTGTGTGTGTGTGTGTGTGTACACGGAACGCTGCACCGGCGGTCACTGCGAACAGAAAGGGAGAAGGGGTTGTTTCGACCAGTTTAGTCTTCGCGCAGCTATCTCAGAACTGAGGCTGAGACTTTAAGAGTCGCGCCGCACATTTAAGCCGACTTGGCGACATGATGAATGGTCACAATCCGCTAGACTTCATTTTATCACAGGCTGCTCTCTTTTACCAGCCTAACCCAAATTATTATTTTCTACAATCTACCATTTAGATCCTACGTCTTCTAATTCTTGTCCCGCGTCTATCGGAGTTGTCGGTCTTTAAATTTTAGGACCTTGCTACGGAGGTTCACGGATATTCTTATACTACCTCATCTTTTTCTCAAGTTTTCAACTTTCATTTCTTCCTCATCCGTCTGCTCTTGTTTTATTTTTACTTTTATTTATTTTTACAGAAGTACTACAAATACTAATCAGATACGCTAGCGGAATAGTTAATATAATCGATTTGCAAAATAAATAATTCTCCTACGTGAAAAAGCGATTGAAGATGCGATTCTCGATTACAGTCTTGCGAAATTGGAACACTTTATTATGTCTTCATCAGACCTTAATTCGAATTGATAAATCAATACGCAAATGATCGATTTATGAATTTATAAAAAATGCCTTTAAGCAATATTTTAGTATATATATATATATATATAAAAACATTAGCACTTAATTATTGTCATAGGAATCTTGCTATTTACTACTATATACTATGCAGTTTTTTTATATAGTACTATACTACTGCATACTACCACTATACAGTACCATATACTACTACTTGCTGTATACTACGCAGTTTTTTTTTTAATAAAAAAAATAAAAAAACATTAAAACCATTTAATTATTTGAATCATTCAGTTAAAATTTTCTACAGAATAGTTTATAGATATCCTGTAATAAAAATTATTTTACAAATGCTCAATAATAAAAAAAATAACTTTAGAAACAAACTTTATAATATTTCATTATACGGGAATTATTATTTGTTTAAATAAATTTAATATTTTATAACATTATAACAAATTTATTTTCAAACCCGTATTTATGAATAATGATTAATTTAATTTTTATGTATTATTATATTTAAATTATTCATTAATGTATAAATAATTTTAAGCATTTTATTTTTCAACATGTAAAAAAATATAATTTATCAGAAATAAAAATATTTTTTTTAGTACTTAAATGACTACACATTTTCAAACTTTTGAAATATTAAAATCGCTATAAGGATAAATTTGATTTAAAAAAAGCCACATGTAAATAATAATTTCCTAACTAGTAATATATAATATAAAATTTTTTTAAATTTAATAGTCTTCATTCAATTAATAAAACCTTTGTATAAATGAGAATAATTATTAATAAAAATTTATAAAAAAAAGTCTGTAAAATTCAATTTATTTAAATAAAATTTTAATAATAAAAAAAGAATAATTTTATTTATTAAAAATTAGAGATATTTTTGGTTCAAGAAAAATATAGAATACCTACTTTTTTTAAATACGGAGGGACCTTAATGAATTTCAAACATATTATATTTATAAATACATTTCCGTATATTATGTTATACGTTTACGTATTATGATATACGTATATTAAGTGAATATTTTATTTTCAAAATATTAAATTTCATTACAGTCGATAGCATAACATCCATGTAATAAGTAATGAAAGTTTTAAGGATGAAATAAATGATTGGAATCAAATTTCTGGATTGAAATCTGCTATTCTTAGCAACTTGTGTATAAACACAATATTTTTAAAATTATAAGATCTAATGCATCTTAAGTTACACTGACCATTATACTTTACATTATGCATATTTTTTTCGTCTCAATTGCATTCATTAATAATAATCAATATTTGTTAAAGTTATTGTTATATTTTAGTATGAAAAACGAATTGATCAAAACGTATAAATTGTGCTATTTAATCAAATCTTGTTAGTGTAAATTCTTTTATATTGACAATAAATTATTTATAATGTATTTGATTATTAAAACGATCTATTATGTCTATTCAATCTATCTATTAAAACAAATTTTCTGAATTTTTTCTGTATTTATTTAAATAAGTTGCACTATATTTATAAAAAATCAGTTATTAGCATTCATTGTACATAATCTAAAAACCAGATTGAACCAGATCGACCGATCAAGGTAAAAATTTTATAGAGAGCACGTTAGTTTAAATTCTGCTAAAATCGTTATTGTAAAATGTATTTGTCTTAAAAAAGTCGTAATTCGTTATTCTGTCTAAAAAAATGTATCCTACAGACATTATGAATAATTGTGTTGTTAATCAAAAATTCAGTATATTAAAAAGGTAGATATGTAATTAGTGAAGAATTATAATTAAAGTAATGAGTTATGAAGGAAGGAAGTAAGCAGTATGAAATTACATTTGATTTATTGGTTAATTTAAAATACTGCCTGAATGTTGTAAGCGTCTTTCATGTTGTCCGGTCAAAGATTGGACGTATATTCGGTATTATGACAAGGTTACTATAATCGGCGAATCAAAAGCCAGACTTTCACTTTCAAAAGCGCCAGCACTTAAGGTTCAAGGACAGGGCTTGCACGGCAGGAATGATTTTCGGAGAAGACAATGCGGGAGCGCGTGGCTGACTTGGCAGTCACAGACTCAAGGAATGGCCGAACTCCTTCGAATTATAAAACCACACCAACATGTACGATTTCATATTTAAAAGCGAATGTTCGACTTATCGTCTCTCTTTCTTTGTAAATGTACGCATTGACAAGTACGAGTCGGGCTTCGGGCTCATATAAGGACGATTAATAAATATAAGGACGGAAAAATTTGTCGGAATGTATGTCGCTGTATCCAATTTATTCGGCGTAATAGATTATGGGACGATATCCTCGGAGGTGGCAATGCGAAATAACGGGTTCGGGGAGGGAGCGATTCCCGGAGTCACGCTTTTATTACGAAAACGAAAATATAGGATGCGTGACCGGCGCAATTGATTCTTATCGATACGCGATGGCCGCCTCTCTGCAAGTCGCTTTTGTTCAGAACTTTTTTTAGTCAGCGTTTGTTGCGTCGAATTTGGCTTTTCGTTTGATAAGTGGGGTGATTCGTTCAATGCAATTTTGAGCAAACTCGGTATCCACTGAGCAAATTAATTGATTAACTGCTAGTGAACTTTTTTTATTTCTCTAGATGAAGCCCGAATAATTTCTGGCTAATAGTACGTAAGCATAGGTCTGACGAAATTAAATGGTACGCTGTTAAAATAAATTCAAATATCCAAATGTCAAAGATAAACGGCACTTTATTTTGCGCAATACATTATCTTTTATGTATTTTATCTGATATGTTTTCATTTTATATAAAAATTCTATTTTTTTAAAAATATTTCTCAAAAATTTTAAACATAATCTTTTTAGTATTTAAGTTTTGTAACTATTGTGAGTTTTTGGAAGAGGTTTCTAGTCTCTATATATAATAAAGATTTTTATTTCAGCTCATGCCGGTATAATTAACATTTTTTCATGCAGGCGAAATTATATTAAATACAATATTTACATGATTAATAGTCTTTCATCTCTCTCTCTCCTTCTATTATTTTAAAACTCCTAAAATTTAAGCAAAAATATTTTTTAATATTTTAATCACTTTTTGAAGGAAACTGTGATTTCATATCATTCTCATATTATAATTAAAAATATGATAAGATATTCGCAGGTGTAATTTGTTAGTTTTAATAATTATTTATTGCGTTTATTTAATGAAGAATTTTTATACTGTCAAAATTTTTTTGTACCATACATCAAAATATATTTGAATAATAGTATAAAAAATATAATGTAAATTATGTTACCATTACAGTTTTCAAATACTTTATGTTTTTAAGTATGTTTTGTAATATTATTATTATTATTATTATTATTATTATTATTAATATTATTCATTTTATATATTAATTTTTGAAAACAAAGACTTTTATAATATACATATTTAAATACAAATTAATATAATAGATTTGGATCGTTAAAATAATAAGGTAAATATTTTTTATAGATATTTAAAATATACTTTATAATTATTTATTTCTGTAAATGTTTCATATTTGAGAAATAAATATTTTATATCAAGTTAATAAAAGTTATGAAAGATTAAACTGCTTTTAAATTAAAATACATGTAAAATAAGAATAAATAATTGAATATAAATACTGCATTTGAGAAATATAAGCTATAAAAAAAGATGACTAAAATATAATAGACATTAAACAAACTTGTAATATACTATTTCTAGAAATTATTAAAGATATTACAATTACTTAATTTAATTATAAAAATTTTTTACATTTAATAAATATTGTTAAAAAAGTCTAAGAATGTAAATAAATAAAATTTTATTGTTATTTTTTATTTTAATATTTTTATTTTTATAATTTATAATTTAAACATTTTTTTATTATTTTCTTGTGGATAATTAAGATTTTAGTAAATATCATGTAAATACCTTTTATTATTATTTGCTGAAAGAATATATATTGAAATAATATTGAAAGTATATTGAAATAATCCATTAAATTAAGAAATTAACTTCAACTATTGAAAATAGTCTCAGTTTTTAAAAATAGAGTTTTCTTAATACTCACACATAAATTAAACTCAATAATGAAATTAATGGAAAGCCAATTTTACTTATTTTCTATTGTGTAGCCTTTTCAGTTTAAGTTTTTACTTATTTCAGAAAATATATGTCTTTTCGGATGTATACATTGATAGGGCGTGATATATTATGAAAAGCAGCTCGGTCATCAAAAAAGAAATGAAAAAGAGTTGCGGAAACAGAAATGTCTTGTATAATGTGCATACCGAAAACGGTCAACTAAAACTCAAACTGAGAGTAAAAGACAGAAATAAAAGGTCATCAAGTATCTTCAGTACGTTCAACTACTCCAATAATGATTTATTCACTTTAGAAAAAATAGAAATAATGTATTAGAACTTCTATCGGAATATCATACTTGAATTTCTTGCAAAACTGAATTTTTATGTTACGGCTACATATTAAATAATTGTATGATAAATTTAATATTACGAATATAGTTCTTTCTTCAGGGAGAGGCTAAAGTTGTGACATGTATGATGACAACATACATGAAAAGTTAACATGACGTTAAAAAATTACCTACTTTTTAACAGAATTTTTGTTAAAACTTTCAATTTTAAATATAATTTCATATAAAATGGTTCTAAATTGATAACGAATCTTGTTTTCTAAGATAATAGGTATGATTATTCTTGACCTTTTTCAACACGAATGTAGAGCTGCATTCTGATTCATATTTTAATATTTTAGTTTTATTCTAAAATATAATTGAAATGAGAAATAAGATTCACTAAAACATTCTTAATATACATTTATACATAAATTTTTTTTAAAAATAAATTTAGTATTGTAAAAAGCTTACATTACATAAAACTTTATATTATACTTTTTATAGCATTTGGTAATATTAAAAACACCTACAGGATAATGAGAAAAAAATAAAATTGGAAGACTTTTTTTTCAAATTGCCATTATTTTTATATAATTTTAATGATAGGTGATTAAGCTTAAAAGTTTTATGCTATTTTTGTAAGCATAATAATTGTATAAAAATATGAAATCATCTACGTTTATATTAGTTCTTCATTGACTTTATTTACATATATTTATATTGAAAAGGAATGTTATTGTAATTTTTCATACATAAGACATTTTCAACGTTTAGAATATTATTATGCATACGTTATTATTATTTATAATTGATATTATCATTTAATACAAATGAATTCTTTAGTTGTAATAAATTATTGTTGAAAATGACAATTCTAGAATTTAGATTTTATAAATAGGTAATTATTTCATCTTTCTATTTTATATTTTCATCTTTTTTTAAATATATAAAAGAAACGTTAAAATAAGAGAACATTATTTGTAATCAATTGCTGATACATTTATACACATTTTTAAAATTATGATATAAATTTATACGACAATTGTCTTACTTTAGATAAAATGCTGTTAAAGCTAGCCGAAGAACTTGCTGGTAAATGCTTCATTATATGTATTCTTTTTTTTTTCGTTTCTTTTGAAAAATATTGATTTTAAAGATTTTTTATATATTTACTTATTAACATTTTTATTAAAATTATTTATTATATGAAATGAACAATTTCGTATTATGTACGAACTTTGTATTATTAAATATTATATACAAATATAAAATATATAAAATAAAAAAATAGATAATGAGTATCAAATACCAAATAGTAGTATCAAATACCAAGCATCAAATAAATAATTATATAAAAGGTACATTAATTTAGTTAATTCATCATTTCATTTTTATAACAGTTTCATATTTTATAACAATGTGGAAAATATCTAATAAAATGAATCTTATTTTTATTTTTTAATAAATTATTTTTTAGCTAATTAAAGGTGATAAAAAGGAGAGATGTATTGGAAAAATCTTGTGAAAAATTTGATATATTAAGAAATTATATTCATGATTATACAGAAAATAACGGCTCGACACCAGATTGAACTAGTTTTAATCAAAGTAGACGAATTGGGACTTTTGTTACTTTGATTTATAAAATGAATTCTAATCAGACGACAGTCCTAAGAGTAAATCGACCTGTGGAAAAAGAGAAAAAGCAGCGTGCTTAAAATTCCGCCAATGATATAAAATACAGGAAAGCAAAAGAACGGAGCGGCGAGAGGGGTTAAGGATCGACTAAGAGAAAAAGTTCGTAGCCCTTGAACATAGCCAGAGAAATACGGATACAAGAAGAAGAGGTACGTTTTACCTCCCTCAACTGATGGGTAATCGATACAAAAGCCCGCAAGGGCTGGGCCACCGACTTACTTACCCCCACTCTAACGGCCGATACCCGGAGCCTCGTTCTAGACCCACGGGCTTGCGCGTGCCAGAACGTGGAAATGCCTTGTATACGATGCACTTTTGTGTATATATATGACCGCAAAAGGCAACACTTTTTTGGCAAACTACGAAATGTATCATATCATACCATCACAAGGTAATTTCATACCATCACAAGGTAATTTAGGCAAATCAACATTAACACTCAATTAATTCTTCTAGCCAATAATTATATTTTTTTACACATTCTATGTTCTTTCATCTGCACTTTACACTCATTATTTATATTATAATGTTTTTTTAATACTATATCTGAATTTGCCTACATGTATTTATAAGTATATATCTGAGAATTATTGTCAATTTATTTATATAAATTTATAATAATAATAATTTATCAAGTTTAGGTAACGAAAACTTTACTTTTATATATAATTTTACAGTTGTTTCAATTAAAAGTATAACTATGTGTATTTGTAGGTATATGATAAAGTGACATGCTACCAAACTAAACTTTCTGAATAGGTTTATTGGGTGAACATTAAAAAGCAGTAATCTAGGCTTTGTATTAACTATTGTATTTTTTTGTAATGTTATTGACTTTTATATAAAAATTTTAATATAAAATTATATAATTTTGTTTATTTCTTTTATTTCTTTTATATAACTAGATAATGATATTAGTTAGTAAGTCATTTGTATTGTATTTTAACTGTTTTTACAGTCAAAAATATTTTTGACCTTTATTGTAATTTGAAATATTATTGTTAAGTAGAATACTACTTATTAAAAACTTGTATATGAAAAGATTATTTTTAAAAGAAAAAATTACATATTTGATAGAAAACAAGCAGCACATTTGTTTGTATAAAGAAAAATTTTATAAACTAATTTCGAACAAAAATTTGATCGAATTCGTATGAGTATGTTAATTTTAAAAGCAAATGTGAAGGAAATTTTCTTCTAATATATGTTAATATAAACATTGATAAATATGAAACATACTTATTCTAAACAATATGTTGAGAAAGAAATTATTCTGTAATTCATTCTCTGAATATTTTTATTTTGAAAAATATATAAGGCCTATTATATTTTATTAAAATACAGAATTGTAATTGATGTATACATTGGATGAAGTCAACTGATACAAAGAAATATTTGAATTTGTATTTGTCAGATTATTGAAGGTAATGAATTCTTACATAACGAATTATATACACAATATATCACTTTTAGTATCATTTGTCTTTCAAGAGTTGTAATCCATTGAGAAAAAAGGAAAAAAATTAAAGAACAAAAAATGGATGAAATTACAGGGAAAGATGAGAAAAATTACGATTAATTTAAAATATATGATAACAATAAGGAATAAGCTATTAAAACTGAAATGTAGAAATAGAAACAAAATACAATAAAAATGCGAATAAAAATATTATTTTAAAAAGTAATTAAAAGATAAAATGATTCATGATATTTAATTAAATTAATGATTGATAAAATAGGTATTATGGATTATTTATCAATAATAATTGATCGTAAAGCAAATCTAATATAATTTGATTTACGATAAAAAATTATTCATGACTCATTATATTTATTAAATTTTCCAATTTGTTATGAATTTTTTTAAATACATGATTTTCAACGATCGAATTTATTTTAAATATTTAATTTTATAAAATAATCAATACATTTATTTATTAAAATCGTGAATTTTTTATAAGAGTGAAAATGATATTTTTCATGCAGGTTTTAAACATTTTGTAATATTAAATTAAATTATTGAAGATTGAAAAATTATTAATTTAAAAAATTGATTATATTAATTATGTAACAGTCTAACGTTTGATTTCCATTAAAATTATACAATTTTTCTTTATTTTTATATTTTAATTGTGCTTTCATAAAATAAAACTGGACATTCTTAAAGTACATTTGCTAACTTGTGACATTTAAAAAATAATATTATATATACTCTGAAGATCTAATGTTATATAACTTGCGAATATTTGTTTCAAATTAATTATTAGGGCAGATAAGTATATAATGAAAAAATTAAAATAGTATCAATACATTACTATTCTAAATTATTGTAAAATCTTCTATTGTAAATATTCTAACTATTATTGTAAAATCAACAATAATATTTTTAAGTTCGTTTGTATTATTCTTATTATATTAATGCAGCTCGTATTTTTATATTATTAATAATAATATTATTAAAGTATATATATATATTTTAAAAATTATTAATTATTTAGCGGCTATAATTTTTTATTTGGTTTTTGCTTTTTAAAAAACAGTTTGAACTTGATTTACATAATTTTCAATTAAAAAAAGTAATTAAAATTATTCTGCCTAGAAAAGATCTGGTTAATAGGGGTTACAGTTAAATTAACGTATTATTTATTTTATGCTGAAGTAGTTATTTTTTCTTTAGAATTTAATGTTAGTATACAATAAATAGTTCATTCCTAAGTAATAGCTAGATTATAAAATATTATACATGTATGCAGATTTGTAAAATTTTACGTAGAGTTGCCGTGAGGTAAGATTAAATGTCGATTGTGTGAAGGTCACTTTTTAATCGTAAAGGTGACACTTAGACGTTTTCAATGCCTAGTTTTCAATTCCTATTTGGAAATAATTTATACCTTAATTACTGACGACGTCATTATCCTAATTATGGAAAAATTATGAAGAATTTACTAATGAAGAAACTACAAATGAAAAAGAATGAGTTCGAAATCAATGCGTGCGCGCGCGCGTATGTTTGTGTGTGATACAGTGAGGTAAGAGTAAGGCTGAAAGGTCGAAATGTACAGGTGTAAGGGAGGATAATTGCACGGTTGACTTTGTGCTCATGTTGATCCCTTCTGCAGGCTCCATTCATTCCGTATATATGAAATAAGGGTACTTATTTTTAATGGTGAATATTATTCAATGGAATACGAAGCCGTGCTTCTGTTCAACCCTTCTCCCACTTCCTTTGTACCCTCTTCCGATCATCTAGGTTTCCTTCGCGCTGCATCGAATTCGATGAATTTCGCTGAAGCTTGAGCAATCAGGAGAGCAAATAGAGGGATAGAAGAAGTATTGTCTCTTACGTTTTTTTATTCTTCTTCGCTTCCCTCTCCTACATCACCATAAAAATATACTCTCACGATCCACTGAAAAAGATTCACTGTTGTAAATGATGTTGGTCTTCCATTGGTGTTATAGATGACCTTTATAGCTTTTTGAGGCTTCTGATAACAAAAAAAAATTAGCTGTTTCTTTCTAAAACTGCTTTAGTTAGATGCTTTATTACTGTTATATGGAAGTAATGGATTTTTTAACCGATGTATGAAAACATGATTGGGATAATGTTCTGCATTTAAGTTTCTTTTTTTATAAATATAATGTAAATAAATAAGGAACAGATGCAAGGTAAGTAACTATTATGTTGTATATTGAAATTAAAAATAACACTGTGCGATAATTTTTATTACGGAGAATCGTGTTGGTGTGCACGATATCTTGTCGCAGCTATTGGAAAAGTAGAAGAGCGATCTATAGCTACTATATCGATTAGAAATCGATTAGAATTGATATTCCAGAGAAATGATTGCAATGAAATAAAACGGAAAGGACAGAAATATGGTTGAGAAGGAGTAGTTGAGAGAAAGAAAACGAGGGGGATAAAAAAAAAAAAAAAAAAAAAAGAATCGAAAAATTGACGGAAAAAGGAGAATGGTCGAAGCGACGAAGGAAGTAAAGAAAACGGAAAGAGAATGAAAGAAAGAAAGAAAGAAAGAAGTAAAAAAGTCTTTTCTACAATCGGAACTCTGAAATTGTCGGGCAAAAGGAAAATCGCGTGTACAGTAATGATTACACAAGCCCATTGGTAAAACTCGAATCCAGCACGAAGAAAAGCGAGGAATATAACCACAGGAAATCGGCACAACGTGATCAATAATGGGTATGTGCCAGAACCGAAGCACCACAAGGCATTGGCGAGTGGCAAAGACGGGGCAAAGCCCTCGAGAGAGCAAGCGAGAAGGTCTGTGAGGTATTTGGTGGCGATGTCCGGGGTGTGGAGCAGTCGCTAGAGTGAAGAGAGACAGAGAGAGGGGGGGGTAAGCGAAAAAGAGGCTGTAAGAATATAAAAAGAGGGGCCGCCAATGTGGGAGGGGAGAAACAAAAATGGGAGCAACGCGGTGAAGGAAGAGGAGCGGGCAAAGGAAATATCGTTAAGGGCAACGGCGGCACAAGGAGACAGCGTGATCGCGATCGAGAGCGAGAGAGAAAGAGGGAGAGAGAAAGAGGGAGGGAGAGAGAGAGAGAGAGTGAGAGAGTGAGTGAGCGTGGATAAAGGGGGTAGGGTGGGAGAATGGTCTGGGCGACGAAGGGGTCGGGTAGGAGAAGGAGAAAAAGCAACGATATTTTTCAGGACGGGATATTTAACGCGCGGTGGCGAGGTCAGCGACCCTACGGACGAGAAGGGAGTGAGGAGAGGCCGAGACGAGCGGGGCCCCGGCGCGAGCATTGGTCGATGAATTCCCCCTGGGGCCGCGATTGGCCGGGCCCTGGACCTGCACCAACCTGGCACGCACAGTTGAGACGCCCGGACCTCGGACACTCACGTCGCTCTTGCGCACGCCAAACACGTACCTATCTACCTATAAGCCTTCATGCATGCGTTCGTGAGTTCGCGCATTCGTGCGTGCGTGCGTGCGTGCGTGCGTGCATGTTGCGTACGAGCGTGCCCAGTTCCCGCTTTTTCTCTCACCCTCGTTCGCTCATACACTCACATCCACATCCACACACACACACATTCAGACAGACACACGCACGCACACTTGCTCTACATTTTTTTGTGTGTCTGCAGCAGCGTCGCGATCGCGGATGAAGAGGCGAGTTCACGGAATCGCGACCCTCCTATTTCACGAATTATTTTCGCAGCTCGAATGCGCGTCTTATTCGCGGGTATGATTCACTGCCAAAGGTTTTCCGAGCTCGATCGACCGTCAAGTTAGTGAAATGAGCAATGTCTATGAAAGATACGATGTAAAGAAGGATGGATAAGCGTGAGCCGGGTATTCTTAAATACAAAGCGCATTTCTCTCGCGCAAAACGAGTCACCATTCGTAGGAGAGAAAGATTGGCTATTTATTTTATAACAATCTTCCAAGTGGAGTCATGTGCGAGCTAATTATCAATGATAAAAAAGGCCAGTATTGCGTGAGCCCATAGGTGTTCGCGGTCCGGGTCCGCGGTGACATTAATCATTAATCATTAATCATTAATTATTAATCATTTCCAAATATTAATTAAAAGTTGCGACTGGAGGCCCGCTGGTCCTCCCGAGAGCATTCAGGGATTGGCAGCCGTGACGACGGTGGGAACGCGGCCTTCGTTTTGGGCCCCGAGCGAGGGGCGTGGTTGATTAGAAATGTCACGGGCCCCGACTGCGGTCAATGGATTTTGTTGCTCCGTTAGAGCGAAAAGCTAAGGCGAGCCGAAGCATCGTCCCTTCTCCTTTTCTCATTTTCCATTTTACCTTTCGATTCTCTTTACTTCTTTCATTTGGCCATTGCCAGCAAGGCTACCGCGGCTTCGATCGCCCTATCCAGGCCTTTATAACGATGGCATTTCATCTGGTTGAACGTTATTATACTCAGTGAGATTCGCAGTGCTCGCCAAGTTAAACTCGCCTCGTTATTTCAGACGAAAACTGCCACGCACATAGCACCGCAATTGAATCGACGATGCGAGATACCCTTCATCTTTCTTCCTCTTCCTTCACCAACGATACTCTATGCCCCTATACTTATTATATTCGGTACATCTTCACCCCTTATTTCGCTCAGGTGCCAACATATTTTACCAGCACAATTTAACATAATCATCGACTTTCATTCGAAAAATTTATGCTGCCTGCGAATACCTAAGCATTTCTTCCTTGAAATTATCATTACGATTAACGGGTCCATTATTCGAAGTCAATTTTATTTTCAGAAAAAAAAAAAATAACAACGTAAAATAGAAGCATTCAACTAAGATGCGAATGATACATTTTTTAAGAGTCATATTTTCGAATACGAACCTCTCCAAAGACTCTGCATTTTTATTTTACTAATTCTCTTTATCACCAATAATAGTGATCCGAGAGAGGAAGTTCCGTTGCCTAACATCACTAGCCTTGCAAATAGAAACACCGAAAACTTTCATGCATATTTAATCAGCTAGTGAATCAACAGGTAAATCTGCTGCAGTCAATTCACTCCTTTAGACCATCTTTTCGAAAAAGGCGTAAAGAGTTACGATAAATAAAGCTCATCCATTTCTTGTGCAACGACATGCTCTAACGCTGACCAACTTATACACGTGTATCCTTGTGCTCACCCTGCGCAACTCAGAATGTAGGCTATGAGAGTCACGACCTTCGGTTTATTTACTCTCCCTCTTTCTCTCTTCCATTACGGTATTCCCTCTAGTTTTTCCACCTTTTCCTCTTCATCTCATATCAACTTTGACTTCGCTTCCTCTATTCTCAATGCTCATTCTAATATTCGGTTTTTCCAAAACGGGATTTATTTAACAAAAAAAAAAAAAAAAACTAAAAAAATCTTTAGAATTTAATTTGGGATGTATACTTTAACCAGATAAATGTATACTAAAACCAGATAAAACCAGATAACAATTCGAAAGATTTATTTAATAAAAATGAAAAAAATATTTATAGAAGACTAATTAATATGCTTCTATTTAACGTTAACACACTATCTTTTACAATTGAAGTGTCATTTCCATCAAAATAAATAATATATTACGAAATTTCGAAACTAAATAATTAAATTGTATCTACAATGAATATCACAAATCTATCAATTATAAATAAAAATCTTGCATATAATTTTGCTGTAAAAATGAAATTACAATTGTCTGCGTTATAAAATTTTTTTACAAATTTTCTTTAATGATATTTTATTTGCATTATTATAAATGTATCTGCACTGTTTTAAATTAAAAATCCAAGACACATATCTATATTTATCTAAAATAATATATATATATATGTATTTTATAGGTATAAATATTAAAATTAATAAAAATACATGTAATAAATTAAATTTCATTTCATCAATTAATCTAATTATTTAAGACTCGTGAAATTCTAAGCCAAAAGGATAATAAATTAGAATTCAATATTAGAAATTTTATAGAAAGAAAATTATTTTTGCTGCAATGAGCCAAACTTTATTAAATATTTCAAAGGTTATAGAAAAATCACACCATTACTAAATTATTATCTTAGCTGTAGTTAATAATTGAGAGAGTATTTATTTATATAATATCTTCAAATCATTTAGCAATATGTATTTTTCAGAAAGACATATTAATCTAAATGTCACAATATTTAATACAATCGATTACTAATCTAATTTAATTAATTTTATTTAATTTAGTTTAAAATTAGCTTGCGAATCTGTGGTCCATTTGAATCTTTTAAATCAAGTTTTATATTTCTAATATGACAACTTAAGTTAGTTAAACTGAAATAATTTATTTTGTAATATTAATAATAAGTTCCAGGCAATAAGTTAAAGAGAAAAGATATAATATTTATATACGTTGAATATCTACGCATTGTATTAATTTAAATTTTATTAATTTATTATTATTATTATATATTATTATATTAATCTATTAATTTAAAAATAATGCTATATTATATTGATAATTGTACTTTTTCAAGTATGATCATGTATATAAAAAATAAGGAGTTGATACGATAGTAAAATTTTTTTTAGTCTGATATTCTATAGTTAAGTTTGAATTCTTCATAGAAAATACGTGACAATGAGTTTATTAGAAAGTTTTATAAAATACAGATTTTGGACATTTCTTTGTAAATCTAACACTTAATAATAAATGTAATTGTTTGGACCTGTCAGTTCAATTTTTACTGTATATTCATGTAGTTGATTACCAGAATGTACATATTCGAGTATATGAGTTGTGATGACAGGAAACAGTTTATTGGCTGAAAGAGTGTCCAAAGTAGGATATATTTCAGTAACTACAGGAACCGATAGCGAATCAGACTCTTTTATTTAAAATATTTGTATAAGCAAGGCGAGAGCTTTTTGGCCATACAAAATATCAATGACTTATTCTACTCCGTTCGTTTTCTAAACTTTTCTCATCCACTTGCGCATGCGTGTTTTACGTAACTCAATTTTCTCATTATTTGATGAATGAAAGATTCAAAGGATTAAATATTGAAAAAGAGAAGGCTCTCTCTTTCGAAATTAATTTGTATAATGATAGATTAGCTATGAATCAAGAGTTTGATTAGTAAGGGTAATGATAGCCGAAAAATATTGGTAATATCGAGAAAAATTAATTAGATTCAATAAAGTTATAGCAATTATGTTGATTTGATATTTAAATTAAATAAAATTTCCAGCAAGTTTCTTTCGAAGTATAAATTAGAATATTCATTAAAATTCGTGATACTAAAAACGTTTGTTAATTAATCGAAATATTTAATTTAGATAGTCGTTTGAAAAGGTTTCATTAAATTGAATATACATTTTAAAATTTACTTATATACGATAACTGGCAAATGTAAGCAAATATTTATGTAAATGCTAAACGCAATGTGAGAAGCACACTAATTTAAAAATATAGTCCGGAAATTTCCTTTCACGTGAGTGTAGAAGGCGATTAAACCTTTCTTCGGCAAAAAAAAGTAAGCAAGTGAGCCAAGGCAAAGATTTTCTTGCTCTCTCCGATAATAAATCAGCAGTAAAAGGCGACTGATGCAGCGAATCAATAGCAGCATTTTAGAATAGCAGATTTAAGTACAATATACAATCAGCTTGAAAATAATGGTTCCTTTGATGTTTTATACGTATATTTTATCAAAAAAAAAAAAAAAAATAAATAAATATATCTATATATTATTACAAGTGCAAAGTAATTAACCAAGAGCAGAAAAGCATAGGTTGAATGAGACCAAAAAAAAACTTCTACAAATTTTCGTAAATAATCGAAAAAATTATGCTGTAGTCTAAAAAGGAATTTGTAATCGTAATTTGAAAATTAACTTTTACATATGCATAGAAATCCATATCCTGAATTGTATTTTGAAAAATCGTTACTTTCAGAATATAACCTATAAATTTATATATAAAAAAGGAATCAGGCCGAGAAAAATATTCATCGAGTATATTTTTGTAACCTCGTATGATTGTCCTGTAATAAGAAACGTGTATAAAGATGTAATAAATAAACGTACTATTGAAACTTTGGTGTTTTAGGAGTTTTAACAAAATTTTAGTCTTCTTTCTGTCCGTCATCTTCTATCGGTATACATTATGGAATAACATCAATTATTAGTACACAATCCTTTCAGTTTTTTTTATCTGCAATAGGTTTTTTCTTATCGATTCAATTACATTGAATTGACCAATGAAGAAAATCTTACGGTTAATTTTATATCTACAACAATGACTGATAATTCAATATTTCTAGACTTACAGCTTCTTTTTCCAGCATTTCACCGATAACGTTTCACTTAGTTTTATGCCCTATTCCTACAACAACTTTGTCAATTCCTTTTTTTTGCTTTTTTTTTTTTTGTTATGCTTAAGTATACGTACCGAAATTAAAAATTGTTTAACAGTATAGAAATATTGAAGTGAAATTGTTAGAAGTATTTTTCTTATCAAGGAAAAAAATTTAGTTTTAAATAAAACAAGAAAAAATTATATTTCAAATAGCGCATGAGATCGATATTCGAATTAGTATTTTTCTTCTTTTTTTTAATATTCTTTAGAATAAAATTAGTCTACTTTAAACGGTAAAAATACGTATCATATTACCTTTATTATTATTTCCTGCTGAAATCGTATTTTTCAAAATAACATTATTTTTACTACAAATATATTTTGGAACGGTTTTTTTTTTAATCGCGACAATTAATAGATTTTACTATTATGTACATTATTTATAATACAAAATTTTTTTTAAATTATGAAAAAAGTAAAGTTTGATTTTGTTACCACTTCTAACATGGAAAACTATTCATACAATTAAATATATTTTTCTTTATTTTTTTTACTGAATTAATTTTCATTCATAATAAGTAATCGGAAGTTGCAGCTGTCGTATAAATAAATTCCAACAATACGAAATGAAACTATGATATGCATTCGAGATATTTGGAGTTCTCAGCGAGAAATCTAACAAGCGTGTACTAGTGCGATAAAAGCTGAGGATCGAACTTTCGAGAAGATGACGAGTAGAAGAAAAGTCATGCCTAAAATTTTCGTCAAAACTACCAGTACTTTAATGCTCTCGAGTGATCCTCTGATAAAGACGTGTTCGCATTTGAAAAGTACAAAGCTTCTTATAACCGTTTAATGGAAAGGTACTCGTGGAAGAAATATTATACCACTATTTTTTCCCTCCTCACATAAACTATTTTTGTCTCTACAATGCCTCTGCCATTTTCATACATAATGTTTTTTACCACTCAGCTTTCTAATCATCTTTTTACTTGACCGCTAGAATTTATTCTATCCGGAACTGATAGCTTTACGAAACACTTGCTGAAATTAATTTCTATATATCTGAAGGGAGATGTGAAATTTAAACTAGTTGTAAAAATGATGAAGCTATTGGTAATTTTCTAATTGAACTTATTTATAATTCTGATCTGTTTAAAAGCAATAATTTTTTAAAGCTCTATTGAATATTCAAATAAATCGTGTAGAAGAATATTAATTACGTTTTCGTATTAATTGAAAAATTTATTAACAAAATATTTTATAATAAATTACATATATGCCAGTTATCATTACAAATATATAGACAGCGGAATAAAATAAAGTTAGTCGGATGAAAAACAGAAGAGTTCCATAAATATAAACAAAGTAATCAGATTAATTTTTACGCATTGCACTTACATTTACTTCCCTATCACGTCTTACATGCTGTTTATGTAAAGCTTTAGATATTATTTTAAGCATTCCAAAGTGAGTGCAAAGTCGGGTTAATAACCTAAGTAGATTGTAAAACTATGGGGGTCATTTTATTTAAATGAGAATCCCGAGTCAATTCTAGTAGTTCTGCTCTCGTAAAAAAGATCAGAGGCAAAGTTGAATACTATAATGTACTCATCAAAGTATTCAAATAAGTTCGGATAATTGGTGTTCACTTTCGTTGTAGTTTCTTTGCCCTCGTTTTTTTTTTCGGTGAGCTTCGACCTGTTGAATCGTAATTGTGCCCGAACCTAATCCTATTTTACATGGTTTGTGTTACGATAAACTTTTTACTCTACGCACAGATCTTTTGCTTTTCTTTCTATTTTTTTTATCAAGGTGAATAAATCTCATTTTACTATCCCCAAATGAGGGTTCCTTTATAGGGAATAATTCATTCCTTATTTTATAACCTTCAGATTTATTTCCGATAAATTCAATCTTCTAGAAAATCTTTCTTAGAAAACTATTTTCATGAATTTGTTAAAACTAAAAAGTGATCTTTCATTCTTCTTAGAACAAAAATTGATTATACTGAACGTCTAGGCTATATTTTATTACAAATCTACTTAAATATGTATGGATTTTCAATATGTGTTCATACGAATCATGATATATCTGAGTGCCGGAAATTCATACGACTTGCAAATTTCTTTGTTAATAAGGATTTATGTTTTAACTGTAATAGATTCAAGCTCTAAAATAAGTATTAAAAATATATTTAAAGAATACGATCTTTAAAGTAGTTATGAGTTTGACATTAGCTGTGGATTAATGAACTTTTATAAATATGTTATGTACTTACGCTTTCGTCGCAAATAAAATTTTCATGTGTTAAATTTATCAAAAAATGGAATGATTTAAGAAAGACATTTTTATGAATTTAAATTAATATTTGAATGGTAGCGGAAGCCTTTTACACTAAACTAATTTTCTTCTTACTGATATTTCAGTTGATGAAATAAAGTGTTTGAAGGCGCTAAGCATCATCTGCAATAGTTAAAAAACCTGAAAACAAGAATTCGGCGTGAAGGGAGAAGGAAAATCAAAGAGAAGCGTTACCAATTTATGCTGAGATTAAATTCGTATTTTTAACTTTCTTTCTCACTTAATTTTTTTTGCACCATACTCTATTCTACCTGTAATAATAGAAATTTTTTGAGTTTTTGTTAAATTTCATATCTATGTATTTATTATATTACAATAATAAATAGAAATTTTTTAATTACTGTATTTTTTCAAGTACAATATAACTATAATATATAATATATACATAATATAACAATATATATATAATATATATATATATATATATATGATTTTTATTTTTTTTTTCATTGATTGTTTAAATATAAATTTAGCAATTCAGATTGTATTTTTAATTCAATTTTAAACACATGATTTTCAAAACAAGTCTATATTATGTAACATTATTTTAATTTTTATAGTGATATGCTTGTTGATCTTCGATACATATAGAAATTAGCTTAAAGATCATAATGATAATAATTTATCATCAAGAGTTATATTTATCTACCTTAATTTAGAGATCTAGAAATAAGCATATGCTGTATAAAATCTAAATCCTAGATTTCATATTAAGAGCTGACAAACATCTAAATGATCAAGAGAAATAAAGTAGAAGGGACAAAAATAAAGGATAAATGAGGAAGGGAAAAAAATATAGATAAAGAAATAGACAGAAAAAATAGATAAGGGCAAAGATAAGAAGACGCGTTCGTTAGTATTTAATTTTCATAATTAAATCTGGATTCGACTTTGAGTCATCAAAAGATAAAGGATTCGTGCTTTCTTTCCATTTCTCATAACTTCTGTAATTTTTTATAATGATTTGGTCTTTTATAGTTAATTAAATTTATCTTCAATAATTGTTGTATTTACTGATATTTCTTTTTCAATTAGTTTCTACCTTATATAATTTTTTTTATATATATAAAGAGTTGAACCTTTATAACATAGTGAAATTATATATATTATAATTAATAAATAGATGAAGTAAGCGTAATTTGCGCATACAAGATTCATATACGTATATTAATAAGCGTTATAATATTAAGAATATAAATATAGCTTTAAATACAATGAAAAAAAATAATAATATAAATTTTGAATTCTAAAAATTATAAATGAAAAATTCTAAAGAAATACTTTTATAATTAAATAATAGGGTTTCTAAGTTTCAAAATAAGGTGTAATTAAATCGAAAGTATTGAAAATGAAAGAGTAAATGATAAATATATACATGGATGGAGGAACTGGCGAGAGTAGGAGATTATTAGGTGCATTTTGCGAAACGGTCGGTAATGCATCCTACAAAGATTTTTTCTCGAGCCGAGTGGCTCAGCTACTATTTGAGGCTATGTGCGTAAGTATAAGTGACTAAACAAACTGCTTACGAGCGGCGAATGGGACTTTAGATAATGCTCTGCAATGAAAATATTTAATCCGCTCTGTTTTTCAAATTTGCTTCCCAGTCCCATATTCTTTGAATTCTTACTGATGTAACGGTTTCTTAAAACTTTTTTTTCGATTAGGCTACGCAGATACTCTCCATTTAAAGCCAGGAGATGTGGTAAATTTATTTTTTATTAAATTTAAAAATTTTTAAAGCAAAAAATTCGTCTCATTTACTTATAAAAAAATTGTAATTAAAGAAGAAAAATTGAAAAGTTTACGAGTTATTCAATTACTGTATAAGGGCTTGCGAATAAAAAGTTTGTAGCTCCTGGTTTTTTGATTATATGAACTTCTACTTTATATTTATTATAAAGAATTTTCATGTATTGTAGAGGAAGATGGGATGGAATAAATATTAGTGCCACTTTATGAAGGACAGATAAGTTTAAGAGTCTTCGATTATTTCTAGCTAATCAACCAACAAGAAACAAATGAGGTGAATTCAATTAAAGACCGAATTACATTAGCTATTAGATATTATCGTAGATACCGAGTTTCGTCAGCGTACGGCTCGATAAACATAAGATTGCTTGTTGCACCCGAATTACGCATTTCTTAGCGTGCATCCTTTACGCATTACTCAATCTCTCTTAATTTCATGCCAAAGTAATATGTCTGTGCACCGCCATAAACAAATAATTATTTTTCCGCTTGCAACTCTGTCTGACGACTCTGAGAAGTAGTCAATTACCGGTACACCGCCGTCCTCGTAAATAAAAGCATTACATGTGCAGTAACGAGTCGGCCGAGAACTTAATAATTTTAACTTAACCTCCTATCGATATTATTTTATGACCAACCAAAATTGTCTAACCAAAGCTTAATTTCCTTTCGTAAAAGTCATGTCAATGCACTTTTACTCATCTTCTTTACTCGGATTATGATCTACCGAATGAACATTGCCATTTGCGTAATATAAAATTACGTTTCGAAAGAATAAAAACAATTTTATAAGACTTAGATGAGATGCTATCGATTAATTAAACTTCTAGAATCTCTTCATATCTCTATAATATAATCGTCGAGTTTAATAAGCAAATGTGTAATACTATGATTAAAATTTAGATCGAGCTGCAATCGTTGCTTAACAATAGTCCACGTGTAAAAAATTGTCCAGTTGCTTCACTCTATTGAATAACATTTAAACAAAGTAAGCTAATTTACCGATGATCTAAGTAATTGAGAAGATCTAAATAATTGAGACTTAAAGCCTATTACGCTAAGGCGATTAATTATTTTCACATTAAAATATTTATGCATATTCATTACACAATGCGCAATCCCAACACAATAATAACAATAATAATAACAACAATATCAACAAAAACAGCAATAACAATAACAATAATAACAATAACAATAATAATAATAACAACAACAATAATAATAATAATATTGGTTGCCATTGATATTATCTTGAGGATTAATAGACAGGCAGGGAATTATATATTTAATTTTCTTAAAATTTAAATAACATTGAATATAAATAAAAAGGTTCAGTAATATATTGAAAGAAATGAAGTAAGGATTATTGGTTATAAAAATTTACTTTTACTTAATATAATATTTTCATTCAGGTTATAAAGTATGTAAATATTTTATAATAAGGAATGAATGACCATAAAATCTATAGACATTTGTATAATTAAACCGTTAACAAACCTATTGCTAGTGTTGATGATAAATAATTATATATGATAAAAAAAAGGCGATTAAGTCATTTGTCTTGATGCGTGTTTGATAATACGTTTTTCATGATAAAATGCCGGTACATTGTACCTATTAAAGGAATAAAATAAAATTTCAAATATTTATGTTGATGTTTGCAATGAAAGTGCATTATATGCTTTTATTTAGCAGAAATTTGGCAAAACGTAGAATATCAAAGAAAGTCGAAGTATAGAAGTTAGTTAAAATTTAAATATAAATTAGTTAAAATTCCATTGGGAATAGATGTATTGGCGAAAGATGATGAATAAAGGGCACTTTCTCTCTGTGGTCTCTGTGTGATACACATCATTGGAGCAGGACCATGGGACTCAGAGCGAACGTGTTAAAAACGGGAAAGTGAAGGTCGTCGGTAAGAGAGGACCCGTTTAAATGGAAAAGTTTATCAGGTGACGAAGGAAGAATTATGGGAAATAAGGCATTAAATGTCGCGGCGGCGGCTGAAGCGCGAGTGTGGTCCGAGTCTAAAGCGTGCTCGGCTTACCGAAAAAAAGAGAACGACGGGGGACGCAGAGTCGAATGGGGCAGTAGCAGTGGACGATCCACTAGGATGCGGCGGAAGGTGAGGTGGAGAGCAAGGAGGTGGTATCGTATACAACCACCAAGAGCGACTCCCCTCAGGCGCACGCATACACTCGGGTGGCGCTCTCTCAGGCCAAGCTTCGGCTGTTTTCATGGCCGTCATTTAGTAGGTTCATTCACCCCTTGGAGATGGGTGGCGCGGTGGGGGCCACATTGTTGGCGGGGGCAACGGCTTCTCCGAGGAGGAGAGGTGGTGCGCAGTCACCTAGCCGAGGCTTGGCTGCCGCCGTGGGGCGGAGGCAGCGGTGGAAGCTTGGGGAGGAAGACGACTAGACGTGACACGTACACCGATACGCTTCTTTCCCAACAGCAGTTCCTGAATCCGTCCTTAGCGACTCTTCGGGCTTTCGGGACTCCCTACCTTTAATAGCAATATCGTGAAACTATGAGCAAAGAGACTCGTTTATTCTTTGTTTAGATAAGTCATCTTAGTCTAATCATTAGTTTAATAATCTCTTGCAATCGCCCAATTGTTTTAAATGACTAGTAACTTCAGCTATATATTTTTATTAGATCTGCTTGATTTATTGATATTGTATTGAATGCACGAAAAATTGGCTGTCGATGTAACTTAGATTAAATGATCAAACCTGTTAAATATCGTGAAAATACTTTTCGGGCAAATACATGGATTATATTTTCATTCAATAATTTTCAGAAAAAAATGTGAATAATGGTTTATGATTCACCTGTAATAATAATTTGATATTAAAATTAATTTGAATGAAATTCGATAAATATAAAGTTTTTATAAATAAAAATACCGATTGCTTAATAATTTCTAATAAGATAAAGAGAGATTGTTTTACAAAGTACAATAACCATAGTTACATAAATACATTCTTAAAAGATATTAAAATATAAGGCTTTATATATATAATAGTGTGAGTTTTGAAATGAAAACATTTGTTTGCAGTATGAAAGTAAAATAGACGATTGTATTGAAGGGGCCGTTGCTGGGAGGAAGACATTGACTCCTAAAATGATAGAAGGATAAATTAAAAAGATGATAAGCAAAAAAGTGATTTTATGAAATGAAAAAAATTAAAAAAGTAACAAATTACGTGTATTAAGAGTCTAATAAAAATAGTACACCGAAGTATGACGAACGAGTGGATAAACAAAGAAGATGACAGAGGAGCAAAGGAAGTAAGCAAGATTGATAGGAAGGCAAATGTAATTTAGGGGAAGGAGCGGTTGACTAAGTGGAAAGATGGCAAATTGTCAGGCGGGCGATGTTCGGACCGGCAGTAAGGAAAACTGGAGTGGCATTGCATTGGTATTGCGAGGGTTAAGAAGTTCTCGAAAGAGGGAGAATGCGACAACGAAGAAAGAGTTGAGGCAGGTCTGCATTTCGGTGAGGGTGAATGCTCCTCCGTATGCGTCCCGCGGCTTTCACAGCCCGTATACGACTTCACGTGCGTGTGCTTGAGCCTTGCTTGCGGAGGAGTAGGTGCTTATGTATAAGGAGAAAGAGAGACGGGAAGAGAGTGCGCGATGTCAGTGCTTGCCGTCGTGGCTACCTAAATTTAGGCATAGCAACTCCGCCGGAAGCAGGACCGGGCATTCATTTTGTACTAACACTGGAGACAGTTGTGGCCTCCGCGTCAATGAGTCCAACGAGTCCTTGTCGCATATTTTCTTCCTTCGCGATCGTCCTCTTTTTTCACCTTTTTATCTTCTCCATGCCTTTTTTTTCCTTCACTGGAGTCCCACTTGGGCTCTTCCAAAGGCTTTTATTTCACTTGACACTCGCAGCTAAAAGATCCGCCTCCACCTCGCAGTCTTATCTAGCCTTTTACGGTAACGAATGTTTCACTACCACAGTTCGTACTCTATGTACTTCGAAGAAAAACTTTGGACAAAGCAGGAATATTGATTTCGATGCATTCACGCAATCGCTTTTTCACTTTCTGACGCTTATGAACACTCCTTTTTATGTTCTTCTATGACCTTACAGAGCTGATTGTAATCTTCCTTTCCTTTAAGCGAATTTTTTTTTTATCGATTAACTCTTTAGACATGTAATTTATTTTTTTATCTAGATAATGAAAATAGTAAGTATTTTTATCAATATTTCACATTCCCACTGATCGCTTCAAGCTTATACGCCGCTAAAAAGCATTATGATTATTAATATCATTTAAACGTTAATGTACCAATGTACCAATCTACTTTCTTACCAATATTTCATTAAATAGAACAATCAAAGCTAATGTATTATGAATGCACTTTATTATACACTATTTTATTATACACTTTATAATGCCATTGTGAATCTTAAATCCAAAAAGTTGATTTAGAAAAAAATGATTTCGATAAAAAAGAAATTTTGCAAAAAAAGTAAAAATTCATATTAGTATTGGTTTCTTGAAATAGAAAAAAAATCAAGGTGTAATTAATAAATACAGCTTTGAGTCTTATATTATGTAAATAAAATTTGCAAAATTTAATTTTCTTTGTATTGCATAATTTTGTGCTTGGAGCATTATAACTGTTTAAATAGCAAGTAAAATTTTTAGTTACTAGTGGAGAAACTAAATCATTTTCGTCATCGAACTCGAAACAAAGGCAAAATCATTTGTGTAGAAACTAGAAGGGATTCAATGGGTTTCGTGGAACCGAAGCGGTAAACTCACTCGAAGCGTTTTTCCTCTTCTTCAACTTCGTCTATGCGTTGCCCCATGGTGTGTTGACCTTTTCACACATGCATAAGCTCACATAATTTCGAGGTCGATAGTAATCTTTTACTTTATTCTACATTCGTTGCATTTTACTAATTCTAATTTGTTTTAATCTACATTAAGTTGTAACAAATTGTTTTAATTTGGATTACATATAAGATACAGGTTTACGGACAAAGATACAGATGCGCCCACCGTACATATATTATGAATGGGTTTAGTTTGTAATAATTTTTAAATCTTTTCCGTGTCTTTCAATCTACACAGAATGAATGTTCAACATTTTTTAACGAAAAAATATGAAATAAACAAAAAACATGATAATTAAAAATAAGTAATATTAAAAATTTTAAGCGCTTTAAAAACAATTAATTTGAATTTTTCACAACGTATTACAAAAAAAAAAAAACTATTATACTTAAAGATAAGTTTTTTTTTTTAGAAAGGGGAGAGAATTTCAGGATTACTTAAATATTTTCAGTATAAAAAAAATTTTATGTAACGTGAAAAATGGGTTAATTAAATAATTATGAAATTTTTTATTTTAATTAATAAATTTTAGCGCGAGTATCATAAAAATATCATTAGCGGTTTACCTTTCAGTGCAGGCTAATGATTTAAAAGCTAAACCATGAAAGAATCACTTGAATATGAAGTTAGCCTTAAATAGAAAAATAAATTGTAATAATACTTGGCTTGGATTATTCTATCAAATAAGAGTAAGGAAATGCAATCGAGAGGTGGAGAGAGGCTAAGAGATAAGAGATCCATCGTTTTTAAGAGAGTTAACTTATGATCCAATAGATATCCAATTTCGGGAGAGAAAAAGAAATGATGTGGCAGATGAAGAGAGAGAGTGAGAGTTAGGAGCCAAAGTTATGCCTAAGGCTTGGCCTTACTTCGTGGGAATAACAACCTTTATAATCCGAGTTTTCGGAGCTGCGCCACTGTAAAAAAGGCTTGGACGACCATCACCTGAGTACATTCGGTAAGAAAAGCTTATAAAATTTATCCCCTCTCCTATACGTCATTTCAGTGAAGAAGAGGGAGGGAAAAATTACCCTTCCGAAAGGGAAAAGGTCTGTGCGGAAATTGGAAAGGAAGGACTGTAAAGAGCGAGAGCAAGGACCGACCTCGAAAAAAATCGTTAGTAGGCGTCATGCGTTAACGAATGCTGTACTCGGGGGGGGGGGGATTGGAGCTTGCGCGATGCGCAGCGTCGTCTCTGGCCGAGGTTCTTTTTATTACATATCCATGTCGGTTGTCGGCCGGGTTGACGACGGCGCGCCTCGGTTACCCGGATAGTGCCAACTGTCGGGGCCGGTCACGGTGTCACAGGGCGGTGAGACCGACAGAGAAGATGTTAAAGGGCGGGGGACTGCGCGTAAAGCACTAATTTACTCTTTATGCTAGATACTTCTAGATAGTGAGGTGTTTTATTCGAAATCGCGGACATAGACGAGGAGGCGCCCTCGTGCACCCGATGCAACACTTGCGCGCTTTTTTCTTCTTCTTTTTTTTTTACGTTTTTCTTCTTACCTTTTCTCTTTATCTTCATTTTCTCAAGCTGTCAATGAATTAATTCCGGTATGTATTCCATCGATTCAAAAATCCAACAGCCTCAGGTTCGTTATTTTTTCATTCTTGTCTTGGAAACTTTTTCCTTGGAGCTACAACCTCATTTTATCGGCAACAAAGCTTCAAATTTGTGTCATTGGCTCGGAAACGATACTTGAGAAAAGTTATTTAAGTCATAGAACCACTCCAAAACAATGAAAATTTGATTATTTCGAGAGTCACCTGAGTCCCAACGTGTACCTATGAAACTAATTCAAGATTTTCTCTTGAATCTCCTCTTTCTCTTGTTGAATTAAAATATCGATGGTAATAAAGCTTATCGTAGCCAGATGAAAAACTTAATTCTCCGAACATTATTAAATTTTGCAATGCTGAAGTTTGATGGAGTCAAGAGGTCAGATTGGATTATCTAAGCAATGCAATAGAAATGGCGAAAATAAATTAGACTAGAAGTAGTTAGGTCAAGCTTGTTAAATAATTTTATTTATCTCTATACTAGACAGATATTAATAAAAGTCGATTGAGGGCAGATTTAGATGAAGTTATTATGAAACTGATAAAAACGATTTAAACTGCCATTCTCGGTCAACTTATCAGATATACATCTACCTAAATCACTAATAAATAGGATATTCTCGCCATACGTGGGTCACTCTATTCCATTGCCAATTTATATTTTCCCGATAGATTACATCTTTAGTCGATTTATGTAAAATACATTTTCGAAGTATTTTTCTCTCTTTACTTTACTCATACTACGTCCTTTACCGTCTTGTTTTTCAACAAACATTAACGTTATTTCTAATTTATAGTATTACAGAATTATAGAATACTTGGGCCCAATAAATTTTCTTTACTCATTGTCTGTTTATTCGAAAAAATGTCACAGCGCTTGAATGATGTCAATCATAAATTTATAAAATTATTAATTATCTTTTTTTTGAAGAACTTTATTTATCAAATAAATAATTCTTCTAGCAAGTTTAGTCAAATATATACCAATGCATTAATAGCTTTCTTCATAAGTCCTGAAACTGCTTGAATATTAATATGCGCAATTTTCTTATAATAATCCTTATTTTAGTGTTAATAACGTTACTTTACCAAAAAATTTACACATGCTAATTCAAAAAGCAATTAGTATAAGTAGCGTTTTGTTAATAAATAACCATTTAATCCCTGAAATAATATTTTCAAAATTTATCATTCTGCAATTAATATAATAAATAAATTAAAATTAAATTGACCATACATACATATAATTCGAAAATATTATATATATAAATATTTTTAATAAAAATTATAATCGATAAGAAGTAATAAAAGGGTAAAATTAATTAAATCGAAACGAGAAAATGTTGGAAATTAATCTTTAAGAGTCCTTAGTTCAGCTATTAAACTTATAAACATGAGCAATAGTTTGATAAAAATTTAATTTTAATAATCTAGTAAGTATTTTTGGTGTCAAGACAAGCTTTTTCCAACCTTCTACATTAACGTTCGATTCTATTTTATCTAAATTACTTTCTCTTATTTATTGTACATTCCACTCCTACGATTCTTGATTACATCTAATATTCATGTTCCTTTTCTTTTTATAAAGTACTTTTGAAAATAGTCTTGTCACCTGCGGCACTTTTCTTTTAATTTCCCAATCATGAACACTTAAAAAATTTGTTAGAAGTAAAAAAAAAAAATTAAAAACGAAGTGAAGCCTTTGATTGCTCAATCAATAAAATAGAGTAAAGCGATTTGAAAAAAGTGTCCACTATTCTCTTTAATCTATCTCTCCCTCTCTCTCTGTCCCTGCCTGTATCCTGTCTCTTATTTCTCGAAAAAATTTTAGATACTGTGAAAATAATCATGTAAACATCGAACACATAGAACTGCTAGAATTCTACGTAGGGAAGTAATGTTATTGATTTCAATTATCACGATAAGAATCGAAACGTCGTATTTAATTCTGAATTAAGTAGGGTTATACGCTTAACTTACTAAGTTCTGCTCTTTTTTTGTTTTCTTTATGTTCCTTCTTATTATCACGTCGATCAGAATATTTTAGATTATTATGTGTGATTTACATTTTTTTATATTTTTATAATTATTACTGTATTTTAATATAAGCTTCATACTTACATATTTAATTCATTTTCATTATTATAAAAATTCTTTCTTAAAATATAATTACATGTTTCAATTATTATTACAAATTATATTTAAGCCTTTTTTTCAATAAAATATACTTGTTTTTAAGTATTATTCATGTATTTAGTAATACCGAGAATTATTTTTAATTACTGCATCTTAATTTTCTAAAAGAATAATATTTGCTACAGGTATAATACTAATGACTAATTTATATATTGTTTTAATTATTTGTTATAAATTAGCATTGTTTATTAAACATAAAATATATTAAACATAAAATCGTAAATAATTAAGTTTTTTACTTATCATAAAGAGCTATTATATCAACAATTAATGAAATAATAGTTATTTTTTAAATTTAAAGAATATGCCGTATTATCGTTTCAATAATTATTCATATAAATATTTTTATAAGTATTCGTTTTTTAATAATTATGAAATATAAATATAATTTTTATAATATGAGGTTGCATTTATAAAATTCATTTCTCTGTGTAAGTTCAACTTAAATAATCAATTGACTGTATAAAATTAATATCACTTTTTCAATATAGTTTAATTATAAAACGAATAAATTATTTTACATTTTTTAATAACTTATAAAAAATTATAATTTTATTTTAAAATAAATAAAAATAACTTCATTTTTTATTGATAAGTTCAATTTTTTATAAGAATTCAATTACTAGCATTACCTACACTGTACTTATAACTGATTATATTCATTATTACAAATAGTTTTATTTCCTAAAAAGTGTTACTTGAAATATATTATTTAAGGTTCGTACCTTTGATTATATTTTTTATTAAAGTAAAAATTACCGAATTAAATTAATGTTTGTTTAACAAAAATGCATATTGTTTTCAGATATTTAATATTTAATAAATTTAGTAAATTTTATAGCTAAATGTTTTTTTAGCGGGTATGTATTCAAATTCATTACTTTATATCCTCTTCATTTTATAAAAATAAGTATTTTTAAGTGAGAGTAATGTATTATTAAAAATATTGTTTAATTTATTACCTTATTTTTATTATGGTTACAAATTCTTAATTAAGCTACCTATAAGTAACTAAATTTAGTTTTCGTTCAATATAGCTTCACATTTAAATATTTCCTAATAAAAATATATTATTATTTTCGATTAGATTTAGTCTATTTTCAATTTATAAAGATTGGTTAATATTGTTTAAGCAGTAATACATTGTATAGCTCGCCTACCTTTTCACGATATGTGTAAATTGCAAAATATGTAATATTGAAAAATAATAAAACTTTTAATATTGAATGATGTCTACGTTTTCATAATTTTATCAAATCAATTACTTCGAGTTATTAAATTTGTAATCCTCATATCAATTTAAGTTAGGTTGATATTATAAAAGACTACTTAGATATATTAGTCCGATACACGGTAAGTAATCAAAGTTTTATTAGTGCAATTTAAATGTGTGTAATCATATATTAGCAAAATTTAAAAGAAAAAAAAGCCAATCCTCGGAAACGTTAGAAGCAAAATATTCTGCTACAATAACAGAGGGTCATAAAAAGCCACTAAACCACATAATATCGTTTTACGAAAATTTCTTTTTCATACCTCTCTAAAAAAAGGTATAAAAGCGTGTGTTAGCTGGGTGAGTACAGATGAGGTGTTGGTGGGCGGTCGAGAGTACGATCATATGAAGAGGGGTTTCAGCCGGTAAGGGCAAAATTCGAGATACACGGAACGTGCACGGCTCTTCTACAGACCGAAAGAAGGGCTGCGTGACTGTGAAGGGGTGCTATACAAATAAAATGGATCTTAATGCATAGGTGATGTGTATAATCTTAAAAACAAGAGAGGCCAATGTATGGAAGCAAATCAAGATTCTCGAGCTCCATCGGTCTGAGATAATGAGCGATACAGAGATGGAGTCGCACAGCGTACAAGCGCTTATAAATAAAATTTGGAAAGAATATAATAGCCAAGTCGGATAGGAGCGTTGTTCGTGCGGTTACTCTTTAAAAGAAACGAGTGATAGAGCGATAGAGAGAGGAGGGAGGGGAGTCGAGAGCAAGGCTTAGGGAAGATTTTAAGAATGGGAGCTAAAAGTAAGAGAGTTCGGGAAATGGTAAATAGAAATAAAGGAGAGAATTCAGCCATAGGATATAAAAATAAGAGAGGATAAAAGTACGAAAAAAAGTTGAGAAAACTCGAGATGTAATAGGAAGTAAAAAAAAAGGCAAAAGCAGATGGAATGAAAGATAGATTGGTCTTGCACATATGATAGAGAAGCTCTAATAGCTGCAACGAGAAAAAGCGAGAGTGAGATGGGAAATATATAAATATGCTAGTAATTAAAATAAAAAGAGTATATCAGAAAAGTGAATGTAAAAAGTTTCAAATTTATAATATTTTATATTACATCAATGCAGCATTCTATTTGATGATCTATACTCATTCGTATATCAGTAAATACTAAAAAGAGTAATATATATAATTGAATATCCACGTAGTTAAATTTAAATTAATAATATTACACGAAAATAAAAACTATATCAGCAGATAAATGCTATTCATTGATCTTGATTAAATATGTTGTGATCATTGGTTGCACTAATAAATCCCTTTAATTTGATATTTTGCATCATTTTCGCTTACGGTCATCGAAGATAATAATTATTTTATTTTTTGTTTGTTTAATATAAAATTTTTTTACTTCTTTATTAATAACATTATATTTTGTAATTTTTTAAAACTTAAAATATTTGTTATTACCTTTAATGGGATCTATGTATTAAATAAAATAATTGTTAAATGTATTATATTTCATTTAACAGATTATAATTATGATTATAATATTTTTATTTTTGCACGTGTAAATATAATAATTAAAAAGTATTATTAAATCATCCATATAATTAAATATATGTATTAATACATATTTTGTATTTTAAATACTTATTAACTATGTACTTGTTCATAATACTCTTTATATTATTTTAATTTCATTCATGTTTAATTTAATATTTAATAGCGTTAACTTAATTAATAAAGAGATAATATTTTCTTTTCATTTATGGTATTTAAATTCATTAGAGATTTGAAATTAAAAATTTGTGCAATAAATTATAAAGTTGACATTGGGTTTTTAAAACAGAAGGATCGATATTGCAGTGATTATTTAGATTAAATGCCAATAAAATATTGTTAGCTCACGTACTTTAGCTTACTAATATACACTTTTTTTCCCAGTATAATTAATTCACAAAATCTGCGGATAATTATTTATCAAAAGGAAGGTATTGGAAATATTAAATCATGGAATTGGGAACGATATGAAATGAAAGGAGGAGAACTTAATTTTCTTGTCAATGATGACAAAAAAACGAAAAGCAATGCAAATAGGATAAAATTAAATCATAATTAAAAGGTACTACGTAGTTTTCTGGATAAAAGACAAATGCATTTAAGAAATAACAATAATGATAAAATGAAAGGAACGGTTGTATTAATATGATACAGAGTCTTGTAATTTAAAGTGTAGTAATAATAAATAAAAGGTGATGTGAAATAGAAGGTTGAAGGTATTATAAAAATAAATTTTTACCTAGGGGATACACACAACGTACGCTTATACAAACATTCATCCTGCTTCACATTATAATAAGAATTCCATTGCAGCGACGTTATAATGATTTTGCAAGCAGTTGCAGTGTCGGTATACGCTTCGCCAGCAATTTAAGCAAAAGGAAGTGAGCGTCATTTTTTCCGATTCCCAAGATCTGAGGGGTCGATAAAGTACCGAGAGAGAGCAGATAGGGTGAGAGAACGGGAATGAGTATTCAACTAGTTCGCAGAACGCGAAATTGATGGCGGTAGTGGTAAAGGGCGTCGTGGGGCAGCGAGAAGCAGGATAAGGAGGATGGGGTGGTGAGATGGGAGGAAGAACATAGAGCAAGTATACACCAGGTGTCCGCGCAGACAAATGTATAAATAAAGAAAGAAAGAGAGAGAGAGAGAGAGAGAGTGTGTGTGTGTGTGTGTGTGAGTGTGTGCGCGCGTGCGCGTGTGTGTGGAGGAGAGTAACGTCATCGTCAATACCATTTCTGTTTCTTTCTCTCCCGCCTTTTCACTACTCATCCATGCCCCTCTCGCCGGACGTCACTCTGTCTATAGCTAATGTACGTGAAGGAGCCGTGATCGAGCACCGGTACCAGTAGTCCTGGTCACTACCGGGACGCATGACTACCTCGACGAAGTGCCGGTCTTCATCATTTTGCGAAGGTCGTTCTCCATTAAAAGTCAATTTAAGCAGCCTGCGGTCACTCCTCGGCGATTCATAGACGACCGGCTGTTGAACCTCCAGTTTTTCGTTATCCTTAAGTTCAATAAAAGGCTGTTCTATCAGCCATGTAAATGCTATGGAGCTTTCGTTAGATTTTCATTTAAGCGTGATAATTTCGGTGAACGTTACTCGGTACCTTAACTTTTTTGACACTCGCAGTGTCCTTGAGATCGAGGAAATCGATAGTCAACGTTGTTCACCAATCGACTCGTTAACCTACTTCTGAATCAATATCATCCTAATACTATATCTAAATGTAAGAACTAATACTATATCTAAAAGACCTAATAAATTAATTCTTTTCACTTTTCCAGTTACGTTAGCTGGATGAATTCATAAGTCTGCATTATTTTACTTATCTTATCGGTTTCGAATGCTCGAGTATAGTTACTATATTATTAAATTGGAAATCAGCTTGTTAAAAGTTGCTACTTCTCACTTCGGCCGAAGCATTTAGAAGTCCGAAACTCGTTGAGCTTCTACAAATTATGTCCTTAAATTATAAAACTATTTAATCTTTTCAATACTCTAGTCGTAGTTATATATCTTATTTTTAAGCATAAATTAAAATGATTTATATATATTTGCGACATAAGAATACGTATCGTATGCGCGTACATACATATTGATATTTATATCGTACTTTATCTACATTAACCAAAAAACTTAAATGGAAAAGATATCTTTTTTGAAATTTATCAAATACTTTTACATTGTTTATTTGAAAAAGCTAATAGAATAGTGTTCACAGAGCATTTTGTGAACATATTGAACTAGAAATAAATACAATAACAGTTAATATTCCGTAATAAATCGGTAGACATAACCAGTTTTATCGCAAGTAAAAAAAAAAATTACATTAGATTAAATTACAGAAAAAGATGTTTTTAATTAATCATTAATAGATCATGGAAAATTACAGATCATAGGTATATAAAATGTTTATGTATGGAAAATAACGGAGATGTAATACAATTCTTTGTAGAAATAGAAGAGACGAATGATAGACAGTATAGAAAAAAAATGATTTTAAATTGTTCGATAGTTATTTTATTACGAGAAATTATATTATTTTACTCATGCTGCTATTTATATAAGTCAAAAAGTTTGTAAATAAAAAAATAAATTAACATTGTCTTAGATAAAATATGGTATGTTCTACTTCTTAATTAGAATGTAATAAGGTAAGAGGATTCTCAATGACTTTTTGTCGCGAGCCCTCATTTAAGCAGAATATATTATAAAACAAATTCAATCGCATATGATGTTAGATGACAATTTATATCTAATTTTTTCAGCCCAATGCCGCGTTTCGCCAGGTTTTCATTGAAAAGAAACTTCAAATAACTATTAACTGTAATAAATAACTATTAAATAAATATTGACAACAGCTCTGATATTCATATATAAGACTTCATCGGAAGGGCAGGTATCGAATTAGGGAATTCTCGGCAAAAGTACCGGTTGACTGGACGAGGCTAATGAGAAATGCTCGATTCGGAAGTGAGGATAGTTGAACTTGAGCCGGCAAATGAGGATGGCGATTGGCACCTGTTATCTGACCCCATACGAAAAGCGGCGTTTTGGATTTTCCGCACAGGCCGAATATTGCGGGCTTTCTCAGGGATGACAGGTGGGTAACGTCGAACCGAGTCTCGCTTTATCTCTCGTTTACCGTTTCTTCACATCAATCTCTCTTTCTCTCTCTCTCTCTCTCTCTTTCTGCAACTTTTCCATCCACTAGCCTAGATACGCTTATCTCAGAGCCGCATTCCAGACCACAGCGTCTTTGCGTATCCAGATGCACCACGAAATTAGAGCTTGTCCTGAAAATTCCTTGAATTGGCTAGCAGCTTTTCTATTATCGATTTTAGTGTAGATTTGAAATGTATCTACCTCACTAATCGAAACATCCTCTTTTCTACCGCCCCCTCCCAATTTTACCAAAATAATCAATTCCATCTAAATGATAATTCATTTACTTTATCTTTTTCTTTTGACGATTTAAAATCTTACCACCTTTTTTTATTCCCATTCAATCTGTTCTCCTCATTCTCATATTGTTTACTATTTTAATGCTAAAACAGTTTTATTATATTCAATTATAACTAAAGAAAATAAATAATGCCCCTGTACTAACAATATATTTATGTTAAGTAAATTAATGTTTACCTAATTTACGCTAACTGGACGTGACAGATCTTTCCAATCAGTTTTGTGCTGGTATAAAAAACAATTCATAATCTATTTTTAAAAACAATCTTACTTAAAATTCGCTTTCTAATTTTTTAAATCTTTAGCTATCTTATATCAAATGATCTACAGTTTCTAAAAGCATTTAATATCTTATATCAACTATTATTAGTTAATGTTCCAACAGTACAATTTCATTTTATATATATAAAAAAAAAATCTTAGATGTGATATATCAGTTTCAATTATTGATTTTTTAAATATTGCATTTAATCCTTAAAAAAACTTGTAGCTAAGGTATTAATAGTCTTATATACATTATATTTATGTAAATAAATATTTTAGAAAATTTATCATTCATTTTCAGTTATTTTTTTTTATTAAATTTAATGCAATTATTTAATAGACTTATATTTATTTTAAATTTATACGGTAAATTTATTTATCATTATATTACAATGACTAATATAGTAAAAAAAAACGTTAACCGAATAAAATGTACGCGAATTTCGGGTAAACTTTCCTATTTCTTCAATTACTTTTCAATTTTAGAAATATAAAAAAAAATGTTTACATTTCCCGATCAAAAATTATTCTTGAAATTCATTACGTTTTTTTTTTAAAAATTCAGCATGATTTGCATTAAAAAAAGAATTATGATAAATATTAAAATGTCTACTGAAGAATCGGCTTACATTCCAGCAGCACTTTATTTAAGCAAACCGCTCAAATTATATTTCTACATTCATGTTTTTCTGATGGATTCACTTTTATATCATTGCATCTTTTATTTTAATAGTTAATAATTGCTGGTTCACACTCTCTCCTATTTGCTGTTCGGTCTCTGCCCACTCACATTTTTTCTTAATTACTCTTTCAATCTATACTGTTACGTAGTTCTACTATGAAGTATCCGTCTAAGTAATAGTTATACATGATGCGATATATAAGAAATCGCCTAAGAAAATAATCTTCATTACATAACTCTTATCACTCCCGAGAAATCCCCAAATTGTGTGAATTAGATGCAATTTCCTATACAAACTCCCTAAAACCTCCTGTAACCAAAATTATGACAAGAAACAAATGGTCTAATTATCTATTTATGAAAAAATTATGATTATTAAAACTTGATACACAATAAGGCGACTTTTATATTAACGAAATAATATTATTAAAATACATGTTCCTGTAAAAATTAACTACTAAAGAAATTTGTTATATCACCATTGTTTCATATAAATGGAAATTTTTTAATTTTTAATACTATATTAATATCTACCGCACATCGCTTCACCTTCCTCTCAATTTATACGCCGGGAAAACTAAGCCAGGAAGCGTAATATTTAAGCTACTCAATAATCATAAATAAATAAAGAACAAACAGATCTAAGAGATTTTCGAAGTTAAGATTCTAATAGTAAATTAAATAAGGAAAAATAAAATGAATATGGAAAATTTATATTAAAATAAACTTTTAATTTGGATTTACTAAATATCAGAAAGCTTATGAATTCCACGTTACGAATAAACAATCTACATGAAATACAAAAACCCTAATAAAAGAATGGATTTAAAAAAATACTTCTTGTAAATAGAAAATATTGAAATGACTAAACATTAATCTATGTAAAATAATAATAGAAATATTAATCAATTCATATTAAAGTATACTAAAATAATAACACATAAGAAAACATTATATCGTGGAAATCTTACAAAAACAGAATATTATAATTATACTAAATAAACTAAGTGTCATGTAAAGATATATATATATATATGACATACTACATTTGTAACCAACGCCGAATAAAGGGATTAACCTCATTGATAACTTGGATCCGTAGAAGGTTATTGCGTAATATCCCTTCCCCAAAAATAGATTGATTACCATAGGTTATAAAACTAATAAACAATCGAAGAAAGATGCTTGTGCTCGCCGACCACTATTCCTTGCTCTCGCGCGTCCAATCGATATCACGAGATCCATAATTGTACCAACGGTATTCAGTAAGGGGTCACTCTAAGTAATTTTATAGTTTTTTTTTGTATTATTCAAATTCATTCGCCATTCTGGTTCAATAAACTCTGTTCACAAAACATAAGTGTTGTAAATTCTTTGTTTTACCTTTGTGATTCGGTCCGTGTCAATCAAATAAACCGCGGAATCGCGCGTCCCCCATCCTCGAGTGACGAAAGGATAGACGATCCAGCATCCACCAGTCTACTACGAGTTCAGCGAAAACGTAAGTGGAAATATGTATTCTTTTAAACTTTTTCTAATAACATTTAATCCCTTGTTCTACCTCATCACGCATTTAAAAATCGCTCAGCCCGAGCTATTGAGGTAAAACTTAAACTCAAAACGAGGATTGCAATACTTTCTTCGATGAGGAAGAATTGCAAAAACGATCGGTTGTATATTAAACCCACAACCGACGTAATAATACTATCACAAATCATTACATCTTATAAAAAAAAAGTTTACATATGATTTTATAATTATTTGAGTAAATAATTCTAAATAAATGTTTCTTTTATTTCAGTTTATTGTGTGATATCTTTATTGTGTGATTTATCAATCATTATACATATTAATATATTTAATAATATGTCTTCGGAATAAAAAAATTTGTGCTACAATATTTTAAATTATCAGCATTAGTGCTTAAATATTTGTAAAACATTGTTATATATTTAATTTTTACATTAGTTATTAAACAAGTTTAAAATTTTACGATTTATTTGTTTAATGTATACAAAAAAAAATTTTTTATATATAATATGTATAATAAAATTATAAATTTATGAATAGTTATCCAAAAAAATTCAAGCATTTATCTAAAAATGACATATAAATAGTTTTCATGTAACTATTAAGATATTTCTAAAAAATTTATAATAGATATTAATATAGTCATAATTAATTTATGTGAATTAATTGATCTAATTCGTGAATTCTGAAGTTTATAGTATTTAGAATGCAATTGTTTTTAAATTCACTCATACTCTTGAATATTTGATCACGTAACATTTAATATATATTGTGTCTTATTAGAATATGAATCAATGGTATTTTTAATGATCCACTGTTCGGGACCTATCTCTAATATATATGAATATCTATTATTATCTCATAATTAAATGTATCAAAATATTATTATTAGTTTTCATTAAAACTAAGCTTAGAATAATTAAATACATTGGATGATTAATCTTTTCTGTATTTTGTGACATAATAATTTTAAATGACTAAATAAAGAAAAAGTTATCCCTAAAATTATATAGTCATAAAATTAAACTGTGTTTACTCATTAAATACAATTTAATTAGTGTGTAACTATTGCAAGCCGGTAGCATTAGAAAATGATATCATTCAATAAATTATGAAAAGTATCTGTTGTTAAAATGTTTTGAAGAAGAGTATGATTATTTTTAAAAAATTATATATTGTAAAGAAATCTTTCAAAAATGTGCTGCCATTATGCTTCAATATTCAAACGATGAAGCTTCCATTATTTTAAAATGGTTGTTTCACTGGTCAGCATTATTATTTTTTCCTTATTCAATTGGTTTTTATTCTTCTATTTTATGAAAACAATACAAAAGAAAAATGGAAAGAAAAAGTGTACCTGCGGATGAAAGAGAGAGAGAGAGAGAGAGAGAGAGAGAGAGAGAGAGAGAGAGAGAGAGAGACACACACACACACAAATAGTGGATGGTATTGTAAGTATACTGTACTTGTAGCTGTAGGTCGGAGCACATATTTGACGTGGATCTTTCCAACCATTCGTTCGATCAATCTACGTAGATATTACAAAATAAGGCATGTTCACTCAACGGAAATAGCCAACGACCAACTGCAAGACGCACTCATTCTCCGTCTTTTGCTTCTTCTTCCTTTTAAATATGAGCTGTATCACCTATACCACGTTATAAAAAGAGTCTAAGCCCTGCGGAGCGTCTTTCGATGAAATTTCGTGTACATCATAAGTGCACACTGGACCGCGAATAAAGAACGAGGCTGTGAGTTGGAGCTTCGTGAGGTCAGGCATCGATGTTCGTTTTGAAATAAATGCAATGCTATAAAAATAACGACCACGACTCCCTCCCGCGCCCTACCTACTCTTCATTATTTTATCAATAAATTATCAATATCTCGTGGGACAATTTCGGATTTCTCGATTGTACTGACCCTGACCTTGGATTACGACAGATGACATAAGCATAAAAACGATATTTGTTAGTACTCTCATTTCTTCACCCCTCACGTGCTTTTCCTTCATTCATCAGTGGATAAACGATTCTGTTCAGGACTTTTAATTCATTACACAAACAAACAAATTATTTTCATTACCTACTTTATCAAGACCGTCTCTCTAATCTTATATTATATTCAAATACTTTATTAGTTTATCCAGCTCTATACTCTTTGCATTCCTTTAAATGATCAGTCCCTGATTATCAACGCGAATCAAAGCATATCAACGCATATTATATAACCCACAGTTGAAACTTTGATTACTTTATTTAATACTAAGCTTAGTAACTTCCACTTATGATCTGTACAAACCTTACTTGGTCTGAAAAATAAAGAATATCTCGATTGCAATTGATTTAAATTTATAAGACCTAACTCTATCCATGTCTATTAAAATCTAAACTCGCGAAAAAAAGTACAAATTCTTTTCACACTATGAATCTAGCGCTCTTTAATTCATTTGGTCATCTATTAAAGAAAATAGCATTTATTTTTATTACATAAAGTTTTTATGAAACCGCATGAATGCATTTCTATTAACAATAGAATTCTATTACTTCATTTGAAACAAAAAAGTTATTTGAAATATTTTATATATCAACATATTTATACCAATATTTAGTTTTCTGACATACATAAAAATAATAAACTATGGGTATTTATTAGAAAATATGAAAATTAATGGAATTTATTTTGTCTCCAGTACCCAGGATCCAGTTAAATACGAATCATTCGATATTATAAGTAAGAATAATTTTTATTATATATAAAAATAATTATAAACTTATTTTATTTTATTTAATAACTGATCATATATGAATAATGTTCATCATTAATAACATAATATTTCGTGAAATTGTAATGAAAAGCTTGAATCGATTTTTAAAAGAATTATTACTTTAATTTTATAATCAATAATTATTGTAGCTAAACTGAAGTGTCTACTCTTAAATAATAATAAGAGAAAGACAATATGTTTTAATATTTGCATGAAAATTTGACGGTAATAGATCGATATATTCATCCTTAGATAAAAAAGAGCAGAGCACATATGAAAAAACTTATTATTTTAATAAGTAGATGTGTTTATATAGTTAGAAAAACAAGCTCTTTATTATAAATAAGTCATGAAAATTAATATTAACGAATTTATTAATTGAAAAGCAGTAATTTCTTGCAATATTAGTATTAGAAAAGTTCTGAATTCTGAATAGCAAATAGGGGACGATAACGAAGGCGCAGCAGATCCGTGAAAAAATAAGAAGAGAAGAGTTAGGAGAAGAATAAGATAATGAAACATGAAAGTGCTGTGCGGTAAAGTGGGGAGGGTCGGGGGAGAAGGTTTGAGTGGTTACGGCTTTTGGCTGTGCTCGGCCTGCCAAGATTGGTGATTAGCACGGCCAGCGAACTCGGATAAAATTGCATGAGGTCGCCCTTGAATTTTCACTAGCACAGACAAGACCTCGGTTCCGGCGCACCTCCTCATCTCGCTTTCTTCCCGGAGCACTGCTATTGCTGTTCTCTTTTCTCCTTTGTGTCTCAAGTCACTTTCACTTCCCGGAGACCGAGGACGCCAAGGAGCTTGAGGAAGCCCGATGAAAGTGAACTAACGCGCGGTTTCGTTCGAGCTCTTCTTCTGTATATCCACGAGAGGTCGCCCTTATTTTAGTGCTCAGAGATGTGGTTTGACACGAGCTCAGTTCGCCCACCAGCTACATTTTGTGTTGTAGGCTTTTACAACCGTTGGCATCGCCATCTTGGTAGCGGTTATCCGTATAATTATCTTGGTTATCTTGGTACGATTCTACCAGCCGATAGTTCTATTAAGGATTTTGCTCATATAGATGAAAGATGTCGTTCCTTAGATCCGTCGACTTGTTAAGAAGGAAGTTAAGGTTAAGTTAATGAGCATCAATTTGGAACATAAGTGGAGAGACGATGGAGGCGTTTCCTAGCTCGACTCGGCAAGCAACGTTCCGAATTTGAGTAGATTGATTAGGGAACGGCTGAGATAGGAAACGCCCACGAGTTTTAGACCGAAGCCTTCGAATTAGCGAGCGTTCATTTTGTCACAGTCTCGGTCAGTCTACCAACCATTGCTCTCGGCCTTCCCGCCTACCTTCTTAATCGTGGCTCACATTCTTTCTCTAGTCTTAACCGTCGGACTTCATATTTTTGTCTCATCCTACTTCTCGAGATCGTTTATTTATTCTTTTGTTAGGCCATCGGATTCAAAACTGTGGTGGTACCAGCAGTGCCTCCTTTGTTCCGGTAGTCCGATGGCACGAGTTCTCCGGACCACCGGTTGGTCGCACTCTCCTCTGCACTTCGTTCTCAGCCATTCTATCTATTTCTCCCCCTACCCTTCCACCCTTTCCACCCTCTCTGATTCGTTCTCTCAAAAGACTTGGTATGCATTGACCTATCACGACGAGTCGGATTGCGACACTCGACGTACCTGTCAGAAGAGTTCCCCTTACTTTGACGAACATTATAAGATCGGCTTGATCGAAATACACAGCGCCTCCCAACCATACAGTTTTTAAAACTATAAGCTTCATAAAGACCAAGTTTATCTAATTTATTAATTTACCTTACAATTGAGCGAAAATTATACACTTAAAAAGCACGTTAGTATGGCCAATTTAATGAGCTGTATTTATACGAATCCTCGTTTTTAGGGCCAAACAGTGGCATTAATAAGTAACATCTGTACCGCGGAAACGGCCTTCGGCTTCGGATGATATTCAAATTATCTATAATTCATTTTGCAAAAGATATTCAAGTAGCCGCACTCTGTCTCTTACAATAATTTCTTCAATTTAACTCATACCTGTAATTTACCCTTTTCCCCGTTGACATTTACATTCACGAATAAAGTTTTAAATAAATAACATATTTCCATTACAGAAGCATATAAACATGACATGTAATTAACAATTTATTTTGAATCCTAAAAAATTACATAAATCCATTTTTAATTGTATTCTTTTTTTACATTATTAATTAATACTGACACTTTTCTATCAATTATTTTTAACTTTCACAATATATTCTCACTCATGTATATGAATATTAAAAGCTATAAAAAAACAAAAAAAACTTAACACCTTAGGATTCCTGACTCTATAAGATACTTAAATTGTATTTAAATGATTTTAAAAAATTTTGAAAAAAGTAATATTTACTTTATTTACTTATTAGAGTATAAAAATTTATGACGATTTTGTTCGATTACTCAAACGAACAATTTAATTTCAGAATATATTATTAATAATTTTATATTTTTGATTAATAGATTTGAGTTTAAAAGAACTTTACTCGGAAGTCAATATCGCGAGAAATAAGCTGAAAAGGAATTTTGTGATCGTGAGAAAATATCTGAAGTTAGATTTCGCTGCGATTCGATTTACAAGTTTTGAAATATGTATATACGTAAATGGGTGCACTTATATTACTATTTGTATTAGGCAAGTTAATACTTAGACAAAGTTCTCGCAATGCATAAAAAAATCCATCACCAAACATCCTCTGAAATAAATATTTTACTGAGAAAAATTGGTTTTAAAATCGTAAATACATTAAAAGATCATATTGGAATCTATTGTCACGAATTGTTTTCACGACTAAGCATTAAAAACGTTGTTGCTAATAATTTCTGAATATGGATAACAATTAAATGAAAAGCGAGGCTAGCCAACAAAACTAATTTTTTATTCATTAACAGCTGTCAAAAGCTCAATGGTTATTATAAATTATGGCTATTCCTATATTAATTATTAGAATATATTTTACCATGGTAAAACATTGTTGAATATTTCTTAAAACCTCTTTAATCGATACTTTTCTTGTAATGGCGTTGATTTCGATAATATAAAAATGTAACCAATAATTTTGTGAATCCGTAATTTTTTCAAATTATACGATAAATTAAGACGATAAAGAAATATAGCTTCATATTTTCATTTTTTTTTTAAAGCATACAAACCATCGTAGGCATAGCGAGAGGAAAAAATCGACGAAACTGATGCCTAGAGAAGAGCGCGTAATTTAGGATCGTGAGAGAAGGTCGTGCCGGACGGTGAATAAAAAGGTCAGCGTTTGTTACTTTCTCTTTCTCCATCTTTCTCATTTGCAAGCACGCACGCAAGTGCATACGTACACCTGTATAATCGCGTAAGTGTAGCTCAAATCTCACAGAAATAAGTTTTATCGGCTGTCTGGGTTTCGAATCGCAAATACCATCAATGACAAGGACCTTTGCCCAAGATTAAGTCACCACAGATCAATTCCGATTCCTTCATCAATAATAATTATAAAAACATCTCTTGTTGAACATAAGATGAATGCAAGCACTTGCATGATATTGTGAAGTATGGGAATTGAACTGAATGTTGATCTCGAGAGAATGAAAAGCCCTAGGAAAAAGAACACAAGAATAATAATTGAAATATATTTACATCTATAAAAGCGAGGTCCAAAAGCTTATACAAAGTGAGCAATCGTTAAAAATAAAGGAGCCTCCGTATATCTCGTGTTTCCTTGCGCCATTTCCGTGGCCTTTTATTCTTCTCAAAAAGTGCATTAATACGCCAGACTGCAACGACAGCTGCAGCTCGCATCCTCGAGCTTAATGATCAGCTCCATTCAATGTACTTCATGCCATTTATACGCAGTTACAGACTGAGTACTCTTTTGTTTAATTGTTTCTTTAAACGAAAGACGTGTCATCTGATATTTTCCCGCTTTTTAGGATCCCGCAGTATTTTTCTTTTCCTTTCCTTCTTTTCCTTTCCTTTCCTTTCCTTTCTTTTCCTTTCCTTTCTTTTCATTTTCTTCCTTTTATTACTAGGAAAAACAGTGATCAATAGTGCATGTTGTCATGTTCAGAGTTCTTGACTCAGAAAATAAGACTATGACAAACTGTATATACATTATATACATTGAAAACGGAATTGGCTGTTTATTAAGAAAAACGTATTATAGAAAGTATTATCTTCTTACTCTTTAAGCCATCACCTATAATTATCATGCATGTATATGTATTGTTTTAATCTGTTAATAAATTTCAATGAAAATTTATCATTTCTACTAGTATCTCCCAAATAGCTTTATTATCTAATTTTGATTAAATCTCCATCTCATACAGTTGAAATAGGTTACTATGATAATTACAAAATTTTTATTACATAATACAATGTAGATGAATAATTTCTTTCAACAATCAATGTTAAATGATTAATATTTCTCTAATCACTTGAACGTAACTTTTTTACGAAGTCATCAGAAATCATCTTTTAAATATTTTAGACTTGAAAATATTTATAGGATTAATTTTCTTATGATCATTCAAGGTGAGTGAATGTATGCGTAATAATGTACGATTATTAGTAATTATAATAAATTATTTATGAATTTTATGTACATACAAAAATGACGTGGGTAGTCTCAGACGTAAGCTAAAAATATTAACTATTGCTACAGAAGAACTCGATAAAATAAATTTCGAAGCATGTTCGGCAGAGAGCCTTATTAGCGTATACGTAAGAAAGAAGAAGGAAAAAAAAGCTATAATCTGTAGTTTTCATTATCGATTGAGATAAAATGCGTTAGATATGTTATCAGAGAAAGGGAGATGTACTGAGTGGATGAATTCATTGCCTTTCAAAAATAAAAGAGCTTGTGCGCTCTGAGAATCATGAAATTATTTCGTATGCAAGATAAACGATGACGTCTGTTCTTCCCTGTTGTTATTCGAGAATCAAAGGTGGAGAGGTAAAATCCTCGAATTTTCCCATTTTGATAAGGATTGCAGGTGTGACGCTGTCAACTTTGATCGATTATCGATTATTCGATAGAGAGATAGCCATCTCTGATTTAGTCATTTTCATCGGACATAAGATTTATCCAGTTAATTTAATAAGTCCACATATAACTAATTGGTTTAAGTCAGTATCCCATAGAAAGATAACTCTATTATTTACTCAAAAATTCTTTCTACTTTGTTTATAATAAGTTAACGAATACACTGTCCTTAATATTCTAGAACAGCAATTTTTATTATTCTTCACTTCTTCATAAAATTTTTGCCTTCCTTTAAATTCAAGTTGTAGACCGATTTATTTCTCTTTTGTTAGATAATACTCAGTTTCTTCATAATTCCATAAACTGTTAATAGAATTTATTTATCAGATTTAGCTTTAAATTATTATTCAAGAGTACACGTAAAATTTAGTTTTATTCTATTATGAAATATTGTTGTAAGTGAAAACTCTAATTATAAAAATTAAGTCTTCAATACTTTATTCATTTTCATTTCTTAAGATATATAAAATGACCCTAAATATACGTACTGTACACTTCATTTATACGTTCATATTTTTTAATACATTTTAACAGGTTTTTGTTACATGAAACATGAAAAAATTGTTTCATAAATGTAAATCGTTTTGTAATAATTTAATTGAATTATGAAGCCTTTTGAAGTTATACTTTTACGTTAATTCTTTAAATGAAAGTAATATCAAATATACTTGCAAAAGAGACCTTATAAAAACGTAGAAACATTAAATAAATTTAATAAACTAAAAACATTTAATATATAATTAAAAACTATAAAATAAATATATGATGGACAAGTTTGTAAAACAATTCTTCTTAATGCCTATAGGAAAATCAAATATTTCTTTGATTCATATTCCAAATCATTGCAAAGCCATTGATATTTGTATAACTAATCTAATTTAATTAAGTTATTTTTAATGTCCATGAAGTACAATTAAAAGTAAAACACAAAAAAAGTAGAAAAATTACTGTAATTTAAAAAAATTTGTAAATTCAATATAATCGAACGGCGACATTAATTGTATATGTTAGTGTAAGAACGACTTCCTCGTTGCTGTAGCTTTGTAATACAAAGAATCCAAATGGGAACGAAAATTTAAAAAGTAGTACGCCGACGTCTTTTCTTAGTTCCAGAAAGGCAGGCTTTCGAAAAAACTGAATAAACGAGGAAAGGGCACATCGGCAAGCTCTCGGTAGTGCAAAGGATAGCCTCAGAAGATGGTGAGGGGGATGGGCGGTAGCAGGGAGTCACGTAAATGAGGGGAGTCATCCATGAACGAACGCAATAGGAATCGACGAAAAAAGAAAAAAAAGAAGAAGAAGAAGAAGAAAAAAAGAAGTAAAGTCAGGTGAGAGCAAAAATAAGAGGGGATAGAAGAAGGAGGCCCCGTACCGGTAAGAGCAGCTATGGCCGCTATAGCAGCGGAAAAAGAGAAAGACGAAGGAGATGATAAAAGAGCAAGTAGAAGCGGATGGCTGGAAGGGATCGAATAAAGAAGGAAAAGGACGGAGGACGAAAGCGGAGCGGCCTAAAGGTGGAGAGGGAACGATCAAGGCCCTACGGCCCGCGTGCCAGGCGGAATTACTCGTGGGTTCTGGTTCGGCTAACTCTCCCCTTTACCCTCGACCTTGCTTCACCGGCTGTTCGTTCTCCTTTTTCTCGTCTTCCACGTCGTCCTTGTCGTAGTCGTCTTCTTCGTTCATCTTCTTCTCGTTATTATTTTTATTCTTCTTTTTGGGTTCGGCAGAGTCGACGTCGAGTCGCTCGTGCGCTTTCGTTGGCAATCGTGTGTTCGGCGCATGAAGGTCGGGATCAATGGCCGTAGGACCCCAGAAACGATGTGCCGCCAAGTGGTGGGGGATACGGGACGACGACTCTTTCTCTACCGCCAGTACTGGCGGGTAATCGGCAGGAGGGAGGTGGAGGCCTCTCCGAAGTTGGGTACCAAAAGAGGAGAAATTGAGTTGAGTCCCAACAAGCCGTCGAGGTCTGGGACCCAGGCGTCACGGGTTCTCTGGAGTTGCACGTAGCGGGCTGGGATGGTTAGGACGGCTGGCAAATGAACGCATGAAATAATTATACCAGCGGTGGGAGAATGCCGAAAGACGAATCGTTTTATGCCCAGTTACAATAGACAGTGCTACGGTCCCCGCCATTAATATTACGCTTCTTTTTTTTCAGTTTTAAATAGAAAATGGCTTTTTGTGCCTAACCATCAAGACCATTGCTAGATTTTCTTATTTCTTAGCACATTATCTATGTTACTTATTTACTTCTTTACTTCATATAATTTATTTTCGTTATCTATTATATATTATACATCGATTATTTAATAATGAGGTATGATTATAACATTTAATTATTTATTGTTCAGCGTTATTACTCGCGATTTCACGATTATTTATATCATATAAAACCTACTTACCTTTACTTCCTTTAAATTGTCAATTTTTTTATTTCAATATGATTTGACCACGTTACTGTAGCTACCTACATATTGTTAATAAATAAAAATAATAGAATTAATATGTTTTTTTTAGTTATAAAATATTTAAATTATGCTTTAAATATAAATTTTCGTTACATCTGACATTACTGAAGGAAACATAAAAATTTTATTATATGGTTTAGCGCTTTTAAAAAGTATATGTCAGCATTACATATTTATAATGATAATTTTAAAAAAGGTTCGAAAGATCCTTCTACATAGAACATTAACGAGCTTATACATATGTCGGCAAATCGTATGATTTACTTGAAGACTTCTACTATTAATTCTAAATATTTAAATATTAATTATGATTATAAGCTCCATTGCAAGTTATGAATTTATGTTGTGCAAATGAATAGTTTCAATTAAAGTCGTCATGAAAAATACTGAAAATAGTAGCAGTCTGATAATTTCTATATGTGCCATCATAGATAAAGTTCTCAGATAGTTCATATATACGTGCACAATTTCACTGCAAAAATTCATAAATACTTTTATAAAGATATCATGCTTAGTAATTTTACAACATAAATATGGATTTTATTTTTTCTGCATTATCAGGTTTAACCTATCAATTAAAATTTATTTCAAATTATAACAATTGTATTAAATTTTATGGATGAGTAGAAATTTTTTAACTATTGCTATTTGATTAAAGCAATCTATGAAATTTTTTCAATGTTCATTAAGATATTTAAAAATAAATTTCGGATAAAGAAGAATTTTTAAATTACAAAAATCTAAGAACCGTTATATTTTTTATTAACATCTGAACTCGAATTATTGATATTTAAAACTTCCTACGATTTAGAATAAATATAGAAATTTTCATAAAACTACGAAAACTGAATCACAAAAATACGTACATCTAAAAGGCAGTCACGATCAATCCAAATAACTACAATTTCTCACAACCCACATTACGAACACATCTACGTATATTCAAACATCAACACCGAAGTGTATTGTACATTATAATTAAATTGCCATAAAAATTTTTTATTTTTTACACCAGTTGTTCATAGTAAAGTTGTTATTCATAAATAATGGAAGGTTTATATTCAGTACAAAAATTACTTTTTCGCAAAAACGAATAAGCAATTATTGAATTCATAAATCATAAACGTTAATTTATATAAAATATACATTCAAAGGAGGAAGTCTGTTTTAATTTTAGTCTATTGTTTAGAAAATGCGAAATAAAGCATAAAATGATACACATTTATTAAAATGAGATGAAGTACTGAATCAATAATCTATTATGATTACCGACACTAATATTACAACATAAATTTCATCCATCTTTTTAAGAAATTATCTTCTTGTTATAAAATTATATTCCATAAAACAATTCACTTCAAA